>QXEO01000440.1:532399-1132399 GCA_007115705.1 Dactylis glomerata | reverse complement strand
ACTGTGCCCAAGGGATCCTCCACGCCAGCTTATAAAGGCGCCTGGCGTGGGCATCACGATGGTACCAGAGCAGATTCAATATGGAAACCTAGACTAAGTCCTATGGGTGTACTACAAGGCAACCCGCCATGGGCCTGTCTCCGGATCTGCCATGAGCTCCTGCGTCCAGTATCCGCCATGGGCTTCCAGCAACTGGGCCGCCCGGTAGGCAATCCGCCATACCACCCTGATGGGCCACCCTTGCTTGCTGGTTTAGGACTACGTCGCTGGTATACCTATTTGGTATATCCCCAACAGTAGCCCCCAGGGAACTTCAAGATCACCATCTCCATCCACCATGCCTCGTGTTTGGTGAAGTCCATCCGCCATAGCTCGTCTTTTCTTTGCGTCTGGATAGCGGTTCTTGATGTTCCTCTTTTCTTCATCTCTCAATCCGCCGTAGATAGCGGATTATGCAATGCAGCTTCAATTTAACTACATTTCTGGGATCCATTGGATCATACCATAAAAATCCGCCGCAACTTTCGGCACATAGTTCCTTCTAGGGCAAGATTCACAGCATGAGCACTGTTAATATTAGTTATTGTTTTACCCCTGGACACGTGTAGCCATTCTAGGGTTTTCGCGATTAGGATGAATGGTGCTGATGGCGGGCACGAATCTCGAGGCTCGGGGCCTATATATACCCCGGCCGCTCACCCCCAGCCGGTTCACACCTCATTCACTCCCCGCGCATTCTCCCTCTTCAGCACCACCGTGAGAGCTCCGCGATCTCCGACGAGCCACCGCCCAGAACTTCTCGCCGCCGGTCGCTTTTCCGCCACAAGCTGGCTTCGTCTTCCTCTTCTTCTTTTGAGATTCTAGACATTATTTCCACCACACCTCTTGCCGCCATGGATCCAGAATCACCTCACCAGGCCACGGCGTCCGGAGCTGCTAAGAGCTCAGCAAGGTCATCAGACACCGCTATGCCCGAAACTTCGGGAGGTAGCTGGGATCCATGCAACTTGGATGAAGGAACCTTGTCTTCTCTGGAGCAAGAAGGACGGATAGCGGCCAAGGAATTCTCAAGATGGCGAGTAGATTCTGGGGTGGCCGCGCCAGCCCCTTCTGACAAGGAGATTGTGATGCTCAAGTCCCACATCGATCGGGGCTTCAGCCTTCCGCCATCCTACTTCTTGAAGAGCATGCTTCGGCATTACAGGTTACAGCTGCACCATATTGCCCCGAATAGCTTCACTATCATAGTGGGATTTGTCACGCTGTGCGAGGGATATCTGGGTATCTATCCACGCAGAGACTTATTCCGCTTGTATTTCAATATCTGCCATAACCGGGATTCAAATGGAGACCCTCGCAACTGCGGATCAGTCTCATTTGTTCCTCGTAGCGGAAAATCATACCCTTATATCAAACCACATGATTCTGCAAAGGGATGGCGGGGATCTTTCTTCTATCAGGCTGACCAGGCCCCTCCTGAAAAGAAGTATGGCCTGCGGTCTTTTGTCGATGGCCCCGCCGAGGAGCAGGATAGCTGGGGCGTCATGGACGACTTCACCATGGATGACGAATGTCAACTCTTCTCATGACGGATTTCCAAACTTGTATTTTCTGGACTGACAGGTGTAGACACCATCCATTTGTGGATCTCAAGGCGGATTCAGCCCCTTCAATACCTCTCAGCCCTGATGTGCGAGTATAGCGGAATAGACGATCCTCAACGCTACATCAAGGAGGAATTGTCTTCCGAGGAGATTGAGCGTCAAATCCGCAACATCATTAAGGTGGGGCGAGATGAGAAGTTAGAGCTGAAGATCCCTATGTATGAGAATGGCAATTGTCCAGAGGTGAGCATCATCTTGTTCCACTATAATCGTTTATTTCTCTTAACTAACTTGCATTTTCCTGCAGCTTTCCTCCCTTCCGCCTTCTGAGCTAAGCCATCCGGTTTGTTATCCCCAATCAAAGGAACTTACCGACGATGAGGACGAGACATCCTCATCTCCAAAAAGTCAGAAGGTGGCGGAAGAGGAGACTATGGCGGAAGAGCCCATGGCAACTGTACACTGTGGTGTTCGCGGCTCGGGCGGGTGCATACGTGGTTTAGGCAAGTGAGTTATCTCCCGCCATCCATCCCCAGCACTGCGCGGCCACCTGGAGACCGTTCCCGAGCATTCCGCTACTATGAAGCTGCCAGAATGGAAGTAAGCAAGATAGTCTTTCAATTTCACGCCATCTCTAACTTGACTTGTTCTGATCCGTGACTTTGTGCATAGGAGGAGGAAAACTGCTGGCCAAAAGCCTCCAAAGACAAAACCATGTCCTGCAGTTGTTCCTCCTACACCCGATGCTCCCGTCCGCCCTGCTGGACCTTCTGCTTCTGCCCAAAAGGCTAGCAAGATGGCGGATGCCCCGACAAAGGATGTCAGGCCTGCCGCTTATCCTGTTAAGGGTCCAAAGAAGGTAAGTTTTGGCGGGATGGCGGTCGAGACGGGCGCGGGAGTTGGAGATGCTGCAAGATGGAAAAAGAAGGTGGATGCTCTTTTCCATCTTGATAGCCTGCAGGAGGAGGCCAGCAACCATGTGTCAACCGCTATGTCTTCTTTTGTCCAGAGAACCAGTATTGTGAAAGAGGTATTTACTCCTAGTAGCCCCCAAGCGCCATGGCGGATTCCTGTAGATGATCCGTTATGGTGCTCTAAGAAAAACTACTTTATATTTTGCATAACATAGCCCCCGAGCGCCGCCATATTTTGCGGTGCTCTTAGAGAACTTAGAATTTTACACAATGAGTAGCCCCCGAGCATTATGATGGATGAATGTCTGGCATAAAGCTCTGAGAAGACTAAAAAATCATCATGAGTAGCCCCCGAACATTATGGCGGATAGCTGTCCGGCATAAAGCTCTAAGAGTGACTGACACATAACAATGGTTTATCAGAATTACAAGAAAGTCGTGGAGGACCTGGTCCAAGTCGTCAGCTCGCAAGAGAAGGAGCTGGCGGAAAAGAGTACGCTCGTGGCGGACTTGCAGAAGCAGCTCGAGAACAGCGGTAATCTTCTATTGCACTTTATTTCTTTGACAAGTTTTTGTACCGTTGCACTAGCCGATCCATACTATCTTTATTTCCGCCATGCAGATGCTGCCAAGCTAAAGTCCACTCTCGAGGGGGTGGAAAGGGGTCACGCCATTGCGATGGAGGGGTTGCAAATGCAACTCCAGAAATCACTGACTGCGAATACCCTCATTGAAGAGCAACTCAAGGACCAGGAACACCAGAACCGCCAGAAGCAGAAGGAGGTAGAGGATCTCCGCAAAGCCGCCGCTGACTTTGAAAAGCGGCATAATGGCTTCAACGAGGTCCTTAATCATTTCCAGAAGACTCTACTAGGTAACGATGGCTCTCCATACTGTGTAGTTTGTAATAATATGCTATGTAGAGTATGACACCTTGTTTGTTTCCGCTATGTAGTGACCCTGTAGCAAGGAGAGGTGGATTCCGCCACGGGCTTACGCATGGCCACCGACACTACAAAGAAGGAGCTGGATGGCCTTCTTAATGCTGGTCGTCAGGCGTGCAGTAGCCTGCAGATAGCGAGTTCATCGACCCTTTCCGCCATTGGTCTCATCAAGAAGCTGTTGCTCGTGCTTGGGCTGGTGGCGGACTGGAAGCAGTCTTCCACTCGGGGTGGTGCCAGAACTGCTCTAACTTTGGCAAAGGCCCACTACCCCAAGCTGGACCTGGACTTGATCACCTCCGGCATCCCTGAGAGCGGCAAGGACGGAGCGCCGGTGGACGAGGCCACCATGCGGCAGAGCGTGCTAGGATATGATTAGCTATGTGCCTTGGGCACTCAGTTGAACGTATACTACGAAGCATACGATCTGCAGGGTCTCCAAGCCAAGCTTCAGCGTTGGTCTCTGCAGCCACTACTAGTGCTGATGGCGGTGATGATGTTTCCTCTGCAGTTCCGCCATCCTAAGTTATAACCTGCAATGTGGCAGGAAGAAACAATTGCATCAATTCGGCCCCTGAGTGGGTCTGTAAGTTAAACTTTAAACTGCGTGTATGCTTGTACTGTGCCTGATCTGCCTGTGGCGGATGAGTGAATGCATTTGAACTCGTGGCACTATTTTATCAAGTCTTTTAAGTGGGTTTGTGCGAAAATACTGCCGGGCCTATTTTTATGCAACTTGCAGCAGTTTGACATGCTCAAAAAATGACACTTTGAAAAAAAAATCACGCGTAGGACTATGCAATCCGCCATCTGGCTCTTTGTGCTTGACTTTTCATGAGATGGCGGAATCTTCGCACGAACAATCCGCCAGGGCGACGATACTTAATAGCAACCATCCAAAACCCCAGCAGATAGCGGCTTAGATTGTCAAAAAGTCACTACTCGGGAATCCACACAAAGAACATCAGGTGGAGACTGAGACACAGATATGCTACGTGGACCGCTTATGGAGGATTTAAAAGACACAAGTGTAGAGCACAATTGCGCAAAGGTTCCATACAATCTAAATGAACAATAAAGGAGGTAAAAGACTCAGAAAAAATCAAGAGTGAACCAGATGCTTTATTTCATTGATCATATAGAGGTGCCTATTACATAGCCTAGATAAGTGCTAAGTGTAGAAAGGACGTAGCTGTGCGATGTTCCATGGACGATCTATTTCATCGTAGATATCGTTAGGGTCTCTTCGTTTACGCTTCTTACTCGGTCGCTTATCTAGCTCGCGAATATCAACGAGGTAGTAGGAACCGTTCAGTAGAGCTTTGCTGATGACGAATGGTCCTTCCAAAGGCGGGGATAGCTTGTGTGACTTATGTTGTTTGAGGCGTACCACCAGATCCCCTTCTTTGAATAAGCGTTTGCGAACTCAGCGGCTATGATAGCGGCAGAGATTCTGCTGGTAGATGGCGGATCTCTGGGCTGCTAGATCTCATTCTTCTTCCAGCAGGTCCACGGATAGTTGCCTGGATGCTTCTGCATCTTCCTCCTCATAGGCCTTGACTCTTGGAGAATCGTACTAGACATCACTTGGCAGGATTGCTTCTGCTCCGTAGACTAAGAAGAAAGGGGTGAGGCATGTTGATCTGTTTGGCGTGGTCCATAGACTCCATAGCACAGATGGCAACTCTTCTGCCCAGGCTCCAGCTGCTCTATGTAGCAGTGCTTCTAGGTGTGGCTTGATCCTTGACATGATTAGTCCGTTGGTCCTTTCAACTTGGCCATTGGACAGTGGATGTGCCACAGATGCAAGGTCAAGGCGGATTCCGTTGTGATGGCAGTATTCTTCAACTTCTCCCTGAGACAAGTTAGTGCCGTTGTCGGTGATGATGCTATGTGGGATACCGAATCTGACCACAATGTCCTTGACAAATTTTAGGGCGGTTTTGCCATCAAGTCTTCTGATGGGCTTAGCTTCCACCCACTTCGTGAATTTGTCTACCACTACCAGGAGGTGCGTAAATCCCGAAGGTGCTGTTTTTAGCGGACCCACCATGTCCAGCCCCTAGACCACAAAAAGCCAAGTTATAGGGATCGTATGCAGTGTTGTGGGCATTTGGGTTTGCTTGGAGTACATCTGGCAACCTTGGCAGAGCTCCACGATACGGTCTACATCTGCCTTGGCTGTAGGCCAGTAGAACCCATGGCGGAATGCCTTGGCTACGAGGGATCTAGCGGCGGCATGATTCCCACATTCGCCTTCGTGGATCTCCCTTAGTATTTCAATTCCGTCCACTTGGGATATGCACTTCATGAATACTCCCGAGGTACTTCGTTTGTAGAGCTGGCCATCAATGATGGTGTACGCTTTTGCTCTACGCTCGATTTGTCTCTTTTGGACTTCGTCTTCGAGTAGTTTCTTGTTCGTCAGATATTCCAAGTAGGGCTCTGCCCATGGCGGATTGCTGGGCAAAACCGCCATAATAGGGGAGCTTGCTAGTTCTAGGTTTTCTGGATCTACCATCTCGACTGATGGTACGTGCAGATGCTCGAGGAATACGCCTGGCGGGACTACCTTACGGCTAGACCATAGCTTGGACAGGGTGTCGGCTACCATGCTATCTTCTCGCCGTACATGCTTTATGTCATAGCCAAGGAAACTTTTGGCCATCTCGTCCACTTTGTCTCTGTAGGCCGCCATGACTTCATTCGAGCCTTGTATGTGCCAGCCACCTGCTGAGCGACAAGGTCAGAGTCTCCACAACACATAATGTCTTGTACGCCGATCTCCTTTGCGACGCGTAGCCCGTGCAGTAGCGCTTCATACTCTGCGATGTTGTTGGTGGTGGGGAAGTAGATCTAGAGAACGTAGCTGAGCTCATCTCCCTTAGGGGATTTGAGTGTCACTCCAGCCCCCGAGCTGTGTAGCAGCTATGAGCCATCAAAGTGCATCACCCAATGCTCCGGTTCTGGGACGGGTGTAGTCTTCTGTGCTTCCTTCCAATCCTCCATGGATTCCGCCAAAGCCTGAGACTTGATGGCGGTTCGAGGCTTGTAGTCGATGTTGAAGGAGGCCAATTCAATGCCCCACTTTGCAACTCATCCTGTTGCGTCGCTGTTGTTGATGATGTCCTTCAGTGGAGCTTTGCTCACCACTGTGATCTTATTGTCATAGAAGTAATGCCATAACTTGCGGGAAGCTAGGAAAACTCCGTATGCCAACTTCTGGTAGTGGGGATAGCGCTGCTTGGATTCCGTTAGGACCTCACTGACATAGTAGACTGGTCTTTGTACGCCATACTCCTGCGCTTCTTCCTTACGTTCTACCACAATGACAATGCTGACGACTCTGTTGGTTGCCGCCATGTATAGTAACATGGGCTCCTGGTCTTCAGGAGCTGCTAGGACTGGTGCAGTGGATAGCACTCTCTTCAGATCCTTGAGCATAGCGTCTGCCTCGTCGGTCTAGACGAATTCATCTGATTTCTTCATCAGCTTGTAGAGTGGCAAAGCCTTCTCGCCAAGACGACTGATGAATCTGCTCACTGCTGCCATGCAGCCTGTGAGTCGCTGTACGTCCTTCAGGTCATTGGGCCGGGAGATTTCAAGGATGGCCTTGATTTTCTCTGGGTTGACTTCGATACCACGGTGGGAGACGATAAATCCTAGGAGTTGTCCAGCTGGTACCCCGAAGACACACTTTGTGGGATTGAGCATCATGTTGTACTTCGGGAGATTTCAAGGATGGCCTTGATTTTCTCCTGTAAATCCGCTATAAGGTCGTCCTGCTTCTTGGACATGACGGCGATGTCATCCACGTATGCGTGGATATTGCGTCCGATTTGATCCGCCAGGCACTTTTGCATGGTGCGCTGGTACGTCGCTCCTGCGTTCTTCAGGCCGAATGGCATTGTCACATAGCAATATGTGCCATAAGGTGTTACAAACGAGGTAGCAACCTGATCGGTCTCCTTCATCTTGATCTGGTAGTAACCCGAGTAGGCATCTAAGAAACACAGCAGCTCCGATCCTGCCGTCGAGTCAATGACTTGGTCAATGCGAGGCAAGGGAAAAGGGTCTTTGGGACATGCTTTGTTCAGGCCAGTGTAATCTACACACATGCGCAGAACCTTTGTGTTTTTCTTAGGAACTAACACGGGATTTGCCACCCACTTTGTATGGATCACTTCTTTGATAAAGCCTACTTTCAATAGCTTGGAGATTTTCTTTGCTATGGCGCGGCGTTTTTCATCTCTGAAGCGCCTCATTGCTTGTCGTACTGGTTTGGAACCAGGTATTATCTGCAGGGCGTGCTCGGCGAGTTCCCTGGGTACACCTGTCATGTTAGATGGCTGCCATGCAAAGATGTCCCGATTCTCACAGAGGAACTCGATGAGCGCGCTTTCCTATTTGGGGGACAAGTTTGTCCCTATTGAGGTGGTCTTGGCGGTGTCGCCAGCGACAAGTTTCACCTATTTTGTATCAACTGTAGGCTTGAAGGTAGGCGGGGAGGCGGAAACTTCCTTCTTGGATGCCGACATCTCCGCGGGGTCGGTGGCGGCATGGATTTCTTTGAACTTCTCGCCGAAGAACACTTCTTCCGCAAAGGCGGCTTCTCCATCCTCGCACTCCTTGGCCTTCCGGAAACTACCATAAACTGTGATGATACCCTCAGGTCCTGGCATTTTCAGCTGGTTGTAGATGTAGCACGGCCTAGCATGAAAGCTGTGGAAGGCAGGGCGGCCGAAGATCATGTGGTATGTACTCTTGAAAGGGACCACCTCGAAGGTTATGGGCTCTTTGCGATAATTATTTTCATCGCCGAAGGCGACCTTGAGGATGATGGACCCAAGGGACTTTGCTTGGCGGCCAGGAACCACTCCATAGAAAGTGACTGCACTATGGCGGAGTTGGGTCTTGGTGAGGCCTAGCTTTGTCAGGGTTTCCACATACATGATGTTCAGGCTGCTTTCGCCATCCATCAGACACTTGGAGAACTCGTAGCCTTGGATCAGGGGATTAACCACCATGGCGTAGTATCCATTTGGGATGTGCTCTGGGTGATCATCACGGCTCCATTGCACTAGCATCTCGGACCATCGGACATACTGGTGGACCTTGGGTACGGTGGCATTTAGGGACCGCATGGCGGCTCGCTGTGCCTTAGCCGTGGGGGGTCCAAGGAAGGTGTGGAATGCTCCTTTCTTGGTGCTCTTAAATGGATTTCCTATGCCAGTTCCACCCTTTGCCTTTTCGGTGGGTTTTGGCACAGGGTCTTCGTCCATATCGCTGCTCTCCTTGGACTCCTTTTCCTTGTCCGCTTTTCCTTTGCCACAAGGTCGTTGTCGTCGGGTGTGTTTGTAGCCAGCTTCTTGGTCTGCCTTGATGTCATTGACAAACTTGTAGTTCCAGTTGGTGTGATTGCACTTTCCTGTAGCGTCCCGATGGGCAAAGCATGGCATGTCGCGGTATTCGTCGTAAGACACAGGTGCAGCCGGCGCCGTAGCGGAAGCTGGGGAGCTTCGTGGCTGGCCACTGCTGGATCCTTGTCCCCGACCGCATTGGCTGCTCTGTCCTTTGTCGAAGAAGGTTGTGGCCACCATGTCCGGAGTTTGCTGCTCTTCTGGCGGATTTTTTTGTTTGTTGCTATTGTTCGCTTTCCAGTGTTCTGGATGGCGGAAGCCTTCAAAGATTCGCGGGCATCGTCATCGGCGGCCGCGTAGTTCCTTGCAATGGTGATCATGGAATTTAGGGCCAGTTTCCCTTCATTTCGTTCTTGCAGCAGGCGATGGCGGAGTAGCTGGCCTCTTTCCAAACTATCAATGAACACCAGGATGGCGGATTCGTCAGTAACCCCTTCACAGGAGTTCTTCATATCCAGCCACCGTGCAAGGAAAGTTCGGGAGGTCTCGTCATTTGCTCACCGACACCGTTGGAGGTCACCTATGTTGTGAGGTCGCTTTTAGGTACCCTCAAAGTTTTTAGTGAACGCAGTCAGCATGTCAAACCAGGTTTGGATGGAATTTTCTGCCAAGTCATTGATCCACTGTCGCGCTGTGCCGGACAGCATCAGGGGCAGATAGCGGACAGCAACATTGGGTGATCCCGCTGCGAACTGCACTGCGTTGAAGTAGTCTTGCAGCCAAGTTAAGGGCATGCCGACTCTGTTGTACTGGCGGATGTTTTTCTCGATCTTGAACCCATGCGGGATGGGCTCATCACGGATCCACTGTCCAAAGCACTTCGGGCCGAGGAAGAAGGTTGTTTGAGACTTGGAAATCTCGTTTAAGTGGGTACACCCGTCGTATGGCTTCTTGTTTTGCGGATCTTTCTGGGAGGCGCGTGACCTGGCTGGGCCACCACCGCTACCACCGCCGCCATGGGGGCTGCTTGGTGGGGATGGTGAAGGGTCACGCCTTTTACTCTCGACGTCCTGCGATGGATCTCTGCAACTTTGGCGGCTTCCCTCTGCTCTTCGTGGAACTGGGTCATCATCATGGCGGTGAGAGCCCTGCCCTTTGTCATTGCAGCGGCGTGAGGAGCGATGCTTATCCTTGTCGCTGTTGCAGTGCATGCCGTCGTCATGGCGAGATGGTTCCCTATGCCTGGACCCGCCATCCTGACTAGTTTCACGTCATGGCGGCTCGTCTCTCCGGCCAGCATCACGACTCCTTCCTCGCTTGCCATCATTATCGCGTATGACAATTCCTCCCTGTGGGATTTCGAACGTCTTGTACTTTGGTGGCGGCATGTTGGACTTATGGCTAGGTTGGGCCTTGTCTTGGTGGTATCCATAAGCAGGGTAGTTCTTGTGAGGTGCTGATGGATTTCTTTGATGGCCCTTGCCATGTGGCTTATCATCGAAGGTTATTGGGATGGCATCTGCCCTGTTATGAACTTCTCTTCTTCGGGTCTCTGAGGATCCAGTGTGAGATTCGTTATCAAGGTGGGTACCGTAATTGCCATTACCCCAAGCTTTGGAAGCGGTACTGGACCTGCACAGCGTGGGATCAGATTCAAGCCGTCGTGATGACGTAGCCTTCTCCTGCTGCACCAATGCTTTGGTCATCAGTTTTACTGCCGTCTCTAGGGCTGCTGGGCTTATATTATGCTCCAATAGCTCCTTTGCGGCCACGATGTTCTCGATGGGCGTAGCCCTGACTTCATCGCGGTTCTTGTCCACATATGGTGGATTCTTGATGTACATCCTGGCCAGAGTTTCTGCGGTTGGCACGGTGAACTCAAGGTTTCATGCTAGCTGCGGGTCACCTCCCTTGTTCATCTGATTCTAGATGAGAGTAACGTACTTCTCCTACATGTTCCTTGCGTATTTCAGCATGTCTTGAGCTTTAGCAATGTCGCCATCTCGCTTTTTGCCCATCTTCTTGACTCACTTTGGTTCTTTGAGGATTGCTCGCCTTTTCTTCTCGAGATCGTTCACGTCCCTGACATAGTCAGGGGTGATTGGATCTCCTAGAGTTCCATAGACGACCTTGTCTAACAGGGTCGTGAAGTCTTCTGGGTGATGCACCACGGGGACGGCGGGTTGCAGAGGCCTAGGGCCACCCTAGATCTCGGGCAGTTGTTCCATGGCAGTGAAGGAAATATGCCCTAGAGGCAATAATAATATTGTTATTATCATATTTCTTGTTCATGATAATGTTTATACTCCATGCTATAATTGTATTAAGCGGAAACATTAATACTTGTGTGGTTTATGAACAACACCGTGTCCCTAGTACGCCTCTACTAGACTAGCTCATTGATTAATGATGGTTAAGGTTTCCTAACCATAGACATGAGTTGTCAATTAATAATGAGGTCATGTCATTAGGAGAATGATGTGATGGACAGACCCAAATAAAGCAGAGCAATTAGATCATGTCTTCGTGTTCATCTTTGCGAAGCTTTTTCCTATGTCAAGTATTGTATTCCTTAGACCATGAGATAATACAACTCCCTGGTATCGGAAGAAAGCTTTGAGGTCATCAAACGTCATCCTATGTGAGGGTGATCATAAAGGTGTCTCTCAGGTGATCGGAAAGTACTTGTTGGGTTGTATGTATCGAGATGGAATTTGTCCCTCCCGAGTCGGAGAGATATACTTCGGGCCCACTCGGTAATCGATATCAACACCGCTTGCAAGCACGTGGTTAAGGAGTTAATCACAAAGTGATATCAGATTACGGAACGAGTAAAGTACTTGCTGTGAACGAGATTGAACTAGGTATGCCGATACCGACGATCGAATCTCGGGCGAGTAAAATATCGTGTGACGAAGGGAATACATATACGGGATTAATTGAATCCTGGCATCGTGGTTCATCCGATATGATCATCGATGAATATGTGGGAGTCAATATGGGTTTCCAGATCCCGCTGTTGATTATTGATAGAAGATCACGTCTACATATTCTTGAACCCGTAGGGTCACACACTTAACGTGCATCGATGCTAGGATAGAATGGATAATTGGTTTATGAGTTTTTGGTCGGAGTCTCGGATGAGATCCAGGACATCACGAGAGGTTCCAGAATGGTCCGGAGAATAAGATTCATATAAAGGAAAGCAGTTTTTGGATTCCGGAATCGTTTCAGAGTTTATCGGTATTGTACCGGAATGTTCTAGAAGGTTCCGGAGTGGGACCAACGTGGGCCCACTTGTCGGAGGCCTATGTGGGCCCAAGGGGAAGTGTCCTGGCCACTTTGGGCCAGGCGCACAAGGCCCCTAAGGCCCAGCCGGCCAGCCCTTAGGGGAAACCCTAAGGGAACCTTCCAGAAGGAGGGGGGGAACTTGCCCCCCACTCTTCCCCCTAGGCCGCCGCCCTAGGACTTGGAGGAGGGGCCAAGGCAGCCGGCCAGCCCCCCATATAAGGAGGGGCAGGGGCGCAGCCTTCCTTACTCCAACCCTAGCCGCCGGCCAACTGCTGCCCCTCCATCTCTCTCTCGCGCGACTCTGCGTAGGCGAAGCCCTGCCGCAGAAATTCTCCACCATAAGCACCACGCCGTCGTGCTGCAGATCCAATCTATCTCTCCACCATACTTGCTGGACCAAGGAAGGAGGAGACGTCGCTGCACCATACGTGTGCATCTCTCGGAGGCGCCGCCACTTGCGGCGTAGGATCGGATCGGATCGCGGGGAGGAGACGGCTAGTACGACTACATCATCCACATTCTGTTGAACGTTTCCGCTGTGCAATTTCTTCAAGGGTATGAAGATCTCATCTACCTCTCTCGTTGATTACATCTCCTAGATTAGATCTTGGCTTTCTTGTTCGCATCCGTAGGAAAATTTTTGATTTACTATGCTGCGAAACCCTTCAGTGGTATCAGAGCTAGATCTATGCGTAGATGTGTTTCACGAGTAGAACACAACATGCTTGTTGTGGGCGTTGATGTTTTCTGTTGCAAACCTCTTTGTTGTGTATTTCTTATGGCGCGGCATAGTGAGATCGAAGCGGTCCAGGCCAACTTTACGCGACTTCGTTCGCGAGACCGTCTCCGCACTTGACGTGTGGCTTGTTCCACACATGCGGCTGGTGGATGCCAGTTTCTCTCACTATAGTAGTCATGGGATTTACAACGGATGTTAGCAACCATAATATCACCGTTGTGGCTTTTCGTAGGTAAGAATCGTTCTTAACTTGCTACTCCCATAAGCCACGTAAAACATGCAACAACAAAGTAGAGGCGTCTAACTTGTTTTTGCAGGGAGTGTTTTGTGATATGGTATGGCCACAAGATGTGATGTGATATATGTGATGTATGCGATGATCATGTTTTGTAATATTTCACGACTTGCATGTCGATGAGTTCACAACCGGCAGGAACCATATGGTTGTCTTTATAATTGTGTATGACCTGCGTGTCAACTTCTTATACGCCATGTAATAGCTTTACTTTATCGCTAAGTAGTTAGCAATAGTTGTAGTTGCTATTCGTGGTGGAGGCAATCATGGTGGAGTGATGGAGATCATGCCGGCGCGCACAAGATGGAGATCATTGCGCGGAGATTGGCTATACCATGTCACATAAAATTATATGCATGTGATGTTTATCCTTTTATGTATCTTATTATGCTTAGATCGCGACGGTAGCTTTTTAAGATGATTCCTCACTTAAAGATCAAGATAAAATTGTGTTCTCCCCGTGTATGCACCGTTGCGAAAGTTCGTCGTTTTGAAGCATCTCGTGATGATCGGGTGCTATAAACTCTACGTTCACATACAACGGGTGCAAGCCAGTTTTGCACACGCGAAAATACTTGGGTTTGACTTGACGAGCCTAGCATGTACAGACATGGCCTCGGAACACACGGACCGAAAGGTCAAGCATGAGTCATATGGATGATATGATCAACATGTTGATGTTCACCATTAAAGCTACATCATTCACGTGATGATCGGTCTCGGTGTAGTGAATTTGGATCATGCTTCACTAAACAACTTTGAGGGATGTTGAATTTAGTGGGAGTTCATTAGTAATTTGATTAACTTGAACTAATTATCTTGAACTAAATCTTGTTGTATTTGCATAAGTCGTTGTAATCTTTGGCACCGTTTCCCACCGACACTTAGCTTAATTGAGTTAAAAGAACTATAGAATTCTGGATAATCACTTTTTGGTCTAGTGCCATTTAGTTAGAATGTCAAGACTAAAGATTAAGTCCTATTGCAAACTTTAGCAAACCTTGCTTGCTCCATACAATTTAATAAATTGTATTGATCTAAGAGCAACGATTCAAGTTTAGTATCTAAAGATCATATGTTTGCCTTCATGATAAATTGATCTTCAAAATTGTTTGAGAATCAAAGTGATCATCGAGCTGAAAGAATTGTTTCAGAAACAAATAAGAAGTGAAAGATATTTGATATCTAAGACTTTGATTGTTTGCAAAATGATGAAGTATAATTTAGTAAAAGAACATATGCTCATATTGTATGACTATATGCGAAGATTGAAGATGCTAGGTGTCCCGATCACCCAAAAGTTTGGGAACTAATATTATACTTGCATTCATCCTTATAAGCTATAGTAGTTTCATCATGAAAGATGTCATGATAGGACGAATGAAAAGGCATCGGCTAAATTCTTTTGCTATACCAAAAGAATACTAAAGAATGGAATCTGGAAGAATACCAATCATATGATGATGGCGATCCACTTCAAAGTGCAAAATCCAGGGCTATTAGTATTTGACTAAAAAAATCCTTTGGACTATGTGTCAAATGATTGACACCACTATTGATGTCGATAGATTCTTCTAAAAAGAGAGGAAATGCTAAATAGGATCTGCAAAATTATTTGGTAGAAAAAAAGGAAAAGACTAGAATTGTCCAGCTCAGGTATATAAATGATATACATGTTATAGATGAATTCTTTTGCTCGTTAACAATGTAATTCTTGGGTATTCGATACTGATTTGTTGGTATGAAATGTCATACAAAGCAACACAATACAAGAAGTACAATGGCCTAAGTAACTAGTAAAAGAATATGGTAATGATGCATGTCGAGATACAAATAAAAGTGTTATTGTGCTTCTCGTCGGCATAAAACCTAGCCTTCTAGATATGTTAAGAACTTAATAATTGTTATTTTGTTCTAGTATTATGAGAGCAATGGTTGTTCAAATTATTACCGTCTTCCATAATCGATGGATAGATTATTATTATCTTGTTGGTGAAATAGACATTTATAATACTAATGCTAAAGGTCGCAAGACAAAACAAATTTCACTTATATGTGACACCGCCGTTTAAGTCATATTGGAAACAAAACATGAAAGAAATTCTATATTGATAGATTTTCGAGTCATTTGATTTTGAATTGATTGACGCTTGTGAGACTTTTCCTAAAGATGATTAAACTCCATTCGTGGGCCATAGAAAGAACAAGCGACTAACTACATGGAGATCGTACATGTTGATGTATGTAGTTCATGTGTGAAGTCGAGCGTGGTGTATTTTCTATTTCATCAATGACTAAAATAGATGTACGGTATATCTACTTGATGAGATAGAAGTATGAAATTGTTCAATTTATGAAGTGAAAATTGTTGTAACAAGAATATTCAAGTTGTATGATTAGATCATAAAGAAGAATATTTGAGTTACAAGTTTAGCAAACATCTAAGAGTTAGAGGAATTGTTCCACAAACTTGCATCATGATAAACACCATAGGAGTATGGATTTTTCGATGGATGTAATCAAACCTTGTTTGACATGGTTAGATCAATGATGAAATAAACTACCAATATAATTTGTGGATTATGCTTTAGAGACTACCGCTTTTCACTGAATAGAGTGCCATCATAATCCGCTGAAATGACACCATACAAGTTATAGTTGTCGTTTCTTGAATTTTGGTATGCAAGGCATATGTGTAAAATGTTTACAACCAAAATCGGATTAGTAAGTCTTTGTAGGTTATCCCAAAGAATGTCGATGGGTATTCCTTCTATTATGAACCCAAACACATAGTGATTGTCACTAAAAGAAGTGAATTTCTTATGAAGGAGTTTCTCGCGAAAGGTTTAAGTGGGAGGAAGATAGAACTTGATGAGGTTATTGAATCTGAGCAAGATGATTAGAGTAGCGCAGCACCAGAAAATGTTCTGGAAGCGGCAACTACATTCATAGCTCACGCGTCTACAATATGTTGTAGTCACGACATCGAAGTTCCTATTTAACCAAGTTGGTCGTAATCAAATAGCAAGATTTGAGGACGAGATATTATTAGATAATAGTAACCAACAATATACAAAGAAGCGGTGATGGGCCCTGACTTCGTCATATGAATTATTCTAGCAACAATTACATATTGAGATATGATAGTTGAATAAACGAAACAACGTTCCTCTACCGGAATGCACACCAAGGACGTGTAACTGACATGACCCAATGGGTTTTGTTGATTCAAAGGTTGCTAGATATGTATGCAAACTTCTATGGTAGAAGTAAGCATAGCGAAGTTGGAATCTTCAATGATGAAAATGTTAAAGTGTTAATTTCATCAAGATATTTGAAGATGCTTGTATTTACAAGAAAGTAAGTGGGAGCGCTAAGACATATTTCTAATGCTTTATGTAGATAACATATCGTTCATTGGAAATTATGTGTTTTTCTTGATATTGTTAAGTTTTCATTAAAATTAGTTTTTGATGAAAGACTTAGGTAAAACCAGAATATTAAGCATCAATGTCTATGCAGATAGATTGAGGCACTAATATAGTTTTGCCAGAGTACATAGATGAAATATTGAATTTGTTCAATATGGAAACAATAAGAACGGTTCTTGTTGCATGGAAGAGGTTGGAGCAAGAATCAATTGTTTTGACACTTGATGAGTGAAACCACAAGAATGATTTTATCAATTTTGTATACCATGATATGTATATCCAGATGTGTCCAATGCTCTAAAGGTTATAGCATTCATATGATGATCGTTGGACAATAGTAAAGATATTCTTATGCACTTTCGAAGAAGTAAGAATATGTTCTGTATGCAGAAGTGACAAATGGTTCATTGCAATGAGTTACATTGGCTTTGTCACACATACAAGTAAAATTTTATCTCAATTTTAAGCCATTTGTTTTGAGTTAGAAGGTGGCATAATAAGATGGAAGAAAGTTCCATGATGACTTGGATGAGTTCCAATGTTAATATTGTGGCGGACACTGCAACGAGGGCTAAGTATATAATCGCTTTAGAAGCGGCATAAAAGATGCAAAGTAGATAGTGATAATCCAACTTATTTGTGGCACTGTCGTTTAGGTCATATTGGCATAAAACGCATAAAGAAACTCCATTCTGATGGACTTTTGGAGTCTCTTGATTTTGAATCATTTGACACGTGCAAGCCATGCCTCATGGGCAAGATGATCAAAAAAACCCGTTCTCCGGAATAATGGAGCGAGCAACGAACTTATTGGAAATCATACATACCGATGTGTGCGGACCAATGAGTATTTCGACGCACGGTGGATATCGCTATTTTTTTAAGTGTGCTAGTACTATGTAGTCCTATTGTATGACAATAGTGACAACATAGTCTCGGCCAAGAAACAAAGGTCTCACCAGAAGACCAAGTTTATATGATGCTATCTCATACAATATGAGTAATGCATGCTGACGCAAAAGAATATGCAAATACAAACGGACCTGAAAGTGTCAGACCCGTAGATAAGGTTTACCACGTGCAACGCGTATGAATAACACCGGAATGCCATAGGTGTTAAAGGCGCAAGTATTAACTAGAGTATTGACTCTAGTGCAAGTGGGAGACTGAAGGAAATATGCCCTAGAGGCAATAATAATATTGTTATTATCATATTTCTTGTTCATGATAATGTTTATACTCCATGCTATAATTGTATTAAGCGGAAACATTAATACTTGTATGGTTTATGAACAACACCGTGTCCCTAGTACGCCTCTACTAGACTAGCTCATTGATTAATGATGGTTAAGGTTTCCTAACCATAGACATGAGTTGTCAATTAATAATGAGGTCATGTCATTAGGAGAATGATGTGATGGACAAACCCAAATAAAGCAGAGCAATTAGATCGTGTCTTCGTGTTCATCTTTGCGAAGCTTTTTCCTATGTCAAGTATTGTATTCCTTAGACCATGAGGTAATACAACTCCCTGGTATCGGAAGAAAGCTTTGAGGTCATCAAACGTCATCCTATGTGAGGGTGATCATAAAGGTGTCTCTCAGGTGATCGGAAAGTACTTGTTGGGTTGTATGTATCGAGATGAAATTTGTCCCTCCCGAGTCGGAGAGATATACTTCAGGCCCACTCGGTAATCGATATCAACACCGCTTGCAAGCACGTGGTTAAGGAGTTAATCACAAAGTGATATCGGATTATGGAACGAGTAAAGTACTTGCTGTGAACGAGATTGAACTAGGTATGCCGATACCGACGATCGAATCTCGGGCGAGTAAAATATCGTGTGACGAAGGGAATACATATACGGGATTAATTGAATCCTGGCATCGTGGTTCATCCGATATGATCATCGATGAATATGTGGGAGTCAATATGGGTTTCCAGATCCCGCTGTTGATTATTGATAGAAGATCATGTCTGCATATTCTCGAACCCGTAGGGTCACACACTTAACGTGCATCGATGCTAGGATAGAATGGATAATTGGTTTATGAGTTTTTGGTCGGAGTCTCGGATGAGATCCAGCACATCACGAGAGGTTCCGGAATGGTCTGGAGAATAAGATTCATATAAAGAAAAGCAGTTTTTGGATTCCGGAATCGTTTCGGAGTTTATCGGTATTGTACCAGAAGGTTCTAGAAGGTTCCGGAGTGGGACCAACGTGGGCCCACTTGTCAGAGGCCTATGTGGGCCAGGCGCACAAGGCCCCTAAGGCCCAGCCGGCCAGCCCTTAGGGGAAACCCTAAGGGAACCTTCGAGAAGGAGGGAGGAAACTTGCCCCCCACTCTTCCCCCTAGGCCACCGCCCTAGGACTTGGAGGAGGGGCCAAGGCAGCCGGCCAGCCCCCCATATAAGGAGGGGCAGGGGCGCAGCCTTCCTTACTCCAACCCTAGCCGCCGGCCAACTGCTGCCCCTCCATCTCTCTCTCGCGCGACTCTGCGTAGGCGAAGCCCTGCCGCAGAAATTCTCCACCATAAGCACCACGCCGTCGTGCTGCAGATCCAATCTATCTCTCCACCATACTTGCTGGACCAAGGAAGGAGGAGACGTCGCTGCACCGTACGTGTGCATCTCTCGGAGGCGCCGCCACTTGCGACATAGGATCGAATCGGATCGCGGGGAGGAGACGGCTAGTACGACTACATCATCCACGTTCTGTTGAACGTTTCTGCTGTGCGATTTCTTCAAGGGTATTAAGATCTCATCTACCTCTCTCGTTGATTACATCTCCTAGATTAGATCTTGTCTTTCTTGTTTGCATTCGTAGGAAAAATTTTGATTTACTATGCTGCGTAACCCTTTAGGCGGGATCGGCGGTTGGTGGCGGGTTACCCTGCTCTTTGCCGGCATCTCCGTCATGGGCTGCCTGAGATGGCGGATCACCGGTTGTCTGCCCAGCGTCATCTCCTTTGTTGGTCATGAACACCTGCTTGGCGGCTGCGTTCTGCTCTTCAAGTGCTTGCTGAGCTAATTCCGCCTCGATTCTTCTCATGGTGGCGTCATAGTGATCAGAGTCATAGACTTTGCTATCACAGTCATCCGATTCACCACTTTCGTTCAGTGCCTCTAGGATGGATTCACCTAGGCTGTCATCTCCATTGGAGGCAGATCCCGAAGTGGTTCCTGCGAAGGCAACAAGGCAATACCGCGGTGTCTCTAACGCCAGATTGCTCATGGCGGATTCACAGCGGTCTACCACCACTTCCTCTACCTCTAGGGCCGGTTGGGTGGGATTGCTTTTTAGATCTGATCTAGATAACTTGGAAAGTTCTAGATCAGATGATTCCTCCTCCGTATGCAGCTCGAAAGAGGTCCGTTTGGAGGTTTCAGCCATACCAATCCGCCGGAAGTTGGTTTCCGTAGCGGGGGTAAGGTCAGTCTCTCCGATGAAGATATGGATGTCTCCGATCGGAATGACAGTAAGTCGGGTAGGGTCTTCTCTAGCCGGCACCTAGAGGTTATCCGCTGGGAAGATGGGGAAGCTGGCATCGTAGAGGACGCGCCCGATGGCGACGGTGTCGCCGATGCCTGCGAAGGCGGATCCCGCCTGGATCCGCGCTCCTGACGTGTTTTGCCCCACAGTGGGCGCCAACTGTCGTGGTTTTGTCAACAGATTTGCCATAGGGGTAGGTGTATGGCGGTTTGTGGAAGGGGGTGAACACGGCGGAGCGATCTGGGACGGTGGTAGCACGAGTTTACCCAGCTTCAGATCCCGCAACGGTGGCAAGACCCTACGTGCTGCTATAATTCACTATATGGCAACAAGTGCTCGGTTACAATGATGAGGTTGGTCGTTTTACAGTGCGATTGGCCGTATCTAAGATTCGTTGTACTGTGCCCCAAGGGCTCCTCCACGCCGGCTTATAAAGGCGCCTGGCGTGGGCATCACGATGGTACCGGAGCGGATACAATATGGAGTCCTAAACTAAGTCCTATGCGTGTACTGCAAGGCAACCCGCCATGGGCCTGTCTCCGGATCCGCGATGAGCTCCTGTGTCCAGTATCCACCATGGGCTTCCAGCAACTGGGCCTCCCGGTAGGCAATCCGCCATACCACCCTGATGGGCCACCCTGGCTTGCTGGTTTAGGACTACATCGCTGGTATACCTATTTGGTATATCCCCAACAATAAGCACTACCATGGCATTTTCTCAATATTTCTTGTTGCTCATATTCTGGAACACATCTTCACATAATACCATCAACTCCTTCTTTATATAAGTGTGGGTCATCCCAAAAATAATGCCTCAAATCATAAAAGAATTTCCTTCTTTGTTGAGCTATAAAGGTTGGAGGCAAATACTTGGAAACAATAAAGTTAGCATAATCAGCATACCAAGGAAGGTCTCGCAAAGTTACATTTATCGAAGCCAACTGTTCATTTGGAAAACTATCATTAACAGGAATAGGATCAAGAGAAATGTTTTCCAATCTAGACAAATTGTTAGCAACAGGATTTTCAGCACCTTTCCTATCTACAATATGCAAATCAAACTCTTGTAAAAGCAACACCCATCTAATAAGCCTAGGCTTAGCATCCTTCTTTGACATAAGATATCTAATAGCAGCGTGATTAGTATGAATAGTAACTTTAGAATCAACAATGTAAGGTCTAAACTTATCACATGCAAAAACAACAGCAAGAAACTCCTTCTCAGTAGTAGCATAATTCTTCTGACCAGCATCAAGAGTCTTACTAGCATAATGAATAACATTCAACTTCTTATCTACGCGCTGTTCAAGAACAGCACCAACAGCAAAATCACTAGCATCGCACATAATTTCAAAGGGTAAATTCCAATCAGGTGGTTGAATAATAGGAGCAGTAGTTAAAGCCTTCTTAAGAGTTTCAAAAGCTTCCTTACAATCATCATCAAAAACAAATGGTACATCTTTTTGAAGAAGATTAGTAAGAGGCTTTGAAATCTTAGAGAAATCTTTAATAAACCTCCTATAGAAATCAGCATGACCAAGAATACCACGAATACCTTTAACATCTCTGGGACAGGGCATTTTCTCAATTGCTTCAACCTTTGCTCTATCAACTTCAATACCTCTTTCGGAGATTTTATGTCCAAGAACAATTCCTTCATTCACCATAAAGTGGCATTTCTCCCAATTTAGAACAAGATTAGTTTCTTCACACCTCTGCAAAACTTTATCAAGATTGTGCAAACAATTATCAAAAGAAGTTCCATAGATGGAGAAATCATCCATGAAAACCTCCACAATTTCTTCACAAAAACCATGAAAAATAGCAGACATGCATCTTTGAAAAGTAGCAGGAGCATTGCACAAACCAAACGGCATACGTCTATAAGCATAAGTTCCATAAGGACAAGTAAAAGTGGTTTTCTCTTGATCTTGCTTTTTAACAGCAATCTGAGAGAAACCGGAATAACCATCAAGAAAACAAAAATGAGTTTTCTTAGATAACCTATCTAGCATTTGATCTATAAACGATAAAGGATAATGATCCTTTTTAGTAACTTTGTTAACCATTCTAAAATCAATGCACATCCTATAACCAACTACTACCCTTTGAGGAATAAGCTCGTTATTCTCATTAGGCACAACAGTGATACTTCCTTTCTTAGGAACACAATGAACAGGACTAACCCATCTACTATCAGCAATAGGATAAATAATACCAGCATCAAGGAGCTTCAATACCTCATTTCTTATGACTTCCTTCATCTTGGGAATTAAGCGGTGTTGATGTTCAACAACTGGCTTTGCATCTGGCTCCATGTTAATAGCATGCTGACATATAGTAGGAGAAATCCCTTTTAAATCATCAAGAGTGTATCCCATAGCTCCTTGGTGTTTCCTCAATATTTCCAATAACCTTTCTTCTTCCTTTCCTGAAAGTTTAGAACTGATAATAACAGGATATATTTTCTTATCATCTATATAAGCATACTTAAGATCATCAGGTAAAGGTTTTAATTCAAAAACAGGATCTTCCTTAGGTGGCAAAGTGGTACCAAGATCCTCCACAGGTAAATTGTGCTTAATGAACGGTGGTTGATGAAGAAGAATATCATCAATCTCTTCTCTTTCTTTCCTGAAGACATCACTTTCATGGTCCTCCATAAATTGCTGCAAAGCATTATTAGGAGCAAGAGCAATAGAGGAAAGCTATTCAACTCGAAAATTTTCATTAGGCAATTCATTTTCATAAGGACTTTTAGCGAACTTAGAAAAACTAGCCCAATACCCGTGCGTTGCAACGGGTTAACAACATAATACCCGTGCGTTGCAACGGGTCAACAAATAATAAAAATAGGAAGAGAGATTAAATAAAATCTTGGGTCCTCACTGGGTGGCAGTGTAGGCTCGAGGCTGCCTGGTGTCCATCTCCAGCACTTCTTCAAGGAATGCCCAGCAACGCTGCCGCGCACTCCCGTCCCACTACCACCTGACCACCTCTGCTCTCCCTATCCGTCTTGAAGGCCACAATAACCAGATGCCATAACTTCTCTCTAAATTCTTTTGGGACTCTGTTTAGTTTGAAGAGGCTGCCCACCTATATTTCTGGCTGCTAGAAGTCGTCTCTATTCTTAAATCAGCCGGATGCCTCGCGGTTGCTCTGCCTTGCAAACAAATATGCTATTGCTCTTCCTCATGGCACTTCAATCATGCTCTTCCTCATTGCACTCATGCTGCTCGTTCTAAAAATCCCACCTCCATCTCCACCAGCCAAAAACACATATGTTAACCAAGGAGACTTCCAAGATGAAATAGAATCCATTCCTTTTTTAACACAAGGGATATCAGCCACTCTGAGAAAACCAGCGCTTCAGAATTAGCTAAACTATGATGCGGCGATTTCATCTCTCCTCATTAAATCAACCAAGAAAAATAGTGCTAGCCCAATATACAAACTTCAGCATTTTCTAATTTAAAGGGGTGTAAGATTGGAAACATCTGTTGGCATTTGGCAAATCTAATACACAGCAAGGTCAACTAATTTTTTATCAAAACTATTTGTCCATGAACTTTACTCCACAACACGGATCATTGCGACCATGCTTAGTACCCCTTAGATATTGTAGCTGTGCCAAGAGCATGTATAAAACAGATGATGATCTAGCAAATTGAAGTTAGACAGAATAGGACCTCTCTAAGCCTGGCTTCAACCTGGCTGGTTCTGCATAACTTCTGAAACCTTTCAATATTACCCTCTTTGAGGAATACCTTCGTGCGTGTAGTACAGAACAAAGTAGATGACTTTTTTTTAGTGGGCGTTGATAGGAAAGTAGAGCAGTTTTTTTAACCGGAGCTGGATTTCAGAAACAAACGAAGCAAGAAAGTAAAAAATTCAAAGCAAACTTTAGACAAGAAGGGCCTCCTCATTATAGACGATCCTGGCTCCCTGAAGCGTCCGTCGTGGGCATCACCAAGAATCTAAGCGTCTAAATCGGCGTTGGAGGGGGAGACACGGTGGGTTCAGGGAGAGGACATGGAGGTAGTCTCAAATAGTCAAATATCTGCAGGGGAGAGAAAGATAGAGTTGTTCGTCCTTGTCGTCGGAACTCCGTTGTGCTTTTACCTGCCTAGGATACCGGTACCAGGACTCCATACCGGCCTTGCCGGAGGAAGGTCTTGAACACAAGGCGCTTTGACGACAGATGAAGGAATCTCTGCCGCGTCGGCTCTCCTCCCCCAGCCTACAGTTCAGTGCCTCGGCCGTTTCCACAGCAGCAGGATCTAACGGGGTGTAATCAGCCGGTGTGGACGATTTGCCGGAGTTTGAAGCTTCCGGAGCAGGGATGTCCTCGAGCTGTCGCCGAGTCCTCTTTTTCGGTCACCTCCTTGCCCCTCTGCTCCGGCCTCGCCTTGCCCCTCTGCTCCGGCCTCGCCTTGCCCCTCTGCTCAGGCCACGGCCTTGCCCCCAGCTCACATCACACACCTACCACCGGCCGCCACAAGCCCACAGGGACCTGCCCATGCGTGCATCTTTACCTACTTGTTCTGACCATGTTTGTGTTTGATTGGGCAATTTTTTGCAGCGATGGGCGGTGATGTTGGTCGTGTATTCCTGTTCTGATCGAGGGAGAAGACAACTCCGGGCGTCCTGGTAGGAAGGGAGAAGTGAACTTGTAGCCGGAGACGGAGGCGCTCGCCCTCGTCCTTGCACAGCCTCTCCTTCCGCGGCCAATCGATCTTACGCGGCGGTGGGTAACTGCTAGGCGGCCTAGGCGGGGCGCTGCGGGGAGGACTGGGGCAGTGCAGAATCGGCGGTGGCGTCGGTAGGGCAGAGATTTTAATTCTGCCGAGGCCCGGATGCCGCACAGCAGGAGGAATCCTAGGAACGAGTGAACAGGTACACCTTAGCACGATGGCAAGTCTTGCTCGGGGCGACGGACGAAGGCCTAAACGAGGACAGGATGAACGGTTTTTTTCATGTACGAAGGATTTTTTTTACGGACGAAGCGGTTTTCTAACGTACCATGGTTTTGTAACCATCACAACCTCAAGCCGTATTATTAGTAGAGATTAAACTCATAAGACTCTTTGTCAAACTTAGTCACAACTTTCTCCTTCTTACAATCTATCACAGCACTACAAGTATTCAAAAAGGGTCTACCAAAAATAATAGGACAAGTTTTACTAGCTTCCTTACCAAGTACTAGAAAATCAGTAGGATATTTAGTCTTACCACATAGAACTTCCACATCTCGAACAATACCAATTGGCAAGACAGTCTCTCTGTTAGCCAGCTGAATAACCACATCAATATCTTCAAGCTCACAAGGGGTAATTTCATGCATGATTTCTCTATAAAGCTCGAAAGGAATAGCACTTGAACTTGCACCGATGTCACATAAACCATAATAGCAATGATCGCCAATCCTGACAGAAATAACAGGAACACTTGCTTTCCTAGGCCTACTAGGATGTGAAACAATGTTAGAAGCATCTTCACAAAAGACAATATGTTCGTCTCCTACATTTTTAGTAGCAAGGTCCTTCACTATAGCCACAAGAGACTTAATAGTAATTTGCTCATTAGGTTCTACAGCTTTCTTGGTACTTTTATTAAGCACGCTTATCAAAGTGGAATGCTCCTTTACCTTAGCAAGGAAAGGTGTTTTCTCAAAATAAGGTTCAGGCAAAATGCGATCTTTATAAGGCGCATGATACTTGTTCCAATCTTTCTTTGGAACATCAAGATAAGAGGCAAAGGCCTTAAAACAGTTAGCAAGTATCTGAGAATCAAGACCATAAATAGTGCTAACATTATGAAAGTCATCGATTCCCAAAAAAGCTTCAATGCATTCATAATCATAATTTATACCTAACCTCCTACCTTTGTCGTTCTCCCATTGTAACACCCCAACTTTTGTAACAAGTTTAAGTAGTGTTAATGAGGCAAAAATGAGGGCCAACAAAAACTTTTTGTGCTCAATGAAATTCCATGCATGCTTGCCTTGATTGATGTGTTAATCCTATCTGCTAGGGTTGATTGTTGAACAAGATTGTGCACCAACACAATCCTTGTGCCCTTGTGATCATGTCATTTCAAATACTACTAGCTATTATAAAAAAAACCATTATCTTGACAACTTCTCCTATTTCAAATGATTTGACTTTCTCCAAAAACAAAGAGCCAAGATTTATTTTGACACAAAGGTTTTCCAAACTATTTATTTACAAAACTTATGGGGGTCTATAGGTTGGTAGGATCCCAATATTTTGCAAATACTATTTACAACCATTTGATAAGTGGATTTCAAACACCTTTGAGAAAACTTGATAAAGGAGATGTATCCATTAGTTTCTTAAAATATTTACAAAAACTTTACTTCCCTAATTAAAACTCTTTTCAACCATCTCCATGGCATGATCCCATTGAGCACCTGTTCAAAGCATTGCTCTCATGATGAGTTATTGTTGTATGTGTTTGACTGTGTTTGATCTTGCTTGACTTTTTTTGGTGTGTATGTGTGCTTTTCTTGGAGAATTTCATTTTGTCCCTCTTTACTCCTAAAACTCTATTAATTCTTGTTAGCATCTAAGTAAAGCAAAGAAGTATTAGAGAGGCAAGTTAAATTGCAAAATCATCTAGATTCGAAGTTTGACCCTATCTTCACTTGTCTTAATAGATTCAATTTTCAGAGACTTTTCTTAATCTCATATCTTATACCCATGATAATGCACCTTCCTATAACTCATCTTTATCTTGTGATCTTCCATTCTTTCCATTACCACTTGGTCATTTGAGGCCATATGCTAATTGTTCTAATCATATTTCTGACCCTAATCAAAACAGTGACAATTGACCTTCAACAGATTCTCTTTTCCCCACACTTTTAGTTTCAAAATAAAAATCAGTGGAGACCATCCTACACCCTAATTATATTCTTCTTGACCTAATCTATCTTTGCATGTACTTGTTGGTGCATTTTGGAACATTGCTCTAATTAATTTGAGATGGTTTTGAACCCTAGTCAAAACTATTTCCACCCTTCTTATTTCCCTTCTAGATCACTTCACAACATTCACCATCAAATCTCTCTATAATTCAATTCTTCTCTAATCCCATTTGTAAATGCTATTCATATGAAAGTATCACTCCTTTCCCACCAAAATTTACTCCTATAAAATTTATTTCCTGGTCTTTTTCTTATTACACTCAGATGCATGGGAAAGGTAACGATGCCATTTCTTATTTTTCTTGCATAATTGTTTTTTTAGAAAAATCTACTAAGCCTAGTGATGCAATCAGAACATTTTGAACTCAAAATACAATCTTGCTAGTTTCAAAAAAATAAATAAATTCAAAGGCTAATTCAAATGTTTTTTTAATCGAAATTGGGCATACTCATAGAAGATGATCAAAACCATCTCCATCAAAACACAAATTTCTGTGTCATCTTTGCGACACCATCTCCAACACCTCTGAACCGTAATCACATGGGCATACTTTGGAAAGGCTCGCAAATAAACTTAAACCACAACTGGAGCATCGTATGCCTCTTTTCATTTCAAAACTCTTAGTCTAATACTTTTTAGATCATTACCAAACCCTTCCTTTGACCTCTCCAGCTCTATAGCTTCCCTTTGGTCGACCTGCACTGCTACAGTAGTATCCTTGACTGCTTGTGCTTGGAGGGAGAAGAAGAAGTGGCCGATGCACTCAAGGGCAAGATCTTGCAAATCTTGTTGCAGCGTCTCCCTCCCCCTCTCCAAAACAGTAGCATTGCGAGTACCAGCACTCACTCTACTCCCCTGCCCTACTCTTCAGCCTTCATGGCGACCCCCGTGTCCGTCCCCCTCTCTTTTGACATAGAACGCCATGGCATAGCCATTTTTCTAAACATGCTCCTTTGACCGATCCATCTCGCCACTAGCCTCCCCGATGTATACTTGATCCTTCCCAGGCAAGCCTTTGGCTTTGTATTGTTTTTCTCGGCCGCCCCCGACCGTGCTCTGATAAACGACTTTCCGACGAACACCTGGCGGGCGCTCGGTCGACAACCTCTTCCTGAGCCGACCGAGCCCCTCAGGACTTGAAACCTCGCCAGATACCTTTCCCCGCATTACCTTACCCGTTGGCGTAGCCCCGTCTCACATCCTTCTCGTTTTCCTTTTGTCCCCGTGCGCCGCCGTTCTGGCCAATAGACATTTGCCGCCGCGGCTGCGTGTCTCTGTCCCTCTCCACACGTCTATAAGGCTCCCTCCTACTCACTCCTATCTCTCACACTTGCGCTCTTACATACCCTCTCCCTCTCCCTGAAACGCCATAGGTGGAGCTTTGCTTCAGTTTCTTCCTCGGCCGACGAGAAGACCGGGCCGAGCTAGTCGGTCTGCAAGTCACCATGGACGAGGGCCACGAGGCTGCAGCTCACCCTTGCTCTTTCCTCTATGCATGCCTCGTCTCGTTACTGTCCCGGTCGTCCCTGACGCGTCGAGCGCGACCTCGACCACGCCGGCGGAATGGGAGCACGCCAGTTCGTTCGAGGCGCCCAGTCGAGTAGCCTCTCGCCTACTCGCCATCCCTTCGTCATCTCCATCGTCGCCTACTTCCCCGCGGTGAGCACCCTATGGATCTCCGTCGAGTTCAGCTAAGCCAGGCGTCGCGCATGATCGTGCAGTTAAAACTAGCCTGTAGCACGAATTCTAAAGCAACCTTTTTATTCAACGTTCTGGTCTCAGCCCATAGCATAGTCATCCCGCCTGGCACTGTGCAGCCCAATTGGTTGATTTCGGCCCACTAGTATTTTTTTTATAGGAAAAACTGCAAGTCGATTTCTAGATCTGATAACTTCTAAATTCCATATAAAAATATCTACACACGAGAATGACCTGAATCAAATTTTCGTGTGTTTCCTGTTGAAATATCTATCACATGGCGCTGGTCTCATACAAATTAGTGTCCTGTAGAATTTCTTAGATTTAATCTTGTAAAACTGTGCTCTTTTCACTCAAAAATTAAAATCAAACTTTCTAGAAATCATAAGTTTGTGAATCCAAATTATATGGAAATCTTATCAAAATATATTGCACGATTCACTGGTTTGACTCCATTTTCACTTATTGTTTGTGTTCAGTAAAAACAACAAATATGTTTCTAAACTGCCTTAATTAATTTATAACTCAATTTTTATAATATGTATTGAGTGGATTACAATTTTTAGTGGTCATGTACTTTATTATCTTGCATATACCCTGTTTTCAAATTTTTTTGATGAAGAGGGAATATCTGAGATTTTATTTTCTTAAATAGCCACATTTTTTTCACTAGAAAAATCATAGAAAACATTTTATAACTCTAAATTAGATGAATCCACTTTTGTTGGATTCAGAAAAATCATATCTTTTTATTCTTGGTTTGGGTGCTGAGAACTAATCAGGTGTGATTAATGGCTTATTAGGGTTTATTGTATTAGAAATTCACCAATTAATCCTAGTAAATGGAAATTGAGTGAAAACATTTAGATAGGTTCAGTAGCACCTGTGTGTACCTTGTGATGTTGTTGCTTGATTGTTTCGCTTGTTGTACTAGAGTGTGTGAATTAATTGTGCTTGTGTGCTTATTGCTCCAATTTAGATCTGCATTAGATTCAAACGACACCAGGTATTCCAAAGAGGGGGAAATCTTTGAGTACCAGGAAGAAGAAGACCAGGGACAAGCTAAGAAAGGCAAGCCATCTAAACTTGTTGCATATCTAATCCTAGTTTTACTTATTGCATGCTTTATTATTGTTTATGAAAATGCATTGTTTTATGTTGCTATTGCCCTAACTAGCAATTGTTGGCGACTTGGCTCCGCAAGTCAGATGATATCATCCTCATGGATGACCCCTATCTTGACACCTACTTATTCCCCAAAATTAGTGGTGTGATGGTTAGCATCATAGCCTTTGGAAAACTTTGTAGTGGAGCAAAACTCTAGGTTGGTGACACTCAATTGGATGTTTTGAAAATGACTTCGAAAACCTTGAAATAGGAAGCTATTCCATTGATGGATTCCAAAATGAGATTTTGAAAATAAGGGGGGGATGAACATCCCGGAGATGGAGGCAAGTTTGGTTTCATAAGAAAAACATTGTTGTTTCTTTGTAGTGTTCAGAACAATTAACCCGTGCAACCACGATTACCCTGGTATGGGATAGGGCTTAGCTCGTAGTTTGTTTATTTTAGTACGAGAGTCTCATAACTATATAAGGGTACGCGGTACCCCGGAATCCGGATTGCCGCAAGTAAATGGGCAATAGTAAATCGGGATCTAGTGACGGATTTATCCGGCCGGAAGACACTATGGGTCTCCTGATGTGGCACTGGGGTTACACTCGAATGTGGAGGTAGACTGCCAGGATGTGCCAGGGAGGTACATACTCCATACGGTTGATTCCTGTACTAAGGTAGATAAGCGAAAGGCTTTGATCGGGTGCTTGTCGTGGCATATGATGTTATGCGGGGAAGATGCCCACACGTTAAGTATCCAGATGATTGTGGGTAAAGTGTACAACCTCTGCAGAGTGTAAACCTATTAAAATAGCCGAGTCCTCGGTCATGGACGGTTGGAAAGATCACTACATTGCCCAATGCAGTTTTGGTTTTAAAAGTGGATTTCAAAAAAATGGAGAAAGGTGTCGGACGGAGTACTCGGAGGGTACTACCGTGGCACGGGTATGGTTCGGAGTACTTGTAGGGTACTGCCGAGGAAATGGAGATGGTCATGTGTGATTGACCTGGTTTTATGAATGGAGATGGTCATGTTTGATTGACCTGGGTCTTGAAATAAAAAGGGTTTCTCCCTTCCTAGAGATTTTTACTAAAATTGTTTTATAAATGCTTTTAATAAGGATATAGAGATGTCGTAGAACATGGTTCTGGACATGCTATATTGACATGAGAAAACTGTGTTTTTTGAAGAAAGTAAACTAGACTAGAGCCTATCCTTGCTACAGCCAAACTGCATATTGTTCTCTCCCCTTTAGATGGTTTGCGAGTACAATTCAAAATGTACTCATGGCTTTGTCCCTGGCTATTAACTTGGTCAGACCATGAAGAAGACTACGAGGAAGGTGATGATGGTTACGAGGATGCCGGTGCGGACTAGGAATGTCTCCCAGTCAGTTGCCTGTAGGGTAGTAGGCATGACGTGGGTCATCAATGCTGCTTGATATCCGCTGCTTAGTTGTAGACTTGCCCTGCGTGGCAATATCATACTTGGTCATATCATACTTGGTCATGTGACCAACTGTAAGTATATTATTCGATACTATAATGGATGATGTAATTCTGTTATCAACTCGGATATGTGGATTCACGACACACTGATCATGGGATCGTGAATTGCATGCATATCGGGTATTCTGGATGGGTAATCCGGGGTCCCTACAGAGTTGGTATCAGAGCCATCCTGACTGTAGGAGACCTTAGTTAGCATGGGCGTTAGATAGGAAAGGAATATTTTGCTAAAACTAATTGCACAGTTATTTCCTCTAAGTAGCCAATAGTATGGCTTATACCTTCCTCACCTCTTCAAAATTTCTAACCTTCTCTCTCTAGTTTCCAAAAATGCTTGAAGAATTATTACTTCAACCGTCTCATCTTCTTCAAAACTACCTGTTGGACGATGTCCCCAAAAAGACCTAGAGCTTGGCAGCACAAGATGGAGAAAATTTCAGAAGGACGTCTTCAAACCTCTCCAGCTGCAAAGTAAGAAGGATGTTGACAAATATTCTGCTTTGGTTGACATCAACTGCTCTGTCAAGAAGCTGACCTTGTTCCCCTGGACTCGCACTTTTGCAGTCGCCAAGGACCAAGTACTTAGTTGCTTGACTAGTATTTATTAGGTTTGTCGGGCGTGTATGCCACCAATGGCACACTTCAGCAATCCCTCTGAAGACCTCACAACCATGTGATGTGATACAAGGAGACTTACAAAACTGCACTTCCCAAGTCAACATCAATGGCTCAACAACACTGCAACTTCACCACCAACTGCCGTCAAGTTTCTGCTGAAGCGAGAGTCAAGGAGAATGAAGACATCAACAACTATGGCCAACCATGACCCTAGGATGAATAGGACTAACCCCAAATATCACGCATTGTTAGGCATCGTTGGTACTTGAAGTACCTCGTGTGATTATTGCAATTGTTTGTTGTTTGCCTTGTGTGTTCTTGATAGTGTTTGCAGTTATTTTGTGTGTTTCTTGAATGTGTGTTGTACTTTGTGCTCATGATTGACTTGGCCTATCATCCATACAACCCCCTCTGGCATGAAAAAAAAACAAGTAGGAAGTCTATGTAAAGTGAGTTACCCTCTCATCTATTTATGTGAGCACGAGTAGCATAGATGAGTTGAAACTAGAATGCTAACTCTAATCTTGATAGTAGTGGATTAGAACTCTTCTCGCAACACGGACCCAAGATCCGACGCGACAATTTTTGCTACGTGCTTCAAGCTTCGTCAAGACCTCTCTACAACGTCAAGGAATCAGAAGATAGACCCGCCTGGACTACAAAGGACTTCTAGAAGACAAAGACTTCACTAACCCGGGTCGCCTAACCATAAATCTAGAGTTTCGCTAACATTGATGATACTCTCTTAACACCCCCAACACTCGCTAAATCTTCTAACAAGCCGACTAACATTGAGCATAGTAGTATCAATGCCAAGCCTAACTCCTGCAGTTCAGCACGTTTTCACCACTTGGAGCCGAAGACTCATGTGTTTGATCTCCACCAAGAAAATAGAAGAGTGAAGACTCTCCAAAATTGAGCCATCAATGCCGACTCTACATTTAGGAGATACCAATGGAGGTAGCAATGAGAAGAAGTGAAGACTTTTCTAACCAACTCACTCGCTCATTCAGATTTTTACGGGTTTGAAACCAAAACTGACTTATGCCACGGGTAGGAACCCACATGAAGTTTCCTTGGAAGATGAAGTCAACTCAAGGTATCCCAATATACCTCAGGATCCCCAAGGCTACAAGAAGATGGAGAAGCAAGAAGATCTTCACTGGTCTCCACCAACCCAAAGACAAGAAGAAATAGATCATTGACTACTGGAAGACACATCGTTTGTGGTGCGCCGCCACCTGATGTGTTTTCAGCTCAAGTACAAAGATGACCTAGAAGAATGGTTCCCATTAGGACTAACCTGCGCCTTGGTAGTTAGGAAGTGTAGAGGACTAAGTCAACGGAATTGATGTGCCTATCAAGACCGAAGCATAAATGCTCTTGTCCACCATCCTCAGAGGACTGCAAGATCGAAATTAAGGTCTATGCCACCATCAAGCTTCAAGGCGCGACACCAAGATTGAAGATTCCATCAAGCGACACGAAAGAAGAAGCGACTCCAAGCCAACAAGAGCTACCCGAGAAGCCTCGACTTTTCAGGACCTCGTTTGCAAGCTGAAAACCTTCTAACTCTCATAGAATCTTTTCGGGCATACTAAATAGCCTAACCCTGCTACCCTTAAAAATGTCCCGACAAGGTTTCGATAAGATACTTTTGGCAACATCAACTCTTCAGCCATCAACTTCAGCAAACAAAGACGATCTACACCTTCGGCAAAAGCAAGTCCTTGATGCAACTCAGAGCATCACTGATGAGTTGGAAGAGCAACCGTTAAGGCCTAACTCTAACCTAGTCTCCACACCTCACTATCAAGTAGCACACTTAGGAATCTCGGGACGAGATTCTCTTAAGGGGGGAAGACCTATAACACCCCAACTTTTGTAACAAGTTTAAGTAGTGTTAATGAGGCAAAAATGAGGGCCAACAAAAACTTTTTGTGCTCAATGAAATTCCATGCATGCTTGCCTTGATTGCTGTGTTAATCCTGTCTGCTAGGGTTGATTGTTGAACAAGATTGTGCACCAACACAATCCTTGTGCCCTTGTGATCATGTCATTTCAAATACTACTAGCTATTATAAAAAAAACATTATCTTGGCAACTTCTCCTATTTCAAATGATTTCACTTTCTCCAAAAACAAAGAGCCAAGATTTATTTTGACACAAAGGTTTTCCAAACTATTTATTTCCAAAACTTATGGGGGTCTATAGGTTGGTAGGATCCCAATATTTTGCAAATACTATTTACAACCATTTGATAAGTGGATTTCAAACACCTTTGAGAAAACTTGACAAAGGAGATGTCTCCATTAGTTTTTGAAAATATTTACAAAAACTTTACTTCCCTAATTAAAACTCTTTTCAACCATCTCCATGGCATGATCCCATTCAGCACCTGTTCAAAGCATTGCTCTCATGATGAGTTATTGTTGTATGTGTTTGACTGTGTTTGATCTTGCTTGACTTTTTTTGGTGTGTATGTGTGCTTTTCTTGGAGAATTTCATTTTGTCCCTCTTTACTCCTAAAACCCTATTAATTCTTGTTAGCATCTAAGTAAAGCAAAGAAGTATTAGAGAGGCAAGTTAAATTGCAAAATCATCTAGATTCAAAGTTTGACCCTATCTTCACTTGTCTTAATAGATTCAATTTTCAGAGACTTTTCTTAATCTCATATCTTATACCCATGATAATGCACCTTCCTATAACTCATCTTTATCTTGTGATCTTCCATTCTCTCCATTACCACTTGGTCATTTGAGGCCATATGCTAATTGTTCTAATCATATTTCTGACCCTAATCAAAACAGTGACAATTGACCTTCAACAGATTCTCTTTTCCCCACACTTTTAGTTTCAAAATAAAAATCAGTGGAGACCATCCTACACCCTAATTATATTCTGCTTGTCCTAATCTATCTATGCATGTACTTGTTGGTGCATTTTGGAACATTGCTCTAATTAATTTGAGATGGTTTTGAACCCTAGTCAAAACTGTTTCCACCCTTTTTATTTCCCTTCTAGACCACTTCACAACATTCACCATCAAATCTCTCTATAATTCAATTCTTCTCTAATCCCATTTGTAAATGCTATTCATATGAAAGTATCACTCCCTTCCCACCAAAATTTACTCCTATAAAATTTATTTCCTGATCTTTTTCTTATTACACTCAGATGCATGGGAAAGGTAACGATGCCATTTCTTATTTTTCTTGCATAATTGTTTTTTTAGAAAAATCTACTAAGCCTAGTGATGCAATCAGAACATTTTGAACTCAAAATACAATCTTGCTAGTTTCAAAAAAATAAATAAATTCAAAGGCTAATTCAAATGTTTTTTAATCGAAATTGGGCATACTCATAGAAGATGATCAAAACCATCTCCATCAAAACACAAATTTCTGTGTCATCTTTGCGACACCATCTCAAACTCCTCTGAACCGTAATCACATGGGCATACTTTGGAATGGCTCGCAAACAAACTTAAACCACAACTGGAGCATCGCATGCCTCTTTTCATTTCAAAACTCTTATTCTAATTCTTTTTAGATCATTACCAAACCCTTCCTTTGACCTCTCCAGCTCTGTAGCTTCCCTTTGGTCGACCTGCACTGCTACAGTAGTATCCTTGACTGCTTGTGCTTGGAGGGAGAAGAAGAAGTGGCCGATACACTCAAGGGCAAGATCTTGCAAATCTTGTTGCAGCGTCTCCCTCCCCCTCTCCAAAACAGTAGCATTGCGAGTACCGGCACTCACTCTACTCCCCTGCCCTACTCTTCAGCCTCCATGGCGACCCCCGTGTCCGTCCCCCTCTCTTTTGACATAGAACGCCATGGCATAGCCATTTTTCTAAACATGCTCCTTTGACCGATCCATCTCGCCACTAGCCTCCCCGATGTATACTTGATCCTTCCCAGGCAAGCATTTGGCTTTGTATTGTTTTTCTCGGTCTCCCCCGACCGTGCTCTGATAAACGACTTTTCGACGAACACCTGGCGGGCGCTCGGTCGACAACCTCTTCACGAGCCGACCGAGCCCCTCAGGACTTGAAACCTTGCCAGATACCTTTACCTGCATTACCTTACCCGTTGGCGTAGCCCCGTCTCACATCCTTGTCGTTTTCGTTTTGTCCCCGTGCGCCGCCGTTCTGGCCAATAGACATTTGCCGCCGCGGCTGCGCGTCTCTGTCCCTCTCCACACGTCTATAAGGCTCCCTCCTACTCACTCCTATCTCTCACACTTGCGCTCTTACATACCCTCTCCCTCTCCCTGAAACGCCATAGGTGGAGCTTCGCTTCAGTTTCTTCCTCGGCCGACGAGAAGACCGGGCCGAGCTAGTCGGTCTGCAAGTCACCATGGACGAGGGCCACGAGGCTGCAGCTCATCCTTGCTCTTTCCTCTATGCATGCCTCGTATCAAAGCCTTCTCCAGTATCTAACCCACTCCCTCTCTCTTGCTCAGGTAATCAGATGGTCGCCCTCGTCTCGTTACTGTCCCGGTCGTCCCCGACGCGTCGAGCGCGACCTCGACCACGCCGGCGGAATGGGAGCACGCCAGTTTGTCCGAGGCGCCCAGTCGAGTAGCCTGTCGCCTACTTGCCATCCCTTCGTCGTCTCCATCGTCGCCTACTTCCCCGCGGTGAGCACCCTATGGATCTCCGTCGAGTTCAGCTAAGCCAGGTGTCGCGCATGATCGTGCAGTTAAAACTAGCCTGTAGCACGAATTCTAAAGCAACCTTTTTATTCAACGTTCTGGTCTCAGCCCATAGCATAGTCATCCCGCCTGGCACTGTGCAGCCCAATTGGTTGATTTCGGCCCACTAGTATTTTTTTTATAGGAAAAACTGCAAGTCGATTTCTAGATCTGATAACTTCTAAATTCCATATAAAAATATCTACACACGAGAATGACCTGAATCAAATTTTCGTGTGTTTCCTGTTGAAATATCTATCACATGGCGCTGGTCTCATACAAATTAGTGTCCTGTAGAATTTCTTAGATTTAATCTTGTAAAACTGTGCTCTTTTCACTCAAAAATTAAAATCAAACTTTCAGAAATCATAAATTTGTGAATCCAAATTATATGGAAATCTTATCAAAATATATTGCACGATTCACTGGTTTGACTCCATTTTCACTTATTGTTTGTGTTCAGTAAAAACAACAAATATGTTTCTAAACTGCCTTAATTAATTTATAACTCAATTTTTATAATATGTATTGAGTGGATTACAATTTTCAGTGGTCATGTACTTGATTATCATCCACCTCGCCGAGTTAGAGTATCTTGTCAGGGACGTCGACGTTGAGAGGTACAACGAGATGTTTAAGAACGATGAGTTACGCGCCCAGCTTGCCGAGAAGGACAAGCAACACCTGGAGCAGGAAGAGAAGATCAAGGAGATGGAGGCAAAGTTCGAGACTCAAGAGAAGCAGTGAAATAGCCAAGAGGAGAGGATCCAAGCCAGGAACAAAGAAGTTAGAGAGCTGAAGCAGAAGTTAGAGTGCAACGACTTTAAGCTTGAAGCAGACCACGACTTGATCGAGAAGCTGCGCGCCGACAAGAGGGAGCTTCAAGAGAAGGTTGACACCCTAACTGAAGAATTGCAAGACTACAAGAGGCTACTCAAGGAGAATGGCTTCGATGTTGAGGAGGAAGTCGTCATGGAAGAGTAGAGTAGTTAGATAGACTACCACACCTTATCTTTGAGCTTGCGTTTATGCCCATGACCGCTTGTGGTATGGCATTAGATATTGTATCCCTTTAGACTTAAATGTCTACGTACCTTCAAACTATTTGTGAGATGTTTATTGAATGTTTGGTTTAAAAAGTTCTCCTATGCTTATGTATGTTGTGTTTGTGTTCTTTTGAGGATTGTTTATGCATGTGGGTAGGAAACTTTATTCCTTAGAATCTCTCTAAGTCTAACCTCATCTATTTCTGAACCCAACAGATGCCTCCTCAGTCGCGCTCCTGAGGAACAGAGGCAGCAGATGATGGAAGCCCAGGCTCAGCTCATGCAAGTCATGACTCAGTTTCTGGCCAACACCAACAACAACAATAACAACAACAACCCTCCACCGCCACCACCTCCCCCTCAGGTTGACATGCTTGCAAGGTTTCTAAGACTTCGTCCTGCCAAGTTTTCTCATGCTGCGGAACCACTGGAGGCCATAGATTGGCTCCGTTCTGTAAACAAAGACTTGGTGACAACTGGTTGCACTGACGTTGAAAAGGTCAGGTTTGTAGCTCATCTGTTGGAAGGACCAGCAGCAAGCTGGTGGGACACTTACCAGATCACTCATCCCATCGAGGGAGTGACATGGGACTCGTTCCAGGAAGGATTTCGGGCTGCACACATTTCCTCTGGTGTGATGGGCCTGAAGAAAAAAGATTTTTGTGACCTTAGACAGAAGTACCGCAGCGTGTCTGAGTACATCGATGAGTTCACCAATCTGTCCCGCTATGCACCGGATGACATTGACACCGATGCAAAAAGGAAGGAGAAGTTCCTAGAAGGCCTCAATGACGAGTTGTCAATTCCTCTGTCTGTTGCCTATACTCCTACTTTTCAGTCTCTGCTTGACCAAGCTATAACTCTGGAGAGCAAGATGCAGCAGTCTGAAAACAGAAAAAGGAAGCATCATGTTAGCAAGTACCAAGAGCCTGTGCTCAAGCGAAGCTATCACCATGATCATGGGAATTCTGGACACCCTATTAATGGAGGCAATGGACACAACGACCATGGAGGGAATGGTCACCACCATAATGGCCACAAGAGTGAAAACCATGACAACTCCGGAAAAGGTAACGGTCACAACAATGGAGGCAACAATGGAAGGAACAATAAGAACTTCATAAAAAGGGATATTAGTCAGGTGGAGTGTTTTAAGTGCCACAAGAATGGACACTATGCCAATGATTGTCCTGAGAGGAAGAATGATGAAGGCAACGAGACCAATGATATAGAAGAAGTTCATGCGAACCACATCAACACTAGAGTCTCTAGTAAGTTTTGATCAACTCCTTCCAACATTAGTACCTTTCAGAGTTGATGCATTATAATCATTCATATAAAGAGAGTAACCGTGGATCTAGAAGTAAGATATATCCCGTAAAAGTGAGCCCGATTGAAAGGTTATATGGTGAATTTTAGATGCCAAGCAGCAGACCCATGGAAAGTGCAACATGCAGAAGCGACCTAGCAAATCTCCTTTTAAGGGTGGTAGCAGCATAGTTTATCCGAACCTAAACCCATTCTTTCTAGCCTTCTCGAATCTCGGGGACGAGATTCCTTTTAAGGGTGGTAGCCTGTAACATCCCTGATTTTTCAGTATTGAATTTCTGATGTGCATCATATCATCATTCATATATTTCTTGCATTTCAAAAGAGATTTTCCATTAAAGTTTCTATTATTTCTTTCTATTCTTTTCATAGCCGATAGGCCAAGTTGTCACAAACAATTTTTGGTTTTGATTTCAAATAGTGAATTAGGTTCCTATTTGCTTTGTAAAGCTACAGGAATTTTTACGAATTTTCTGTATTTTTATTTAGCTATTTTAAAGGCCTAAAACCAAAACAGTTCTTAAAACAGTTAAATAGGAAAAAAAAAAGAAGAGAAAAAAAGGGAAATCTGCGCCGGACCGGAAGGCCGGGCCGGCCAGCCAGCGACCGGCAGCAACACGCGCGCGTCCGCCGCGCGGCCCAGCAAGCCGCCGTGCAGCCCAGCTAGCCCGAGCTGCCCCTCCTCTTATCTTTTCTCTTTCCTTTTTTTTCTTTTCTAACCGCGGGCCCTAGCCGTCATCACCTACCTTCGGACGGAGAAGAGATCGACTCGAGCACGAACAGAACCCGATCGGGACTCCGCATAGCCCGGCGATTTTCGCTCGAATTTTTGCCCCTTACCCATGCAAAACCCTCTATAAAACCCCCTCCTATCTTTCCCCTCGCCTTTCCCTTCTTTTTCCGAAACCCTAGCCGCCATCGGAGCTCGCCGCCGCCACCGCCATTGCCGCTCGGCCGAGCTCGAGCACGGGGTCTGAATGCCACCCCGAGCCCCCTTTCCCTTCCCCTTCTGTTCCCCCTGCCCCGCCGCCCTCCCTAACCTCCTTTTCCCCTTCCGCAGGACCCCGCAGCCGCCTGGATTTGTCGCCGGAGTTCACCGCCGCCAACGTCACTCCATCCGCCCGTAGCCGCAGCTCCAGGAAGCGGAAGAAGTCGTCGAGAACATCCCCAAGACCGCCTCGGACAGCCGCACATCGTCCGCCACTTCGCCGTCCAAGGAGACCGTCGGAGCCACCGCCGAGACCCCCCGCACCGCTGCAGCCATCGCCGGAGTTGAGATCTCCGTGAAGCTCCCAGGTAACGTTCTCAGCCGTCCGATCGCCATCAGATCCAACGGCTAATAAGGCCGATCCGGCCGAAGGGGTATCGACGAATAGAAGGTCGCCACGTCGCGCAGTCCTTTCCAGCGAATTTCCGAATTTTCGTTTTAATAGACAGAAATATGCGAAACTTGCAAAATTCGTATCTTTAGTTTCGTAACTCAAAAAATTGCAAATGATATACCGTTGGATTCAGAAAAATGCGAGCTATTTTTCTGTACCATTAGTTTTATTTGTTACAGTACAAAATTTTATCTAATTTAAAACTCTTATAAAGTGTATTTTGCGCATATTTTAATTTCTGTAACTTATAAAATTATGATTCCAACGGCATTTGAAAGCTAATTACTTTTTCTAACCATGGACACCTGTTTAATGATTTTATAAACTATTTTCATACTGAAAGTTTGCAGAATGCATTAATGCATGTATATGTCTCTTTTCTATTATAGAAAATGATTCATAAAGGCTTTAATACTTATTTTTGTTTCTGTCATGCATGCATATTGCATTGTTATGTTTTGTACTGTTGTGTATTGATTGGAAATTGTTTGTCATGATAGATTACCCGGACTGCGAACCCTGTGATTGCGAGGAGTGTTTTAGCGGGAATAATAATCAAGGCAAGTGTCACCATGTTCCCTCGTCCCACTGAAAGATTTTGCTTTAGTAGCTTTTCTAGTAGAAAATGCATGTGTAGTTGTTTTATGAATTCTTGTCTTAGCTTGCTAGATCGTATGCTAAGTTTTTGTCTAGCTTTGCCTAGCTTTGCATCTCCTAGTAGAATTGCTGCTGCTATAGGACTTTGTTTTTACACTTGTTGTGGGAAGGGTTAACACATATTTTGCCAAAGTGTTGAAAACTTTGTTTTGCAAAAACTAAGAAAACAACTAAGTTAATGAACCACCTGGGTGGATGTGGCTTTATTTGGATTATGTTGAGTGGTTCCCTGGGGTCATGTCGTCGAACCTCCGAACCACCAGGTGTATCTCACTTGTGGACGGCCACCCAGGAGCAAAGAGATTGGAGACGTTCAAGTCGTGAAGCTTCCAGTGCAACCACATGACATATGGGCTATGTCTTGGTCAACCAAGCTGCAAGATCTCAAGCCAGGCGGATAGAGGGTGGTAGATGTTGGTAGGATGGAGCGCGTCCGTTTGGTCTGAGGGAATGCTTCTGAAAGGCCTCGTCTTAGTTTTCACTTGGTCATTTGAGGCAAAATGAGTCTCATGGCAAAACGGGTTAACTAAGTCTTGTGGGAAAAGTGCACCACCTCTGCAGAGTGTCCCTGGTTACGGACAATTCTGAGTGACATGACATTGAAGCCGTTCAAGAATCTCCTCACCTCAATTTCTCTAAGTTAAAACTTGATGGGTGAACTTGGGTAGAAAAGGTCCTCCTGGACAAAATTTTGCTAAGGAAAATTTGATTTTACAAAGATAGGAAAATGCTTGCTTTTGCTAAGTTAAACTCCACCTGGCCAAATAGCATATAAGTGTAGGTGCCATTGAGTCCACCAAAGTGACACTTTGCCAATACATTCAAAGTATTGACCCTCCGTGGCTGCAACGTATCATGTTGCAGGTGGCTACTAAGAAGATTGAAGGTTGCTGCGCTTCGGTAACGAGTCTTCGTCTAACATGTCTGCCTGTGGAGCTTCGAAGAAAAGAAGACTTTAGTTCATTTACTTAGTCATTTTCTTGATATGTAATAAGTTTGTGGCTTTGAGCCTCATTGAGTTGTAAAAGACTAAGTTATTTGTGGATCAAGCGTTGTAATAAAGACATTTGTATTCTTGGTATTTCATCTTGTAACTGTGTGTGCTAGCAGTCGATCCGGGACTAGCACAAATAAAGCACAGGTACGCTACAGTGGATTTCGGAAAAATGGAGAAAGGTGCCGGACGGAGTACTCGGAGGGTACTACCGTGGCACGGGTATGGTTCGGAGTACTTGTAGGGTACTGCCGAGGAAATGGAGATGGTCATGTGTGATTGACCTGGTTTTATGAATGGAGATGGTCATGTTTGATTGACCTGGGTCTTGAAATTGTAACGACCCGGAAAAATCCCTACTATTAGAATTGCTTGTTATTTTATTTTTTGTGTCATCGTGACGTCATGCATCTATCACCTCGCATGTTTTGTTAAACTAAAAATCATTTGGCACAAAACAATTTCTTATTTTCGCTTATATGGTTCTATAATGCCCTCTTCTCCTTTTCTTATTTTTAATTAAAAACTAAAACCTTAATACATACAAACTTTGAAAACTATATTGGATAAAAGCATGTTTTCAAAAATCTTTCTTCTCGTCATCTTTTCCTTCTCATTCTTTCTTTGCTCTCCCTTTTTCTATTCGTACAGTTCTTTGGTAAACCTACTCGGTCCACTATCCAGGCCATCTCCCTTTTTTTTCTCTACACAGAAGCCGCCCAGGAAATTTACCTGCTATGTTCCTTGGCCTCTTCCCCAACCAAGCACGCATACAGCGTGACCTTCTTTTCTCCCCTGCAAGGACCACCGTCGAGCACGACAAGGGCGTGACCCTCTTCCCCCTTCAAATCCCCTTCGATCCCTAGGAAACCCTAGTCTTCCTCCCAGTACCGCCGCAGCCAGATCCCCTCCATTTTCCTATCCCCTTCGTTCTGTGCTGTTAGCACGCTCCTGAACGCAGCCTCCTCCACCTTGCCATGGCACCATACTCCGGAGCTCTCCCTTGTCAAGACAAGCTCGTCATCGACTTTGCCCTGCTGCCAGGATCGTCTTTGCACGAAGAATAGACGCGAGCCGCCAAGAATCGACGGCATGACCCTGCTTTTTTCCGTCAGGTCTCCAGCAAAATCCGGCCGCCCCGGCCCTTCCCCGGCCTCTCCGAGCACGCACACGAACCCCTGGTGAGCCGCTCGTCCTTTTCCAACATTCCTTGGTCCACTTCATTCGCTCTACCGATGTCTCCGTGCTCACCTGAACCGTGTTCGCCATGAACGAGTTCGATCCCGAGCTCGCACGCAGGCCTCGTCTCCTCCCTGCACACCGCGTCCTCTACCTCGTCTTTGGTGCTTCATTGCGTCCGACGCTCCGTCCCCGACCTGCGCCCGCATCGTCCTCACCTTCGTCCCTGCAACACGCGTGCACCGCTTCTACACACGCCTGTCGGCCTTCGTCTCCGCCTCCGCGCACGCGTCTTCCTATCGGCTGTGCTCCTGCAACCGCGTGCTCTGGTACGCTCCTCCTCTTCCCGTCCGTGTTGGATACCTGCAAATCTGCACCTTGTGCTGATCTGCGCCATTCTACAGCCTCCTTGACGCCTCCGATGTCCTCGTTTTGGCCGCTGTCTGCAGCATCAATCTGGCCATGTTCTCTGTTTTTCTGAACCGAGGTCGACAGCAACGTTTCGTTCAGTTTCGTCAGGCCCGGATCCTACTGAAGATTCAGTTTAAGTTCAACACGAGCGCATCCAGTCACAAGATCTAATTCTTTAACCGAGCTGGTTTGTTCCTTTGTACAGTATCTGGAATTCCCTGGGTCGAATCCCACTCCGCTGAAAGAAATCCTCAACCTTTTTGGCTCAATTCTTCACTTGTTTGCTGACAGGCTAGGCCCAGTCGTCAGTTACCCGGGCATGTATTCCCACCGGTGGAAAATATCTGCAGCATCACGCGTGTCTTCTCTTCCTCGCCCAAAGGACCTCAAACCGCCTCTGCTCTGGGTGCCTCAGGCCATGGTCGACGTCTTCGTCCTCGTCTCCGTCCGCCTCTCTGTAAAAGTTTCAGTTTCGTCAGGTTGACATCCCCTTCATTCACAATTTAAATGTCTAGTTCCACTTCTAAACATATCTGATTGCTTACCAGAGTGGTTTGATTCCTTAACCCATCGACAGATCCTGAGTTCGAAATCCTTGTCCTGCGGGAGTAAATCCCCTATTTTTTGCAGTTCCAATTTGACAGCATGGCCCCGCCCGTCAGCGAACCTGTCGGTGAGAAAAGTCCCAGATCCCGTTTCAGTTTTTCTGAAAATTGCTGCAAATGTTTTTATCTTGTATAATTCGTATCTTTCAAACCGTAACTCAGAATACAAAGTATTTTATATGAAAGTTTATCAGAAAAATGCATAGAATTTGAATATGCCATTCATATACCTGTTTGCATGTAGCATCATGTCGTGCCGTGATAGTTTGCATCTCACATAATAAGTAACATATGGAGTATTTGGGAATTACTAAATATGATTTCCCTGCTTCATTTGATATTGTGTAGCTCACCCATGCCTTGTTTTCGCCATGCTAATCAACATTTAAAATTGCCGTGTAGTAAAACAACTTGAACCATATATGTGTATGTCGGAATTTCGATTCCGCTTAATTTTGATAAGTTGCATTGCATCATATTTGCCATGTCATGCATGCATTCATATGATCATGCCGATTCTTTTACCGTAGTAGTAAGTGTTGCATTCGTTGTTTGTTGTAGCGATTTGCTTCTTCTTGGATAGGCCGATTCGTGGTGATGTGAGCAACGACAAGTTCTTCGGGTGTTCTTCGACCATCTTTTCAGGCGAGCCCTTTTCTCTCTACCCATTTAACATTTTTGCTCTCGCTAGCTCTATATTCTAGCCTTGTGTCACGATGCTTTTGTTTGAGTCACGTGTCCTATCCACCTATTTATCCAAAGCAAAGCCATAGAACCTTCCATACATCCTATTACCCGTGTGTTTGTTGTTTGAGTTGGCCTTGCGAGTCGTAGGCATCTTTAGGTTGTTGGAGTTATTTTATCTTATTGGGGTGGGAAGTTATCACATGCTCTACTTTACGGATATTGATGGAGATAATCATGGCTTACTTTATTGTTAATACTTAAAATTGAATTAAGCAGAGGCATTGGTGAGTCATTTTGCCAGTTTTACGACGGCTCACTTGTGTCCCCTAGGACCCCGAGATCGCACAAACTGTTCTGAGACTGAGCGCTCTAACCATACGTGGGTACGCTTCTGGGCCTCCCCTTGACACTGCCGGAATCTACACACTTGTCCAGTGGCCACAACTAGTTTGAGGTTTTCCATTTGGGTTTTGCGTGCATGCAGCTCTTGTATCTTATGGTCCGATTTACTTTGGGGGAAGCCGTGGGTGCCTTGTAACCCCTTGTTTGCTTTCTGCATGCACGCATAGGTTTGCGGCGTGAGCATTTACCGCATGCTGAAGCGGGTCGTCTCCCGTGGGTGGAGTCGGGCCTCCGAAGCCGTGCACGCAATAACTAGGTCCGTCTCAGAGATTCGGCCGGACTCTCGATATGGGTTAAACTTAGTTAGGTGGCTTCCTGGACTTGTTTGTAGTGAAGGAGAGTGCGAGTCGTGACTATCCTGATGGCGTACCCATTTTTATTAAGGGTGCGAGATTTGCCAGAAGGATTGATCGAACATTTGGGTACATTTGGGCACCCCTGCAGGGTTAAATCTTTTCGAAAAGCCGTGTCTGCGGTTATGGACGACTTGGAGCTGTACTACTCGATCATAGAATAACTTGCACCTGTTGTTTCAATATGAATAAATTTGTGTAGTAAGTTAGCACAACTACAACAACAAACCTGCAATAAAACTTGTCAACTGTGTGAGTGCCTTTGCGATTGCCTCCTTGTTGGGTGTGAAGGGGGTGATGTATCGGCTGGGTTATGTTTGGTGTTAGTATCTAGTTGGTTACTTTTATGCGCTCTCTTACCTTATTCTATCTAGACGGAAGTTTTTAGTGTCTCTGTAGTGAAGTTCTTTTGTTGCCGCTAAGTCCACCATATAGCCTGTAGGCGAGCACAGCTGAATTCCAGTCTCGCGAGTACGTGCCTCGGTACTCACCCTCGTTTTTTTCCCTTTTCTCTTTCTCCCTCCTTGTTTGGCAACCATTGGCTCGATGATGTTCACAGGTTTGGGAGCAACGACGTTAGCAAGGTTACCCTTCCGGCTTGGCCTGGGCAGGGTTTGGACGCCATCGTTTATCTTCAGGCCTCTTAGGCCCATTTGTATTCTTGTCCATACTCTGATGCTATTTGCTTTATGTATGATTTGAATCTTTGTATTATATATTTGGATTCTTGACTCTTGGAGTCTTCGTGGTTATTATATTCTTTTGTGGGTTCCGTCGTGAACTTGTGTAACTGTTGCTACTCGATTCCACCCGCATCACGTGCACGATGCAACGTGCACGAGGCGCTTGGTGGTGCGTTTCCGAAGCGATACCATGTAGATTGTGGTGTGATCGCTATAATCTGCAAGGTGCCGGCTTTTGGGGCGTTACAGAAATAAAAAAGGGTTTCTCCCTTCCTAGAGATTTTTACTAAAATTGTTTTATAAATGCTTTTAATAAGGATATAGAGATGTCGTAGAACATGGTTCTGGACATGCTATATTGACATGAGAAAACCATGTTTTTGAAGAAAGTAAACTAGACTAGACCCTATCCTTGCTACAGCCAAACTGCATATTGTTCTCTCCCCTTTAGATGGTTTGCGAGTACAATTCAAAATGTACTCATGGCTTTGTCCCTGGCTATTAACTTGGTCAGACCATGAAGAAGACTACGAGGAAGGTGATGATGGTTACGAGGACACCGGTGCGAACTAGGAATGTCTCCCAGTCAGTTGCCTATAGGGTAGTAGGCATGACGTGGGTCATCAACGCTGCTTGGTATCCGCTGCTTAGTTGTAGACTTGCCCTGCGTGGCAATATCATACCTGGTCATGTGACCAATTGTAAGTATATTATTCGATACTGTAATGGATGATGTAATTCTATTATCAACTCGGATATGTGGATTCACGACACACTGATCATGGGATCGTGAATTGTATGCATATCGGGTATTCCGGATAGGTAATCCGGGGTCCCCACACCCATCCTTCAGCATTTGCTTGGATACGATCAAGAAGATCCCATTTAGCTTCTCCTTTCATATGGGTAAATGATCCAAAACAGGAAGCATCCAATAAATCCTTGTCATGAAGAGCAAGCCTCACATAAAAGTTATCAATAACAATATTACTGGGGAGCTCATGAATGGGACATTTGAGCATTAGTAACTTCAATCTCCCCCACGCTTGAGCAATACTCTCTCCATCATGAGGCCAAAATTATATATTCGATTACGATCTTTATGAATTTCACTTGGAGGATAAAATTTGGAATAAAAGAGAGGTACAATTTCCTCCCAAGCAATAGATGGACCATCCTTTAGCAGCCTATACCACTCCTCAGCTCTACCTTTCAGTGATAAAGAGAATAGCTTCCTCTTAACCTGGCTTGATGAAATACCTGCACACTTGAACAACTCGCATAATTCATGTATAAAGAGTAAATGATCACCCGGATAAACAGTCCTATCTCCTGAATAGCAGTTATTCATAACACGTTCAACAATTTTCATAGGTATTTTAAAAGGATCTAATTGAGCGGGTGGTGGTTCATCCACATCCGCAACAGTGGTAGTAGTGTTCCCAAATAGGAAACCAAATGGAGAACTCTCCATAGCAAAATAAAATAAAAATAAAAGACAGAAATAAAAACAATACTCATAGCAACGGTTACCTTTACCAATTCCACTCTTCAATAGCGCTTCACTCCCCGGCAACGGCGCCAGAAAATAGTCTTCATGACCCACAAGTATAGGGGGTGTATCGTAGTACTTTCGATAAATAAGAGTGTTGAACCCAACAAGGAGCAGAAGATGTGGATGAGTAGTTTTGATCAAGAATTCACTGTAAATACTAGTAAAAGGGTTTTCAGGGGTATTTGGTAATGCAAGTAAATAAAGTGCGAATAAATAAAAGACAATAATAACAATTGCAGCGAGTGGCCCAATCCTTTCTAGAGCAAAGGACAAGCCGGTTGTGTAACTTATGATGACCAAACGTTCTCGAGGACACACAGGAGTTTCTGTCAAGTGCTTTCGCTTCATACCGCTAAATAATCTTTATTGGTTTGATAAGTGTTATGGGGGTGAACCTGTGCTAGCGCACTACCCTTACTAGGATTAGTATACACTTGTGATTATACCCCTTGCAAGCATCCGCAACTACAAGAAAGTAATTAAGATAAATCTAACCACAGCCTTAAACTCTAAGATCCTACACTCCCTGGTGCAATGGTTTCCTAACGGAGGTTTAGATTTCTGTCACTCCCGCAACCCCACAATTAGTAGCCAAATACACAATGCATTTCACTAGGCCTATAAATGGTGAAGTATCATGTAGTCGACGTTCACATGACACCACTAGTGAAATAGCACCACAATAAATAAATATCAAACCATTAAATATTACTTAACATAATTCCACTACTAACATCTTGACTTCTCCCATGTCCTCAAGAACTAAACGAACTACTCACAAGACATCATATGGATCATGTTCAGAGGTGAAATAATGATAAACAATCTGAACATAAACCTTAATTCAACGGTTCCACTCAATAGCATTAACCACAAGAGTAATCAACACCGGGAAAGTTTCCCCTATGAATTTGACAAGATTCAACTCAAGATGTTACAGCGGGATGGCGTGGTGATGGTGAAGATGAAGGTGCTGGTGATGAGGATGATGGTGATGATGATCCCGATGAAGTCCCGTGCGATGATGATGACGATGGCGATGATCTCCCCTCTCTGGGAAGGAAGATTCCTGCCTGCCGGAGAGCTTTTCTCTCTCTGGTGTTTTCCGCCCCGCAGAGGCGGCGGTGTTTATCTCTAAGCCCCCCCTTTCACTTACGTTTTTGGGGACGACGATATACGCAAAGGGGCGATGGCAGTAGTGGGCCAGGGTGGCCTCACCATAGGTCGGCGCGGCCAGGGGTGGGCCCGCGCCCCTGTGGGTGAGCCCACCCTGTGGCTCCTCTCGCCTCCTCCTTCTGGCTTCTTCAGTCTTCTGGCAAAATATAATTTTTTGGTATTTTTCTGGAATTTCCTGATCTTCCAAAACATGGTGTCTTGACGGTCCTTTTTCTAGCAGAATCCTGCCTCCGGCAGCAAATCCTCCAACGATCATCAAACATGTAAAAACAGAGGAAACAACATAAGTATCATCTCTAAATGTGAAATATATCAATGAATAACAGTAAATTATGATACAAAATAGTGATGCAAAATGGACGTATCACCAATTTAGAGGGGTACGACACTTTTTTCCATATAAAGCCTCAAATGGTGTCATTTGCAAACTAGCTTGATAACTATTGTGGTATGAAAATTCTGCAAAAGGCAGACAATCTTCCCACTTGGTTCCATAAGCTAACACACAAGCTCATACCATATCTTCATGTATTTGATTTACTCTCTCAGTTTGACCATTAGTCTGCGGGTGATACGCAAAGCTTGGTGCAACTGCTTCCAAAATCTTGAGGTAAATTGGGTACCTCGATCGGACACAATGGTCTTGGGTACTCCATGAAGACTAACAATTCTAGACATATACAGATCTGCCAGCTGACTTCCTTTTTATGTGGTCCTGACAGGGATAAAGTGAGCAACTTCTGTCAATCTATCCACAATAACCCAAATAGAGTTATTCCCACGGCTAGACTTTGGAAATCCGGTGATGAAATCCATTCCAACGGATTCCCACTTCCATTCTGGAACTTGCAATGGCTACAACAGTCCAGCAGGTCGTTGATGCTCAGCCTTGAATCTTTGGCAAATATCACACTTGGATATATATGAAGCAATTTCTCGCTTCATACCATGCCACCAAAATCGTTCCTTCAAATCTTGGCACATTTTGGTTCCACCGGGATGGATGGAATATGGTGTTTCATGGGCTTCCTTCATAATGACTTCTTTTAGTTCAGAATCAGCAGGCACACAAATAAGTCCCTTATACCAAAGAACTCCTTGTTCATCTTCTTCAAATCCTGGCACTTTGCCGGTACTAATTTGGTGCTTGATTCCTTCGATACTTTCATTTCCCTTCTAGGCTTCTTTGATTTGGCTCATCAAACTGGGTTGAAGTTCAAGATTAGCTAAAAACCCTTGGCTAACTAGCTCCAATCCAAATCTTTCAAATTCTTGATGCAACTTAGGTTGCTCCTCCTTGATCAACATGTTCAAGGTGCATGGTTTTCTACAAAGATCATCGGCCACTAAATTGGCCTTTCTGGGATGATAGTGAATTTCAAGATCATAATCCTTTATCATTTCAATCCATCTCATTTGCCTCATGTTCAACTCCTTCTGAGAGAAAATATACTTCAAGCTCTTATGGTCGGTGTAGATCTTGCAGCAATTTCCCATGAGGTAATGTCTCCATGTCTTCAAAGCGAGAACTACATCTGCTAACTCCAGATCATGGGTTGGATAATTTTCTTCATGGGGTCGAAGCTGTCTAGATAGGTAGGCTATGACCTTTCCTTCTTGTATTAGTACACATCCCAGCCCAAGTTTGGATGCGTCGCAATAGACATCAAAGCTTTTGGTGATATCAGGCATGGTTAAGATGGGTGTGGTAACCAACCGCTTCTTTAGCTCTTGAAAACTTTGTTCACACTTAGGGGTCCATTCAAACTTCTTGTCTTTCTTCAACAATTGGGTCATGGGTCGGGCAATACTCGAGAATCCTTCAACAAACTTGCGGTAATATCCCGCTAATCCAAGGAAACTTCTAACTTCCATTTGGGTTGTAGGGGCTTCCCAGTCCATGACAGATTGGATGTTCTTTGGGTCAACTGGAACTCCTTTTGCGGACAAGACATGTCCCAGGAATCCAACTTCTTTTAGCCAAAATTCACTTACTAAACTTGGCATAAAGTTGATGCTCTCTCAAAGTTTCCAACACTAGCTTCAAATGGGTTGCATGCTCCTCTTTGAACTTGGAATAAATGATAATGTCATCGATGAAGACAACGACAAACTTATCCATAAACTCCATGAATACCTTATTCATGAGGTTCATGAAATAGGTAGGGGCATTGGTTAATCCAAAAGACATTACGGTGTACTCATACAATCCGTAGCGGGTGGTGAAAGCGATTTTAGGTATCATACAATCCAAAAGATGCCGGTCCTAGGGGGAAAAGGCGCTTTATAAAGTGCCATCGTCAGACGAGGACAGAGGAGGGCCAGAAGATCACGCCGAAGACGCAGCCACGGAGGAGCCGGCAGCCGAACAGCTGGCTATCTAACCTGTAACCAGACCCCCGCCTATATAAGGGGGTCTGGACCCTTAGTCTAGGGAGATCCGATCTTCTTCTTCCTCCTCTAGACCGAACAGCTCGAGGAGCATTGTAACAACTATGAAGATAATACGAAACAAGGCAGGAAGTAGGGGTTTTACCTCCGGCGTGGAGGGCCCTGAACCTAGGTAAACCGAGGTGTCTCAGTTGGCATAATCCCAAGTCGAACCCATCGTCGCACACCGTCGAGCCCCTTCGTTAAGCCATCCCCATGGCTACTGTCTCTAAATTCCCACGACAATTGGTGCCCACCATGGGGCAACGCGCGGTGGCGACCGGAGTCAAGTTCCGGCCGGGACCCTCATCGGCTCTCGGCGAGAAGGTCGCCTCTGGCCTTGTCTGGAGGTTCGACACCTTCGACTGCGTCAGCGACAACCTAGCCTGCTTCAAGAATGGCTTCGGCAACAGCGGCTCCTTCCTCGACGTCGGCAACCACCGCTTCTACGTCGCCAAGCCCTTCCCGGAGGAGGTGACCAATGTCTTCGACCCTCTCAGCAACGAAGGTTCAAGCTGCAGTGAAAGCAGCAACCTTGGCGCCATGGTCGAGGTGATGGCCCTGTGTGAAGAGGAGGGCGGTGACTCACCGCGCTCCGCGCGCCCACCGCTCGAACGCCTTCCTCCACAGGAGCAGAACGCTCCGCTCCCAAAGCAGGACGCCCCAGACATCGTCGTGGTGGACCTGCGTGCACCACTCGACCACGTCATCGACCCCGTCCAGGTTGCGGAGGCCCTGGAGCGGACGTGCCACGTACTCCTCGGCAAGGTGGCTGAGGATGAGATTGACCGGCGTCGTGCGAGCACCACGCTCAGCGAGTTCTACAATGTGCATGGAGATGCACCGGTCGAGCTTGCTCATGACCCACGGCGCGGCTTCATCGCCATGGGCCCTGGCCAGATCCAGCGGTCGCCATCGGCAAGCCAAGGCCGCGGAGGGCGTGGATAGGGCGGTCGTGCTCCGAGCTGCAACACCCGAGGCTGCCGCGCCCAGCAGGCCGGCGGAGCTGGCAGGCCACGCCAAGTCCCGGCGCCGACGCTAGGGCTGGAGCCTCAAGCTCGCCAGCCGGCCCTACACATCCATCTATGGCTTGACCACATGAAGGCGCTCCCCAAGGGATCTGCTAGCTCAAAGCGAGCGGAGTCTGACCAAGGAGGCTCGGGGGGCTGTCGGCAGCGGTCAGGCACGCAAAGAGGGCAAGTACACCCTCGATGCCATGTTTGACCAGCCGTGCAAATTCCACAGCACCCCAGGCAGGGAAGCGACCCACTCCACGCATCAGTGCCGGTTCATGAGAGAACTGGAGCAACGCGCTCAACAGCTTCCTGTAGCTTCGCAAGCGCAGCCGGCTGGAGGTCAGGAGGACCAACAACATGAGTCGGCTGCCGACAAGCCGGACCAAGGTGATGACGACTTTCCGGCGGATGTCGAGCAATATCACATCTTTACCACCCCAGGAAAATACAAAAGGAACGACCTTTGGCACGAGGCGGAGGTGAATGCCTTCATGCCTACAGAGCCCCAGTTCATGCACTGGTCTGAGGCAGCCATCACCTGGGGACGCGAGGACCATCCGCGACAGATGCCCAGCCCTGGAGAATACGCTCTAGTCATGGATCCTGTCATGTGCTCTGATACACACACATGCCGGTTCTCCCGCGCGCTCATCGACGGTGGCAGCAGCATCAACCTTCTTTACCGGAACTCTATGGAGAAGCTGGGCATCCCGCTTGCTCAGCTGAAACTGAGCCGGCTCACCTTCCATGGCATCGTGCCTGGGCATTCGTGCACCCCTATGGGCAGGGTGCAGCTGGAGGTTCTCTTCGGGAAGAAAGGTAACAGCCGCCGCGAGCCCATCTGGTTCGAGGTGGTGGACATCAGCAGTCCCTACCATGCGCTGCTTGGCCACCCAGCCCTGGCCAAGTTCATGGCGGTGCCGCATTACACCTATCTGAAGATGAAGCTCCCAGGACCCAGTGGTGTGGTCACAGTCTCGGGAAGCTTCAAGAAGTCTCTGGCGTGCGCCAAAGAGAGCTCGCAGCTGGCAGAGGCATTGGTCATCGCTGAGGAAAAGCGGCAACTCCTCCATCATGTGGAACTGGCTCAGCAAGATGTGCCGGTTCGCCAATCGCCGGTGGAGCAGTTCAAGCCAGCCAATGACACCAAGAAGATTTTGTTGGTTGAGAGCGATCCCTCCAAGTTCGTCATCATCGGCACCAGCCTTTCTGCTAAATAGGAAAGCGAGCTCACCAGCTTCCTCCGTGAGAATCGGGACATCTTCGCATGGTCTCCAAAAGACATGCCAGGTGTGCCGAGGGAGCTGGCTGAGCACTCACTCAACGTCCGGCCGGATGCCAAGCCGGTCAAGCAACCGTTGCAGCGCTTTGCAGAAGAGAAAAGGAAAGCCATTGGTGAGGAGATTGCCCGGCTCCTCACAGCCGGCTTCATCATGGAGGTATTTTACCCTGACTGGTTGGTGAACCCATTCTTGGTCCTGAAGAAGAACAACACTTGGAGCATGTGTATCGACTACACCAGCCTCAATAAGGCTTGCCCCAAGGATCCCTTCGCGCTACCGCGCATCGACCAGGTGATCGATTCCACAGCCGGTTGTGACCTGTTGTCCTTCCTGGATGCATATTCAGGCTATCACCAGATCCCGCTCTACTAGCCGGATCAGATCAAGACGTCCTTCATCACCCCATATGGAGCCTACTGCTACGTCACCATGCCATTTGGCCTGAAGAACACTGGAGCCACTTACCAGCGAACCATGCAGCAATGTCTGCGAGGGCAGATTGGGAGAAACGTGCACGCTTATGTGGACAACATGGTGGTGAAGACCAAGCAGAGTGGCACGCTCCTGGATGATCTCAAGGAGACCTTTGCCAACCTGCGGCGCTATCGCATGAAGCTCAATCCGGAGAAGTGCACCTTTGGCGTGCCGGCTAGACAGCCCCTAGGTTATATCATTTCCTAGCGTGGGATCAAGGCTAACCCCTTGAAGATAAAAGCCATCGAGGCCCTAGAGCCGCCCACCTAGCTCAGAGATGTGCAGAAGTTTGCTGGATGTTTGGTCTCGCTCAGCCGGTTCGTCAGCCGGCTCGGGGAGAAGGCCATGCCGTTGTACCAGCTGATGAAGAAGACGGACCATTTCGTTTGGTCACAGCGCGCTGATGATGGCTTCAACGACCTCAAGCGAGCCTTGTCTACCACGCCAATCTTGGCAGTGCTGGCTCCGCGGGAGCCAATGTTGCTCTACATCGCAGCTACTCCGCGAGTCATCAGCGTCGTGATCGTGGTGGAGCGCATCGAGGAAGGCAAGGAGCTGTCGGTTCCACGCCCGTTGTACTATCTGAGCGAGGTGCTCACTCTCTCCAAGCAAAACTACCCGCACTACCAGAAGGTCGCGTACGGCGTGTACATGGCGGCCAGGAAGCTGAAGCACTATTTCGAGGAGCATCCTATCACGGTGGTGAGCACCACTCCGCTCTCGGAGATCATAGGGTGCAAGGATGCAATAGGCAGGGTAGCTAAATGGGCGATTGAGCTTGCTGCTCATACCATTCAGTACAAGCCCAGGACGACGATCAAGTGCCAGATCATAGCGGATTTCTTCGCTGACTGGGGAGAGCACCAGTACCTGCCGCCGGCTCTAGACTCAGCGTACTGGCGCATGAACTTCGATGGCTCCAAGATGCTCGGGGGCTTGGGAGCCGGCGTCGTCCTCACCTCTCCCAAGGGAGACAAGCTGCAGTACGTGCTGCAGATGCACTTCTGTGCGTCGAACAACGTCGCCGAATATGAAGCCCTGGTGCATGGGCTTAAGCTGGCCAAGGAGATTGGCATTCGGAGGATCCTCTGCTTTGGAGACTCCGACCTGGTGGTGCACCAGGTTTCAGGGGAATGGGATGCCAAGGACGCCAATATGGCCTCCTACCGCTTCTACGTGCAACAGCTCTGCGGATTCTTCGAGGGCTGCGAGTTCCAACACGTCCCTAGAGCAAACAACGACGAGGCGGACCGGATGTCCAAGATTGGCTCCACCAAGCAGGATATCCCAGCTGGGGTGTCATTGGAGATCATCCGCAAGCTGTCCATCAAGCCCTCGCCGGAGTCTACCTCCATCTACGTACCCGAAGACCCCGCCCCGGCTTAGGTGCCACCACCGGACCTGGGGGCTGCTGCCTCGGGGCTGAAGGAAGCAGCCGGCCAGCCCAGGGTGGCTGGCTCGACGAAGGACTCGGGGGCTGCCGTCTCCAGGCTGGCCCCCAAAGCCGGCTAGCCAGACTAACCAGCACAACGACGGACCTGGGGGCTGCTGATCCTTTGGTCGCCAGTGTCTTCCACATATGGGAGATACCATCCTAGGCGGAGCCATTCTCCAACTACCTCATCACGAGGAACTTGCCGCAAGACAAAGTGGAAGCTAGGCGACTTCAATGTCGTGCACAAGCATACACCATCATCAACAGCGAGCTGTACAAGCGCAGCATGTCAGGAATCTTCCAGAAGTGCATTGAGCCGGAAGAAGGGATAGAGCTACTGAGAGAGATACATCAAGGGGAGTGTGGGCATCACGCATCTTCCAGAGCCTTGGTGGCTAAGGCCTTCCGCCATGGTTTCTATTGGCCGACGGCTCAGAAGGACGCAGAACAACTGGTGAAGCAGTGCAACGGTTGCCAGCGATTCTCCAAGCATCGAAACACTCCAGCGGCAGCCCTCAAGACCATCCCGCTCACCTGGACGTTCGCTGTCTGGGGCCTGGATGTTGGGGATATACCAAATAGGTATACCAGCGACGTAGTCCTAAACCAGCAAGCCAGGGTGGCCCATCAGGGTGGTATGGCAGATTGCCTACCGGGCGGCCCAGTTGCTGGAAAGACCATGGCGGTACTGGATGCAGGAGCTCATGGCGGATCTATAGACAGGCCCATGGTGGGTTGCCTTATAGTACACGCATAGGACTTAGTCTAGGACTCCAAGTTGTATCCACTCCGGTACCATCGTGTAGCCCACGCCAGGCGCCTTTATAAGCCGGCGTGGAGAAGCCCTTGAGGCACAGCTTAGACATACGGCCAATCGCATAGCGAAACAGCCAACCTCATCATTGTAACCGAGCACTTGTTGCCATATAGTGAATTATAGCAGCACATAGGATCTCGCCACCGTTGCGGGATCTGAAGCTGGGTAAACTCGTGCTACCACCGTCCCGGATCGCTCTGCCATGTTCACCCCCTTCCACAAACCGCCATGCACCTACCCCTATGGCAGATCTGTTGACGAAACCACGACAGTTGGCGCCCACCATGGGGCAAAACGCGCCAGGAGCGCGGATCCAGGCGGGATCCGCCTTTGCAGGCATCGGCGACACCGTCGCCATCGGGCACGTCCTCTACGATTCTGGCTTCCCCATCATCCCAGCGGATAATCTCTGGGTGCCGGCTAGAGAAGACCCTGCTCGATTCACCGTCGTTCTGATCGGAGATATCCATATCTTCATCGGAGATACAAACCCTACCCCCACTACGGAAACCAATTTCCTGCGGATTGGTATGGCTCAAACCCCCAAACGGACCAGTTTCGAGCTGGATACGGAGGAGGAATCATCTGATCTGGAACTTTCCAAGTTATCTAGATCGGATCTGAAAAACAATCCCACCCAGCCCGCCCTAGAGGTAGAGGAAGTGGTGGTAGACCACTGTGAATCCGCCATGAGTAATCTGGCGTTAGAGGCACCGCAGTATTGCCTTGTTGCTTTCACAGGTATCACTTCGGGATCTACCTCCAATGGAGAAGATGGCCCAGGTGAATCCATCCTAGAGGCACTTAACAAAAGTGGTGAATCGGATGACTGGGATAGCAAAGGCTATGATTCTGATCACTATGACGCCACCATGAGAAGGATCGAGGCGGAGTTAGCTCAGCAAGCACTTGAAGAGCAGAACGCAGCCGCCAAGCAGGTGTTCATGACCAACAAAGGAGATGACACTGGGCAGACAACCGGTGATCCGCCATCTTAGGCAGCCCATGACGAAGATGCCGGCAAAGAGTAGGGTAACCCGCCACTAGCCGCCGATCCTGCCACGGAACAACTTCTCGAGATCCAAGGCGGCCCCAGGCCTCTGCAACCCACCATCCCCGAGGTCCATCACCAAGAAGACTTCACGACCCCGCTGGACAAGGTCATCTATGGAACTCTAGCAGATCCAATCACCCCTGACTATGTCAGAGACGTGAACGATCTCGAGAAGAAAAGGCGAGCAATCCTCAAAGAAGCAAAGCGAGTCGAGAAGATGGGCGAAAAGTTAGATGGTGACATTGCTAAAGCTCAAGACACGCTGAAGCGCGCAAGGAACATGGAGGAGAAGTATGTTACTCTCATCCAGAACCAAATGAACGAGGGAGGCGACCCGTAGCTGGTGCGAAACCTTGAGTTCACCGTACCAACCGCAGAAACTCTGGCCAGGATGTATATCAAGAATCCGCCATATGTGGACAAGAACCGCGATGAAGTCAGGGCTACGCCTGTAGAGAACATCGTGGCCGCAAAGGAGGTATTGGAGCATAATAAAAGCCCAGCTGCCCTAGAGACGGCGGTAAAACTGATGACCAAAGCATTGGTGCAGCAGGAGAAAGCTACGTCGTCACGATGGCTTGAATCTGATCCCGCACTATGCAGGTCCAGCACTACCTCCAAGGCTCGGGGTACTGGCAATTATGGTACACGCCCTGATAACGAATCTCATACCGGATCCGCAGAAGTCTGAAGAAGAGAAGCTCGCAACCGGGCAGATGCCATCCCAATATCCTCCAATGACAAGCCACACGGCAAGGGCCCGCAGAGAAATCCATCACCACCTCGCAAGAATTACCCTGCCTATGGATACCAGCAAGACAATGCTGCTCCCCGCCATAAGACCAACATGCCGCCACCAAAGTATAAGACGTTCAAAAACCCAAAGGGAGGAATCATCATATGAGACAATGATGGAAAGCGAGGACGAAGCCGTGACGCTGGACGTAGAGATGATCCGCCACGACGGGAAGCTAGTCGAGACGGCGGATCCAAGCAAAGGGAATGATCTCGCCATGACGACGGCGCGCACCGCAGCGGTGACAAGGATAAGCATCGCTCTTCCCGCCGCCATGATGACAAAGGGCAAGGTTCCCACCGCCATGACGACGATCCATCTCCACGGAGAGCAGAGGGAAGCCATCGTAGCTGCAAAGATCAATCGTAGGACGGCGAGAGTAAAAGACGTGACCCTTCGCCATCTCCACCAGACAGCCCCCATGGCGGCGGCGGTGGCGGCGGCGGCCCAGCAAAATCACGCAACTCTCGCCACGATCCGCAGGACCAGAAGCCCTACGACGCGCGTACCCACCTAAACGAGATTGCCAAGTCTCAAACAGCCTTCTTCCTCGGCCCAAAGTGCTTCGGACAACAGATCCGTGATGAGCCCATCCCACATGGGTTCAAAATCAAGAAAAACATCCGCCAGTACAATGGAGTCGATAGGCCTCTAACTTGGCTACAAGACTACTTCAACGCAGTGCAGTTTGCAGGGGGATCACCCAATGTTGTTGTCCGCTATCTGCCCCTGATGCTATCCGGCACAGCGCGGCAGTGGATCAACGACTTGGCAGAAAATTCCATCCAAACCTGGTTCAACATGCAGACTGCATTCACCGAAAACTTCGAGGGTACCTATAAGAGACCTCATAATATTGGTGACCTCCAAAGGTGCCAACGGGCAGACGATGAGACCTCCCGAACTTTCCTTGCACGATGGCTAGATATGAAGAACTCCTGTGAAGGGGTTACCAATGAATCCGCCATCCTTGCATTCATCGACAGTTTGGAGAGAGGCCAGCTACTCCGCCATCGCCTGTTGCGAGAAAGGAACGAAGGGAAGTTAACCCTAAATTCTATGATCACCATTGCAAGCAACTACGCGGCCGCCGATGACAACGCCCGCGAGTCTCTAAAGGCTTCGCCATCCAGAATACTGGAAAGCGGAACAATAGCAATAAATGGAAGAATCCGCCAGAAGAGCAGCAAACTCCAGATATGGTGGCCACAACCTTCGCCGATAAGGGTCAAAGCAGCCAGCGCGGCAAAGGATGCGGTACTAGCAGTGGCCAGCCGTGGAGCTCTACAGCTCCCGCTTCGGCGCCGTCCACTCCCGTGTCCTACGATAAGTACCGCAATATGCCATGCTTCGCCCATCGAGACGCTTCAGGGAAGTGCAATCACACCAACCGGAACTATAAATTTGTCAACGATATCAAGGCGGACCAAGAAGTTGGCTACAAGCGCAACCGGCGACAACGGCCTCGTGGCAAAGGAAAAGCGAACAAGGATAAGGAGTCCAAGGATGGCAGTGATATGGACGAAGACCCTGCGCCCAAACCCGCCGAAAAGGCAGAGGGTGGGGCTGGCGAGGGTAACCCATTCAAAAATACCAATAAAAAGGGGCCATTCAAGACAGCGCCCGGGGGCTTGATGCATCTGTTGGTCACAGTGGACAAGTTCACCAAGTGGATCAAGGCCAAGCCAATCAAAAAACTTGATGGCTCGTCCACCATCAAGTTTTTTAACGAGATCATCACAAGATATGGAGTTCCCCACAGCATCATCACTGACAACGGGACAAACTTTGCATCAGTGGCGCATCCTCAGTCTAATGGGCAAGTGGAGAAAGCAAATGGGCTGATCCTGGCCGGCATCAAACCAAGGCTGGTCGAGCCTCTCGAGCGCTCAGCTGGCTGTTGGGTCGAAGAGTTGCCCTCAGTGCTCTAGAGCCTGCGCACCATCCCTAATCGCTCTGCCGGCTTCACGCCTTTCTTCCTGGTCTACGAAGCAGAAGCGGTGCTGCCCACTGATATCGAATTCGATGCGCCCAGAGTTGTCTAGTACACGGATAAGCAAGCAAAAGAAGCTCGTGAAGATGGCGTCGACCTCCTCGAGGAGGCACGAGAGCAGGCCTTGGCTAGATCAGCGCTCTATCAGCAGCAGCTGCGACGATACCACAGCTAGAAGATCCGTCCACTCGTGTTTCGCGAAGGAGATCTCGTACTCCGGCTGGTCCAAAACACTAAAGGCATGCACAAGCTGTTCTCTCCCTGGGAGGGACCATTCATTGTCAGCCGGGTGCTAGGCAATGGGGCATACTACCTCATCGACGCACAAGAGCCCAGGAAGAACAAGGCAGATAATTCTAACAAGGAGACGGAGCGTCCCTAGAATGCCAATCTCCTAAGACCTTTCTTTTGCTAAGGAAAAAGCTTGTACCCCGAAAACTCGTCAATGAAAAAAGGACAACGGAACGGCTAGTTACGGCCGGCTCCGAGAAAAATACTTTGTGTATGTTTTGCTTCCTGCGTTATTCACTTGACCGGCAGCCGGCTCCGGGCACCGAGCCACAGCCGGCTGCCCTAAAAACGATTGATTCCTTGTCAGCCGGATGAGTACTACGTGTGAAGTAGGTCTCGAGCCCAACCTCCATCCCCCGGCTCCGCGAAGCCGGACGGATAGGAGCCGGCAGGCCACATACGAAGGAAAGCTGTAGGGAAAAACCGCAAACGATAAAAAGTCGCTCAACTAAGCGTTGAAGACAGTGCTTGTTAACCATTCATTGGCTAGCTCGAGCTGGTTGCCCGATAGACCGAAATACTACTTCTCATCCCGCGGCACGCTCCCACCCTAGGCTGGCATTCGGCTGCCGGCCCATGTCGGTTTTCTGGATACCGGGGTATCCCGGTCCACCTGCTCCTGGGCCCCTTCAATGGCCCAGCTTTGGACCAGGGGTGGAACGATGACCGAAGCCAGCGGAGAAGACCCTCATGAGGAGGCACCTCATGAGGAGAACGACGGCTAAAACTGCTAAGGACCAGAAGACCTCCTCACGAGCTATTTCTCGTGAGGGGAGGGACCACGTCCACGTTAGCTCGGCACGTTTCCGTGCTGAGCAAGAAGATAAGGGCAGAAGACCGCGTACCGCCCACGCTACCCCTGACAGGGAGGAGACCAACTTTCACCATGCCTGCATAAAGTGGCACAGTGGTTGTTGGCCACCCCCCTAAAAATAGCATGGATGGTGCAGGGCGCCAGAGGAAGACGTCAGCTTCCTCCACCCACTCCTGTGGACCGGCGCCACTACTCTACAAAGACTACATCCACGGAAGAATCAAGACTACAGCTATCCCCCCTCCTTGGCCGTGTATGGCAACCCCTTCCCCAAGATGATAAGGGGAAGGAGGACCAGGGCGGTATAAAAGGAGGGGAGGCCACCCCTTAGAGGGGATGGAATCTTCATCTTTGGGCTCCTAGCTAGGCTAAGTTGGTTCTTCTACCTCCGGCCAGTTAGAGCTCTGTAACCAAGACCTTGTACTCCTCGCGAGGTATCGCATCGTAATACAAGAAGGCAGGAAGTAGGGGTTTTATCTCACCACGAGGGCCCTGAACCTGGGTAAAGCTTGGTGTCTCTCTCTGCAGTGCGTTGTGCGTTCGACGACTCAAGGCTTCCATCACCGTGTTTCATTGTGATCCAAGATCTCCCACGTTCAGCCCCTGCATTCGAATCTTTGGGTCCGTCGCGTGGTACCCCGTGTTCTTGCGACACAAAATCCATCGACATTTGGCGTGCCTGGTAGGGGGCTGTGGTGTGGTTTCTTCTAGATCTGCTTTGACATGGGTGACGGTCGTCATCACCATCGTCACCTTCGTGCTGTCTACGCGAGCCGTCGCCGAGCACGTCTTGAAGTCCTCGATGGCCTAGAGGCCATTGGGCAGGTCGGCGAGCCGGAGATCGGCGACCTCGGCTTCAGGGGCTTCGCGGCGCTCGCCGGCCCCCTTCGCCATGCGGCCTGGCCGCCACGCTTCAAGCCAGACATCGGTGCGCGTTACGATGGGACCTCCGATCCTATGGAGTTCCTACAACGATATGAGGCTGATGTTCGTGCAGCTGGAGGTGATGGGGGTGTCATGGCAAACTGGTTTCCGATGGCCACGAAGGGAGAGCCTCACCGGTGGCTCTGCGGGCTGCCTCTGAGGTCCATCTCATCCTGGAGGGATCTCTGTGAGCGCTTCCTCGACAGGTACGCATCCCTGGGACCCAAGCCAGAGGGTGCGTAGGCATACGTCGCCCTTGATGGCCTCATCTCCTGGTGCGTGAAGACCGAGTTGGGGGCTCGGGGGGCTCCGCTCCCCCACCCTCAGCTGAGAAGAAGAGATCTTCAGTTCTTCAAGGAATAAAAGTGTAACAGCAAACTTCACTTGTCCTCAATCTTTTCTAGTTTGCATAACTATGGGAGTTTTGGTGTTCGGCTTCGTTCGAAATGGCGATTTTGGCTGGATCGCCGCCTGGCGCGAACATGAGCTTTCGTTCGTCTGCCTTTTGAGAAAGAGCCGGAGCACGGTGTCCACGCTGGGGCTTTCGCCCGGAAAACAGTAGGCCCGCAAAACCCAGAACAGATCGAGCTCTGACTAGGGGAGGGACCCGCTACAGTCACCTCATACGGTCCATGGTGCTCTCTCTTCTCGAGCGACACTCAAATGAAGGAGCGTGAGCACGCAAGGGTCGCACAATTCCTGCGAATTTGTCAATCTTTGGCTGTCCTTGTCTACAGCCTTGTGTTTTTCTCCTGGAATCGCCTTTGCTGTGTTTGGACGCCAGGGGGCTGCAGGGAGATAGTCCTGTATGCCATCACAGTCACCTCTAGAGCGCCAATGCCCGCTAGCCTTGCACCACGAGCTGCATACTAAGCGTTAGGCTGCTGTCCAGCTCGGAGGCTGGCCCCCGAACAGCGTAGAATGCTTCGCAGGCAAAGGCGGGGCGAGGAAAAATTCTCAAGGGTGCAAATAAGGATAACTTGGCGAACAAACGCCTTAAGTGCGATTACAACTTAAAAAGGGCCCAGCAGGGCAATGTCTGACGGTCGTCTAGTGTGCAGCTGATACAGGAGCTTCAGGAGGAAGTCTGGAGGGGGAGCTTACTGCACGTCTCCCTCGGAGTCCTCATCGTTGCCGGTGCCCTGGCTGGAGTCTGAGGAGGCCTCTCCACTGGACCCCGTCGCCACCCGCTTCTCCAGCTTCTTCACCGCCGGACTCCCCGGAGCTCGTGGTGTCGTCGCTGGAGGAGCTCTCCTAGCCCGCGGCTGCGGACGTTCCTGGGCAGGCGTAGATGGCCTGCAGTCGTCGCAGGGCGATGTCCAACCGGGCCGCCCTAGCCTGCGCCACACGGTCGGGAGTGCCGGGTGGTGGTGGCGCTCTCCTCTGCAGGACTTCCTCCAGGTCAAGGTCGGGGCAAAGGCGCTGGAGGTTGGAGAAGATCCGTGTCCCCGCAAGCCGCAGGAGCTCCCGGCACTCAGCGTCAACGAGCTCCAAGACTTTGGCCGATGCGTCATCCAGTTGTTCGGCCAGTTGGCTGAAGAAGAGGATGATCGACCTGTCGTCCTCAGGAATGGTGGGCAGGGTCAGCCTGTGGATGCCCAGGCGGTGTGCCGCCTCCATGATGCGGGCTGAGAACCCGCGGAACATCTGCACACGCTGCCTGCGCAGCATGCATGCTTCGGCTTCGGAGTCCCTAGCCTCGTGGAGCTCTCGAGATATCTCCACGATCTGCTGGACCATCACCGTGTTCTCCTCCTCAAGCCTCTGCGTGTCGCGCTGGAGTGAGTTGATTGTGGCGTTGGCTTCTGCCAAGGCGCGTTCTGCACCTCGGCGCACCTCGTGCGCCCCCTTCAGATCAGCCTCTAGGTGTCAGACCTGGCGCTCTAGGGCTTCGCGCCCCTACTTGTACCTCACCGAGGCGGCGTCGGTTTTGGAGCGGAAGTCTGCGCGGCACGCCTCGAGGTTCTCGGCGCGCCTCTGCTCAAACTCCTGTTCCATGCTGGTCCGTCGCTGGTTCAGCATGCGGTCCATTCTTTCCTGGACAAAAGCCTCGCGCTGGTTCAGCGTCTCCTGGTGCCGGGCCAGGTCAGACTTGGCCTAGTTGACCATCTCCTCCCTGCTCTTGAGGGCCTCCCACTCCCTGTTGAGCCGGTCTTCGAGGGCATAGAGCTGCTCCTCTCAGAGGCGCAGCTCCCACTCGCGTTCGTGAGCCTTTGCTTCTCGAACGGCGAGCCCAGCCTCCTGCAGGCTCAGGCCCTCCGCACGGGAATCAGCGCTCTCCTCGCGGGCGTGAAGGAGGGCCTCGCGGTCCTTGACTTCCTCTAGCCTCTGCTGGGCATTTGCCAAGAGGCCGTCGGCATTGGTCCTGGCCTGGTCCAGGAGGTGCTGAGCCGCCCGCTTTGCCTCCTCTCCAGCCAAGGCTGGGTTGGGAGGCCCGACGGTGGAGGGGATCCTCTGGCGCGCCTCGGAGACAATCTCCATGGCCTCGTGGTGCGCCCTGGCCAGGATTCCACTCGCCGACACCCTCATGTTCGCCAGGACTTCTTTGGCCTCCTCGGCCGCGCTTGTGCGGATCTCCTCCGCCTCCTTCCTCGCCTGCTCGCGGCGTTCGGCTGCGCGCTGGTCCAGAAGGTGGCATCTCTCCGTGGCCTAATGTAGGAGGTCCCAGCCGTCGTTGAGGCGCGCCTTGGCGACCCCACTTCGAAGGGCGCTAGTCATGGCCGCAAGCACCCCCATCCATGCACCATCGGCATCGGCGTGGGGCTCCGCAGCGATCCTTGTGGGCCTCCCCAAGATCTCCGGCAGGGGAGGCGACGAGGCTCTGGAGGGCCCCGGCTCAGTGGAGGTCGTCCTCCTTTCGCCACTTGGATCAGGGGCCGCCCTTTCTGGCAAGGGGGCTGCCCTCGTGCCGGTCGGCGCGGCCGGTGTGGTCAGAGGCGCCTCTGGGGTGCTAGTGGTGCTGGCTGTCATGGGGGCAGCAGGCGCTGCCCCCGTGATCTCTGGTGTGCCCCCTACGCTAGGGGGCTCGGTCATGCCGGGAGCTGTGGCAGCTCCAGTGGCGGACGGTGCATCTGCGGACGCGCGGTCCTCTTCTTCTCCGGCGACGCGCGGCGGCATCGCTGGTGTGGCAGTGGACGCCGCGTTAGGACCCGGCGTGGTCTGTCTGGTCTTCCTCTTCTTCCTCCTCTTCTTATCTTCCTTCTTCTCCTCGGTGTCCCTGGGGAGGAAAAGGGGGAAAGGAGTTAGGAGAAAGGTAAGTCAAGGATTAAGGATTTTTGCAGGAGCACTCACGAGGCGTCGCGCTCCACCCATCCTCTCTTTCCGGGAAGGGCTGAGGGTGGTGGTGGAGGCGCGGAGGATTCGCCGGCCGGCTTCTTGCCGTGAGAAGCTCCGGCCTCGGGTCGCCAGCTGGCGCGTTCATCGTTGAACTTGGAGCGGCGCTCTGCCTCCAAGCGGGCTTGGCGCTCCTCCTCCTCCAGGTCTCGTGAGGAGGACGCATCCGCGTCTCCCTCGGTGGGCTGGTCCGGCAAGGCGGTTTCGTCGTCGGAGGAGTCTGAGAGCACCATGGTACTCTCAGAGCGCCTCCGGCATGCCAGCCGCTCGCCAGATTCGGCGTCGTCGTTGTCAAGATCTCCAGAGGCCGCGGGCCCTGCTCCCCTCGCTGCTGAGTCCTGCTCCGAGCTGGCCACCGGTGCGCTCGGGAGAAGGCCGGGCACGACACCGTCAGCAAGGAGCGGGCCCCAGGCGTTGAACTTCAAGATCCCTGCCGTGACGCGGCTGGTATCCCGAGCGCCCAAGTTGTAGATCGGCAGGGCAGTGCGTAGAATGGCGGGGACAACGGCGGAAGAGAAGAAGGCTCTTATTACCTCCTCCCAGGCGTCGGCGTTGAGCTCGCTGACGTGAAGCCGGAGGTCGTCTCTAGCCCTGTGCCTCCAAATCTCCCGGTGGTGGTCCTGAAGGGGGGCGATGCGTCTGGTGACGAACTCCACACCGGCCATGGTTCCCGTGACGCCGGCCTTCCGGAGGTCTTGGATTCGTGGGCGGAGCGTCTTTAGGGCCTCCTCAGGAAGGGCCTTGCTGGCCCAGGCGGTGAGCTTGATGGGGGGCACTCCGGTGACGAGGAAGAGCTCCGATTCTTCGAGGATGTCGACGAAGAACCAGCGGCTCCGAATGTCTTCAACTTTCTTCATCCACTTCAAGTCGATGAAGTTGCCCTCCGTCCCAGCGGTGGCAATGAAGGAGACGCAGCCGGAACTCTGGTTCAACCCAGAGGACCGGAGAGAGAAGAGGTGGCAAAAGTATGCCACCGACGGCTTGATGCCAATCCACGCCTCGCAGGCGTAGGCAAAGACCGCTAGCAAGGTGACGGATTTGGGATGCAGGTGGATGGCCTGGATCCCGTAGGTCTCCAGGATCGCCAGGAAGAAGGGGGAGAACGGCGGCACCAAGCCGGCGAAGACAGAGAAGAGGAAGAAAGGTTGCGCCGTCGCGGGTAGGGTGTCCCGCGGCGTGCGGCCGTGCCAGATGCGGGTGGCACCCCACTCGCTGTTCTTGCTCCTGACCATCTATCGGACGGTCTGGAGCTCGCGGCTACTCTTGATGCGAGATTCGAGCAGGGGCGCCGTCGGCCGTGGCGCCGCTTCAGAAGACCTCGCCGCTCCGGTGGCCCTTCGAGGTGCCATGGCTTCCGATCAGGGGCGGGTTGCAGTGGGAGAATGGAAGGCTCAAGGGATTTGGATGCGCAAGTTCTTCAGAAAGGGAGGTAACGGCGGCGATGTGCTGTGAAGGAGGAGAAGGATCCATCTCTGCTAAGCTTTAAAGGAGGCAGGGAGGGCGCGGTTTCCGAAACGTCGCCCTTGATGCGACGGTTCGAAAACGCCCGTTACTCCACTCACTACGCACGATCTCCACGCCGCTTCGCTTTGCCAACTGCAGGAGCGCCACGTGTCTGCAGCCTCTGCATCTTCACATGGTCCTCTGACCGCGCGTTGACGCGTGCCATTGGAGGGCCCAGCAGCTTCTGGGGGCCCCTGGCCCTTCGCTCCCTCAAGAGGGCGCGTTCGCGGGCCAGGCTCCCGGGGGCTACTGTCGGTGTTCTGGATACCGGGGTATCCCGGTCCACCTGCTCCTGGGCCCCTTCAATGGCCCAGCTTCGGCCCAGGGGTGGAACAACGACCGAAGCCAGCGGAGAAGACCCTCATGAGGAGGCGCCTCATGAGGAGAACGACGGCTAAAACTGCTAAGGACCAGAAGACCTCCTCACAAGCTATTTCTCGTGAGGGGAGGGACCACGTCCACGTCAGCTCGGCACGTTTCCGTGCTGAGCAAGAAGATAAGGGTAGAAGACCGCGTACCGCCCACGCTACCCCCGACAGGGAGGAGACCAACTTTTGCCATGCCTACATAAAGCGGCACAGTGGTTGTTGGCCACCCCCCTAAAAATAGCATGGACGGTGCAGGGTGCCAGAGGAAGACGTCATCTTCCTCCACCCACTTCTGTGGACCGGCGCCACTACTCTACGAAGACTACGTCCACAGAAGAATCAAGACTACAGCTGTCCCCCCTCCTTGGCCGTGTGTGGCAACCCCTTCCCCAAAATGATAAGGGGAAGGAGGACCAGGGCGGTATAAAAGGAGGGGAGGCCACACCTTAGAAGGGATGGAATCTTCATCTTCGGGCTCCTAGCTAGGCTAAGTTGGTTCTTCTACCTCCAGCCAGTTAGAGCTCTATAACCAAGACCTTGTACTCCTCGCGAGGTATCGCGTCGTAATACAAGAAGGCAGGAAGTAGGGGTTTTACCTCACCACGAGGGCCCTGAACCTGGGTAAAGCTCGGTGTCTCTCTCTGCAGTGCGTTGTGCGTTCGATGACTCGAGGCTTCTGTGACGACCCCGAATTTATCACAAATTCGAAGTGCCCGTTATGCATTCCACCACAATCCCAGAATCATTGTTGTGATACACATAACGTAGTTGGTAACCAGTTCCATAGACATTACAATACGATAGTTCAAATACAATGGTCATAGTGACCAAGTTCATATTACAACATAATATAGCAGCGGAAATAACGTGTTCGGGTCCATGCCTTCACCCTACAGGCAATGGCGACTCGGTAGAAGATCTTAGTTCTGGTACTCTCCTTCATACCCTTCCTCCGGATACTCTTCCCCATAGTCTGGCCAAGTTGATAGCCAGGGACACAGCCATGAGTACATTGGATGCACTCGCAAACCATCTTATAAAGGAAATGATGAAGTAGATATGCAAGGTTGATATGGTGGACTATGCACTAAGTTTATTTGTAAAAGCTAGTTTTATTTCCCAAGAATGTTCATTGGTAGAAAAGAAGTTTAGTTCTCTAAGTTCAATCTTAAAAGGAACTTCAAGTGTGTCAATATCAAGGTCAAGGCAAGTCATGTCATTCACCAAGTTCACCATAAGTTATTATCATTCTTGACAAAAGTCAAGTACAGTTCGCCAACTGTCCATAACCGAGGACGCGACTATTCAAATAGTTTTGAAACCTCTGCAGAGGGGTACACTTTACCCACAAGATTCGATACATCTGCCGGGAGAAATCCACGGTTCGTCATACACAAAGTATGCGAGGTTCAGATAATCAAACAAACTCTTTCACTTGCTCACTCTAGTATAGGATCCTTCCCTAGAGCCCGAGACACGGACATCTCCGTTCCGGTGTCTCTAGTTTTGCCCGCTCCAGAGTGCTGGATGAATGGAATTTCCACTCGGTTCAGGAGTACCCGCGCACGGTGCACTTCTATAAAGGATGATACAAGACCTCCCATACTAGGGTGAACAAGCTACGGACTAAGCCCCTTCCCATTTAGGGGTAATGTGGTCGTACGGTAATGGTTGGCTCACATGGTACATCACTTATTATCATTTAGCAAATACATTCCATAGTCCTTAGTCAATATTATTTTCCTTCATAAAACTATCATGTAGGAGGGATCTCCAATTCAAGCTTTCAAGTTCAAGTTCCCAAGTTCAATGGGGGTTCCCCTTAGAGATTGCCTCAATTTTATTAGCGACTAAGCAACTATATTGAGTGATGATACCACTAAAATAGGGTTGGATAAACTCAGCTTGATGCTCTTGCTAAGCAAGATATCACTACACATCTATCATTCTACTCTAGCAATTCAATCATGCAATTTACTTAAAACAGGTAAAATGCAATAATAAAACTAGGCATGTGGAGTATGATTCAAAAGATGGCTTGCCTTGGTTGGCAAAGTGTCCGGGGTAGTCTTCTTCTTCTTGATAGAATTCCCCTCCAATATCCTCCTCAGCAACACTAGCGTCTAATAACGAATAAATACAGAGCACACAATCACCACACCATACTAACAACATACCAAACACACATACTTGTTTTCAAACAATAGCCTTCAAGTTGGATTTTATTTGAATTGGTTTGCAAGTTTTCTTCCAAGTTTGCCTTGAGTGTGCAAGTTAGATTTTCTACCATATGCCATGTGTGGTTTACTTTTTGAGTATGGGTATTAAGCTAAGGGTATTAGTACTAGTTCAAATGAGGATTGACTCGTTAAGTGAAATGAGTATTGAGGGCAAATTAATTCTAAGTGTATGATAGAGATTTATCATTTTATGTTACTAACTAGAATTGGATTCAGGTCTAATTGGTACCACTAACAAGGTTTGATTGATTAAGGTTGAACTAAACAGTAGGGGAGTTGATTAGTGAGTTCACAAACCAAGTTTCATAATTTTAGGAGGTTTAAATAATTTTCTAGAATTTTCCTATGATTAATAAAGCCATGGTCAAAGTATTCTTAATTATTTAAAGTCCTAACTCAAATGGAATTATAACCAGTTTCAGAGGGTAGAGCATTTCCTAAGCTTTGCAACGCATATTCATTTGCTAAAAATGGATTTCTAAAACTCTTGGAATTAAAGTTTGAAAATCATATCTGAAACATTTTTGAATTAATTCGAAATAGGCGGGAAATTAAATAAAACGAAACGGACCGAATTCGAACCTAGCTGGGCTGATTTCAAACGAAACTCGAACGGGCCGGCCCGATACCGTTTCGCCCCGGCGGGAAACGTTTTAAAACGAACTGACAAGGGGGTCCCACTCGTCAGGCCACTTAATTTTACCGAACCGGTACGCGACCGACGGATCAAGATCTAACGGTGCTGGTGCGTCGTGTTCGTCGGCGACGGTGGAGCTCACCTGCGCGCAGAGAAGAAGATGACGGCGATGGCGGCGCATGTAGAGGAAGCAGAGCTTGACGGCGACGGGCGGAAAAGGCTCCGGCGAGACTCCTCCACCAATTCCCGGCGTCCTCTTGCTCCACGGAGGTCGAACGCGGCGGTGCCCTCCGCGTCCAGTACCTCGCCGGCGGGGCTGGCGACGTCGAACGAGAGCGAGCGGGGAGAGGTGAGGGTGTCTGGGAGATAGCTAGGAGTGGTGTGAGCTCGCTCGTTTGATCGGCGGGGGTTTTTATAGGCCAGAGAGGCGGGGACAAGGGCGCCCAGTGGGTGGCCGGCGCAGGGCGTGCTGGCGACGTGCACAGGCGACACCGGGCTCGACGGCCTTGCTCGCGTGCTGGAGGGGTTTGGTCTCGGTGGCGGGGTGCTGTGGGTCGGCTCTGGCGAGGTCACGGTGGTCGGTGACGTGCAGCGAGCTGGGGAAGAAGAGAGGGGGTCCTGGGCGCTGTCTTCCTCTTCTCCTCCCTTTCTCACGGCTCGGGTCGGGGCAGAGGGGGCTGGGCTCGACCGCGGGGGTCTCCACGAGCATGGCTACAGGCACGAGACGAACTGGAGCAGTGATCTTCACAGTAAACTTGATTTCCTCGATTTTTGCCTGCCAGATGTTCGACACAATGCCCGCAAGAAACTTAAATTCGAATTTTTGAAAATTTTCACTTTGGGTGGTCAACATATTAGACAAGGTTTCCAGTGATATTTTTGTTCTGAATAAATAGGATGTTTTGCAGAAATCTTATTTCAAATTTGAGGTTTGGTTACTGATTCAGATTCAAAGTTTGGTAGAAGTTTGAGTCAAGTTCTGATTTGAATTTTGATTGGAAGCTTCTTGGTTAAGTTAGTATGTGACCTGGTCAAGCTCAACTAACTGGCCAAACCTTTGCTTGAGTTACAGATTTCTTAATATAGGTGTCCAAAGTAGGGTAGTCAATAACAATTTCTAGATCACACTTTTCTTCTCTTTTTCTTTCTTTCTTTTGTTTCTTGTTTCTTTAGCTTTGATAATATTTCTCTAATGTTTCTGGGGGTTAAGTTAGAACTAACTAACTATTGCACAACAATTTAATACACACATAAAATCATAAAATACATCTCATAGAAAATACATGCCTACATGCAATAATAGATAAAAAGTTTTATCTTGGCCCAACATTTGCACTTTAATTTAATAGGAAGTGGATTACAATTTTCTGAGTTGTTACAATCTTCCCCCCTTAAAAAGAATCTCGTCCCCGAGATTCACTAATTAAGAACTGAAAAGATTGGGAAACTCTTTCTGGAGGTAATCTTCTCGTTCCCAAGTGGCTTCATCTTCGGTGTGATTACCCCACTGAACTTTCAGAAACTTGATGCTTCGGGTTCGAGTGGTTCGATAGGCTTCCTCGAGGATACGGGTAGGCACTTCACGATAGGTCAAATCCTTGTTGATGTCCATAGAACGGTGATCAATATTCTTGAAGATTCCTGGCTTCTCTGGCACTTCAAGACATTTCCGAAGTAAAGACACGTGAAAGACATCGTGCACTTCAGACAATTCAGGGGGCATTTCCAACTGATATGACACTTCTCCTATGCGGCTTAGTACCTTGAAGGCTCCAATATACCTTGGTGCAAGCTTTCCTTTGACTTGGAATCTCTGTATTCCCTTGAGAGGTGATACTCTAAGATAAACAAAATCTCCAATCTGAAAGGTCAGTTCTCTACGTCTTTTGTCGGCATAACTCTTCTGTCTAGACTGGGCTGCCTTGAGGCAATCATGAATCATGCGAACTTTCTCCTTGGCTTCTTGCAGAATGTCATGTCCAAATATCTGACTGTCTCCGGTTTCAGACCAATTCAAAGGGGTACGACACTTTCTTCCATATAGAGCTTCAAATGGGGCCATTTGCAAACTGGCTTGATAACTGTTGTTGTAGGAAAACTCCACGAAAGGCAGACAATCTTCCCACTTAGCCCCATAGGCTAGAACACAGGCTCTCAACATATCTTCAAGTATATGATTTACTCTTTCGGTCTGTCCATCAGTCTGAGGGTGGTAAGCTGTGCTAAAGGCTAATTTGGTTCCCAAGGCTTGATGCAAACTTCTCCAAAATCTTGAGGTGAATTGGGTTCCTCGATCAGAAACTATGGTTTTAGGGACTCCATGCAAACTAACAATTCTGGATAGATAAAGGTCTGCCAGCTGTCCTGAGGTATAAGTGGTCTTGACAGGAATAAAGTGGGCCACCTTGGTCAGTCTATCCACAATGACCCAGATAGAGTCATTTCCACGGCTAGACCTTGGAAATCTAGTGATGAAATCCATTCCAACAGATTCCCACTTCCATTCCGGAACTTGCAAAGGTTGCAGCAATCCAGCAGGACGTTAATGTTCCGCCTTGACTCTTTGACAAATATCACACTTAGATATGAACGATGCAATCTCACGCTTCATTCCATGCCACCAAAATTGTTCCTTTAAATCTTGGTACATCTTAGTTCCACCGGGATGAATGGAGTAAGGTGTCTCATGGGCTTCCTTCATAATAACTTCCTTCAATTCTGAATCCGCAGGCACACAAATACGTCCTTTATACCAAAGAACTCCTTGATCATCTTCTTCAAATCCTGGCACCTTGCCGGAACTAATTCTGCGCTTAATTCCGTCAATACTCTCATTTCCTTTCTGGGCTTCTTTAATTTGGCTCATCAAGGTGGGTTGAAACGCAAGGTTGGCTAAGAATCCTTGACTGACTAGTTCCAATCCAAACCTTTCAAACTCTTGGTGCAACATGGGTTGCTCCTCTTTGATCATCATATTCAACGAGCATGGCTTCCTACTCAATGCATCGGCCACTACATTGGCCTTACCAGAGTGATAATGAATTTCCAGATCATAATCCTTGATCAACTCTATCCATCTTCTTTGCCTCATGTTCAACTCCTTTTGGGTAAAAATATACTTCAAACTCTTGTGATCCGTGTAGATCTCACAACGGTTACCCATAAGATAATGCCTCCAAGTCTTCAAAGCTAGAACTACGGCTGCTAACTCTAGATCATGGGTTGGATAGTTTTCTTCATGAGGTCGAAGCTGCTGGGAGAGGTAAGCTATGACTTTGCCTTCTTGCATTAACACACAACCAAGTCCAAGCTTGGAAGCGTCGCAATAGACATCAAAGTTCTTGGTGATATCGGGCATGGTCAGGACGGGGGCGGTCACCAATCGCTTCTTGAGCTCTTGAAAACTCTCTTCACACTTAGGGGTCCATTCAAACTTCTTGTCCTTCTTCAACAGTTGGGTCATTGGCCGGGCAATGCTTGAAAACCCTTCAACAAATTTACGGTAATATCCTGCTAATCCGAGAAAACCTCTAACTTCAGTTTGAGTGGTAGGGGCTTCCCATTCCATGACTGATTGGATCTTCTTTGGATCTACAGATATTCCTCCAGCTGATAACACATGGCCTAAGAATCCAACTTCCTTCAACCAAAACTCACATTTGCTAAACTTGGCATAAAGCTGGTGCTCTCTCAGGGTCTCTAAGATTAATCTCAGATGGGTTGCATGCTCTTCTTCAGACTTGGAGTAGATAAGAATGTCATCAATGAAGACAACAACAAACTTATCCAAGAACTCCATAAAAACCTTATTCATGAGGTTCATGAAATAAGCAGGGGCATTGGTTAATCCAAAGGACATTACGGTGTACTCATACAATCCGTATCGGGTAGTGAAGGCTGTTTTGGGTATATCAGTTGCACGGATCTTCAGTTGATGGTATCCAGTTCTAAGGTCTATCTTTGAGAAGACTCGAGCTCCAGTCAATTGGTCAAACTGATCATCAATCTTTGGGAGAGGATACTTGTTCTTGATGGTCACATCATTTAGCTTGCGGTAATCAGTGCACAGTCGGCTGGAACCGTCACTTTTATCCACAAACAAGACAGGTGATCTCCAAGCAGATGAGCTTGGTTGAATCAATCCCTTACTCAAAAGGTCATCCAATTGCTTCTTTAACTCCACCAGTTCAGCTGGGTTCATACGATAGGGTCGTTGGGCTATGGATCCAGTCCCGGGAATAAGCTCAATGATAAACTCAATATCCCGATCCGGTGGCATTCCGGGTAGCTCATCGGGAAAAACATCCGGGTATTCACAGACGATGGGAACTTCCTCTATAGTGGGTCCTGAGATACTCTTATGACATCTTATGGATTGGGGTGGTTTTACGGACACATGCTTTACTACAATTCCAGTGCTACTCTTCATGGTGATGGTCTTCTTGGCGCAATCTATCACTCCTTGATGGGAAGACATCCAATTCATACCGAGAACTACTTCCAAACCTTTAGTTCCCAACACTATCAAATTGGCTAAGAAGGCTATTCCATGAATTTCTATGGGAACTGCCAAACAGTTCCACTCGGCCCTTGTTGTTGACCCAGGTATTTGTACTAACATGGCATGTTTCAGGGGTGTTAGTTGAAGTCCACTTTTATCAACAAATAACTTAGTAACAAACGAGTGTGAAGCTCCAGAATCAAACAGAACTCTTGCAGGAACTGAATTAACAGGGAACATACCAAGCACAATGTCGGTTGCCTCTTGAGCTTCTTCCACATTCATGTGGTTCAGACGGCCTCGAGGGTGAGGCTGGTTCCTTGGTGGGTAATTCTTGCCATTTCCAACACGGCGCTGCTGCTGAGCAGGAGCAGTGGTCTTGGATGCATCATTCAGCTTCTTGGGGCACTCATTGGAGTAGTGCCCTTTGAGTCCGCACTCATAACAGGTAACACCAGACTTGTCACCAGACTTGGGCGGCACAGGTGCTCCATTGGGCCTTGGAGCATTGGGGTTGAAGTTGTTGCCATTAGGTCTCGGAGGTGCACAGTTGAAGTTGTTGCCGGGCGGACGATTGGGAAAGTTGGGACGCGGAGCAGGTGCAGATGGCCTCATAGGTCTAGGGGCGAAACCCATAGGTGGATTTCCCCTTGGCTTCTGCGAGTTGCTTGAGTTGCCTTGATACATCATACGGCGCTTGCGGTTCTCTGCAGCTTGCTTGAGTTTGCCTTCCATTTGAATGGCAGAGTCAACCAATGACTCCAGGTCTGCAAAGTGAATGCTGACCAAGACACATTGCATCTCATCATGAAGTCTATCCAGAAACCTTTCTTGCTTCTTCTCAGTGGTGTTGGTGTCATCTGGGGCATACCTAGACAAGGTAAGGAACTTGTCATGGTAGTCAACCACAGATAGGGAACCTTGCTTCAGATTTTTGAACTCATCTCTCATCCTTTTAACCAATCCCAAAGGAACATGAGCTTTGCTAAACTTGCTCTTGAACTCCTCCCAAGGCATCACATACCCTTGGGCTTGCATTGCACGAGTGCTATCCCACCAAGCTCTTGCGGCTCCCGCAAGATAGTGGGTGGTGTATAAGACCTTCTCACTTTCACCAACTTTGGCGACTACCAAATTGTTCTCCATGGTGCGAAGCCAGTCATCGGCATCTAAGGGTTCTTCAGACTTAATGAACATAGGTGGGTTGGTATTCTGGAAACTCCTTAATTTGGATCGGTGATCACCATGGCCATTGTTTTCTCCTTCACCATGGCCATTTCCATTGCCATTGTTGTGGTTCATTGCCATCTGGGTTAGTTGCTGAAGAGTGGCCAAGTTAGCTTGGCGCTCAGCTCGGGCTGCTTCCCGGTCTTCCATGATCAACCTTAGTAGTTTGGCCATTTCCGGGTTCGGAGGTGGGGGTGCTCGCGGCATCTGAAGATAAGGTGTGTAAGACAAGAGGGAAAACTAATTTGCTAAGATTTAAACGTAACATGGATGATGCAATTTTTGTCTCACTAAGGCCTTAAGGGCCAAATTCATATTTCATTCAACAAGCATCAAACATATCATACATACGAGTTCACACATTACAAATAGTTTACATCAAACCATTGCGACTCGTCTACTAGAGAGGGGGATACAACTCACACCTACACGAAGTGACTTAAGGTAAAACTCATAACTAGATAACACGGGGATCTCCAATCTAAACATCGGGCTCCTCGGGGTCTTCCTCCTCATCATCCACAATGAATCCAGCATCCTCATCATGCTCCTCATCATCAAGGTCCTCCATGAAGTCATCCTCGTCACTAATGAGGGCATTATCCTCCTTGCGGAGATCAATGCCTTCCTCCTCACCAAGGTGGCTCTCTAGACTCTCGATGTACTCAGTCAGCTCAGCCACATTGGCCTTCAACTGCTCAATGGTCTGATCCCTCTCATCGCGCTGGCGGCGAAGGCCCTTGCGATCCCTAGCAAGAATCCTGATAGTGCTCCTTGCCTCCACCAGTGCGAAGTGCTCAAGGTTGGCCTTGGTATGGGCACGATCTGCCTCCTGCTGAGTGGAGTACAGCAAGAAGTCCATGTGATCGATGTAGGTACTCGGCTCATTTTGCCCTGGCATGTTTGCGGGACGCCCGTCCGCATCACGCCGAGCAAAGTTCCTAAAGCGCTCCCCCTGGACCTCCTCCACATGCAGTCCGCACAAGCGGGCGTGCATCTCCTGCATACCTCGGACCAAACCATCGGCCCAAGTGTTCTCCACAAGCTCAAACTTGATCCTTGGAGAACTCAAATCTCCCTTCTTGCCACGGCAACTGGCCCTGACAAGCCACCGTAGCTCTCCATCCGGGTGCTCATTGAGCACGGCTCCCTTGAACTCCGGATACAGACGATCCAGGAACAAGGTCAGGGTGGTGAGGTCGCGCTCGAAACAAAGGCTGCCACCATGGCCCAACTGGTACTGATCAGTGAATACCGGGGCCATCTACAAAATTTTAGATTAGATTAAGTTAGTGATCAACTCAAGTGTGCAAAATTTTAAGTAGGCCAAAACTGAAGCATGTACAAAGCTTTGTAAATAGAGAGGAAAAGACTAAGCAAATTTTAAACCATTACTTATCTCTTTGTTTTTATAAAGGTTTCATTTAACGCCCATTCTAACTAAGGTCTCCTATGGTCAGCCTAGGCTCTGATACCAACTTGTGACGACCCCAAATTTATCACAAATTCGAAGTGCCCGTTATGCATTCCACCACAATCCCAGAATCATTGTTGTGATACACATAACGTAGTTGGTAACCAGTTCCATAGACATTACAATACGATGGTTCAAATACAATGGTCATAGTGACCAAGTTCATATTACAACATAATATAGCAGCGGAAATAACGTCTTCGGGTCCATGCCTTCACCCTACAGGCAATGGCGACTCGGTAGAAGATCTTAGTTTTGGTACTCTCCTTCATACCCTTCCTCCGGATACTCTTCCCCATAGTCTGGCCAAGTTGATAGCCAGGGACACAGCCATGAGTACATTGGATGCACTCGCAAACCATCTTATAAAGGAAATGATGAAGTAGATATGCAAGGTTGATATGGTGGACTATGCACTAAGTTTATTTGTAAAAGCTAGTTTTATTTCCCAAGAATGTTCATTGGTAGAAAAGAAGTTTAGTTCTCTAAGTTCAATCTTAAAAGGAACTTCAAGTGTGTCAATATCAAGGTCAAGTCAAGTCATGTCATTCACCAAGTTCACCATAAGTTATTATCATTCTTGACAAAAGTCAAGTACAGTTTGCCAACTGTCCATAACCGAGGACGCGGCTATTCGAATAGTTTTGAAACCTCTGCAGAGGGGTACACTTTACCCACAAGATTCGATACATCTACCGGGAGAAATCCACGGTTCGTCATACACAAAGTATGCGAGGTTCAGATAATCAAACAAACTCTTTCACTTGCTCACTCTAGTATAGGATCCTTCCCTAGAGCCCGAGACACGGACATCTCCGTTCCGGTGTCTCTAGTTTTGCCCGCTCCAGAGTGCTGGATGAATGGAATTTCCACTCGGTTCAGGAGTACCCGCGCACGGTGCACTTCTATAAAGGATGATACAAGACCTCCCATACTAGGGTGAACAAGCTACGGACTAAGCCCCTTCCCATTTAGGGGTAATGTGGTCGTACGGTAATGGTTGGCTCACATGGTACATCACTTATTATCATTTAGCAAATACATTCCATAGTCCTTAGTCAATATTATTTTCCTTCATAAAACTATCATGTAGGAGGGATCTCCAATTCAAGCTTTCAAGTTCAAGTTCCCAAGTTCAATGGGGGTTCCCCTTAGAGATTGCCTCAATTTTATTAGCGACTAAGCAACTATATTGAGTGATGATACCACTAAAATAGGGTTGGATAAACTCAGCTTGATGCTCTTGCTAAGCAAGATATCACTACACATCTATCATTCTACTCTAGCAATTCAATCATGCAATTTACTTAAAACAGGTAAAATGCAATAGTAAAACTAGGCATGTGGAGTATGATTCAAAAGATGGCTTGCCTTGGTTGGCAAAGTGTCTGGGGTAGTCTTCTTCTTCTTGATAGAATTCCCCTCCAATATCCTCCTCAGCAACACTAGCGTCTAATAACGAATAAATACAGAGCACACAATCACCACACCATACTAACAACATACCAAGCACACATACTTGTTTTCAAACAATAGCCTTCAAGTTGGATTTTATTTGAATTGGTTTGCAAGTTTTCTTTCAAGTTTGCCTTGAGTGTGCAAGTTAGATTTTCTACCATATGCCATGTGTGGTTTACTTTTTGAGTATGGGTATTAAGCTAAGGGTATTAGTACTAGTTCCAATGAGGATTGACTCGTTAAGTGAAATGGGTATTGAGGGCAAATTAATTCTAAGTGTATGATAGAGATTTATCATTTTATGTTACTAACTAGAATTGGATTGAGGTCTAATTGGTACCACTAACAAGGTTTGATTGATTAAGGTTGAACTAAACAGTAGGGGAGTTGATTAGTGAGTTCACAAACCAAGTTTCATAATTTTAGGAGGTTTAAATAATTTTCTAGAATTTTCCTATGATTAATAAAGCTATGGTCAAAGTATTCTTAATTATTTAAATTCCTAACTCAAATGGAATTCTAACCAGTTTCAGAGGGTAGAGCATTTCCTAAGCTTTCCAACGCATATTCATTTGCTAAAAATGGATTTCTAAAACTCTTGGAATTAAAGTTTGAAAATCATATCTGAAACATTTTTGAATTAATTCGAAATAGGCGGGAAATTAAATAAAACGAAATAGACCGAATTCGAACCTAGCTGGGCTGATTTCAAACAAAACCCGAACGGGCCGGCCCGATACTGTTTCGCCCCGGCGGGAAACATTTTAAAACGAACTGACAAGGGGGTCCCACTCGTCAGGCCACTTAATTTTACTGAACCGGTACGCGACCGACGGATCAAGATCTAACGGTGCTGGTGCGTCGTGTTCGTCGGCGACGGTGGAGCTCACCTGCACGCAGAGAAGAAGACGACGGCGACGGCGGCGTGTGTAGAGGAAGCAGAGCTTGACGGCGACGGGCGGAAAAGGCTCCGGCGAGGTCGAACGCGGCGGTGCCCTCCGCGTCCAGTACCTGTCCGGCGGGGCTGGCGACGTCGAACGAGAGTGAGCGGGGAGAGGTGAGGGTGTCTGGGAGATAGCTGGGAGTGGTGTGAGCTCGCTCGTTTGATCGGCGGGGGTTTTTATAGGCCAGAGAGGCGGGGACAAGGGCGCCCAGTGGGTGGCCGGCGCAGGGCGTGCTGGCGACGTGCACGGGCGACACCGGGCTCGACGGCCTTGCTCGCGTGCTGGAGGGGTTTGGTCTCGGTGGCGGGGTGCTGTGGGTCGGCTCTGGCGAGGTCACGGTGGTCGGTGACGTGCAGCGAGCTGGGGAAGAAGAGAGGGGGTCCTGGGCGCTGTCTTCCTCTTCTCCTCCCTTTCTCACGGCTCGGGTCAGGGCAGAGGGGGCTGGGCTCGACTGCGGGGGTCTCCACGAGCATGGCTACAGGCACGAGACGAACTGAAGCAGTGATCTTCACAGTAAACTTGATTTCCTCGATTTTTGCCTGCCAGATGTTCGACACAATGCCCGCAAGAAACTTAAATTCGAATTTTTGAAAATTTTCACTTTGGGTGGTCAACATATTAGACAAGGTTTCCAGTGATATTTTTGTTCTGAATAAATAGGATGTTTTGCAGAAATCTTATTTCAAATTTGAGGTTTGGTTACTGATTCAGATTCAAAGTTTGGCAGAAGTTTGAGTCAAGTTCTGATTTGAATTTTGATTGGAAGCTTCTTGGTTAAGTTAGTATGTGACCTGGTCAAGCTCAACTAACTGGCCAAACCTTTGCTTGAGTTACAGATTTCTTAATATAGGTGTCCAAAGTAGGGTAGTCAATAACAATTTCTAGATCACACTTTTCTTCTCTTTTTCTTTCTTTCTTTTGTTTCTTGTTTCTTTAGCTTTGATAATCTTTCTCTAATGTTTCTGGGGGTTAAGTTAGAACTAACTAACTATTGCACAACAATTCAATACACACATAAAATCATAAAATACATCTCATAGAAAATACATGCCTACATGCAATAATAGATAAAAAGTTTTATCTTGGCCCAACATTTGGCACTTTAATTTAACAGGAAGTGGATTAAAATTTTCTGAGTTGTTACAGCTTCCGTCACCGTGTTTCGTTGCGATCCAAGATCTCCCACGTTCAGCCCCCTGCGTTCGAATCTTTGGGTCCATCGCGTGGTACCCCGTGTTCTTGCGACACGAAATCCATCGACAGCCCAAGGGAGACCAATCGGCACCAGGCTGCCGGTTGGGGGTAGAAGGGCCGAAGGGTGGGGAGATTAAGGAAAAAGTTGAGGGAACCAGGCTAAGGCAGGCCAGCGAGTGGTTGATGATCATAGTTTCTCGATGTTTAGGATGAGTGGCCACGTCAAAGAGGTTCAAAGCCAGAGCTGCCTCACGTGACGTCAGCACCGTATGCGAACGAGCTAGTTTCAAGCCAGCTGTTATTCCAGCTGCCCCAAAACTCGGCGGCTAGGGGGAAAGGGAATTGGCCCTCAGAAATGGGCCGGCTCCAATCCCTCGCCAGCTGTCCGATCAGTTGGCGCTGCGACATGACCAGCAAAAGAGCGTCGGAATTGAAATCTAGCGTTCGGAAAGAAATGGCTAAAGCCAGGGGTTTGGAGGTTCACTCCAGCCGTGGCAAGAGTTATGTGAAGGATCAGGAAAGGGAGACATGCCGGCTCCGGTCTCGCCCGAGCTGGCACAGGACCTAGCTTCCATTTCTGTCTCCTCGAGCCGGTGCTAGCTTACTTCTCCCGAAGCCGGCTAGCAGAGGCACCTCTCCCTCCACGCTGAAACCGGAAGAGCTCGCCAGGAACGTCTGGTTAAGTTGGTGGCTATCCTAGCCCCTACCTACAGGCCTGCGTAGCGATGGCCTTAGCGAAGGAGGAATCCTAACTGTGAAATCGTCACCGCGCAATGTTGGAAGCAGAGGACATTCATGAAAGAACAAGGACACAGCAAATGAAGAAAGACAAGTTTTCATTAAGCAGAAGTCTGATGATTACAAAAGCTTCCTAGGTCGCTATCTTAAGAGTACGAAGTGCTCCTCACCCTGGAGATGCTCGCCTTCCTCGGCATGGCGCGAGCACCGCATGGACTTCGTCCCGGAGAAGCTCGCGCTCGAGGTTGACGAGATCCGTTCTTCATGACCAGGCGGCGAAGGTACGGGCGGAGAGGGTACCGTCGAAGATGCTGACGGTGAAGTTCCTCTTCCCCTCACGGCGAGTGAAGAGGAGGAACCAGCCCTCGTGTATGCCATATTCGATGAAGAACTTCGACCATCCGTCGCGGAAGTAGCATACCCCCTCGCCGTCGTAGTAGACCTCAACGCGGTACTTGGGCTGGCCGGTGCTGCACTCCCGCAGCGTGGCATAAGCCATCTCCTGGCCTTCCATCGATTCCACGAACTGGGATGGAAGCCGGAGGAGGTCCTTGGGCCCGGAGAGTATTGGGACTATGCAGGTAGACCACCCCTTGGCCGAGATGTAGGCTGGCGGCTGGAGTGCCGGTTTCTCAGGCCGGAGCCGTGACGGACCAGCTGGGGGAGAGGTTGTCGCGCGGGCCCTCGCGGAGTTAGAGGCAGCGGCCTCAAGGGCAGCAAGGGTGCTCTTATTTTTGCTGCCCAGTGGCCGTCCACGGCGGCGAGGCGACGAAGGGGCGGCCGCTACTGTGGACGCGGTTTTCCTCCTGCTCCCCCTCGGGTGGCCAGGCCCTCGTTTCTTTGGGGCAACCTCACCACCAAGAGCCAGAGCTGCCCCGGCCGCGGCAGTGGTGGTGGGGCGACAGCGGCCGCGGCTGCAAGGGCCTCCAGGATCTTCTGATTGCGGCTCCCCTTTGGGCGTCCGTGTTTCCAAGATGCGGGCGGCGACATCTCCGGCGCCTCGGTCTTCTTCCCGCTTCCTTTCGGGCGACCGGGCCCCCGCTTCTCCGGGACTCCTTCACCTCCGATGGCAGGATTGCCAAGAGAAGACATGGCCGGGCAGAGCTTAGAGGAGAGGCTCGAGGCGGAGGAAGAAGTGGAAGTGCGCCCTCAACCACGAGCGCTCTCAGCATTTAAAGAGGAGCGACGAAGGGAATGGCACCCGATGTTTCAGTAACTGACCCCACATCGTGCGCACCTACGAGAAGGCAACCGCTATGGTTGCCGCAGCGGATCGTGGGAGGAACCGACGGGACATGCCGCTTACGCATGCCGGTTTACCCCACATGAAGACTCGGGAAGTTATTGTGGTGATGACTCCGAAGTCCAAGCGACAAGACATGACACTGCGACACTGTGCCGGTCACAGCGTGGGATCAGAACCCGAAGCAGCACAAGTTCTGAGGGGCCGCGTACCGGCTAGCGGCCGCATGGCAGTCGCCAGTTGGATTGGTCTTGAAGCCGGCACGTCCCAAGACGGCCGGTGACGCTCCACGAGGCCTGACCTCAAGATCAACAACTTCTGAGCCGGGCGAGGAATCCTGGGACTTCGACGGAAGTGTGCTGACTTTGGCGAGGAAAAGAACCCGCCGAAGCCCCATGCTAACCCATGAGACTTCGCCAGTTTCGGGGGCTAATGTCGTGGGGATGACTTCTGGGGTATGCCAAGGGCCGCGCTATCTACCGGTTGGCATCCCAGGAATCTCCACGGCACTAGGTTAAGAAGACCGGCTCTGCTCGAAGGGCCGGCTGCGCCAGCAGCCGGCTGGCGACTCCACCGAGGAGAGCCGGAGCCGGGCGATGAAGACAAGATTCCTCCAATGGCTGTTTCGCCGAAAGTGGCCTGGCCCTGACAAGATCGCTAGAGGCAAAGGATGGGCATGATGCAAGCCACGTCCAGACTCCACCAACCAGCGAGCAAGAGCCTTCCCCACGAAAGGATCCAAGGCAAAAGGGAGGGCATATGCCTCCCAGATGCCGGTCCAAGGGGGAAAAGGTGCTTTATAAAGTGCCATCGTCAAACGAGGACAGAGGAGGGCCAGAAGATCACGCCGAAGACGCAGCCACGGAGGAGCCGGCAGCCAGACAGCCGGCTATCTAACCTGTAACCAGACCCCCGCCTATATAAGGGGGTCTCGGCACTTAGTCTAGGGAGATCCGATCTTCTTCTTCCTCCTCTAAACCGAACAGCTCGAGGAGCGTTGTAACCACTATGAAGATAATACGAAACAAGGCAGGAAGTAGGGGTTTTACCTCCGGCGTGGAGGGCCCTGAACATGGGTAAACCGAGGTGTCTCAGTTGGCACAATCCCAAGCTGGACCCATCATCGTCGCACACCGTCGAGCCCCTTCGTTAAGCCATCCCCATGGCTACTATCTCTAAATTCCCACGACTGTTGGCGCCCACCATGGGGCAATGCGCGGCGGCGACCGGAGTCAAGTTCCGGCCGGGACCCTCATCGACTCTTGGCGAGAAGGTCGCCTCCGGCCTTGTCTGGAGGTTCGGCACCTTCGACTACGTCAGCGATGTTGGGGATATACCAAATAGGTATGCCAGCGACGTAGTCCTAAACCAGCAAGCCAGGGTGGCCCATCAGGGTGGTATGGCGGATTGCCTACCGGGCGGCCCAGTTGCTAGAGAGACCATGGCGGTACTGGACGCAGGAGCTCATGGCGTATCCGTAGACAGGCCCATGGCGGGATGCCTTGTAGTACACGCATAGGACTTAGTCTAGGACTCCAAGTTGTATCCGCTCCGGTACCATCGTGTAGCCCACGCCAGGCGCCTTTATAAGCCGGCGTGGAGAAGCCCTTGAGGAACAACTTAGACATACGACCAATTGCATAGCGAAATAGCCAACCTCATCATTGTAACCGAGCACTTGTTGCCATATAGTGATTTATAGCAGCACGTAGGGTCTCGCCACCGTTGCGGGATCTGAAGCTGGGTAAACTCGTGCTACCACCGTCCCGGATCGCTCCGCCATGTTCACCCCCTTCCACAAACCGCCATACACCTGCCCCTATGGCAGATCTATTGACGAAACCACGACAGTTGGCGCCCACCATGGGGCATAATGCGTCAGGAGCGCGGATCCAGGCGGGATCCGCCTTTGTAGGCATCGGCGACACCATCGCCATCGGGCGTGTCCTCTATGATTCCGACTTCTCCATCGTCCCAGCGGATAACCTCTGGGTGCCGGCTAGAGAAGACCCCGCTCAATTCACCGTCGTTCTGATCGGAGATATCCATATCTTCATCGGACAGACAAACCCTACCCCCGCTACGGAAACCAATTTCCGGCAGATTGGTATGGCTGAAACCCCCAAACGGACCGCTTTCGAGCTGGATACGGAGGAGGAATCATCAGATCTAAAAAACAATCCCACTCAACCCGCCCTAGAGGTAGAGGAAGTGGTGGTAGACCGCTGTGAATCCGCCATGAGCAATCTGGCGTTAGAGACACCGCGGTATTGCCTTGTTGCTTTCACAGGTATCACTTCGGGATCTACCTCCAATGGAGAAGATAGCCCAGGTGAATCCATCCTAGAGGCACTTAACGAAAGTGGTGAATCGGATGACTGGGATAGCAAGGCTATGATTCTAATCACTATGACGCTGCCATGAGAAGGATCGAGGTGGAGTTAGCTCAGCAAGCACTTGAAGAGCAGAACGCAGTCGCCAAGCAGGTGTTCATGACCAACACAGGAGATGATGCTGGGAAGACAACTGGTGATCCGCCATCTCAGGCAGCCCATGACGGAGATGTCGGCAAAGAGCAGGGTAACCCGCCACCAGCCGCCAATCCCGCCACAGAATAGCTTCCCGAGATCCAGGGCGGCCCCAGGCCTCTGCAACCCGCCATCCCCGAGGTGCATCACCCAGAAGACTTCACGACCCCGCTGGACAAGGTCATCTATGGAACTCTAGCAGATCCAATCACCCCTGACTATGTCAGAGACGTGAATGATCTCGAGAAGAAGAGGCGAGCAATCCTCAAAGAAGCAAAGCGAGTCGAGAAGACGGGCAAATAGTTAGATGGCGATATTGCTAAAGCTCAAGACACTCTGAAGCATGCAAGGAACATGGAGGAGAAGTACGTCACTCTCATCCAGAACGAAATGAATGAGGGAGGCGACCCGCAGCTGGTGCGAAACCTTGAGTTTACCGTGCCAACCGCAGAAACTCTGGCCAGGATGTATATCAAGAATCCGCCATATGTGGACAAGAACCGCGATGAAGTCAGGGCTACGCCCGTAGAGAACATCGTGGCCGCAAAGGAGCTATTGGAGCATAATAAAAGCCCAGCAGCCCTAGAGACGGCGGTAAAACTGATGACCAAAGCATTGGTGCAGCAGGAGAAAGCTACGTCGTCACGACGGCTCAAATCTGATTCCGCGCTATGCAGGTCTAGCACTGCCTCCAAGGCTCAGGGTACTGGCAACTATGGTATGCGCCCTGATAACGAATCTCATATCGGATCCTCAGAAGTCCGAAGAAGAGAAGCTCGCAACCGGGCAGATGCCATCCCAATATCCTCCGATGACAAGCCACACGGCAAGGGCCCGCAGAGAAATCCATCACCACCTCGCAAGAATTACCCTACCTATGGATACCAGCAAGACAATGTTGCTCCCCGCCATAAGACCAACATGCCGCCACCAAAGTATAAGACGTTCGAAATCCCAAAGGGAGGAATCGTCATACGCGACAATGATGGCAAACGAGAATGAAGCCGTGACGCTGGACGCAGAGACGATCTGCCACGACGGGAAGTTAGTCGAGACGGCGGATCCAAGCAAAGGGAACAATCTCGCCATGACGACGGCGCGCACCGCAGCGGCAACAAGGATAAGCACCGCTCTTCCTGTCGCCACGATGACAAAGGGCAAGGCTCCCGCTGCCATGACGACGACCCATCTCCACGAAGAGCAGAGGGAAGCCGTTGTAGCTGCAGAGATTAATCGCAGGACGGTGAGAGTAAAAGACGTGACCCTTCACCATCCCCACTAGGCATCCCCCATGGCGGCGGCAGTGGCGGCGGCGGCCCAGCAAAATCACGCAACTCTCGCAAGGATCCGCAGGACAAGAAGCCCTACAACGCGTGTACCCACCTAAATGAGATTGCCAAGTCACAAACAGCCTTCTTCCTCGGCCCAAAGTGCTTTGGACAACGGATCCATGATGAGCCCATCCCACATGGGTTCAAAATCGAGAAAAATATCCGTCGGTACAATGGAGTCGACAGGCCTCTAACTTGGCTACAAGACTACTTCAAGGTAGTGCAGTTCGCAGGGGGATCACCCAATGTTGTTGTCCGCTATTTGCCCCTGATGCTATCCGGCACTGCGCGGCAGTGGATCAACGACTTGGCAGAAAATTCCATCCAAACCTGGTTCGACATGCAGACTGCGTTCACCGAAAACTTTGAGGGTACTTATAAGAGACCTCATAATATTGGTGACCTCCAAAGGTGCCGACGGGCTGATGATGAGACCTCCTAAACTTTCCTTGCACGATGGCTAGATATGAAGAACTCCTATGAAGGGGTTACCAACGAATCCACCATCCTCGCGTTCATCGACAGTTTGGAGAGAGGCCAGCTCCTCCGCCATCGCCTGTTGCGAGAAAGGAACGAAGGGAAACTAACCCTAAATTCTATGATCACCATTGCGAGCAACTACGCGGCCGCCGATGACGATGCCCGCGAATCTCTGAAGGCTTCTGCCATCCAGAATACTGGAAAGCGGAACAACTGCAATAAACAGAAGAATCTGCCAGAAGAGCAGCAAACTTCGGACATGGTGGCCACAACCTTCACCGATAAGGGTCAAAGCAGCTAGCGCGGCAAAGGACGCGGTACCAGCAGTGGCTAGCCACAGAACTCTACGGCCCTCGCTTCGGTGCCTTCTGCACCCGTGTCCTACGATGAGTACCACGATATGCCATGCTTCGCCCATCGAGACTCTTCAGGGAAGTCCAACCACACCAACCGGAACTGTAAATTTGTCAACGATATCAAGGCGGACCAAGAAGCTGGCTACAAACGCAACCGGCGACAACGGCCTCATGGCAAAGGAAAAGCGGACAAGGATAAGGAGTCCAAGGATGGCAGTGATATGGACGAAGACCCTGCGCCCAAACCCACTGAAAAGGCAGAAGGTGGGGCTGGCACGGGTAACCCATTCCAAAATACCAACAAAAAAGGAGCCTTTCACACATTCCTTGGACCCCCCACGACTAAGGCACAGTGAGCTGCTATGCGCTCCCTCAATGCCACCGTGCCAAAAGTCCGCCAGTACATCCAATGGTCTGAAGTACCAGTGCACTGGAGCCGCGACGATCACCCAGAGCACATCCCGGATGGATATTACACCATGGTAGTATGCCCTGTGATCCAGGGCTACGAGTTCTCCAAGTGTCTAATGCATGGCGGCAGCAGCTTCAATATCATGTACGTGGAAACTCTGACAAAGCTCGGCCTTACCAAGACCCAACTCCGCCATAGTGCCATCACTTTTTATGGAGTGGTTCCTCGCCGCCAAGCTAAGTCCCTCGGGTCCATCACCCTCAAGGTTGCCTTCGGTAGTGAAGAAAATTACCGAGAAGAGCCTATAACCTTTGAGGTGGTCCCGTTCAAAAGTACATACCACGTGATCTTCGGCCGCCCTGCCTTCCACAGTTTCCATGCCAGGCCATGCTACATCTACAACCAGCTGAAGATGCCAGGACCGGATGGCATAATCACCATTTATGGCAGCTTCAGAAAGGCAAAGGAGTCTGAGGAAGGAGAAGCCGCCTTCGCGGAGGCAGTGTTCTTCGGCGAGGAGTTCAAGGAAATCCATGCCGCCACAAACCCTGCGGAGATGCCGGCATCCAAGCAAGAAGTTTCCGCCTCCCCGCCCACCTTTAAGCCTACATTTGATACAAAGTAGGTGGAACTTATCGCTGGCAATGCCGCCAAGACCACCTCGATTGGGACAAATCTATCCCCCAAATAGGAAAGCGCGCTCGTCGAGTTCCTCCGTGAGAACCGGGACATCTTCGCATGGCAGCCATCTGACATGACATGTGTACCCAGGGAACTCGCCGAGCATGCCCTACAGATAATCCCTGGCTCTAAGCCAGTAAGACAAGCCATGAGACGCTTTGAAGATGAAAAGCGCCGCGCGATAGCAAAGGAAATTTCCAAGCTACTGAAAGCAGGCTTCATCAAAGAAGTGATCCATACGAAGTGGGTGGCAAATCCTGTGTTAGTTCCTAAGAAAAACACAAAGGTTCTGCGCATGTGTGTAGATTACACTGGCCTGAACAAAGCGTGTCCAAAAGATCCTTTTCCCTTGCCTCGCATTGACCAAGTCATTGACTCGACGGCGGGATCGGAGCTGCTATGTTTCTTAGATGCCTACTCGGGATACCACTAGATCAAGATGAAGGAGTCCGATCAGCTTGCTACGTCATTCGTAACACCTTGTGGCATATATTGCTATGTAACAATGCCATTCGGTCTGAAAAACGCAGGAGCAACATACCAGCGCACCATGCAGAATTGCCTGGCGGATCAAATCAGACGCAACATCCATGCATATGTGAACGACATCGCCGTTATGTCCAAGAAGCAAGATGGCCTTATAGCGGATTTGCAAGAGACCTTCAACAACCTAAGGAAGTACAACATGATGCTCAACCCCACGAAGTGCATCTTTGGGGTACCAGCTGGACAACTCCTGGGATTCATCGTCTCCCACCGCGGAATTGAGGTCAACCCGAAGAAGATCAAGGCAATCCTCGACATCTCCCGGCCTAATGACTTGAAGGACGTACAGCGGCTCACAGGCTGCGTGGCAGCAGTGAGCAGATTCATCAGTCGTCTTAGCGAGAAGGCTTTGCCACTCTACAAGCTGATGAAGAAATCAGACGAATTCATCTGGACCGATGAGGCAAATGCTGCGCTTAAGGATCTGAAGAGAGTGTTATCCACTGCACCAGTCCTAGCAGCTCCCGAAGACCAGGAACCCATGTTACTATACATGGCGGCAACCAACAGGGTCATCAGCATCGTCATCGTGGTAGAACGCAAGGAAGAAGCGCAGGAGTACGGGGTACAACGACCAGTATACTATGTCAGCGAGGTCCTAACGGAATCCAAGCAGCGCTACCATCACTACCAAAAGTTGGCATATGGAGTTTTCCTAGCTTCTCGTAAGTTACGGCATTACTTCTATGACCATAAGATCACAGTGGTGAGCAAGGCTCCACTGAAGGACATCATCAACAACAGCGACGCAACAGGATGAGTTACAAAATGGGGCATTGAATTGGCCTCCTTCGACATCGACTACAAGCCTCGCACCGCCATCAAGTCTCAGGCTTTGGCAGAATTCATGGCGGATTGGAAGGAAGCGCAGGAGACTACGCCCGTCCCAGAACCAGAGCATTGGGTGATGCACTTTGATGGTTCAAAGCTGCTACACGGCTCGGGGGCTTGAGTGACGCTCAAATCTCCCAAGGGAGATGAGCTCAACTACGTTCTCCAGATCCACTTCCCCACCACCAACAACATCGCGGAGTATGAAGCGCTATTGCATGGGCTGCGCGTCGCAAAGGAGATCGGCGTACAACACATTATGTGTTGTGGAGATTCTGACCTTATCGCTCAGCAGGTGGCTGGCACATACAAAGCTCGAAACGATGTTATGGCGGCTTACAGAGACGAAGTGGATGAGATGGCCAAAAGTTTCCTCGGCTACGACATAAAGCATGTATGACGAGAAGATAACATGGCGGCCGACACCTTGTCAAAGTTAGGGTCTAGCCGCAAGGCAGTCCCACCAGGAGTATTCCTCGAGCATCTGCACGTACCATCAGTCAAGATGGTGGATCCAGAAAATCCAGAACTAGCAAGCTCCCCCGTTATGGCGGTTTTGCCTAGCAACCTGCCATGGGCAGAGCCCTACCTAGAGTATCTGACGAACAAGAAATTACCCGAAGACGAAGTCCAAAAGAGACAAATCGAGCGTAGAGCAAAAGCGTACACCATCATAGATGGCCAGCTCTACAAGCAAAGCACCTCGGGAGTCTTTATGAAGTGCATATCCCAAGTGGACGGAATTGAAATACTAAGGGAGATCCATGAAGGCGAATGTGGGCATCATGTCGCCGCCAGATCCCTAGTAGCTAAGGCATTCCGCCATGGATTTTACTGGCCAACAGCCAAGGCAGATGCAGACCGTATCGTGGAGCTCTGCCAAGGTTGCCAGATGTACTCCAAGCAAACCCACATGCCCGCCACAACACTGCATATGATCCCTATAACCTGGCCTTTTGCGGTCTGGGGGCTGGACATGGTGGGTCCGCTAAAAACAGCACCTTCAGGATTTACGCACCTCCTGGTAGCGGTAGACAAATTCATGAAGTGGGTGGAAGCTAAGCCCATCAGAAAACTTGATGGCAAAACCGCCCTAAAATTCATCAAGGACATTGTGGTCCGATTCGGCATCCCACATAGCATCATCACCGACAATGGCACTAACTTGTCTCAGGGAGAAGTTGAAGAGTACTGCCATCACAAAGGAATCCGCCTTGACCTAGCATCTGTGGCACATCCACAGTCCAATGGCCAAGTTGAACGGACCAATGGACTAATCATGTCAGGGATCAAGCCACGCCTAGAAGCACCGCTACATAGAGCAGCTGGAGCCTGGGCAGAAGAGTTGCCATCTGTGCTGCGGAGTCTACGGACCACGCCAAATAGATCAACCGGCCTCACCCCTTTCTTCTTAGTCTACGGAGCAGAGGCAATCTTGCCAAGTGATGTCCAGTACGATTCCCCAAGAGTCGAGGCCTATGAGGAGGAAGATGCAGAAGCATCTAGACAACTATCCGTGGACCTGCTGGAAGAAGAACGAGACCTAGCAGCCCAGAGATCCGCCATCTATCAGCAGAATCTCCCCCGCTATCACAGCCGCCGAGTTTGCAAACGCTCGTTCAAAGAGGGGGACCTGGTGCTACGCCTCAAACAGCAGAAGTCCCACAAGCTATCCCCGCCTTGGGAAGGACCCTTCGTCATCAGCAAAGCTCTACTGAACAGATCCTACTACCTCGTTGATATTCGCGAGCTAGAAAAGTGACCCAGTAAGAACCGCAAACGAAGAGACCCTGACGATATCTATGACGAAACAGATCGTCCATGGAACATCGCACAACTACGTCCTTTCTACACTTAGCACTTACCTAAGCTATGTAATAGGCACCTCTATATGATCAATGAAATAAAGCATCTGGTTCACTCTTGATTTTTTCTGAGTCTTTTACCTCCTTTATTGTTCATTTAGATCATGTGGAACCCTTGCGCAATTGTGCTTTGCACTTGCGTCTCTTTAAATCCGCCATAGCGGTCCGCGTAGCAAATTTATGTCTTGATCTCCATCTGACGTTCTTTGTGTGGATTCCCGAGTAGTGACTTTTTGATGGTCTAAGCCGTATCTGCTAAGGGTTTTGGACGGTTGCTATTAAGTATCGTCGCCCTAGCGGATTGTTTGTGCGAAGATTTTGCCATCTCACGAAAAGTCAAGCACAAAGAGCCAGATGGCGGATCGCATAATCCTACGCGAGAAAAAATTTCAAAGTGTTGTTTTTTGAGCATGTCAAACTGCTGCAAGTTGCATAAAAATAGGCCTGGCAGTTTTTTCGCACATAAACCACTTAATAAAAACTGTGCCACAAGTTCAAAAGCATTCACTAATCCGCCACAAGCAGATCAGACATAGTGCAGAGCATACACACAGTTTAATAATTTAACTTACAGACCCACTCAGGGGCCAAATTGATGCAATTGTTTTTTTCTGCCACATTGCAGGGTATAACTCAGGAGGATGGCAGAATTGCAGAGGACACTTCATCACCGCCGTCAGCACCAGCAGTGGCTGCAGAGACCGACGCTGAAGCTTGGCTCGGAGACCCCGGCAGATTGTATGCCTCGTAGTATATGTTCAGCTGAGTGCCCAGGGCACACAGCTGATCATATCCTAGCACACTCTGCCGGATGGCGGCCTCGCCCACCGGCGCTCCATCCTCGCCGCTTTCTGGGCTGCCGGAGGTGACCAAGTCTAGATCCAGCTCGGGGTAGTGGGCCTTCGCCAAAGTTAAAGCGGTTCTGGCACCACCCCGAGCGGATGACTGCTTCTAGTCCACAACTAGCCCAGGCACGAGCAGCAGCTTCTTGGTGAGCCCTATGGCAGAGAGGCTAGCTGAACCCGCTATCTGCAGACTCCTGCACGCCTTACGACCAGCATTAAGAAGGCCATCCAGCTCCTTCTTCGCTGCGTCGGTGGCTATGCATAGGCCTGCGGCGGAATCCACCTCGCCTTGCTCCAGGGTCGCTATAGAGCGGAAATAAACAAGGCGTCATACTCGGCATAGCACATTATTACAAACTACACGGTATGGAGAGCCATTGATACCTAGCAGGGTCTTCTGGAAATGATTGAGGATCTCGTTAAAGCCATCTCGCCGCTTTTCAAATTCGGCGGTGGCCTTGCGGAGATCCTCTACCTCCTTCTGCTTCTGCAGGTTCTGGCAGTTCCTGGTCCTTGAGCTGCTCTTTGAGGAGGGTATTCGAGGCTAAAGATTTTTGGAGCTACTTCTGCAACCCCTCCATCGCGATAGCTTGGCCCCTTTCCACCCCCTCGAGTGTGGACTTTAGCTTGGTAGCATCTGCATGGCGAAAATATAAGCAAAGTATTGATCGGATAGCATAAAGGTACTTAAAACTTGTCCAAGACAAAAGAAAATTATCGCTATTCTCGAGCTGCTGCTGCAAGTCCGCCACCAGAGTGCTCATTTCTGCCAGCTCCTTCTCCTGCGAGCTGACGACCTGGACCAGGACCTCCACAACTTTCTTGTAATTCTGGCAAAACGATATTATGTGTTAGTCACTCTTAGAGCTTGATGCCGGATAATTATCCGCCATAACGCTCGGGGGCTACTCATGGTGATTTTTTAGTCTTATTAAGATCTTTATGCTGGATAGTTATCCGCCATAACGCTCGGGGATTACTCAGTGCAAAATTTTAGTTCTCTAAAGAGCACCGTATGATACGATGGCGCTCGGGGGCTATACTATGCAAAATTTAAAAGTAGTTCTCTTAGAGCACCATAGCGGATATTCTACGGAAATCCGCCACGGCACTCGGGGGCTACTGGGAGTATATACCTTCTTCATGATTGTTGTCTTCTCTACAAAAGTGGAAATTCTGCTGGATAACTGATTGCTGGCATCTTCCTAGCTGGTGATAAGGTCGACGATCTCAAGTTGTCTCTGCTTCCAAAATGAGCTGCCCCCTGCCGAAGCATCCGCCATCTAACTTTGGAACGAGTTAGGAGCCTTTTCACTTTGGACGACATCATTAGTCGTAGCTTCAGTCATCAGGTTGGCTTCTGGCATCGTCCCAAATTGACCACCTGCATCCTCCATATCAATATCACTGTGAGTGGGGGAGGGAATTGGAGCATCAGGGGTCTGCGGGATAGCAGCAGGAGAAGGCTTGGTTCGCTTGGATGGCGGTTCCTTGACAGCAGGCTTCTTCCTTCTAAGCAAAGGAGGATTAGCAGTGAAATCAGCAACAATGAAGAAAGAAATAATAAAAGGTTACCTTGACTTTGGCAGGTTGATGGTAGCGGTATTCTCGGATGGCGTTTCTAGCTCCGCCCTGCGTTGAGCTTCAAAACGGCGGGAATCAGTAGATTTCCCGCCACCACCACGAGGTTTCCCGTTGCTGCCCCGCTTCTTGGTGACCACCTTCGTCTTAGCCGTGCGGGCCATGTCATCTACGTCCCCCGCCGTCTCCTCTTTGTTTTCGCTGGAGTGAACTACTTCCTCGGCAGCGGTAGGCTTGGAATTGGAGCGGCGAAGGGGATGAGCAATGTCCGCAGGGCCAAGCGATTTGAGCTGATAAATAAAGACGTCAGCTAAAATAAAGTGCAAAGGTATCATGGAATACTATGGCAAAAACGTAACTTACCGGTGGGCAGCTGCCATTCTCAAACATTGCCATGCCAAATTTCAAGGGCTTCTTCCTGGGAGATTTCATCAGCGAGCGAATGCACTTCTCGACCACCTTAGGTTCTAGCTCCTTGTTTGAATATCGCATGCCATTGTTTGCACCAGTGTATTCGTGCATCAGGCTATCGCGGTGTTGTAGCGGCTGGATCCGCCTAGAAATCCAACAATTGATGGTATCAATTCCTTTGAGACCATCTTTGGATAGCTTGGCGATCCGCCGTGCTAGGAGCTTGACATAGGGGGTGGCGGTATCGTCGTTGACGGGATTCCAGGAGTCGAGGGGCTGAGCTGCTATGTTTTCGAAAGAAGGAAGGCCATGCTACTTGTTGATGGCGCCCAGAAAATTAGTTGCTGGTGCCAAGTTGATGTGAAGCAGACTGTCCTTGTGCGTGGTGGATAACCAGCCCGTTAGGAACCCCAAGAGGAAGGTATGATGAGTATAGCAGCTAGTTTTCCCTCAGTTAAGAAACCAAGGTTTAATATCGGTCAGGAGAGGAGAGACAATGACGACTGAAGGTGATGCGGAACCTGCACACACACAATCAAATACTTTGTTCCCAACTTGCGATGAGGTTGTCAATCTCACCGGTTTGCTTGAAACAAAGGTTATGAGCGTATCGAGTGGAAAACAATATAGTATGCGAGTAAAGTAAACAGTACGAGTAAAGTAAACAGTGCGAGTAAAGTAAACAGGTCATAGCAATATGATGGAAATAGGACCGGGGTCCACAGTTCACTAGTGGTGTCTCTCCATAAGATAAATAACACATGCTGGGTAAACAAATTACAGTTGGGCAATTGATAGAATAGAGATAAACGTGATATGTCAAGAAGATCACTATGAGATTTACTCTGGGCATTACAACAAAATACATAGACCGCCATCCAACTGCATCTATGACTAATAATCCACTCCCGGGGATATCAATCCGAACACCCTAGAAGTATTAAGTTGCGAACAACAGATAATTGCATTAAGCAAAGTGTGTAATGTAAACAAAGCATATGCCCTTGAGCATATGAATGTTGTTTTCTCCCTAGTAGCAACAGCACATCTACCACCTTAGAGGTTTCTGTCACTCCCCCAGGTGAAATAGAGGCATGAACCCACTATCGAGCATAAATACCCCCTCTTGGAGTCACTAGCAACTACTCGGCCAAGATAGCTACTAACAACGGAGAGCATGCAAGATCATAAACAACATAGAGATAACAAAAGATAATATTCAGTACAGCAACTTAATCATAAACACCAATATTCATCGGATCCCAACAAACCAAACATGTAGAATTACATAACGGTGATCTCAATCATGTAGGGCAGCTCATGAGATCTAAACATGAAGCACATGGTGGAGAAGACAACCATCTAGCTACTGCTATGGACCCATAGTCCAAGGTAGACTACTCACTCATCGCTCTAGAGGCAAGCATGGCGATGAAGAAGACCTCCGGTGGCGATTCCCCTCTCCGGCAGGGTGCCGGGAAGACCTTCTGGACCCTCCCGATCTTTGGGTCGACGGTGGCGGCGGATCGCGATGTGTTCTGGAAATCTGATCGGGTACTTAGGTTTTTTCCATCGGGGGGTCTTTATAGGCGAAGGGGCATTGTCAGAGGAGGAGCCAGGCGCCCTCACGCGGGGTCCGCGCGGACAGGGGCCTGGCCGCGCCGCCCCTGCGTGTGGGGCCCTGGTGGCCCCCCTCCGACTCTCCTTCAGATCTCTGGAAGCTTCCGGGAAAAATAAGACTTCAGGAACTTGTTTCGTCCAATTCCGAGAATATTTCCTGTGTATCACTTCTGAAACACAAAAACAGTAGAAAACAGGGAACTGGCACTGTGGCAACTCGTTAATAGGTTAGTTCCGGAAAATGCATAAAAGTGCCACTAAGTGTAACGAAACAATAGGCAAATGGTGTAAAAACAAGCATGGAGCATCAAAAATTATAGATACGTTGGAGACGTATCAAGCATCCCCAAGCTTAACTCCTGCTCGTCCTCGAGTAGGTAAGTGATAACAAAAGAATAATTTTTGAGGTGACATGCACCTACACAATCTTGATCATATATGTAAGCATTGGTGAGCTGGGATCATAAGAACTTAAAACATGGGCATGAAGATATAATCATGACAATAAGAACTTAGCAACCATGTTGTAAACATGCAAATGAACACAAACAAAAGATCATGAAAATGAAACAATGAAAGTCAAACGTGTGTTCAAATCATAAGGAAAAACATACAAATGGTTTTCAGCTTGTCCTTCAAAGAGAGCAAAACATAAATGCATAGGACACCTTCAAGTTTAAGAGGGCGACTAGATACAAATAATTTAAGAACAAGTGAAACCAACAATATGAATCAATCAATGAAATTTGGGACAATGCATATCACACTAAGAATGACAACTATGCTCTCTTAATGGTGCATAAAGAAAGAAGGTGGTGACTCAACATAAAAGTAAAAGAAAGGCCCTTCGCAGAGGGAAGCAGTGATTGCAAGTTTTATAACCTTCAAAAATTATGGTACTTACCGGCTTTGAGCTCTCATTGCCCCCATCATAAGCATCTTGAATGGTTAAAGTTAATGCGAGAACAATTATGATGCATATGCTTGACAAATCATAAGTTGAAAACCTCGTGCCCCGTGAATACGAGTACCCAAACCTCATGCTACTTTACTTAGAGTCCCAAGCAAGGCTCTTGTCATTGTAAGTATATGCATATCATTGAGAACCGCCAATGGGGTACCTCCGTGCCCGATGACATGGAACAAGCCCACACCAAAATGACAGGACAAGCAGACAATGAACACCTCGACATCTCTTTTATTTGCCTTTTGTTTAGCTTTTTATTGTGAGATGCGTCGTCGAATGTTCACCATGGGTATGCTGCAAATTTCCACCATGAATTATGCATGGCTTAGATTGGCGGCCCGGCGTTTCCCTAACACATATACAAACTCCATGATCCCCACAAGATTCCTAATTCATTTCACACCGCGGGCATCCATAAACAAAAGATCACGATATCAACTCAAATAAGAAGTGCAATATTGAAAGCTTGCCCCATGACAGCATGGATGGGCCAGAATCCAACTTACAACTTGCAAGCATAACAACTCAACATAAGAGACCACAATGTCAAATTTTTAAGAACAGGAAAAAGTAAAGTGTGCCTTCCGGTTCGTGAGAGCTTTACTGACCGAATTTCGCATAACACTGGTAAGAGTTTAATTTGAAGAGAAAATAAAAGCAAGTCAAATTTACTTGGAATAGCAAATTGCTAGTAGGTATGTATGGTGGACACTTTGGAAAACTTTGGCTTTTAGGAGTTGGATGCACGAGTAGAGCTCATACTCAGTACAAGGCGAGGGCTAGCAAAAGACTGGGAGCGACGAACTAAGAGAGCAATAATGGCCATAATCATGCAAAGCGACAAAGCGACATTAAAAGAAGCATAAGATGGCATCAAAAGTCAAAAACTAAATGATCATGAAGGCTATTGGCGACTTTGTAAGAGTCTAACATGTGTGAGCATGCGCCAAGTCAACCCAAATAAAGCATCAAGGAGAAAACCCAAAATAATGCTTCCATACAATAAAAACAACGCATGATTTTTTCAAAGGCTCATTAAGCAATCTCAGTTATTTGAGACAAGTCATGCTACAGCAAAACCACTAAGCATACTATCAAAAATACATCAAGCATGACATGAAAAAGCCTAAGCCTCAGTCTACACAAGCTCCTTCTTGTACCACTATTTTGCACAAAGCTTTTTCTCTTTTCCAACACCATTTGAAATTTTTTAACACACCTCTTTTGATGAAAACCAATAAAGATCAGAGGCAAAAATACACCTTGATGAAAAGATATGACAAGGTCTGAACGCAAATCAAGGCGAAAACGAAAACCAAAAGCAGTAGCAGAAAAAGAAGAACACTCGATTTTTAATAAGAGTGAAAACTAGAGCGTTCTTTGCAAATGAAAAGCAAGGCAACTTCTCCAAAAGAAATTTGTTGGGGTCCAACCATTTATTGCAGCAAACAAACAAACTAAACCAACTAAGAAAACTAAAACAACTGACGCTCCAAGAAAAACACATAGTGCATGAAGCAATAAAAATATAGTGTTTTGAAAGGTGACCTGATTTTTGCCGATGAAGAAGGGGTGCCTCGGGGGCATCCCCAAGCTTTGACGCTTGTACTTCTTGGATATTTCTTGGGGTGATGCATGGGCATCCCCAAGCTTGAGCTTTTGTCCATTCTTCAACTCATCTCATCATTCTCCAATCCCTACACTTGAAAACTTCCTTCATACAAAACTAAACACAATTCTATTAGCAACATTAGTGCAAGCATAACATATAATCAATCCTTTATTTGCTTCAGGTTTCAACTCAAAACCACCACATATATAGCAAATACTACTGTAGCAACCTCCCCAAAAGTTCCGTGATCAAAAGAACTCAAAAGAAAGCGATAAAGTGGCAAACACAAATATTGGCAGAAATCTGTCAAAACTGAACAGCTGACAAAGGTCGAATTTTTGATGGATTTTCTGTTGCTCAAATCAAAAAGTGTTCAACTAACAAAAGTTTGGATATAACCTGGGGCATTTTCACAAGAAATCGCAGGTCCAAAAGATAAACAGAAAATTTTCACGTATTTTAACGGTGCAGCACCGAAAACAGTTTCAGGACAGCAACATCCCCAAATCTTTACCTCACTCAAATTAGAGGCTTCTCTTGGCACAAAAACGAAATAAACAAGATAAGGAGCGGTCATTACAGTAGTAATAACTTCCAAGACTCAAATAAAAGAAAAAGTACTGAAAAGAAAACATTGGGTTATCTCCCAAGAGTGCTTTTCTTTAACGCCTTTGAGCTAGGCGCAGAAAATTGCGAATCAAGAAACATCAAGAGATGAAGCATTAAGCTCATAATTTGCTCTAAGAATAGAGTCAAAAAGTAATTTATTTCTTTTCCTAGGGAAGTGTTCCATACCTTTTTTAAGTGGGAATTGATATTTGATAGTGCCTTCCCTCATATCAATGATGGCACCTACAGTTCGAAGAAAAGGTCTTCATCTTTCTAGCCATCTCATCTTCTCTTTCCCACCTGGCATGCAATTCCGCTAACAATCTAATATTTTCATCAATTCCAACTTGGATAGCATTAGCGGTAGCAAGAACATTGCTCTCTTTCACATCATTAGGAAACACTTTTAATTTCAGAAGTTCAACATCATGAGCAAGGCTATCAACTTTAGAAGCAAGAATATCAATTTTGCCTAACTTTTCCTCAACAGACTTGTTAAAAGCAGTTTGCTTACCGATAAAGTCCTTGAGCATTACCTCAAGCTCGGAGGGCGCGGCCCTAGTGTTGTTGTAGGAATTACCATAAGAGTTACCATAACCATTACCATTAGTAGTAGGATACGGCCTATAATTGTTACTAGCAAAATTGTTCCTATAAGCATTGTTGTTAAAATTATTATTTCTAATGAAATTCACATCAACATGCTCTTCTTGAGCAACCAGAGAGGCCAAAGGAACATTATTAGGATCAACATGAGTCCTATCATTAGCAAGCATAGCCATAATGGTATCAATCTTATCATTCAAGGAAGAGGTTTCCTCAACAGAATTTACCTTCTTACCTTGTGGAGCTCTCTCGGTGTGCCATTCAGAATAATTTACCATCATGTTGTCGAGTAGCTTTGATGCGGCGCCCAAGGTAAGGGACATAAAAGTGCCTCCAGCAGCTGAATCAAGTAGGTTCCTCGAAGAAAAATTCAGTCCTGCATAAAAAGTTTGGATAATCATCCAAGTAGTCAGTCCATGAGTGGGGCAATTCTTTATCATAGATTTCATTCTTTCCCAAGCTTGAGCAACATGTTCATTATCAAATTGAGTAAACTTCATAATATTGCTACGCAAGGATATAATGTTAGCAGGAGGATAGTATCTACCAATAAAAGCATCCTTACACTTAGCCCATGAATCAATACTATTCTTAGTCAAAGACAGCAACCAATCTTTAGCTTTTCCTCTCAAAGAAAAAGGAAACAACTTGAGCTTAATAATATCACTATCAACATCCTTATATTTCTGCATCTCACATAGCTCAACAAAATTGTTGAGATGAGCTGCAGCATCTTCAGTACTAGCACCAGAAAATTGTTCTTTCATAACAAGGTTCAATAAAGCAGGCTTAATCTCATAAAAGTTTGCAGCAGTAGCAGGTGGTGCAATAGGAGTGCAGATAAAATCACTATTGTTTGTGCTAGTAAAGTCACACAACTTGGTGTTTTCAGGATTGGCCATTTCAGCAAAATAAAAGTAACAACTAAAAACAACTACCAAGGATTCTAATTTTTTTGGGTTTTTGATATAAAGCAATGCAGGTAAAATAAAAAAAGTAAAGCAAAACAATAACAAAGTAAAGGATGTGTGTGCGAAAAACTCCCCTCGCAGAAGTCTTCTCTTCCTCCCCGGCAACGGCGCCAGAAAATTAGCTGCTGCTATTTGATGGCGCCTAATTGACGAGGGAGATTATTCTTCTGCGGTCCCCGGCAACGGCGCCAGAAAACTAGCTGATCCCTTTGATTACGTGTGGTTGATGTGGGAGCAGACTGTCCTTGTGCGTGGTGGATAACCAGCCCGTTGGGAACCCCAAGAGGAAGGTATGATGAGTATAGCAGCTAGTTTTCCCTCAGTTAAGAAACCAAGGTTTAATATCGGTCAGGAGAGGAGAGACAATGATGACTGAAGGTGATGCGTAACCTGCACACACACAATCAAATACTTTGTTCCCAACTTGCGATGAGGTTGTCAATCTCACCGGTTTGCTTGAAACAAAGGTTATGAGCGTATCAAGTGGAAAACAATATAGTATGCGAGTAAAGTAAACAGTACGAGTAAAGTAAACAGTGCGAGTAAAGTAAACAGGTGATAGCAATATGATGGAAATAGGACCGGGGTCCACAGTTCACTAGTGGTGTCTCTCCATAAGATAAATAACACATGCTGGGTAAACAAATTACAGTTGGGCAATTGATAGAATAGAGATAAACGTGATATGTCAAGAAGATCACTATGAGATTTACTCTGGGCATTACAACAAAATACATAGACCGCCATCCAACTGCATCTATGACTAATAATCCACTCCCGTGGATATCAATCCGAACACCCTAGAAGTATTAAGTTGCGAACAACAGATAATTGCATTAAGCAAAGTGTGTAATGTAAACAAAGCATATGCCCTTGAGCATATGAATGTTGTTTTCTCCCTAGTAGCAACAGCACATCTACCACCTTAGAGGTTTCTGTCACTCCCCTAGGTGAAATAGAGGCATGAACCCACTTTCGAGCATAAATACCCCCTCTTGGAGTCACTAGCAACTACTCGGCCAAGATAGCTACTAACAACGGAGAGCATGCAAGATCATAAACAACATAGAGATAACAAAAGATAATATTCAGTACAGCAACTTAATCATAAACACCAATATTCATCGGATCCCAACAAACCAAACATGTAGAATTACATAACGGTGATCTCAATCATGTAGGGCAGCTCATGAGATCTAAACATGAAGCACATGGTGGAGAAGACAACCATCTAGCTACTGCTATGGACCCATAGTCCAAGGTAGACTACTCACTCATCGCTCCGGAGGCAAGCATGGCGATGAAGAAGATCTCCGGTGGCGATTCCCCTCTCCGGCAGGGTGCCGGGAAGAGCTTCTGGACCCTCCCGATCTTCGGGTCGACGGTGGCGGCGGATCGCGATGTGTTCTGGAAATCTGATCGGGTACTTAGGTTTTTTCCGTCGGGGGGTCTTTATAGGCGAAGGGGCGTTGTCAGGGGAGGAGCCAGGCGCCCTCACACGGGGCTCGCGCGGCCAGGGGCCTGGCCGCGCCGCCCCTATGTGTGGGGCCCTGGTGGCCCCCCTCTGACTCTCCTTTGGATCTCTAGAAGCTTCCGGGAAAAATAAGACTTCAGGAACTTGTTTCGTCCAATTCCGAGAATATTTCCTGTGTATCACTTCTGAAACACAAAAACAGCAGAAAACAGGGAACTGGCACTGTGGCAACTCGTTAATAGGTTAGTTCCGGAAAATGCATAAAAGTGCCACTAAGTGTAACGAAACAATAGGCAAATGGTGTAAAAACAAGCATGGAGCATCAAAAATTATAGATACGTTGGAGACGTATCAGGCCACGGGCTTGAGATGGCGCAGGGTTATCCGCCATGTTGAACCAGGACCCTCTCCATCCTATGGCGGAATCCAGAGGGGTGATGAAGGGATACTCCTTTGATCTCCGTGGAAGAAAGCAAATTGTCCCATAGGTCCGGAGAAATCTGTCATCCTCATAATTGGCCCGCACTGAGAAGTAGAGCTGGAAGAGGTCTACCCTGGGACGAATTCCAAGGAATCCTTTGCACAAGGCCACGTAGCCTGCTACAGACACCAAGCTGTTGGGAGGTATGTGGTGGAGCTGCAGCCCGTAAAACTTCAGAAGATTTGTAAAGAAAGAGGATAGCGGCATACTGAGACCCCTCTCCACGTGAGATTTGAGCATCACGATTTCCGTGGAGTTAGGGGCAGGCACCAGGGCTTTGAAGTCAGTCCGCCAGTGGGACTCTGCCTGGGGGGCCACGGTGCCCTTGTTCTCCAAACCTTGGACGTGAGCGTCCTTGACATGGCATTTCACCCAGTACCCGTGGAGGTTCTGGAGAATCTGCTCTTCCTTGGCCTCAGCTCTGTCATCTTGTTCTTCCTCCTCGGCTCCGCCATCCAACTCTTTTTCCGCAGCCTCTTCTGCGATCAATCCCGCCGTTTCCTCCTCTGCTTCGGACGTGATGTCCTCCGGATATAAATCCGCCATTTGAGGGTGCGCACCTTGAGCGGATTGCTGTAGAGGAGAATCCTCCTCCTCAGCTTCGGAGGGATGGTGGGATGGAGATCCGGAGTTCATAGCGGCAGATGAAGGATGGAATATGCAAAGTTCTCAGATGAACTGCTCTGGTGGAAAGTCACCGGTGGCGAGGAAATCCTGCGGTGGCTCGTCGGAGATCATGGAGCTCTCGTGGGGGCGCTGAGGAGAGAGAAGGTGTGGGGGGTGAATGAAGTGTGAACCGGCTAGGGGTGAGAGGCCGGGGTATATATAGACCCCGGGGCCTCGAGATTTGTGCCCGCCATCAGAACCGCTCATCCTGATCACGGAAACCCTAGTTCAGCGACATGTGTCCAAGGGTAAAAAGTAACTTTAGTGAAACAGTGTGTGCGCTGTGAATCTTGCCCTAGAAAGAACTACGTGCCGAAAATTATGGCGGATTTCTATGGTATGATCCAACGGATCCCAAAAATCTCGCTAAATTGAAAGTACGTCGCATGATCCGCTATCTACGGTGGATTTATAGATGGAGAAAAGAGGAACATCAAGAACCGCCATCCAGACGCAGAACAGAAGACGAGCTATGGCGGATGGACTTCACCAAAAACAAGGCATGGCGGATGGAAACGGCGATCTTGAAATTCCTTGGGGGCTACTGTTGGGGATATACCAAATAGGTATACCAGCGACGTAGTCCTAAAACAGCAAGCCAGGGTGGCCCATCAGGGTGGTATGGCGGATTGCCTACCGGGCGGCCCAGTTGCTGGAGAGACCATGGCGGTACTGGACGCAGGAGCTCATGGCGGATCCGTAGATAGGCCCATGGTGGGATGCCTTGTAGTACACGCATAGGACTTAGTCCAGGACTCCAAGTTGTATCCGCTCCGGTACCATCATGTAGCCCACGCCAGGTGCCTTTATAAGCCGGCGTGGAGAAGCCCTTGAGGCACAACTTAGTCATACGGCCAATCGCATAGCGAAACAGCCAACCTCATCATTGTAACCGAGCACTTGTTGCCATATAGTGATTTATAGCAGCACGTAGGGTCTCGCCACCGTTGCGGGATCTAAAGCTGGGTAAACTCATGCTACCACCGTCCCGGATCGCTCCGCCATGTTCACCCCCTTCCACAAACCGCCATACACCTACCCCTATGGCAGATCTGTTGACGAAACCACGACAAGCGACAACCTAGCCTGCTTCAAGAACGGCTTCGGCAACAGTGGCTCCTTCCTCGATGTCGGCAGCCACCACTTCTACGTCGCCAAGCCCTTCCCAGAGGAGGTGACTGATGTCTTCGACCCTCTCAGCGATGGAGGTTTGAGCTGCAGTGAAAGCAGCGACCTTGGCGCCATGGTCGAGGTGATGGCCCTGGGAGAAGAGGAGGGTGGCGACTCACCGCGCTCCGCGCGGCCGCCGCTTGAACGCCTTCCTCCACAGGAGAAGAACGCTCCGCTCCCAGAGCAGGACGCCCTGGACATCGCCGTGGTGGACCTGCGCGCACCACTCGACCACATCATCGACCCCGTCCAGGTTGCGGAGGCCCTGGAGCGGACGCGCCTCATACTCCTCGGCAAGGTGGCTGAGGATGAGATTGACCGGCGTCGTGCGAGCACCACGCTCATCGAGTTCTACGCATGCATGGAGACGCACCGGTCGAGCTTGCTCATGACCCGTGGTGCGGCTTTGTCACCATGGGCCCTGGCCAGATCCAGCGGTCGCTATCGGCAAGCCAAGGCCGAGGAGGGCGCGGATAGGGCGGTCGTGCTCCAAGCTGCAACGCCCGAGGCCGCCGCGCCCAGCAGGCCGGCGGAGCTGGCACGCCACGCCAAGTCCCGGCGCCGACGTCAGGGCTGGAGCCTCAAGCTCGCCAGCTGGCCCTACACATCCATCTGTGGCTTGACGACATGAAGGCGCTCCCCAATGGATCTGCTAGCTCAAAGCGAGTGGCGTCTGACCAAGGAGGCCCGGGGGCTGCCGGCAGCGGTCAGGGGCGCAAAGAGGGCAAGTATACCCTCGATGCCATGCTTGACCAGCCGTGCAAATTCCACAGCACCCCTGGTAGGGAAGCGACCCACTCCACATGTCAGTGTCGGTTCATGAGAGAGCTGGATCAACACGCTCAGCAGCTTCCTGGAGCTTCGCAAGCGCAACCGGCTAGAGGTCAGGAGGACCAACAGCACGAGTCGGCTCCCGACAAGCCGGACCAAGGTGATGACGACTTTCTGGCGGATATCGAGCAATATCACATCTTTACCACCCCAGGCAAAGACAAAAGGAACGACCTTTGGCACGAGGCGGAGGTGAACGCCGTCATGCCTACAGAGCCCCAGTTCATGCACTGGTCTGAGGCAGCCATCACCTGGGGACGCGAGGACCATCCGTGACAGATGCCCAGCCCTGGAGAATACTCTCTAGTCCTGGATCCTGTCGTGTGCTCTGATACACACACATGCCGGTTCTCTCGTGCGCTCATCGACGGTGGCAGCAGCAGCAGCATCAACCTTCTTTACCGGAGCTCTATGGAGAAGCTGGGTATCCCACTTGATCAGCTGAAACCGAGCCGGCTCACCTTCCATGGCATCGTGCCTGGGCATTCGTGCACCCCTATTGGCAGGGTGCAGCTGGAGGTTCTCTTTGGGACGAAAGGTAACAGCCGCCGCGAGCCCATCTGGTTCGAGGTGGTGGACATCAGCAGTCCCTACCATGCGCTGCTTGGCCGCCCAGCCCTGGCCAAGTTCATGGCGGTGCCGCATTACGCCTATCCGAAGATGAAGCTCCCAGGACCCAGAGGTGTGATCACAGTCTCGGGAAGCTTCAAGAAGTCTCTGGCGTGTGCCAAAGATAGCTCGCAGCTGGCAGAGGCATTGGTCATCGCCGAGGAGAAGCGGCAACTCCTCCATCGCGTGGAGGTGGCTCAGCAAGATGTGCCGGTTCGCCAGTCGCCGTTGGAGCAGTTCAAGCCGGCCAATGACACCAAGAAGATTCTGTTGGATGAGAGCGATCCCTCCAAGTTCGTCATCATCGGCACCAGGCTTTCTGCTAAATAGGAAAGTGAGCTCACCAGCTTCCTCCGTGAGAATCGGGACATCTTCGCATGGTCTCCAAAAGATATGCCAGGTGTGCCAAGGGAGCTGGCTAAGCACTCACTCAACGTCCGGCCGGATGCCAAGCCGGTCAAGCAAATGTTGTGGCGCTTTGCAGAAGAGAAAAGGAAAGCCATTGGTGAGGAGATTGCCCGGCTCCTCGCAGCTGGCTTCATCATGGAGGTATTTTACCCTGACTGGTTGGCGAACCCAGTCTTGGTCCTGAAGAAGAAGAAGAACACTTGGCACATGTGTATCGACTACACCAGCCTCAACAAGGCTTGCCCCAAGGATCCCTTCGCGCTACCGCGCATCGACCAGGTGATCGATTCCACAGCCGGTTGTGACCTGCTGTCCTTCCTGGATGCATATTCAGGCTATCACCAGATCTCGCTCTACCAGCCAGATCAGATCAAGACGTCCTTCATCACCCCATATGGAGCCTACTGCTACGTCACCATGCCATTTGGCTTGAAGTTCGCTGGAGCCACTTACCAGCGAACCATGCAGCGATGTCTGCGAGGGCAGATTGGGAGAAATGTGCATGCTTATGTGGACAACGTGGTGGTGAAGACCAAGCAGAGCGGCATGCTCCTAGATGATCTCAAGGAGACCTTTGCCAACCTGCGGCGCTATCGCATGAAGCTCAATCTAGAGAAGTGCACCTTTGGCATGCCGGCTGGATAGCCCCTAGGTTATATCATTTCCCAGCGTGGGATCGAGGCTAACCCCTCGAAGATAAAAGCCATCGAGGCCCTAGAGCCGCCCACCCAGCTCAAAGATGTGCAGAAGTTCGCTGGATGTTTGGCCTCGCTCAGCCGGTTCGTCAGCCGGCTCGGGGAGAAGGCCATGCCGCTGTACCGGCAGATGAAGAGGATAGACCATTTCATTTGGTCCCAGCGCGCTGATGATGCCTTCAATGACCTCAAGCGAGCCTTGTCTACCGCGCCAATCTTGGTAGCGCCGGCTCCGCGGGAGCCAATGTTGCTCTACATCGCAGCTACTCCGTGAGTCATCAGTGTCGTGATCGTGGTGGAGCGCATCGAGGAAGGCAAGGAGCTGCCGATTCAACGCCCAGTGTACTATCTGAGTGAGGTGCTCACTCTCTCCAAGCAAAACTACCCGCACTACCAGAAGGTCGCATACGGCGTGTACATGGCAGCCAGGAAGCTGAAGCACTACTTCGAGGAGCATCCTATCACGGTGGTGAGCACCACTCCGCTCTCGGAGATCATAGGGTGGAAGGATGCAACGGGCAGGGTAGCTAAATGGGCGATTGAGCTTGCTGCTCATACCATTCAGTACAAGCCCAGGACGACGATCAAGTCCCAGATCATAGCGGATTTCTTCGCTGACTGGGGAGAGCACCAGTACCTGCCGCTGGCTCCAGACTCAACGTACTGGCGCATGAACTTCGATGGCTTCAAGATGCTCGGGGGCTTGGGATCCGGCGTCGTCCTCACCTCTCCCAAGGGAGACAAGCTGCAGTACGTGCTGCAGATGCACTTCCGTGCGTCGAACAACGTCGCCGAATATGAAGCCCTGGTGCATGGGCTCAAGCTGGCCAAGGAGATTGGCATTCGGAGGATCCTCTGCTTTAGAGACTCTGACCTAGTGGTGCACCAGGTCTCAGGGGAATGGGACGCCAAGGACGCCAACATGGCCTCCTACCACTTCTATGTGCAACAGCTCTGCAGATTCTTCGAGGGCTGCGAGTTCCATCACATCCCCAGAGCAAACAACGACGAGGCAGACCGGCTGTCCAAGATCGGCTCCACCAAGCAGGATATCCTAGCTGGGGTGTCATTGGAGATCATCCGCAAGCCGTCCATCAAGCCCTCGCCGGAGTCCACCTCCATCTACGTACCCGAAGACCTCGCCCTGGCTCAGGTGCCACCACCGGACCCGGGGGCTGCCGCCTCAGGGCTGAAGGAAGTAGTTGGCCAGCCCAGCGTGGCTGGCTCGACGAAGGACTCGGGGGCTGCCGTCTCCAGGCTGGCCCCCAAAGCCGGCCAGCCAAACGAAGCCGGCACGACGACAGGACCCGGGGCTGCTGATCCTTTGGTCGCCAGTGTCTTCCACATACGGGAGATACCATCCTGGGCAGAGCCATTCTCCAACTACCTCATCACGGGGGACTTGCCGCAAGACGAAGTGGAAGCTAGGCGACTTCAACGTTGTGCACAAGCATACACCATCATCAACAGCGAGCTATACAAGCGCATCATGTCAGGAATCTTCCAGAAGTGCATCGAGCCGGAAGAAGGGATAGAGCTGCTGAGAGAGATACATCAAGGGGAGTGCGGGCATCATGCATCTTCCAGAGCCTTGGTGGCTAAGGCCTTCCGCCATGGTTTCTATTGGCCGACGGCTCAGAAGGACGCAGAACAACTGGTGAAGCAGTGCAACGACTGCCAGCAATTTTCCAAGCATCGAAACACTCCAGTGGCAGCCCTCAAGACCATCCCGCTCACCTGGCCATTCGCTGTCGGCCTGGACATGGTGGGGCCATTCAAGACAGTGCCCGGGGGCTTGACGCATCTGTTGGTCGCAGTGGACAAGTTCACCAAGTGGATCGAGGCCAAGCCAATCAAAAAACTTGACGGCTCGTCCACCATCAAGTTCTTCAACGAGATCATCAAAAGCTATCACTACTGCGGAATAGCCTACCAGTGACGGGCCCAAAAGGCTCATCAGTGACGGGCAGAGCGCCCGTCACTAGTAACACGTCACTGGTAACATGTTACTAGTGACAGGCAAGAGCGCCCGTCACTGGTATTTATTTACTAGTGACAGTCGTTTATTTGTGTCCGTCACTAGTAAGTTATCGCGGGTAGCAACAACGGATCCTTTGGTAGTTTGGTTGTTTGCCAGTCACTCGTAAATATTTTACAAATAAAAATATAATGCATTTTCATGAATAAAAGAATATTGCATTTACACATCGGTAACACAATATGATCACAGACACTCATAGTAACATGTTCTTAAGTACAACAAAGTGGAATTAACATTGATAGCACAATATCCAAAAAAAAGTTTGCTGTAATTTCAGAATAACCAACACCTCAAATTAAAATCGTCCAACTCTTATGAAACGTCAACGCTTCTACCATTTGCTTCCCAACACTCCTCGGCTCTAGCTGCTACCTAAAAAAATTGTATCCCAAACAACGTTGACATGGAGCAACCCCCGATTCAGGCAGTGACCAGGCACTTAGCGGCAGCCTTAAATTGCAGCGCGCGCTTGGCACACCACCCAACTTGATGTTTTCAATATTCATCTGCATGGGACAGAAAATAGAACACTTTCACTTATTCAATAATAAAACATTTTTTGTTGCCATGTATGATAACAGAAAGTCTCGATACGTAAGAGAAAACTCATGTGCTAATTTGGTATGTACGATAAGATTCCCAAAGCACAACCATCTACCAAAATTAACACCAAAAGATGTTCTTACTACTACTTTTGCTATGCTACTCAAAGTAAACAGAAATTTCTCAATGTTAGGATCACTTGAAGGTAAAATGAGGGAAGAGTACATACACGAGAAGTGCCAAAAGGTTACGATGACTACTGGACAAAATATAGTGTAGTTATCTATTGTTGCGTTCATTCTAGAAAGTGTAGTTGCTCAGGAACAACTAATATATGTATGTTTATGTATGTTGGGACGGGGTTGGTGTGCATGCAAATGATCATTCGGAAGTTTAGTTCAAAAGTAATTCATTCCTTCAAGTTAAAAAAAAGGAGACAAAAAATAATGCAAGATGTTAGGCAGTATGAGTTATGAATATTATGGTGCCTATTTTTATGCAGAGTTGTTGACTAATAAAAACTTAACTACTAAAGGTGACCTGATTGTAAGTACTAACCCAGACTAGCAGAATTTTAGCTCAAAGCACTACGTAATAATATCAGATCCAACTCTGAAGGGAACACATCAGATAATTATGAATTTTAGTGGACCATTGATTTGTCGTCTTTATTAGTGCAGTACTAACTTTATAACTAGCACAGAGAATGGTGTCATACCTCATTTCTGCATGCTTGATCAATTGGGTTGCAGCCGCCTTTTGTGCATGAATCATGACCGGTGAGTCATCACCGCCATAAAAAAACCCAGACTCCGAGGCGACCTCTGTGTTGATGATTTTTTCAAAAATATCTTGGGTGCGGGTAAACTATTTCTTCCTTTCAAATGAATTGGACTCCATATGAATACCGACAACTGAATGTATATACTTTTGTTTAAATTCTTCTATGACCTCACAAATATGTCCATATGGTAGCAGATCGTAGCCACATGACACGCTATCCTGATGTTGTGTATAATGCTTAAAGTGTACATGACCTTTACATTTTCTTGGCATATTTCCACCTCTGAAACTATGTTCAAAGAGAGCATCATCCAGAATCTCTGACAACACTATCTAATCCCTTTTCACCATGTTAATAAGTGAATCTAAGTAAAAAAGCCTTGCATTCCTTTAGCATGGGAATTATCAGAACCCAATGACCCCTGCGCAAACATGTGAATAATATAAGTTCATCAATCCTTCTTCAATAATAAACAACCCGAGTTCACTGCAAAGTCGCAAACTAGATCGAAATGCAGGAAATCTAATTTAATTAAGATAGAGTATAACTATAGGTGTTTATGCTAGTTTGAGCTTGATCAATTCATGCAACTCTTAAAATCATGCTAAGCTAATCTGATGCTTATAATTGCCTTCTTCAATCAACTAGAACTACTAAGTATTTGAAAAGCTAACTATTTTCTCGTTATACAGGAATACTAGTGTGAGGCTATTAGGTACCTCATAAAATAAGTAGCCACTACTAGTAGAATATTAACAACTCCGTACCCATAAAATTTCAAGCTTAGAACCTGGAGTGTTACGTGTCTCCAAAGCTCATTCAAGGTGCAAATTATACTACTCGCCTCTCTATGAATGTTGTTGTTTCAGAAAACACGTGACTATAAACAGGGTAAACCGTCTCCTGCTATGTTACTGCCATTCTAGCCAAGTAGCTGAATACAAGAAGCTTCAATTTGCAAATTAATTTTTTCCATGATGGTAGAGTAAAAAAAGATAACTGGCTCTTAGGTATTATATTAATAACCCTAGCTAATTAAGAGGCACATGAAGGGGGAAATTCTGGCACCAAGCAGGAAGGTGACTATCCAGCAGAATTGGTAAACGGTTAGAATATGCAGTGTACCTGAAAGTTGATGAAGCACAATTAAGTAGGTACAAGTAATTGACCGGTGTTCTTCATTCCCGTGACTGAATAAACTGTTATCGAAATCTCTTTTGAGCATGAGTATCAAGAATATTAAGGAGAATTCCGTCCGCTGTTTCAGAGCAAGAGCAATATATAAATGTAGACTGCTTAGTAGTTGAATCTAGAACACCCTTTGTCTGAGAGTTGCAAGCGATTAATCAATAAATAAAATTCAATGAAGTCTTGTCATCTGCTAACAATCGAACTGACGATCGAAGAGGTGAATACTACTCGGGTTGGAGGAGGATTACAGGAGGATCCAGTTTCCGTCGAGGAGGTCGGTCGCCTGGATGGGCGCGGTGGTGGGATTGGCATCCTCGAGCTGGGCCACGAGGCGAAGGGCGCACGACCCCACTCATCGTCGTTGAGTGTGGGTGGGATCGGGGATCCAGGCAGTGGGCGCGCTAACCCCCGCGGCAGTGCAGAAGGAGAGGTGGAGTTGGCGTGGCCGCCTGACCCCTGAGATCACCGACGCGCTGCGGCGGTGGGGTTGGGGGCGAGGCCCCTTGGTTTCCGGCTATGGAGATGGACCTCTACGGCTCCAAAATTGAGCGGACCCCTACAGGCGACGGAGGGGATGACGGGCATACCTTCGACCGATCTTTGAGCGACGCCGTTATCTGGATCAACGCCGTCGACGAGGCAGAGAAGTCCATATCGATCTATTCCCACGACCTAGATTAGAATACGAGTTTTTTTAAGGTATATAGATTAGAATACGAGGTAGTTTGTCCAGGGCTTCCGGTTTGGTGGGGAAATAAGGCCAAATCTTAGCGCCACATATTGGTTAAGTTACGTCAATTTTTTTTGCCAAGTCCCACTAGACTGTATGTGTAGTTACAGTCTTTTTTTTACTCTTTACATATAGAAATTAAGGACATCCAAAAAAAATACGAAAATTAATAGTATAAAATTCATCTCTTCCGGACTCTTCTACCAACACTTTTCCTAAATAATAAATGAATAAACAACCAATCCTTATTTCTCTAATAATAAGATTATCTAGAACTCTAGTTTTATAGAAATTGTTGATCTACCGCTTATGTGAGTGAATCATGCTGAAATAAGAGGTTCTATCAACCATGAATGCCATGTTTAAAACTGTAGCAGCTTAATATTAAATTCATATGTACTTTAACTAATGTATATAATTGAATGACCCTGGCGCAGCATACTAGTGACGGGCCAGCCACAACCGAATGTCACTGGTAGATGATATATACCAGTGACGGTTATATTAACAAGTCTGTCATTGGTAATGGGAACACCAGTGACGGGCAAGTCTAGGAAGCCGTCACTGGTATTTTGTGAAATTAACAGTGACAGGCCAATATACTCGCCTGTCACTAGTAATGTTCTGCAGCCCCTAGCCGACCTTTACCAGTGACAAGCGTAATGTTGTCTGTCACTAGTACTATTTACCAGTGACGAGCATGTTTTTGCCCGTCACTAATATCTTGGAGGCTATAAGCTATTCTGCAGTAGTGTATGGAGTTCCCCACAGCATCATCACTGACAACGGGACAAACTTTGCAAAGGGAGTCTTCGCAAAGTACTGCGGCCAGAAAGGCATCCGGCTGGACTTAGCATCAGTGGCGCATCCTCAGTCTAATGGGCAAGTGGAGAAAGCAAATGGGCTGATCCTGGCCGGCATCAAACCAAGGTTGGTCGAGCCTCTCGAGCGCTCAGCTGGCTGTTGGGTCGAAGAGCTGCCCACCACCCCTAATCGCTCTGTCGGCTTCACGCCTTTCTTCCTGGTCTACGGAGCAGAAGCGGTGCTGCCCACTGATATCAAATTCGATGCGCCCAGAGTTGTCCAGTACACGGAGAAGCAAGCAAAAGAAGCTCGTGAAGATGGCGTCAACCTCCTCGAGGAGGCACGAGATCAGGCCTTGGCCAGATCAGCGCTCTATTAGCAGCAGCTACGATGATACCACAGCCGGAAGATCCGTCCACTCACGTTTCACGAAGGAGATCTCGTACTCCGTCTGGTCCAAAACACTAAAGGCATGCACAAGTTGTCCTCTCCCTGGGAGGGACCGTTCATTGTCAGCCGGATGCTAGGCAATGGGGCATACTACCTCATCGACGCACAAGAGCCCAGGAAGAACAAGGCAGATAATTCTGACAAGGAGACGGAGCGTCCCTAGAATGTCAATCTCCTAAGACCTTTCTTCTGCTAAGGCAAAAGCTTGTACCCCGAAAACTCGTCAATGAATAAAGGACAACGGAACGGCTAGTTACGGCCGGCTCCGAGAAAAATACTTCGTGTATGTTTTGCTTCCTGCGTTATTCACTTGACCGGTAGCCGGCTCCAGGCACCGAGCCACAGCCAGCTGCCCTAAAAACGATCGATTCCTCGTCAGCCGGATGAGTACTACGTGTGAAGTAGGTCTCGAGCCCAACCTCCATCCCCCGGCTCCGCGAAGCCGGATGGATAGGAGCCGGCAGGCCACATAGGAAGGAAAGCCGCAGGGAAAAACCACAAACGATAAAAAGTTGCTCAACTAAGAATTGAAGACAGTGCTTGTTAACCATGCGTTGGCTAGCTCGAGCCGGGTGCCTGATAGACCGAAGTACTACTTCTCATCCCGCAGCATGCTCCCACCCTAGGCCGGCATTCGGCTGCCGGCCCAAGGGAGACCAACTGGCACCTGGCTGCCAGTTGGGGGTAGAAGGGCCGAAGGGTGGGGAGATTAAGGAAAAAGTTGAGGGAACCAGGCTAAGGCAGGCCAGCGAGTGGTTGATGATCATAGTTTCTCGATGTTTAGGCTGAGTGGCCACGTCAAAGAGGTTCGAAGCCAGAGCCGCCTCACGTGACGTCGGCACCGTATGTGAACGAGCTAGTTTCAAGCCAGCTGTTATTCCAGCTGCCCCAAAACTCGGCGGCTAGGGGGAAAGGGAATTGGCCCTCAGAAACGGGCCGGCTCCAATCGCTCGTCGGCTGTCCGATCAGTTGGCACTGCGACATGACCAGCAAAAGAGCGTCAGAATCGAAATCTAGCGTTCGCAAAGAAATGGCTAAAGCCAGGGGTTTGGAGGTTCACTCCAGCCACGGCAAGAGTTATGCAAAGGATCGGGAAAGGGAGACATGCCGGCTCCAGTCTCGCCCGAGCCGGCACAGGGCCTAGCTTCCATTTCTGTCTCCTCGAGCCAGTGCTAGCTTACTTCTCCCGAAGCTGGCTAGCAGAGGCACCTCTCCCTCCACGCTAAAATCAGAAGAGCTCGCCAGGAATGTCTGGTTAACTTGGTGGCTATCTTAGCCCCTACCTACAGGCCTGCGCAACGATGGCCTTAGCGAAGGAGGAATCCTAACTATGAAATCGTCACCGCGCTCTGTTGGAAGCAGAGGACATTCATGCAAGAACAAGGACACAGCAAATGAAGAAAGACAAGTTTTCATTAAGCAGAAGTCTGATGATTACAAAAGCTTCCTAGGTCGCTATCTTAAGAGTACGAAGTGCTCCTCGCCCTGGAGATTCTCGCCTTCCTCGGCATGGTGCGAGCGCCGCATGGACTTCATCCCAGAGAAGCCCGCGCTCGAGGTTGACAAGATCCGTTCTTCACGACCAGGCGGCAAAGGTACGGGCAGAGAGGGTATAGTCGAAGATGCAGACGGTGAAGTTCCTCTTCCCATCATGGCGAGTGAAGAGGAGGAACCAGCCCTCGTGCATGCCATAGTCGATGAAGAACTTCGACCATCCATCGTGGAAGTAGCATACCCCCTCGCCGTCGTAGTAGACCTCGACGTGGTACTTGGGATGGCCGGTGCTGCACTCCCGCAGTGTGGCATAAGCCATCTCCTGGCCTTCCATCGATTCCACGAACTGGGATGGAAGGCGGAGGAGGTCCTTGGTCCTCGGCCGAGATGTAGGCCGGCGGCTGGAGTGCCGGTTTCTCCAGCCGGAGCCGTGACGGACCAGCTGGGGGAGAGGTTGCCGCGCGGGCCCTCGTGGAGTTAGAGGCAGCGGCCTCAAGGGCAGCAAGGGTCCTCTTATTTTTGCTACCCGGTGGCCATCCGCGGCGGCGAGGCGACAAAGGGGCGGCCGCTGCTGTGGACGCAGTTTTCCTCCCGCTCCCCCTCGGGCGGCCAGGCCCTCGTTTCTTCGGGGCACCCTCGCCACCAAGAGCCAGAGCTGCCCCGGCCGCGGCAGTGGTGGTGGGGCGGCGGCGGCCGCGGCTGCAAGGGCCTCCAGGGTCTTCTGATTGCGGCTCCCCTTTGGGCGTCCGCATTTCCAAGATCTGGCCGCGACATCTCCGGCGCCTCGGTCTTCTTCCCGCTTCCTTTCGGGCGACCGGGCCCTCGCTTCTCCGAGACTCCTTCACCTTCGATGGCAGGATTGCCAAGAGAAGACATGGTCGGGCAGAGCTTAGAGGAGAGGCTCGAGGCGAAGGAAGAAGTGGGAGTGCGCCCTCAACCACGAGCGCTCTCAGCATTTAAAGAGGAGCGATGAAGGGAACGGCACCCGACGTTTTGGTAACTGACTCCACATCGTGCGCACCTACGAGAAGGCAACCGCTGCGGTTGCCGCAACGGATCATGGGAGGAACCGACGGGACGTGTCGCTGACGCATGCCGGTTTACCCCACATGACGACTCGGGAAGTTATTGTGGTGATGACTCTGAAGTCCAAGCGACAAGACATGACACTGCGACACTGCGCCGGTCGCAGCATGGGATCAGAACCCGAAGCGGCACAAGTTCCGAGGGACCGCGTATTGGCTAGCGGCCGCATGGCAGTCGCCAGCCAGATCGGTCTTGAAGCTGGCACATCCCAAGACGGCCGGTGACGCTCCGCGAGGCCTGACCTCAAGACCAACAACTTCCGAGCCGGGCGAGGAATCCTGGGACTTCGACAAAAGCGTGTTGACTTTGGCGAGGAAAAGAACCCGCCGAAGCCCCATGCTAACCCATGAGACTTCGCCAGTTTTGGGGGCTAATGTCGTGGGGATGACTTCTGGGGTATGCCAAGGGTCGCGCTATCTACCGGCTGGCGTCCCAGGAATCTCCACGGCGCTAGGTTAAGAAGACCGGCTATGCTCGAAGGGCCGGCTGCGCCAGCAGCCGACTGGCGACTCCACCGAGGAGAGCCAGAGCCGGGCGATGAAGATAAGATTCCTCCAATGGTTGTTTCGCCGAAAGTGGCATGGCCCTAACAAGATCGACAGAGTTAAAGGACGGGCATGATGCAAGCCACGTCCAGACTCCACCAACCAGCGAGCAAGAGCCTTCCCCATGAAAGGATCCGAGGCAAAATGGAGGGCATATGCCTCCCAGATGCCGGTCCAAGGGGGAAAATGCGCTTTATAAAGTGCCATCGTCAGACGAGGACAGAGGAGGGCCAGAAGATCACGCCGAAGACGCAGCCACGGAGGAGCCGGCAGCCGGACAGCCGGCTATCTAACCTGTAACCAGACCCCCGCCTATATAAGGGGGTCTGGACCCTTAGTCTAGGGAGATCCGATCTTCTTCTTCCTTCTCTAGACCGAACAGCTCGAGGAGCGTTGTAACCACTGTGAAGATAATACGAAACAAGGCAGGAAGTAGGGGTTTTACCTCCAGCGTGGAGGGCCCTGAACCTGGGTAAACCGAGGTGTCTCAGTTGGCACAATCCCGAGCCGGACCCATCGTCGCACACTGTCGAGCCCCTTTGTTAAGCCATCCCCATGGCTACTATCTCTAAATTCCCACGACAGGTGGCATACAGGGCAGTTCATCAGGGAAAACATCCGGATACTCACAAACTATTGGGACTTGATCCAAAGTGGGTCCCGATATACTCTTATGACATAGGGTGGTCTTAGGGGGCTTTTCAGATAAATGCCTCGCCACAATTCCAGTGCTACTAGTCATCGTGATGGTCTTTTTAGCACAATCTATCACTCCTTGATGTTGAGACATCCAATCCATACCTAGAACTACTTCCAATCCTTTGGTTCCTAAAATAACCAGGCTCGCTAGGAATTTTATCCCATGGATTTCTATAGGAACTGCCAAACAGGTCCATCTAGCCTTTGTTATTGACCCAGGTATTTGTACTAACATTAATTTTTTTAGGGGTGTCGGTTGAAGTCCACTTTTGCAGGCAAATGTTTCCGTAACAAAAGAATGTGAAGCTCCAGAATCAAACAGAACTCTTGTAGGAACTAAGTTAACAGGGAACATACCCAAAACAACGTCAATTGCCTCCTAAACTTGTTCAACATTCATGTGGTCAGACGGCCTCTAGGGTTAGGCGGGTTCCTTGGTGCATAGTTCTTGCCATTTCCATCAAGGCGCTGCTATTGAGCAGGGGCAGTAGGCTTTGGTGCAGCATTCATCTTCTTTGGGCACTTGTTGAAGTAGTGCCCCTTGAGTCCGCATCCACAGCAGGTAACACCAGACTTGTCACCAGGCTGGGGCAGGGCAGGTGCGCCACCCGACCTTGGAGTGGTAGAGTTGAAGTATTTACCACTGGGCCTCGGAGGTGCACGGTTGAAGTTGTTGCCTCCCGAACGGTTTGGGTAGTTGGGGCGCAGTGCAGGTGCAGGCGCCCTATTGGGTTGAGGGGCGAAACTCGAAGATGGATTTCCCCTTGGCTTTTGTGCATTGCTGGAGTTGCCTTGATACATCATACGGCACTTGCGATTCTCACTAGCTTGATTCAGCTTGCCTCCCATCTGAATCGGAGTCCACCATTGCCTCTAAATCAACAAAGAGAATACTGACTAGGACACACTGCATCTCATCATGTAGTCCATTCAAAAACCTTTCTTTCTTCTTCTCATCAGTGTCCGCGTCATCCGGGGCATACCTTGACATGGTAAGGAACTTGTTGCGGTAGTTCACCATAGATAAGGAACCTTGCTTGAGAATTCTGGACTCATCTCTCATCCTCTTGATTAGACCCATAGGAACATGAGCCTTGCTGAACTTGCTCTTGAATTCTTCCCAGGGCATCACATACCCATTGGCTTGCATGGCGTGAGTGATATCCCACCAGGCTCTTGTAGCTCCCGCAAGATAGTGGGTAGTGTACAGAACCTTCTCATTCTCACCAACTCCGGCGACTTCCAAGTTGTTTTCCATAGTGTGAAGCCAGTCATCAGCATCCAAAGGTTCTTCAAACTTAGTAAAAGTTGGTGGATTGGTGTTTTGGAAACTCCTTAGCTTGGAGTGTGGTTCACCATTTCCATTGCCATTGCCATTATTCTCTACTTCTCCCTGGCCATTTGCATTGCCATTGTGGTTCATGGCCATCTAGGTTAGTTGCTAAAGAGTGGCCAAGTTGGTTTGGTGCTCCGCTCGGGTTGCTTCCCGATCTTCCATGATCATCCTTAGGAGTTCCGCTACTTCCGGGTTGGGGGGTGGTGGAGCACGAGCCATCTGAAGATAAGGGGTATAAGAAAGAGGGAAAACTAGTTGCCAAATTCTAAGGAAATCCAAGTGATGCAAATTATCTCATTAAGGCCTTAAGGGCCAAACTCATTTTTTCATTCCACAATCATCAAGCATACAACACTTCGAGTTCACACATTACAAATGGTTGACACTGAACCATTGCGACTCGTCTACTAGATAGAGGGGTGATGTCTACGCACGCGTTTGTTCTTGTAGACAGTGTTGGGCCTCCAAGTGCAGAGGTTTGTAGAGCAGCAGCAAGTTTCCCTTAAGTGGATCACCCAAGGTTTATCGAACTCAGGGAGGAGGAGGTCAAAGCTATCCCTCTCAAGCAACACTGCAATTACGATACAGAAAGTCTCTTGTGTTTCCAACACACCCAATACACTTGTCAGATGTATAGGTGCACTAGTTCGGCAAAGAGATAGTGAAATACAAGTGGTAGTGATGATTATAAGTAGTAAATGTAATCTGAAATAAATATCGCTGCGAGCAAACATGTAACAAAATGGAAAGTAAATGGTGTTCAATGCTTGGAAACAAGGCCTAGGGATCATACTTTCACTAGTGGACACACTCCCAACAAATATAACATAATTGAACCAATAGATACTAACTTCAATATGCAACTCAAAACTATTCCCCAATGGATAAGAAACACTAATCATGCGTAGGGCTACAAAGCACTCCTCAAAGTTCGCATGTACCCAAACTAGATTGTCCCACACTGTCACCGTGAACACACTAGATGGTTCCAACAAACACCAACAATTCATAGAGATACTAGCCAAAAGAGACACACATAATGCGCACACTGTCACCTTCACATCATGATACAAGGTGTCTCTGGAGATTACAAATATAAAGCACGGGAGTAACATAATATCTGAATAATAGCATCTACCAATTCAACTAGATACAAAGCTCACGATCACATAAAGATCACATCATGGGAGAGAGAGGTGAACCACATAGCTACCGGTAGAGCCCTCAGCCCCGGGGGAGAACTACTCCCTCCTCATCATAGGAGGCAGCAACGGCGATGGAGATGGCGGTGAGGTCGATGGAGACGGCGGAGACGGCGATGGAGACCGATGGAGATGGCTCCGGGGGCACTTCCCCGTCCCGGCAGGGTGCCGGAATAGAGACTTTTGTCCCCCAAGATTTGTCGGTGGTGGCGGCGGAGCTGCAGAACTGTTCTGGGAAAAACGTCGATTGTTTTAGGGTTTTCCATCGGGAGGCTGTTTATAGGCGGAGAAGCGGCGTCAGGGGGCTACCAGGGCCACCTCACCACTAGGGGGCGCGGCCAGGGAGTGGCCCGCACCGCCCTATGGTGTGGCTGCCCTCTGGCCCCCCTCCGGCTCTCGTTCGGTCTTCGTCCTTCGTCCGGGAAAAATAGGAGTTTTTGAACTTGTTTCGTCCAATTCCAGGAATATTTCCTATGTAGCTTTTCTAAAACACAGAAACAGCAGAAAATAGGGAACTGGCACTGTGGCATCTTGTCAATAGGTTAGTTTTGGAAATCGCATAAAAACGACATGAAGTGTAAACAAAACACAAAGCAAATGGTGTAAAACAAGCATGGAGCATCAAAAAATTATAGATACGTTTGAGACGTATCAAGCATCCCCAAGCTTAACTCCTGCTCGTCCTCGAGTAGGTAAGTGAAAACAAAATAATAATTTTTTAGGTGACATGCACCATCACAATCTTGATCATCTTAGTAAGCATTGAGTGCTGGGATCAAAAGAACTTAAAACATAGGCATGAAGATATAATCTTGACAATAAAGAACTCAGCAACCATGTTATAACATGAAGAAGAACACAAACGAAAGATCATAAATAATAAAACAATGAAAGTCAAACGTGTGTTCAAATCATATGGAAATCATAGCAAATGGTTTTTGTAGCGCCCTACCTTTTACTAAAGGCAGAACTCCTATGTATATGTGCCATTCCTAGATCAGTAGATAGCACCACAGTACAAAATATAGTAATCATTGCAATAGCATCAATAATATAACATAAATCCAGTTACATAGGTCTTCAACCTTACGAGTACACAACATAAGCATAGTAGCAATGAGCCTCCATCTTCATCAAGTGCCATAGGCAGACATGTTGGAATGTAAGCTCGAGATCCTACTCCTGGTTCCTTATTCGTAATAAAACCTGCATGTTTGAATATGCAGCCCCAGAGGGGTCAGTACAACAACATACTGGCAAATGACACATATTTGGTGGCATTTGTGAAAAAACTATACTACATGATATTTGGCTAGTGGATCTCACAGGCTAATTTGCATAAAGCCAATTTTATCCTATATTTTCCAAATCAAAACATTTTTAGATCTTGAAAAGGTTTTTAAGATGAACACATGAAAATCACTCGAGTCCATCCCTCGAAATGACCCCACGTTGTTAAGTCTATCTTGAACTACTTAGACACCCGAGTCCATCCCTCGAATGACTAATCAAATTTTAATAAATTAGAAAAGGTGATGAGATTCTTTCGTACAAACCTAAGTGCACTCTCAAGCCACCACATACTCTAGGTCCTTCCCCTAGGCATGCAGCCTTGAGCAGCCACTAAACTAAACTACAAGTGCACGCTCAAGTCACCACATACTCTAGGTCCTTCCCCTAGGCATGCAGCCCTGAGTAGTCACTAACCCAAACTACCATTCTACCCAAGTGATTCATTGAAGTTGTTACTTTTAATTAAGCAGCATGCAACACTTTCAAAACAACAGTAGCAATCCTAGCAAAGGTTGGGGTTCAAGTGTTGGCTACACACTACTAGGATCTAGCATTGCATAAACTTCTTTGAATATCAACCTATCATGCATACTACTGGTAAAACACTAATACAGTAGTAAAAATAGGTAGAAGAATGTGTATCACTTGCCTTTTTAAAGTTCACGATCTTTCCACTTCTCTCAACAAAATACGTAGCTCTCCGTACAAACTATAACACAGAATTAACACATCATAAACACACCAGTCCAATAGCAACAAAACAAACAGAACAAACAATTGAAAATAATTTATTCAACATTTTAAATTCATTGAGATTCTGTGATAAGAGAGATATGGCAAGATATTGGGTCAAGGTGGTGTTTAGATGACATTGGTGAATATGTATGATTTTGGGTCAAAGTGATGTGGGGATGATCTTTGGTAGTTAGCTATGATTATAGGATTTACTAATGTAGAAAGAAACATTGCTCAAGGAAAAGAATTAATCCTATAGTGGAAATTACTCAAATCCTCATATTTGAATTGAATAATGGTGAAATGTTTCAAGAAAATTCGGAAATGATACTAATGGATAGCTTGCAGTAAAACAAAGCTACTGCAACTAGAATCATTCAAAAATAAAATTTAGAACTCAAATTATATTCAAATTAGTGATTTGGACAAATTTGAATGCACAAAGTGTGTACGTATACGATACATATATAATGGCTGAAGTTTTCAGCGATCGGAGACAGCAGCCACATCAGCCATCGGCACTGTAGATGTGCAAATACTCAGCCATCGGAGACAGCAGCCACATCAGCCATCGGCACTGTAGATGTGCATATTTGCACATCTACAGTGCATATCTACAGTACCAATTTTTTCTCAACACTGGTTGTGTTGTGCGGTGGTCAAAGCTTTGCTGGACATGTGCCTTCCACTATTGATCAGTTCGCTTTGAACTCTTCCCCGATTTGTCTCCTGCCCTCTAGAAGCCACCACAACCACCGCCTCTCTCCTTTTCTCTCAAACTCATCTCTACTTGAGTTCAGCTCCACTCCCTCCTGTAGAGGTTGTCGACCCCAATGAAAACCTTCACCGCGTCACTTTTTCGATGGATCAGCTTTGTGTGTTGATCTCCTTCCCAGAGTCTCGATCCCTGTTACCAATCCGTTCCCCTTGCCATGGCCGAGCACGACAGAACTCTAGCCGGAGATGGAGATCGATGGGGAGGAATTGGAGGATGGGGAAGAACAGGCGGATATGGAGGAGGTTAGGAGCACAGGATGCACGCCAGCAACGGGAGGCCGTCCTGATGGACGCTGCTGCCGCGATTCCCGCTGGACATGTCGGCGCCTCGGCGGCTCCTATAAGTATGTGTCCTCTTCCTGTTTCTTTTCCTCTTCTCGGGCGCTCCAATCTCTAACCACCCTGGCTCTAATTTTTATGGTGGAAACTGATGCTTGCCGATGGAGTCTAGGCGTCCCCAACACTCACCGACTGCATCGCCAGCCAGGTGGTCCAGCACGCCTCGCGCGTCAACGCACTCCAATGGAGTCGGCCTCCTCAGTGTCTCCCGTCGATGTAGCAGAGGGGATTATTAGCACTGGAGGAGAGCTGCAGGAAGGGAGAAGCAGACGGGTGCTTCACGACGTGCCCTTGCACCTGCCTTCCCTTGCCCATGTCCTGTTGCCCGGAGCGGCGATGATGGGAGAGGGCGGGAGGGACAACAGCTCGCGGTCAGGCGGTCGTCCACCTCCCTGTAGAGTTCCGGGTGGAGATGCCTCCGTGGTTCTTCAGTGAGGTACCTTTCAATCCGTGAGGCCTAAATGCCTAATCAAGCTTCCTTCTCATAATTGGTCAACATTCTTGGTGAAGAATGCTCAATGGAGGTTGCCGATTTAGAGTGTTTTCCTGGTTGCTTTCTTGGTGTGGGCTCCAGGTTGCTTTTCTTTTTCGTTACATATTCTCCTGGTGTTTATCTTTAATGAATTTTTTCACCACCCGTGTAACATAAAGTCTGCTTAGTTATGTGTGCTTCCATTTTATTTCCTTTAGCAAAATCTATTTTAGATACCTTTTAGAGAGAAAAACTTATATGAAACCAAAGGCAATTCATGGGAGTCTTAGGGCGTGTTTGGTAGCCCGGGGGAGCACAGAGATTCTCTTCTCAACCGAGATTTCAGGCAAAGAAGCTGTTTGTTAGCCCGGGTCGGGTCATCGCTGCAGTGTGCACCTCATACGGAAAACGCCTCAGAGCCGGGACGAGGAGCGAAGCCCGAATCGAGCTTCGCTGCTCATCCGGGATGAGTTGATACCCGCAAAACACTGTAGACTGGTCCCGCGGCACCCCCAAACCCCCACCCGCATCTTTCTCTCCCTCTCATTTTCCTCATCGCTCCTTCCTCCCGTCCTCTCTCCTGTCCTATCGGCCAAACCACCTCCTCTCCCGAGCCCCATCCTCGTCAGTGGTCTGCCCCCTCCTCTTCTCTCCCGAGCCCCCTCCACTCCCTCTCCCTCCTCGATGACGGCCAGGACCAGACCGCAGGCGACGGCGGCGGTTTCACGCAGGCGGCAGCGGCAGTTTCACGTAGGCGGCGGCGGTGATTTCACGCAGGCGGCGCCCTGCTCCTGCTCGTGCTCCGTCCTCGATGGTTGCGGTTGACGGAGGCCTCCGGCCCTGTTCTCCTCGACGGCGGCCAGGACCAGAGCTCGCCGGGCACCCCCGATATACGGCCATGCATCTGCTGCCCTCCTCGACGGCGGCCAGCACCGGAGCTCGCCGGGCACCTCCGATCTACACCACAGCAGGCGTCCGCCGCCCCGATCTACACCGGCTCTAGCCGTCCAGGACCGCCACCGGCGGCGGCGGCCACCCCAAACGCCGGCAGCCATTGTTGAGGAGAGGACTTGATTGATTTTTATTTTTTTATTCAGGGTGTTGCGTGTAAAAAAGTTAGACTTATTTGCAATAGTTTTTGATAGAGGGTCTTCTCCGTAAGAATTCAGACTCAACTCATATCTCAACCCATACAGGCTACCAAACACATCACACAATGGAGCTTTTCCTAATAGATACAGGCTACCAAACACACCATAAAATCTGAAGACAGCTTGTATAAGGTGAGATATCTGAGATGGGAAAGTAAATCTGAGGTGACACAGTCTACCAAACACACCCTTAGTGCAGAAATAGCTAGAGTTCACGGTTTGCCAATTTTCTACCAAGTATCGCTGTAGACTTAAAAGCTCCACTCTGTACCAGTTCAGGATTAACACTATTGTTACCTGATATGAGATGGTATGCACATCGTACCTTATATGTTTTATTATCCTTTTGCATGCACTGCTACCTGTACTGGTTTTGTCTGATCTGATGGACATCTTTCGCTTATTACAAATTTTATCATTCAGTACAAAGAAATGTAATATTTCACCTTATATTTAAGGATAGGTACAATTTGACAATCGACTACCAAGGGTTGAGCTTACAGCACATATTCCTTATAAGCTAATTTCAGGTCTCAACAAAATAGATTTTGCTATGATTCAAGTAGTTTGTTTTTATTTTATTTCTTACAATTACTTGCTGTATATAAATATATAATAGTCGAAAGTGGAATTAAAGATGCTTCATATAAAGAAAAACAAGGTAATAGCAGAAAATACAGATATGGTTCTGCTGTATTCAAGCCACTCAATCATGTGGGAGAATTCTAAGAATTAGTTATTTCAACGTCTTACTGTTTCAGAGGTGATGATTTTAACTGTATGCTACTGTAGTCATGCTGAAAATGTCAACATAAAAAGCAAGCAATGATTAGTAGTAGGAAGACCCATTTAGGTAGTGATGCATAGAATACATGTTTTTAGAATTCTAATAAGTTTTTTTTGCAACTTAGTATTCTGGATGAATGGTCAATCTTGCAGACAGTATGAACGAGTGAATAGTATTCTACATTTTTTCAGAAAACAGGAGGCAAGGAAGATCCAGTGAGGGATCTAAAACTCAGTACGGATGAGGAAAATCTGCGATGCAATGGCTGCCCGTATCGATTTTCTATCGGAGATTCACCACCATATACAAGAAGCATAGGAATTGGCATAAGAAATTTACCTTTGCACATGTGGACACCCGCAATCATAGAACAAGTTTTATCTCCATACTGTGGGCTGGAATACATCAATCAAGAAACGAGAACAATGGATGACCTCTCAAACTTCACATGCATCTGCCAAAGAACAGTTCCAATACCAGATGATATAGCCATCAAAGTTCCTAAAAACAAAACAGCTACGTCTCTCTTTCTCAACAAATATACCATATCTATAGAGAAAAATCGGTACCTGCATGGAGTCACAAGAAGATGCATTTATAGTGTCCCCAGCTGAATGCTACTCCCTCCGGTTGGAAATAACTGTCGGTGATTTTGTACTAACTTAGTACAAAGTTTGTACTAACTCTCCGACAGTTATTTCTGATCGGAGGGAGTATGTTTCTCCAAGGCTTTTTCATACTAGGATAATCCACAAATACTCATCAGCAGTTATATTCATCCTAAGCCTGGCACTCACTTTGCAGACCTACAACATATATGTGAATTTGTCAGAGAAAATGCACATTTGCATCAGAATCAAGATGATAAACGACACTGCATTTCTGCTATATTTGATGAACACCACCCATTCATGTCCCTCTACACAATGCTATCAACTCAGTTGCAAGAATGGATCACAGCTGGCGATATAGACATGATGCAATGGACACAAGAATATGGTTCCATTGGATGTGTAGACACACAATCTGTCCAGCTAAAAATAACTGGTTTACCATGCAACCTCAACTCTGTCCCAGTTACTGAATATGTGCTCAACCCTTTTGCTTTCCTAGATAAGCACATCACAACAACAGATGCCTTACACTCTCACCTTGGCAGCTCAGTCACCACATGTAAATGTACCGGATGGTCTGCTACTGAATCTTTGCCAAGAATCATACGCATCAAAGTACTCCCACAACATTTGCAGACACATGCCAGCTCTCGGCAGGAAAACAAATGCAAGTGTCCACTTCTCTTCCTACAAATAAATACCACTACTATCACAGATGAGTTCCCCATCGTGTGAACATTACTGTAGTGAGTTTCTTATCATTAATAAAGCTCAAAATATCTACTACAATACACATTACAACCACTAATAGTTCCCTATTTCATGCAGAAAAAGAACGGCAATCATAGAAGCAACTTATCTTGCCAGCCACTACTAGCACCAACTAAGTGACACTGAAGTTGGTCGCATTCTCTGTTATCAGAAGCCAAGGAAGATGAATAATGCTTCCTGCAATCACGCCAACCAAATTGTTTAGGCACAGCTAGCAATACACCAATGTGGCTTCAGTTAGCAGTATGCACTGAATATCTATGTAATATATCTATTTTGCTATGTACTGCAGCACCGCAATCAATCAAATTATCGTAAATCTATATTTCACAATGTTAGAAAATAGTGGGCTTATTTGCTCTTACCTTCATGGTTTATACACGCTCCACAGATCAGTCATCCCAAATTTGTGCAAATACTGTATATTGAAAATCTACACAGTATGGAAATGACGACGTTTGGTCTAATTTAGCCCCCTTTGTAGAATACAATGAAATTGTTTAAGCAAAATGAATATAAATAGTTGAATAGAATATATATACTGCCATGCATAGAGAAATTCAAAATGTAAGTAACAATATTCTGGAAGAAGAAAGTTTGGGAAATTACCACACTTTCCCATCAATGTATCAATGACTCAATGTTGGCCTCCAACTGAAAGGTACATCACCTCCGACCCCCCTCACCAATTGCAACCGGGAAGCGCAGCACCGAGGAGTCAATTTTACTCCAGCTATCTTCCAGAAACAATCTATTCTTCTTGCAAAAAAAAAATCAGCAAATTATTGAAAATGAAATATCAGTCACCGCTCAGCAAACGACATGCATAGAGAAATTCCAACTGAAAGGTACATCACCTCCGATCCCCCTCACCAATTGCACCCGGGAAGCGCAGCACCGAGGAGTCAATTTTACTCCAGCTATCTTCCAGAAACAATCTATTCTTCTCGCAAAAAAAATCAGCAAATTATTGAAAATGAAATATCAGTCACCGCTCAGCAAACGACATGGTTGAACAAACCAGAACTCACTCTTGAGATTTCCGCCACCAGCGTCCCTCATTTCGCCACCTTGCCATCTCCCTGCCAGAGAATCGCTCCCAGGCACCACACTGAATTTCCGCCGCCACCAGCATCCCCTTCTCACCGCCTCGCCATCTCACCATCGGAAAACCGGTCTTAGGCGGCATGCCCTTCTCTCGCTGCCACCCCATCTCACCGCCGGACAACCACTCTCAAGTTCCACGCTGAATCGAAGTCTCACAATGAATGGGATCCCACTCACATCTTCTCACATCCTTCTTCTTCTCTGGGTTTTCTTACCTTTTTTCTAGAAACACCGTTTTCTTCTTTTTACTTCCCCACTTCGGGATAGACAAGCCAAATGGGCCGCATTGCCTATGGGCCCAATAGCTATGCAGACCTGAAATTTATTGTAATTTCACAATACTCAGATATAAAAAAAAGGCTGCATCTCAGATTAAACTTCAAGGGGTAGCACACATAATGTATCTATTTAACGCCAATTTCAAACCCATCGAACACACCATACTGGCAGTGTATACTGCTATTTACAACACTATTACACACCACAATGCGACGGGCGCGGCGTGTCGCCGCGCAAAATTTCCTAGTCAAATTTGATGTTTCTTGATCCTATGATATTCTACATGATGAGAGGATTGCAATGACTACAAATTTGTAATTTTTGGACACTTAGAACAAAAGATTATGAATTAAACAAGTTAATAGATAGGTTTGATTCAATTTGAAAATAGATTCAAATGGAATACTGAAACTATGAATTATTAATGCACTATTGGATTCTACATATTCTGAGGATTCCAATGATATATTATTTGTAATTTTTCGAGTTACAGATCAAAAGATATGAATTATCAAAGTTTGGACTGAATTCTGGTTTCAAATTCTAATTTGAATTTGTTTTAAATCAGAGAAGGCCACGTGGCGTGTTATTACTGGCCCGTACCGGTTCGGTGGGATTAGGGTTTTAGGCCGTCAGATCCAAAGTGATCTAAACGTCCCAGATCCACCCGTACCCGTTCACTTAAGTGAACTGTTCTGGCGCATCAGATCGAGATCCAACGGCTGGGATTAAAAGGGAGAGGGTACCTGCTAGGGTTAGGTCTCCGGCGAGCAATCTCCAGCGAGCACATGCAGGGACCAAGCTCTGGCGATGCTCTGGTGGGTTCTGGGCGACGGCGTTACCACGACGAGCTTCAGGACAGCACGGTGACCTCGTTTGTTTGATCGGCGCCATCGATTGTTTCCAGGGGAAGGGAAGGGGGTCGGCTGGAGAGGATCGGGCGCGGGTGGTGCTTCGGTGGTCGATCGATCGCACTTTTCCGCTGCAGATTAGCCGAGGGAAACAAGTCAGGGAGGAGCGCCAGAGGAAGAGAAGAGCGATAGGAGGGAGAAGGAGGCGCGGGGTTCACCGTCGGCGTCGGAATCGTCCGGGGAAGCCTGCAGACCTGCGGGTCTCCGTCGATGAATTTCGTCAGATTGGGAGCACCTCGAGCGAGAAAGAAAAGAGAGGTGGAGGAGGGGGTGCAGGGCTATTTATAGCCGGCCTTGCCTTGCGGAGGGGGCTTGGGTTTGCGCGAGGGGGAGGAGATCGGGCGGCCAGGAGAGACGGCGTGCAGGGAGAGGAGATCCTGCCCGAGGAAGGCGATGGCATGTGGGTCCTGGGCGTCAGCGAGGGGGAAAGGGTGAGTTCGTACCTGTTTGGGGCTGGGGCTTGTTGGTCTGTGGGATCTTTCAGGGACTAGGCCGAATGGTTCCCCCGGGGCCCTTTTCCTATTTTCTATTTCTTTCTCTTTTCTTTTTCTAGTTTTCTGAATTGTTTCATAGAATTTGCAAATTTGATTCAAATCATTTCAAACAAAATCCTAAATGCTTCAAATTTTCAAAGCAATGTTTTAAACCAATAAGATATCTAGTTTTAAAAATAAAATGGGATTTTGAATAATGCTCCTTTGATTAGCAAGGGAGCTGTGCTTGCATAACATAAAGTATGAATTAGGGTTTGAAATAATTCTAATAAAATTTAATAAAGATTCTTTATAAAATATTATTTTGAAACTTACTTTCAAGCAAGGTTTTGAAAATACAATCTTTATTAAACATAAACCATTTGGTAACCACTCCCTTTGCTAATAAGCTTGCATGGGTTTTGAATAGAAGAAAGAAAATAGTATTTTGAAATCTTTCATTTTCCTCAAAGTAACTTTTCAAGAAATAAATAGGAGTTTGAAATAGTTTCTAAACTAAAGCTTCTAAACCACTCAAAAGTTTTAAATCTTTGTAAATTTTCAATCAATACATTCAAAACAAAAAAAAATCCCCCCAAAATTTGATAAAATCTTGGGATGTTACAGACTACCACCCTTAAAAGAAATATCGTCCCCGAGATTGGAGAGGCTAAAAAAAGTAGGTATTGGGTTACCTAGGTGGCTACCACCCTTAAAAGAAACTTTTGTAGGTAGTCTAGGTCCTTAGGGTTCATCCAAAACACTTTGGTCTTGACTTGGCACTGGGTCATCTTTTGAACCCATAGTTAGTCTTCATCTTCATTTCCAATAGGTGGGTATCTATTCACAATCTTGTGCACCAACCTTCCTCAAAGGTTGCTTGAGGATAACCTTGCTCCATTGTAGGGCTTCTATCCAACAGGGCAGTTGTTGAACTAATTTGGACACTGAAGAGTCACTCTTTGGGTCAATCAGAAGACCAAGCTGAGATGTCTCCTTTTTGGGTCAATCAGAACACCAAACTGAGAGGTCTTCCCATCATCTCAACTTCCTTATCATCATCCTTAGAGGTTCTTCATCTTATGGCTACTTCCTTATGATACCATTCTATTCATAATTTAAAATACCATTTCTATTCTTATCCTAGTAACCTTCCATGGTAGTAGGGTTTCTTCCTTTGAGATACCATTATGTTCTTGTGGTTCCATTTTGTTCCCATGGATACCATTCTGTTCTAGTATCCTTCCTGGTTGATGTACATCTTCCATTGCGAGTCTTCTTCCATAGAAGGCTTGAGGTCCATCCTTGTCATATTCCTACGTTTTGGCAGCACTTGCCTACTATAAGGGTATAATATTCTATCTTCCTAAGGTTAAGGCTTAACAACGTCGTCTCTTATAGGTATGTCTCTCTAGGTTCGCTAAGCCAACATTATGAGAGCGAATAATAAGAGTGGTAAGAATGGTGATCAATCCATCTTGCACCCTCATTACTCCATACATGGTTTATTAAACCTCGTTTTCTAACTCTTGGTCAACCTCACTAGCTTTAAACAAAAAAATTCTTGGAAATAGAACTAATGTTCCAAATCCTATTTTTGAATTTTGAAAACAAAATCTATCGTTCCTTAGCTAGGGGTTTTGCCACAAGGCTCATGGCATTGTCCTTGAGTTGCAGATCCTTAGGTTTGTTGTCTTATAAGGAGAACAAGATCCATTCCATTAGGTTGGTGTCCTTTCCACTCCTATTGCAGGTAGTAGTTGAATGCCATTACTTCCACTTTGGCTACACCTTGTTGTGTCTTCTTCTTTGTATTTGTGGCATCCTTCGGTTATCCTAGCTTATTGAAGTCTTGGAGTTTCTTCCTTTGTCCATCTTCTTGCCTAATGTTCCTTTTGATTGCACTTGGAACAAGTGATAGTATTGAGGTCCTTCTTCACGCTACCTTGTGTGTTTACTTTGTTGTATCTTTTCAGACATTTGGATGAGTAATGTCCTATTTCCTTGTATTTGAAACACAGAACCTTGTTGTTGTCCTTTATATCCTTATCTCCATCTGAAGGTTGTTGTGGTTGTTCTGTCATTGAGGATGCCTTTGTTTGGGTTTAGGTCGGGTTTAGGGCTTAGTATAGATAAGAGTAGACAGAAGGGGTCTAAAGAAGATTCCTACCCAACACATAGCAGATCAAGACAACTCTTCTTACAAGCAACATCTAACAAACATTCAACCATCTAGCAACTACTTCAAACACTAACAATCTAGTATGGTCATACCCCAATTTGGTATGATCATTAGATTATTAAGATATCGTTGGTTCTATAAACTAGAATTATTGGTGGTCTATTCTATTGCTATCTTCCTTGTTCCATGTTCTCATTTCCACTTCCTCAATGCATCATTGGATGTTGTGCAGTCTTCATACCAGTATTCTCCTAGTTCTTCATTGGTCTTCCAAGTGGTGCTTCATGTTGAGTCAAGGGATACCACATAGAGTATTCAGTTTCACCCTTCTGGCACATTGTGATCTTCTGTCCTTTCTTGATGGTTCCAGTGTTGGGTCATTTTAAGGTAAAAGGAAAACCTTTGAGAAATGATGTGGGAGATAATACAAGAAGTTTTAAAGATGCAAATCTTTTGTACACATGGAGGTAAGATGAGATAGATTTCATTTTAGAAAACCAAAATGAAAATTTTATTTTATTTTGAAAGAAGAAAACAAATCTAAAGGGCTTCCTAGTCTATTCCAAACCTAGGGTCTCGAACCTACACGCAACACTGTGCTCTGATACCATTCTGTAGCGCCCTACCTTTTACTAAAGGCAGAACTCCTGTGTATATGTGTCATTCCCTAGATCAGTAGATAGCACCACAGTACAAAATATAGTAATCATTGCAATAGCATCAATAATATAACGTAAATCCAGTTACATAGGTCTTCAACCTTACGAGTACACAACATAAGCATAGTAGCAATGAGCCTCCATCTTCATCAAGTGCCACAGGCAGACATGTTGGAATGTAAGCTCGAGATCCTACTCCTGGTTCCTTATTCGTAATAAAACCTGCACGTTTGAATATGCAGCCCCAGAGGGGTCAGTACAACAACGTACTGGCAAATGACACATATTTGGTGGCATTTGTGAAAAGACTATACTACATGATATTTGGTTACTGGATCTCACAGGCTAATTTGCATAAAGCCAATTTTATCCTATATTTTCCAAATCAAAACATTTTTAGATCTTGAAAAGGTTTTTAAGATGAACACATGAAAATCACTCGAGTCCATCCCTCAAAATGACCCCACGTGGTTAAGTCTATCTTGAACTACTTAGACACCCGAGTCCATCCCCTTGAATGACTAATCAAATTTTAATAAATTAGAAAAGGTGATGAGATTCTTTCGTACAAACCTAAGTGCACTCTCAAGCCACCACATACTCTAGGTCCTTCCCCTAGGCATGCAGCCTTGAGCAGCCACTAAACTAAACTGCAAGTGCACTCTCAAGTCACCACATACTCTAGGTCCTTCCCCTACGCATGCAGCCCTGAGTAGTCACTAACCCAAACTACCATTCTACCCAAGTGATTCATTGAAGTTGTTACTTTTAATTAAGCAGCAGGCAACACTTTCAAAACAACAGTAGCAATCCTAGCAAGATAATTTATTCAACATTTTAAATTCATTGAGATTCTGTGATAAGAGAGATATGGCAAGATAATGGGTCAAGGTGGTGTTTAGATGACATTGGTGAATAGGTATGATTTTGGGTCAAAGTGATGTGAGGATGATCTTTGGTAGTTAGCTATGATTATAGGATTTACTAATGTAGAAAGAAACATTGCTCAAGGAATAGAATTAATCCTATAGTGGAAATTACTCAAATCCTCATATTTGAATTGAATAATGGTGAAATGTTTCAAGAAAATTCGGAAATGATACTAATGTATAGCTTGTAGTAAAACAAAGCTACTGCAACTAGAATCATTCAAAAATAAAATTTAGAACTCAAATTAGTGATTTGGACAAATTTGAATGCACAAAGTGTGTGCACGTATCAAATTTGATGTTTCTTGATCCTATGATATTCTACATGATGAGAGGATTGCAATGACTACAAATTTGTAATTTTTGGACACTTAGAACAAAAGATATGAATTAAACAAGTTAATAGATAGGTTTGATTCAATTTGAAAATAGATTCAAATTGAATACTGAAACTATGAATTATTAATGCACTATTGGATTCTACATATTCTGAGGATTCCAATGATATATTATTTGTAATTTTTTGATTTACAGATCAAAAGATATGAATTATCAAAGTTTGGACTGAATTCTGGTTTCAAATTCTAATTTGAATTCGTTTTAAATCAGAGGAGGCCACGTGGCGTGTTATTACTGGCCTGTACCGGTTCCGTGGGATTAAGGTTTTAGGCCATCAGATCCAAAGTGATTTGAACGTCCCAGATCCACTCGTACCCGTTCACTTAAGTGAACTGTTCTAGCGCATCAGATCGAGATCCAACGGCTGGGATTAAAAGGGAGAGGGTACCTGCTAGGGTTAGGTCTCTGGCGAGCAATCTCTGGCGAGGACGTGCAGGGACCGAGCTCCGGCGATGCTCCGGTGGGTTCTGGGCGACGGTGTTACCACGACGAGCTTCAGGATGGCACGGTGACCTCGTTTGTTTGATCGGTGCCGTCGATTGTTTCTAGAGGAAGGGAAGGGGGTCGGCTGGAGAGGATCGGGCACAGGTGGTGCTTCGGTGGTCGATCGATCGCACTGTTCCGCTACAGATTAGTCGTGGGAAACAAGTCAGGGAGGAGCGCCAGAGGAAGAGAAGAGAGATAGGAGGGAGAAGGAGGCGGGGGTTCACCGTTGGCGTCGGAATCGTCCGGGGAAGCCTGCAGACCTGCGGGACTCCGTCGACAAATTTCGTCGGATTGGGAGCACCTCGAGCAATAAAGAAAAGAGAGGTGGAGGAGGCGGTGCAGGGCTATTTATAGCCGGCCTCACCCTGCGGAGGGGGCTAGGGTTTGCGTGAGGGGGAGGAGATCGGGTGGCCAGGAGAGACGCCGTGCAGGGAGAGGAGATCCTGCCCGAGGAAGGCGATGACATGTGGGTCCCAGGAGTCAGCGAGGGGGTAGAGGGTGAGTTCGTACCGGTTCGGGGCTGGGGCTTCTTGGTCCGTGGGCTCTTTCAGGGACTAGGCCGAATGGTTCCCCCGGGGCCCTTTTCCTATTTTCTATTTCTTTCTCTTTTCTTTTTCTAGTTTTCTGAATTGTTTCATAGAATTTGCAAATTTGATTCAAATCATTTCAAACAAAATCCTAAATACTTCAAATTTTCAAAGCAATGTTTTAAACCAATAAGATATCTAGTTTTAAAAATAAAATGGGATTTTGAATAATGCTCCTTTGATTAGCAAGTGAGTTGTGCTTGCATAACATAAAGTATGAATTAGGGTTTGAAATAATTATTTTAAAATTTAATAAAGATTCTTTATAAAATATTATTTTGAAACTTACTTTCAAGCAAGGTTTTGAAAATACAATCTTTATTAAACATAAACCATTTGGTAACCACTCCCTTTGCTAATAAGCTTGCATGGGTTTTGAATAGAAGAAAGAAAATAGTATTTTGAAATCTTTCATTTTCCTCAAAGTAACTTTTTAAGAAATAAATAGGAGTTTGAAATAGTTTCCAAAATAAAGCTTCTAAACCACTCAAAAGTTTTAAATCTTTGTAAATTTTCAATCAATACATTCAAAACAAACAAAAAAATTCCTCCCCCCAAATTTGATAAAATCTTGGGATGTTACATTTTTCAGCTTGTTCCTCATGGAATAGCAAAACATAAATGCATAGGACACCTTCAAGTTTAAGAGGGCGACTAGATACAAAAAATTTAAGAACAAGTGAAACCAAAATAATGAATCAATCAATGATAACTTTGGGACAATGCACATTATACTCAGAATGGCAACTATGCTCTCTTAGACGGTGCATAAAGGTAGAAGGTGGAGACTCAACATAAAAGTAAAAGAAAGACCCTTCGCAGAGGGAAGCAGTGATTAAACATGTGCTAGAGCTTTTCATTTGTAAAACTGAGAGATAAAAATTGGTTTTGAGAGGTGGTTGTCTTTGTCAACGACTGGCAATGGGGTTCTTACTATCTTCCACACAAAAATGAAGCAAGTTTTTGAGAGAGAGATTGGCACTTTGGTGCTCTTTTATAAAGCTTGGCACTCCTCCCCACCTTTTTTCCTTTCACAAACCATGGCTAACCAATTCCATCGGGTGCCCACCAACATTCACATACCATGGAGGAGTGCCTTTCTTTCTTTTCTTTTTTTTTATTTTTTTTTCTTTTTGGAATTTAGCAATATGGAAGATAGCAAATCCAACCACTACATCCCCATGAGCTGAAAACAGTGTCACAAAACGAGAAGTATTTTGAAGTTTTTTTTTGAAATGTAGCACATGAAAATTTACTTGGAATGGCTTGCAAATACCATGCATAGGAATTTATAGTGGACACATTGGAATAACTTGGTTTTTAGGAGTTGGATGCATGAGTAGAGCTCATACTCAGTACAAAATGAGGGCTAGCAAAAGACTGGGAGCGACCAACTAAGAGAGCAATACCGGCCATAATCATGCATAGCGACAAAACATCATTAAGAGAAGCATAAAGTGGCATCACAAGTCAAAAACCAAATGATCATAGAGGCTATAGGTGACTTATTTTGTAGTCAACATGTGTAAGCATGTGCCAAGTCAACCCAAATAAAGCATCAAAGGAGAAAACCACAATAATGCTCCCATATAATAAAAACAACGCATGATTTTTTTAAAAGGCTCATTAAGCAATCTCAGTCATTTGAGACAAGTCATGCTACAGCAAAAATCACTAAGCATACTATTAAAAAGACATCAAGCACGACATGCAAAAGCCTAAGCCGCAATCTAAACAAGCTCCTTTTTGTACCACTTTTTTGCATGAAACTTTTTCTCTTTTACAACACCATTCGAACCTTTTTTAAATCCGATGGGCTTCCGAGGCACCTCCAATACAACAATGTAACCAATCCCTAATACATGTGATCTGGTTCCAAGAATCTGGGTTCAACGATTGCAACCGAAAAAGATTTGCCAGCTCCTCCCAAACTTTCCTTGCCCAAGTGCATTCTACCAACAAGTGCAGCGGCGTCTCAAGGTTACGGAGACATAGCTGACAAAAATATTCATTTTCCCATCCTCTTCGCTGGAGAGCGTCCGCCGTCAGAATCCTGTTCAGTTCAGCCGTCCAAAGGAAGAAGCGACATTTCCCAGGCGACCACCACAACTCTTTTGATGAATACCAACATGGACCAAAGGTCAAAATACACCTTGATGCAAAGATAAAAAGATCTGAACAAAAATCAAGGCAAACAATAAAAGCTAAACGCAGTTCTAGAAAAAGAGAACACTCGTTGAACGATAAGAGTGAAAAACGGAGTGTTCTTGGCAAATGAAAACGAGTAAATCTTCTCCAAAAGAAATTTGTTGGGGTCCAACCATTTATTGCAAATAACAAAACTAAAAACTAAAGACGCTCCAAGAAAAACGCATAGTGCATGAAGCAATAAAAATATAGTGTCTTGAAAGGTGACCTGATTTTTGCTGATGAAGAAGGGGTTCCTCGGGGGCATCCCCAAGCTTGAGGTTTTGTCCGTTCTTCACCTCATCTCATCATTCTCCAATCCCTACACTTGAAAACTTCCTTCATACAAAACTCAACACAATTCTATTAGCAACATTAGTGTAAGCATAATAATAATGAATCAACCCTTTTTTGGTTCAGGTTTTAACAAAAAAAAACCACATATAAAGCATATAATACTGTATCAAGTTCCCCAAAAGTTCCATGATCAAAAGAACTCAAGAAAGCGATCGAGAGGCAAACATAAATAGTGGCAGAAATCTATCAAAATAGAACAGCTGACAAAGGTCGATTTTTTCGAGGGTTTTCTGTTGCTCAAATCAAAAAGTGTAAAACTAATGAAAGTTTGGATATAACCTGGGGTATATGCACAAGAAATCGCAGGTCAAAAAGATATTCAGAGAATTTTTACGAATTTTTATGGTGAAGCACCGAAATCTGTTTCAGGACAGCAACTTCCCCAAATCTTACCTCCCTCAAATTAGAGGTTCTCCTTGGCACAACAACGGAATAAAAAGGATAAGGAGCGGTTATTACAGTAGTAATAACTTCCAAGACTCAAATAAAAGAAAAAGAATTGAAAGTAAAACATTGGGTTATCTCCCAGGAGTGATTTTCTTTAACGCCTTTGAGCTACGCGCAGTAATTTGAAAAGATGCTCATGTAGGTGATACGTCTCCAACGTATCTATAATTTTTGATGCTCCATGCTTGTTTTTACACCATTTGCCTACTGTTTCGTTACACTTCGTGGCACTTTTATGCATTTTCCAGAACTAACCTATTAACAAGTCGCCACAGTGCCAGTTCCCTGTTTTCTGCTGTTTTTGTGCTTCAGAAGTGATACACAGGAAATATTCTCGGAATTGGACGAAACAAGTTCCTGAAGTCTTATTTTTCCCGGAAGCTTCCAGAGATCCAAAGAGGAGACGGAGTGGGGCCACAAGGGGGCCACACACCAGGGTGGCGCGGCCCAGGCCCTGGCCGCGCCCGCTAGGTGTGAGACCACCTCGGTCCACTTCTGACGATGCCCCTTCGCCTATAAAGACCCCCCGACGGAAAAAACCTAAGTACCCGATCACTTTTCCAGAACACATTGCGATCCGCCGCCGCCGTCGACCCGAAGATCGGGAGGGTCCAGAAGCTCTTCCCGGCACCCTGCCGGAGAGGGGAATCGCCACCAGAGGTCTTCTTCATCGCCATGCTTGCCTCCGGAGCGATGAGTGAGTAGTCTACCTTGGACTATGGGTCCATAGCAGTAGCTAGATGGTTGTCTTCTCCACCATGTGCTTCATGTTTAGATCTCATGAGCTACCCTACATGATTGAGATCACCGTTATGTAATTCTACATGTTTGGTTTGTTGGGATCCGATGAATATTGGTGTTATGATTGAGTTGCTATACTGAAATATATCTTTTGTTATCTCTATGTTGTTTATGATCTTGCATGCTCTCCGTTGTTAGTAGCTATCTTGGCCGAGTAGTTGCTAGTGACTCCAAGAGGGGGTATTTATGCTCGATAGTGGGTTCATGCCTCTATTTAATCTGGGGGAGTGACAGAAACCTCTAAGGTTGTAGAAGTGTTGTTGCTACTAGGGAGAAAACAACATTCATATGCTCAAGAGCATATGCTTTGTTTACATTACACACTTTGCTTAATGCAATTATCTGTTGTTCGCAACTTAATAATTGTGGAGTTCTCGGATTGATTCGCCACAAGTGGATTATTAGTCATAGATGCAGTTGGATGGCGGTCGATGTATTTTGTTGTAATGCCCAGAGTAAATCGCATAGTGATCTTCTTGACATATCACGTTTATCTTTATTCTATCAATTGCCCAACTGTAATTTGTTTACCCAGCATGTGTTATTTATCTTATGGAGAGACACCACTAGTGAACTGTGGACCCCGGTCCTATTTCCATCATATTGCTATCACCTATTTACTTTACTCACACTGTTTACTTTACTCGCATACTTCTACTGTTTTCCACTCGATACGCTCATAACCTTTGTTTCAAGCAAACTGGTGAGATTGACAACCTCATCGCAAGTTGGGAACAAAGTACTTGGTTGTGTGTGTGCAGGTTCCACGTTGCTACTGGCCGAAGATGAGTCAACAAGTATCGTTAAACGGCGCCCTTGTTGGAGTGTTACTAAGCCAGTCCGTATCACCTTCAGTCGCATTGTCTGCTCTTCTCCTGATCGACAAACCTTGGTTTCTTAACTGAGGGAAAACTAGCTGCTTTATTCATCACACCTTCCTCTTGGGGTTCCCAACGGGCCGGTTGTTTTACTTCATCAACTCGGTAGCATCAAGCTTCTTTTCTGGCGCCGTTGCTGGGGAAGAGTGGAAGACCTCTGCAAGGGGAGTTTTTCGCACGCACATCCTTTACTTTGTTTTATTGTTTTGCTTTACTTTATTTTTACCTGCATCGTTTTATATCAAAAAACCCAAAAAAATTAGAATCCTTGGTAGTTGTTTTTACTTGTTTACTTTAATTTTGCTGAAATGGCTAATCCTGAAAACACCAAGTTGTGTGACTTTACTAGCACGAACAATAGTGATTTTATCTGCACTCCTATTGCACCACCTGCTCCTGCTGCAAACTTTATGAGATTAAGCCTGCTCTATTGAACCTTGTTATGAAAGAGCAATTTTCTGGTGCTAGTACTGAAGATGCTGCAGCTCATCTCAACAATTTTGTTGAGCTAAGTGAGATGCAGAAATATAAGGATGTAGAAAGTGATATTATTAAGCTCAAGTTGTTTCCTTTTTCTTTGAGAGGAAAAGCTAAAGATTGGTTGCTGTCTTTGACTAAGAATAGTATTGATTCATGGGCTAAGTGTAAGGATGCTTTTATTGGTAGATACTATCCTCCTGCTAAGATTATATCTTTGCGTAGCAATATTATGAAGTTTACTCAGTTTGATAATGAACATGTTGCTCAAGCTTGGGAAAGAATGAAATCTATGATAAAGAATTGCCCCACTCATGGACTGACTACTTGGATGATTGTCCAAACTTTTTATGCAGGACTGAATTTTTCTTCGAGGAACCTACTTGATTCATCTGCTGGAGGCACTTTTATGTCCTTTACCTTGGGCGTCGCAACAAAGCTACTTGACAACATGATGGTAAATTATTCCGAATGGCACACCGAGAGAGCTCCACAAGGTAAGAAGGTAAATTCTGTTGAGGAAACCTCTTCCTTGAGTGATAAGATTGATACCATTATGGCTATGCTTGCTAATGATAGGACTCATGTTGATCCTAATAAGGTTCCTTTAGCCTCTCTGGTTGCTCAAGAAGAGCATGTTGATGTGAATTTCATTAGAAATAATAATTTTAACAACAATGCTTATAGGAACAATTTTGCTAGTAACAATTATAGGCCATATCCTTCTACCAATGGTAATGGTTATGGTAATTCTTATGGTAATTCCTACAACAACACTAGGGCCGCGCCCTCTGAACTTGAAGTCATGCTCAAAGACTTCATGGTAAAACAATCCGCTTTTAACAATTCTGTTGAGGAAAAGTTAGGCAAAATTGATATTCTTGCTTCTAAAGTTGATAGCCTTGCTCATGATGTTGAAATTCTGAAATTAAAAGTGTTGCCTAATGATGTGAAAGAGAACAATGTTTTTGCTACTGCTAATGCTATTCAAGTTGGAATTGATGAAAATATTAGATTGTTAGCGGAATTGCATGCCAGGTGGGAAAGAGAAGATGAGATGGCTAGAGAGATGAAGTTATGTACCATTACTACCTCTAATGATGTTGCTCCTAATGCTAGCAATCCTCTTACTTTGATTGGTGTAGAGAAAACTCCCACTCCTTGTGTTAAGAAGCCTAAAACTGCCAAAACTTTTTCTCAAAAGAGTGCTGAAATTTTTCGGAGTGTGGGAGATGATAGCTCTACTTCTTTTAATGATTTTGATGTTGATGGCTGCAATATATATGAAGTTATTTTGTTCTTGCAAAAGCTTGCTTTGGCTCCCAATGCTAGTTCTTTAAATGTTGCTTTTACTAAGCATATTACCAATGCTCTCATGAAAATTAGGGATGAAAAGTTGTAGTAAAAAGCCTCTGTTCCCAAGAAGTTAGAAGATGGTTGGGAACCCATCATTGATATGCATGTTAGTGGTTTTTATTGCCATGCTTTATGTGATCTAGGTGCTAGTATTTCTATCATGCCTAGAAAGATTTATGACATGCTTGATTTACCACCTCTTGAAAAATGTTATTATGATGTTCCTATTGCTGATGTTGCTAAGAAGAAACCTTTGGGAAGGATTAATGATGTTCTTATTGTGGTTAACAATAACCTTGTTCCCATTGATTTTCTCATTATGGACATTGAATGCCATGCTTCATGTCCTATTATTTTGGGAAGACCCTTTCTTCGAACTGTAGGTGCCATCATTGATATGAGGGAAGGCACTATCAAATATCAATTCCCACTCAAGAAAGGTATGTTACACTTCCCTAGGAAAAGAAAGAAATTACTTTTTGACTCTATTCTTAGAGCAAATTATGAGCTTGATGCTTCATCACTTGATGTTACTTGATTCGCAATTTTCTGCGCCTAGCTCAAAGGCGTTAAAGAAAAGCACTCTTGGGAGATAACCCAATGTTTTATTTCTAGTACTTTTTCTTTTATTTGAGTCTTGGAAGTCATTACTACTGTAATGACTGCTCCTTATCCTTTTTATTTTATTGTTGTGCCAAGAGAAGCCTCTAATTCGAGTAAGGTAAAGATTTGGGGATGTTGCTGTCCTGAAACTGTTTTGGGTGCTGCACCGTAAAAATTCGTATAAATTCTCTGTATATCTTTTGGACCTACGATTTCTTGTGCATATGCCCCAGGTTATATCCAAACTTTCGTTAGTTGAACACTTTTTGATTTGAGCAACAGAAAACCCCTCAAAAATTCGTATTTTGTCAGCTGTTCAGTTTAGACAGATTTCTGCCAATATTTGTGTTTGCCGCTTTATCGCTTTCTTTTGAGTTCTTTTGATCATGGAACTTTTGGGGAAGTTGCTACAGTAGTATATGCTATATATGTGGTGATTTTGGGTTGAAACCTGAAGCAAAAAGAGGTTGATTATATGTTATGCTACACTAATGTTGCTAATAGAATTGTGTTTAGTTTTGTATGAAGGAAGTTTTCAAGTGTAGGGATTGGAGAATGATGAGATAATTTGAAGAATGGACAAAAGCTCAAGCTTGGGGATGCCCGTGCATCACCCCAAGAAATATCCAAGAAGTACAAGCGTCAAAGCTTGGGGATGCCCCCGAGGCACCCCTTCTTCATCGGCAAAAATCAGGTCACCTTTCAAAACACTATATTTTTATTGCTTCATGCACTATGTGTTTTTCTTGGAGCGTCAGTTGTTTTAGTTTTATTAGTTAGTTTAGTTTTGTTTGCTGCAATAAATGGTTGGACCCCAACAAATTTCCTTTGGAGGAGATGTACTCGTTTTCATTCGCCAAGAATGCTCTAGTTTTCACTCTTATCGTTCATCGAGTGTTCTTCTTTTTCTGCTACTGCTTTTGGTTTTTGTTTTTGCCTTGATTTGCGTTCAGATCTTGTCATATCTTTTCATCAAGGTGTATTTTTGCCTCTGATCTTTATTGGTTTTCATCAAAATAGGTGTCTATAAAAATTTCAAATGGTGTTGGAAAAGAGAAAAAGCTTTGTGCAAAAAAGTGGTACAAGAAGGAGCTTGTGTAGACTGCGGCTTAGGATTTTTCATGTCATGCTTGATGTCTTTTTGATAGTATGCTTAGTGGTTTTGCTGTAGCATGACTTGTCTCAAATAACTGAGATTGCTTAATGAGCCTTTGAAAAAAAATCATGTGTTGTTTTTTATTGTATGGAAGCATTATTTTGGTTTTCTCCTTGATGCTTTATTTGGGTTGACTTGGCGCATGCTCACACATGTTAGACTCTTACAAAGTCGCCAATAGCCTCTATGATCATTTAGTTTTTGACTTTTGATGCCATCTTATGCTTCTTTTAATGTCGCTTTGTCGCTTTGCATGATTATGGCCATTATTGCTCTCTTAGTTGGTCGCTCCCAGTCTTTTGCTAGCCCTCGCCTTGTACTGAGTATGAGCTCTACTCGTGCATCCAACTCCTAAAAGCCAAAGTTTTCCAAAGTGTCCACCATACATACCTACTAGCAATTTGCTATTCCAAGTAAATTTGACTTGCTTTTATCTTCTCTTCAAATTAAACTCTTACCATTGTTATGCAAAAATTGGTCAGTAAAGCTCTCACGAACCGGAAGGCACACTTTACTTTTTCTTGTTCTTAAAATTTGACATTGTGGTCTCTTATGTTGAGTTGTTATGCTTGCAAGTTGTAAGTTGGATTCTAGCCCATCCATGCTGTCATGGGGCAAGCTTTCAACATTGCACTTCTTATTTGAGTTGATATCGTGATCTTTTGTTTATGGATGCCCGCGGTGTGAAATGAGTTGGGAATCTTGTGGGGATCATGGAGTTTGTATATGTGTTAGGGAAACGCCTGGGCCGCCAATCTAAGCCATGCATAATTCATGGTGGAAATTTGCAGCATACCCATGGTGGACATTCGACGATGCATCTCAAAATAAAAAGCTATACAAATGGTAAATAAAAGAGATGTCGAGGTGTTCATTGTCTGCTTGTTCTGTCATTTTGATGTGGGCTTGTTCCATGTCATCGGGCATGGAGGTACCCCGTTGGCGGTTCTCGATGATACATATATACTTATAATGACAAGAGCCTTGCTTGGGACTCTAAGTTGAGTAGCATGAGGTTTGGGTACTCGTATTCACGGGACACGAGGTTTTCGATTATGATTTGTCAAGCATATGCATCATAATTGTTCTCGCATTAACTCTAACCATTCAAGATGCTTATGATGGGGGCAATGAGAGCTCAAAGCCGGTAAGTAACATAATTTTTGAAGGTTATAAACTTGCAATCACTGCTTCCCTCCGCGAAGGGCCTTTCTTTTACTTTTATGTTGATTCACCACCTTCTATCTTTATGCACCATAAGAGAGCAAAGTTGTCATTCTTAGTATAATGTGCATTGTCCCAAAGTTTTCATTGATTGATTCATATTGTTGGTTTCACTTGTTCTCAAATTATTTGTATCTAGTCGCCCTCTTAAACTTGAAGGTGTCCTATGCATTTATGTTTTGCTCTCTATGAAGGACAAGCTGAAAACCATTTGTATGTTTTTTCCTTATGATTTGAACACACGTTTGACTTTCATTGTTTCATTTTCATGATCTTTTGTTTGTGTTCATTTTCATGTTTACAACATGGTTGCTAAGTTCTTTATTGTCAAGATTATATCTTCATGCCCATGTTTTAAGTTCTTATGATCCCAGCTCACAAACGCTTACATATGTGATCAAGATTGTGTAGGTGCATGTCACCTCAAAAATTATTCTTTTGTTATCACTTACCTACTCGAGGACGAGCAGGAGTTAAGCTTGGGGATGCTTGATACGTCTCCAACGTATCTATAATTTTTGATGCTCCATACTTGTTTTGACACCATTTGCCTACTGTTTCGTTACACTTCGTGGCACTTTTATGCATTTTCCGGAACTAACCTATTAACAAGTCGCCACAGTGCCAGTTCCCTATTTTCTGCTATTTTTGTGTTTCAGAAGTGATACACAGGAAATATTCTCGGAATTGGACGAAACAAGTTCCTGAAGTCTTATTTTTCCCGGAAGCTTCCAGAGATCCGAAGAGGAGACAGAGTGGGGCCACGAGGGGGCCACACACCAGGGCGGCGCGGCCTAGGCCCTGGCCGCGCCCCCTAGGTGTGAGACCACCTCGGTCCACTTCTGACGATGCCCCTTCACCTATAAAGACCCCCCAACGGAAAAAAAACCTAAGTACCCGATCACTTCTCCAGAACACATCGCGATCCGCCGCCGCCGTCGACCCGAAGATTGGGAGGGTCCAGAAGCTCTTCTCGGCACCCTGCCGGAGAGGGGAATCGCCACCGGAGGTCTTCTTCATCGCCATGCTTGCCTCCGGAGTGATGAGTGAGTAGTCTACCTTGGACTATGGGTCCATAGCAGTAGCTAGATGGTTGTCTTCTCCACCATGTGCTTCATGTTTAGATCTCATGAGCTGCCCTACATGATTGAGATCACCGTTATGTAATTCTACATGTTTGGTTTGTTTGGATCCGATGAATATTGGTGTTATGATTGAGTTGCTATACTGAAATATATCTTTTGTTATCTCTATGTTGTTTATGATCTTGCATGCTCTCCGTTGTTAGTAGCTATCTTGGCCGAGTAGTTGCTAGTGACTCCAAGAGGGGGTATTTATGCTCGATAGTGGGTTCATGCCTCTATTTAATCTGGGGGAGTGACAGAAACCTCTAAGGTTGTAGAAGTGCTGTTGCTACTAGGGAGAAAACAACATTCATATGCTCAAGGGCATATGCTTTGTTTACATTACACACTTTGCTTAATGCAATTATCTGTTGTTCGCAACTTAATACTTGTGGAGTTCTCGGATTGATTCGCCACAAGTGGATTATTAGTCATAGATGCAGTTGGATGGCGGTCTATGTATTTTGTTGTAATGCCCAGAGTAAATCGCATAGTGATCTTCTTGACATATCACATTTATCTTTATTCTATCAATTGCCCAACTGTAATTTGTTTACCCAGCATATGTTATTTATCTTATGGAGAGACACCACTAGTGAACTGTGGACCCCGGTCCTATTTCCATCATATTGCTACCACCTGTTTACTTTACTCGCACTGTTTACTTTACTCGCATACTTCTACTGTTTTCCACTCGATACGCTCATAACCTTTGTTTCAAGCAAACCGGTGAGATTGACAACCTCATCGCAAGTTGGGAACAAAGTACTTGGTTGTGTGTGTGTGCAGGTTCCACGTTGCTACTGGCCGAAGACGAGTCAACAAGTATCGTTAAACGGCGCCCTTGTTGGAGTGTTACTAAGCCAGTCCGCATCACCTTCAGTCGCATTGTCTGCTCTTCTCCTGATCGACAAACCTTGGTTTCTTAACTGAGGGAAAACTAGGTGCTATATTCATCACACCTTCCTCTTGGGGTTCCCAACGGGCCGGTTGTTTTACTTCATCAACTCGGTAGCATCAGTAGGCGCCATAAAAGAGCTTAAGGCAAAGGCACCAGTAAAGGAACTTGAAGCAAGAGAGAGCATCAAAAATCAAATATGAAACACATTTAAATCTAAACCACTTCCTATGCATAGGAATCTTGTAAGAAAATGAATCAATGAGGCACATAGTAACAAGCATGGTTAGATAAAACAAGTGCAACTTCAAGATTTGTAACATTAGGAGGGGAAACTTCATATTGTTGAGATCCATCAAACCATGTTTCCCTCTCTCATAGTAACTTTCAGTAGCATCATGAATAGAATTAACAATATAACTATCACATAAAGCATCCCTATCATGAGCCACATGCATAAAAGAATTAATACTCCCCACATGAACAATCATAGTAGGAGCAGATTCAACCAAATAATTATTCTCATCACCATAATCATTAAAAAACAGGAGGCATATTGTAATCATAACTAATTTTCTCCTCAAAAGTAGGTGAACTGAAAATATTATACTCATCATCGTAACCATCATAAACTAAAGGTCTAGTATCATCATAAGTGAGAGAATAGCTATTTTCTGAAGCATATTCATCAAACATATCATCATAGGAAGGAACATGGATAGTACTAATGGTGCAACAATTATTAACCTCATAATTTTTAGAATTGGTACCAAAAAGATTTTCAATATCAAAAGTAGAGTGCTTTTCCCAATAATGATCACTAACAAAGGTAACATGCATAAGAACATCATCAAGATTAGAATTATCATAATCTATAATAGGAGCAACATGCTTAGGGGAAGATACTGGTTCCTCTCTCCTTTTACTCCTCCTCTTCTTCTTCTTCTTCTTCTTCTTACTCTTCTTACTCTCTCCTTTAGGAGGGAGAGACTTGAAAGGCATCTTCTCCACATAATCTGGTTTGCTGACAGAAACAACAGAAGAAACTTTGGAGGATTCCTCCTTTTTGTTAATAAGATAGAAACAAAAATCATCCCTATGAAATTTGGGTAAAGCATCCTCTTTTATAACATTTTGTATGTAAGTATTTGCGAGGCAATCTTTAACACAATAGAGACGACAACCACGAAGGGTGCTATTAATATTAAGAGCACTCATATCTACCAAAGAAGTCTTTCTAGATATCTCTTCACACCCCAAAAATAAAGTAAACTCATCATGCGGATTGAGAGTGATCTTGTCATCATAATACAAACTTGCGATACTCATAGGATTAGAAGGTTCATTATTAGGGCCTGAGCATTGAAAATTAAAATGACCCTTTTCATGGCAAAGCTCACAAAGAAAAGGATAAAGCTCACAAACCTTTTCACCAAGCTCATCTAGAGCCTTGTGCCACATTCGGGTATCTTCATTCCTGTGGTGGATACAATAATCTTCTTTGTTGTGACTCTGTTCACAAGGTCTAAGTACTCCACAAAAAATTAACATGCTTATAAGAAGTAGTACTTTTAGAAATTTGAGCATGTTTATTGCAATCATCAATAACAATATCACTTTCTATGCAAGTGTCTTTAAAAGGTTCATGATACACATCCCCATTTCCTTTAGGAACATTAATATGGGAAGCAAAGGCTCTAAAACAATCAACCATAATTCGAGGATCAAGCCCATATTTAGCACTAAGCTCTTGAAAATTAGCAGTTTCAGCGAAAGACTTAATGCAGTCATACTTGTAATTTATACCTGATCCTTTACCTTTGTTGCTATCCCAATCTTCGATATTGCTTTGAATTGTTTCAAGCCGATCACACTTGGTGCCAACATCCTTGCTTGTGAAAGACCCATCAAAGCATGCATCTAGATAATCCTTGTAATATTATGAAAGCCTTGCATAAAAATTATTAATAACAATATTACGGGGAAGATCATGAATAGGAAATTTGAGCATTAGTGACTTCAATCTTCCCCACGCTTGGGCAATGCTTTCTCCCTCATGCGGATGAAAATTATAAATATAATTCCTATCTTTATAAACCTCACTAGAAGGATAGAATTTAGAATAAAAGAGAGGTACAATTTCCTCCCAATCAATAGGTCGGCCATCCTTCAGTGTTTTATACCCAAGGTTGGAAAAAGCGCTAGGCGTAAGCGAGGCGGTTGGCATTTGCTTAGTGCCTAGGCAGTGCTTAGGCGTCGTAGGCGTGTCCTAGGCGGTTACAATTTTTGAACCATCAAGCATGCATATGGGCTATAATAGTGAATACACATTAGTTTAGAGCATCTAAGTGAATAAACTATGAACAACTACCATTAGAATATGGCACATATGGATCGTTAGTGCAATATGACATAAATTCTTGTTGGGGAAGCCTATTTCTTAGTTGCACTGCCTAGACTTCCGCTTATACCCTAGGCGAGGCGTTTGTCCATCGCCTAGCACTTAAGCGTGCCTAAGCATTGCCTAGGCATTGCCTTTTGCAACACTGTTTATACCATTCCGCAGCTCTGCCCTTCAGTGATAAAGAAAATAGCTTCCTCTTAACTTGGTTCATCAAAATACCTGCACACTTGAACAACTCGCATAATTCATGTATAAAGAGCAAATGATCACCAGGATGGACAGTTCCATCTCCTAAATAGCAGTTATTCATAGCATGTTCAACAATTTTCATAGGTATTTTAAAAGGATGAGGAGCACAAGCATCATTAGAGTCATCACATATGGGAGATAAAATATCATCAGAGCAAATTTTCTCCACTAAAGCTGGGGAACTAAAAATATCATGCTTAACAAAACCAGCTTCCCCAAGCTTAGACTTTTCTATAGCATTAGCAATAACGATGTTCAAAGCATTCATACTAACAACACTATTAGCATGCAAATTAAGCTCCAAAGGTTTTTCAATTTTCTCTTCAAACACTCCATATCCTAACTCAGGAAAAATACAATAGAACTCTTTATTTTCCATTAAGCCTAACTAGTGAAAATAAAAACAAGAAACAAAAAGATATAATTGCAGAATCTAAAGGAAATAACTTCGAGCACTCACCAGCAACTAAAAGACTTAGTAGCCAAAGGATGTGAGTACCTTTTACCTTACCTCCCCGGCAACAGCGCCAAAAAAGAGCTTGATGTCTACGCACGCGTCTGTTCTTGTAGACAGTATTGGGCCCCCAAGTGCAGAGGTTTGTAAAGCAGCAACAACTTTCCCTTAAGTGGATCACCCAAGGTTTATCGAACTCAGGGAGGAGGAGGTCAAAGCTATCCCTCTCAAGCAACCCTGCAATTACAATACAGAAAGTCTCTTGTGTCCCCAACACACCCAATACACTTGTCAGATGTATAGGTGCACTAGTTCGGCGAAGAGATAGTGAAATACAAGTGGTAGTGATGATTATAAGTAGTAAATGTAATCTGAAATAAATATCGCTGCAAGCAAACATGTAACAAAACAGAAAGTAAACGGTGTTCAATGCTTGGAAACAAGGCCTAGGGACAATACTTTCACTAGTGGACACACTCCCAACAAATATAACATAATTGAACTAATAGATACTAACTTCAATATGCAACTCAAACTATTCCCCAATGGATAACAAACACTAATCATGCGTAGGGCTACAAAGCACTCCTCAAAGTTTGCATGTACCCAAACTAGATTGTCCCACACTATCACCATGAACGCACTAGATGGTTCTAACAAACACCAACAATTCATAGAGATACTAGCCAAAAGAGACACACATAATGCGCACACTATCACCTTCACATCACGATACAAGGTGTCTCCGAAGATTACAAATATAAAGCACGGGAGTAGCATAATATCTGAATAATAGCATCTACCAATTCAACTAGATATAAAGCTCACGATCACATAAAGATCACATCATGGGAGAGAGAGGTGAACCACATAGCTACCGGTAGAGCCCTCAGCCCTGGGGGAGAACTACTCCCTCCTCATCATAGGAGGCAGCAACGGCGATGGAGATGGTGGTGAGGTCGATGGAGACGGCGGAGACGGCGATGGAGACCGATGGAGATGGCTCCGGGGGCACTTCCCCATCCTGGCAGGCTGCCAGAACAGAGACTTTTGTCCCCTGAAATTCATCGGTGGCGGCGGCGGAGCTATGGAACTGTTCTGGGAAAAACACCGATTGTTTTAGGGTTTTCCGTCGGGAGGCTCTTTATAGGCGGAGAGGTGGCGTCAGGGGGCTGCTAGGGCCACCTCACCACTAGGGGGCGTGGCCAGGGGGTGGCCCGCGCCACCCTATGGTGTGGCCGCCCTCTAGCCCCCCTCCGGCTCTCGTTTGGTCTTTGTACTTCGTCCGGGAAAAATAGGAGTTTTTGAACTTGTTTCGTCCAATTCCGAGAATATTTCCTGTGTAGCTTTTCTGAAACACAAAAATAGCAGAAAATAGGGAACTGGCACTGTGGCATCTTGTCAATAGGTTAGTTCTAGAAATCGCATAAAAACGCCACGAAGTGTAAACAAAACACGAAGCAAATGGTGTAAAACAAACATGGAGCATCAAAAATTATAGATACGTTTGGGACGTATCAAGGGGATACAACTCACACCTACACGAAGTGCTCTAAGCTGAACTAATCACTAGATAATGCTTAGATTTAAGATCTAAACATCCGAAACATCGGACTCGTCATCGTCGAGGTCCACTACGGGTGCATCCTCCTCCTCATCATCGATGAACCCATCGTCATCGTCATCCTTGTAACACCCCTACTTTTGTAACCATGTTTAAGAAGAGTTTAGTAATAAAAAATGAGGGCCAATAAAAACTTTTTGTGCTTAATCAGATTTACTGGAGTCTCTTGCATATTTGCCTTGTTTGTTGTGCGATTGTTGCTTGTAGGTTGCTTGTTGAATAAGGTTGTGGAGCAACCCCTTGATACGTCCAAAACGTATCTACTTTCCCGAACACTTTTGCTATTGTTTCTCCTCTAATTTGTGTGTTTTGAATACAACTAACACAGACTGACACTGTTTTTAGCAGAATTGCTCTGTTGTCTCGTTTTTGTGCAGAAATCCAACTTTCAGTAAAAAATCAGGAAAAATCATCAAAAATCCTATTTCACCAGAAGACCCACGGAGCCAGAAGACGAGACGGAGGGGAGGCTCGAGGGCCCCACACACATAGGGGGCACGGCCAGCCCTGGCCGCGCCCACCTGGTGTGAGGGCGCCTCGGCAGTCCTCTTGACCCTTCCTTTCGCCTACATATACCCCCTGACTCGATTATATCGGGGAGACAGCGTTTTTCCCAGATAGACTTCCGCTGCGCCGCCGCCATTAGAAACCGCGATTCGGAACCAGAAACTCCGTTCTGGCACCCTACCGGGACGGGGATTTGGAGGAGATCTTCATCACCATCATCACCGATGCTCCTCCATCGACCATCCATGACTCCCCCATCCATGTGTGAGTAATTCCCCCACTGTAGGTGAGGGGATGGTAGGGATTGGATGAGATCGTTCATGTAATTTGATATGAGATTGTTAGGGCATAGTGCCTACTATCTTTATTTAGTGCCTATGACATTGTTGCAACTTGTTGTGCTTAATGCTTGTCACTTTGGGCCCGAGTGCCATGATTTTAGATCTGAACATGTTATTATTTCTATGATGATACTTGTTGTTTATGGTCTTACCTACAAGTTGTATACACATATTGTTGTTCGGAACCTGAGGCCCCAAAGTGACAGAAATTGGGATAACCGGAGGGGATGGCTACGATGTGAGGATCACATGTATTCACCGAGTGTTAATGCTTTGCTCCGGTACTTTAGTAAAAGGAGTACCTTAATTACCAGTAGTTTTCCTTGAGGCCCTGCTGCAACAGGCTAGTAGGACAAAAGATGTCGTGCAAGTTTCTCCTTGTGAGCACGTACGACTATATACGGAACACATGCCTATGATTGTTTGTACTAGGATGCTTTATCATTATTTATCTGCAATGCCCATGTCTCATTGATTTCATGAATTATCTTATCCATGCAACGCCCGTAATCCATCCCTATGCCTACAGTATTTGTTCCTACTGTTTACTACTGTTACCATTACCGCTGCTATTTTACTACTGCTGTTACTGTTTCACTACTATCACCACCATAAAACTGTTGCTACTGATAAACCACTGCGAGCAAGACTGTTTCCAGGTGCAGCTGAATTGACAACTCATCTGTTAAGGCTTACATATATTCTTTGGCTCCCCTTGTGTCGAATCAATAAATTTGGGTTTTACTTCCCTCGAAGACTGTTGCGATCCCCTATACTTGTGGGTCATCAAGACTATTTTCTGGCACCGTTGCCGGGGAGCATAGCTTTATTTGTAAGTTCACTTGGTATTCCTATTGTTTGCTGCAATCCTTTCATCATGGGTAAACCTCGTGATGGAAAAGTTCCTATATTGCCATCCACTACAAGAAGAGGTACGACTCTCAACACCTCTGTTGCTCTTGATTCGCCATCTGTTATGAGTAAGTTGCTTACACCAGCACACCCACACGCTACTGCTACTACTTCTGCTGAGTTTGAAAATGCCACTGATAATTTAGATGATGCTTCTGCTGTGCTTGATGAGAGTGGTTCACTAGGTTCCTTTTTAGATGCTACTATTGCTAGAGCTAAGTTGGGAAACACCACTGTTACACCTGTTAGTTCACCTGAGTCTAGGGAATGTCCTAGTGATGATTATGATGATGATGCTTATATTGAGCTTAATGATGATTTTATTGCTGAAGCACGTGCTGCTCATAATGCTGGTAATGTTAGAGAACTTCTTGCAAGATGTTCTGTTAGATACAATTTGTCTCCTGATCCTAAGTTTGCTGCTTCTCCCATAAATATTAGAGACAAGGATTATGATTTCTCTTTGGATTTATCTTACATATCTATTGTTGAGAAAACTCCTTTTTGTGGTACTAAAGATGAGAGTGCTATGGGGCACATGAATGAGCTTTCTACTTTGAGTAATTTGTTTTCTGATGATATTAAGCTCCGCACTTACTTTGTTGCTAAGATTTTTCCTTTCTCGTTGAAAGATGCTGCTAAAACTTGGTTTAATAGCTTGTCCCCTGGATCTCTTACTAGTCCTATTGCTTTGGTTAATGCTTTCTTTCAGAAATATTTTCCTGCTAGTGCTCAACATGCTGCTGTGCAGAAAATCTTTAATTTTGAACAGGGAAAAGGAGAGATATTGCCTGAATCCTGGACAAGGTTTTGCTCTTTAATTAGAGCTTTGCCTAAAGAACCATTGCCTAAAAATGAACTCCTTGATATATTTTATAATGGACTAACGGATGAATCTAAGTCATATTTGGATAGTTGTGCTGGTTGTGTTTTCAGGGAAAGAACTCCGGCTGAAGCTGAAGAATTAATGGCTAAAATAAGCCAGAATCATGATGATTGGACTTTAGTTGAGCCAACACCAGCACCAACCCCTGCGCCATCTACAGAGCCTACGCCGAAGAAGAGAGGGATGATTGAATTAAGTGATGAAGTTATGAAGGAAGCTAAGAAATCTCTTAAGGAGAAAGGTATTAAGGTCGAAGATGTGAAGAATTTACCTCCTATAGAAGAATTATGTAAGCCAATCCCTCACTCATCTACCATTGAGGTACACTCTCTCCAACGCTTTGATGAAAGAGATATTCCTTATTCTAAACCTCCTGATCAATGCTTAGATGAGTTTGATAATTTTATTGTTAAGCAAGAAAATTTTAATAGAATGGTGCATAATCATTTGTTGGAAAATTCTAGAGCTATTAACAAGTTGCAGGATATTGTGGAGAGAACCACTAATGATGTGAAGATAATTGTTAAACATTTTCAAATGGTTCAAACACAAATTGATCAGCTTACCAAGGTGCAAAAAGATTTGCTAGTTAATGCCGCAAGAGAGAAGCAAGCATGTGAAATACGCACAAGAAGTGGCGCTGCTACTCAAGATCCATTATATCCTGAAGGACATCCTAAGAGGGTCGAGCAAGATTCTCAACGTACATCAAGTGATGATATTCCTTCCAAGAAGAAGAAGAAGAAGAAGCATAAAACAACTACAGAATCATCTGATGGAGGTAAAGATCCTAACAGTGTTTCTATTTCTGATACTGAAACTGAACCAGGAGATGCTTTCGATAAAGAAGAAGTTGAAGAGGAATCAGAAAAGATTGATAAGAATGCAAAGTACACCAAAGAAGACTTCATTGCCAACAAGCATGGTAATGAGAGAGAACCTTGGGTGCAGAAACCAATGCCTTTTCCTGGTAAGAAACACAAGTCCAAGGAAGAAGAACACTACAACAGGTTTTGTGAATGGATGAGACCTTTATTTTTGCAAATTTCTTTGACTGATGCTATTAGAATGCCTCCTTATGCAAAGTATATGAAAGATATTGTTACTAACAAAAGGAAGATTCCTAATGAGGAAATTTCCACTTTACTTGCTAATTATTCTTTTGATGGTAAAGTTCCGGAGAAGCTTGGAGATCCAGGTATACCAACTATTCCTTGCTCCATTAAAAATAACTATGTTAGAACTGCTTTATGTGATTTGGGAGCTGGAGTTAGTGTCATGCCTTTTTCTCTTTATAAGAGACTTGATCTAGAAAAATTAGTATCAACTGATATATCTTTGCAGATGGCTGATAAGTCTACTACTATTCCTATTGGTATATGTGAAAATGTTCCTGTTCAAGTTGCTAACAGTTGTTTGATTTTAACTGACTTTGTTGTGTTGGAAATGCCTGAAGATGATAATATGTCTATTATTCTTGGAAGACCTTTTCTAAACACTGCAGGTGCTATTATTAATTGCAATCAAGGAAAAGTAACTTTCAATGTCAATGATAAAGAGTACACGGTTTATTTTCCCAAGAAGATTGATAGAAAGAATGCTCTAAATTCCGTCAAGCATGTTGAGACCATCAGAGTTGGTCAAATTATTTGCTCAGAGCAAAAGCCCAAGGAAGAATATAAAATTGTTATGATTGGGACTATACCTATCAAAGTTGAGGTAACATAAGCATTTAGTGAAGTGCAAAGTTTTGCCTCATATAAAGTTAGTTTGGGAACAAGACTTGATCAACCTTGTTAACAAAGTGATTTTATATGAACGAAACTTCGTTTTCACCGCATCCACTCCACCTCACTTATATTCACTTGTTTAATTTTATTTCTTTAGTTTAGTTACATGATTAAGAGTATCTCAGAGCTGCTGCATACTTGGTTTTGATTTGCTTGAAATAATTTCATCTTCGTCTTTCTGAGTTTTATCGATATGCCAATTTCTGAAAAATCCTCGAAAATAAAGTTTCTCGAAAAATTCCAGAAAAATCTTTATAAATTTTTATGTCAAAAATGGGGCAGAGAGGCACCTGGGAGACACCAGGAGGGGCAGCCACGCCATCTCCCACACAGGGAGCGTGGCCCAGCCTGGGGCGCACCCACCTGGTGTGAGGAGGCCCTACCTGGCCTCTCACTTCTCTCTTCCTCCCCTGCTCTTTCTCTCTCCCGAAAAACAACGATACACCAGCTCAAACCCGAGTTCTTGCTGTTCTTCACTTCGATTTTTCGATCTCCTTGCTCAGCCCAACATTTCTGCTGAGATTTGGAGCAATTGTTCTCCAGTATGTGACTCCTCCGCTTGTCCAAGTAGAATTTCTTTTGTTGGAGTATTTCTTGAGTATTTTAGCATTGTAGGTGGCAGGATAAATGAGTATGCATGCTTGTTCTATTGCTTAGAAATGATATTTTGATGCATGATAGCTCTTTAGTAGCTCACTATAGTAGTTCCCTACATTTGCTTGTCTCAAAATCATATTTTATGAGGTTTGTTAAAAAAAATCAGAGAAGGAAATGGACAACTTCACATTTGGAGAAGTGTTTGAAAGTGATGCATCAAGGTCATCAAGGCCTTCAAGATCCACTGCTCGATATAGGATGTCCTATAATGAAGATCTCATGTCACCAAACCTTGAGGGAGATGATGGAGATGCACATCCATCGACCTTCCCTTGTACTAATTTTTTGAGTGATGCAGGGATTCTTGATGATTTCTTGCTGCTCGTCAACAGGGTTGGATTGACCGCTTACATGATGGATGAGAGTAATCAATATGCTATTCTTACAAAGATTTTCATTGAAAGTTTTAAATTCACTAATGCTTATTACAATCCTTCCATTGCATTCAAGATTTATGATAGACCTATCACCATGTCTTTGGAAAGATTTTGTAACATTCTAGGTATACCCATGTTTGGGACGGCAAGGAAGATGCTACAGCAGCCCGCTGATTTAGTGGAGCTTTACCGAGGAATAACTAACGATGATGACCGCACTGCACAGCGTGGCAAGATAAGAAACATTCAACTCCCAGCTATTAGATAGTTTACTTACTATCTTGCCACTAGTGTACTTGGTAGAGGAAACACTAGCAATATCTCCAATTATCATTTAGCTTTTCTAGCTACCGCTCTTGATGTGAGTAGGGAGTATAATCTCGGTGCTATTATTGCTCGTCGCCTAGCTGCTAGGGGACCTATTTATGGAGGTATTATTGCTGCACGCATTGTTGCTGCTCTTGAACTTCCTATTGCTCCTCATGATATATTGTTGACTCCACAGAGGCTTGATCTTGCTGCCATGAAGCTCCATCATTTTGTCATTGCTAACTCGCGTGCAGGGAAATTAGTTTACAGGATGTTATTCACTGATGGAGAGGAAAGGGAAGTGCCTTTGCCACAACCCAGTTTGTTTAATATTGATAGCAGGCCATGGTCACGCACGAAGGAGGAGTTGGACGAGCGGCTTAGGGTGCTCGGCTTCAACGTGCAGCATGGCATCGTGCACCAGGAGGAAGAGGAGGAGCCGGCCTATCACTTCACCACGTACCACTCCGGGGCGTCCTCGAGCTCATATCAGGACGATGGTGTTTCTTCATCACACTATGGAGGCGCCACCTCATGGCCGAGTTGGCCGAGTTGGGATTGATCTCCACTTAGGCCAAAAGCCTAAGCTTGGGGGGAGGTACGCCGACGATTCACTCATCTATATATCATATTTTGTCGATCCTTTGTATACCCATATTTCGCTCTATTTATTGCCCTTATTCTTATTTCTGCTTTCCAAAACACAAAAAGACCAAAAATATTTCCGTTGTTTCTCTTTGTTTGTCTTTTTAGTTTGCTACCTTTGGTTTGCTTTATTTGCTATTTTCGGTTGGCTATTTGAAAAATCCAAAAATATTTTGCTTTGTTTGCTATTTCCTTCTGTTCCTGTTTCAAAAATCAAAAACCCAAAAATATTTGTTGTTCTTCTTCGGTTTTGTAAAGTTTGTTGCAGAGTTCAGTCCCCCGTTACTCCATTGGAGCTTGGTATTCACTTTATATTATTCAAGCCACACAAGTGAAGAGCAATAATGACGACATACGACAATCCGAGATGTGGTAAGAGGCTGGTATGAACTCTATTTGTTTTCATTTTTGTACATATACTTATCTATGTGGACTTGCTTAGTCGGTTCATGTAAGGCATATGTTATCTAATGGATGCTTTGTAGTTCTTGCTTTCATATGATTAGTTTCAATTTACTAATAGCTTGTAGCATGTCATGTAGACGCTTGTATGCATTGTTTTATTCATAATATGGTATGTTATTGTGGTATCCTCCTCTGAAAGTTTCATTTGAATCGACTTGGCACATGCTCAAGCATGCATATGACTGAACAAAAAGTCAATTAAGCCTCGATGATTTACTTTGCCTCAGAGTTCTTGTATCATTTTTATGCCTATATTAATTTTGTTTTGTCGCAAGCATGATTATGACAGTTATTGCTCTCTCGATTATCGCTTCCCCGTCTTTTGCTAGCCTTCACTTGCACTGAGTATGAGCTCTACTTGTGCACCCAATTACCAAAAACCAAGTCTTCCAAAGAGTCCACTATAAATTCCTATGCATGGTATTTGTAAGCCATTCCAAGTAAATTTTCATGTGCTACCTTTCAAAACTTTCAACTACTTCTCATTTTGTGCCACTGTTTTTAGCTCATGGGGACGTAGTGGTCGGAATTGCTATCTTCCATATTAAATTAAGTACCCCTCGACTAGGCAGCTTCATCTGCTCGTCATTAATTTTGCATGAGAGCTGGTCAGACCATTATAATCTAATTCTAAAAAGAAAGAAAGAAAAGGCACTCCTCCAAAGAATGTGAAAGTTGGTGGGCACCCGATGGAATCGGTTAGCCATGGTTTGAGAAAGAAAAAAAAGGTGGGGAGGAGTGCCAAAGCTTTATAAAAGAGCACCAATGTGCCAAAATTTCAAAGAACTCGGAACCGCTCTCACTTGTTTATTATGGAAGATAGCAAGTCCCCATTGCCAGTCGTTGACATGAAACAACCACCTCTCAAAATAAATTTTTATCTCTGTTTTACAAATGAAAAGCTCTAGCACATCTTAAATCCCTGCTTCCCTCTGCGAAGGGCCATTCTTTTACTTTTATGTTGAGTCATCATCTTCTAACTTTAAGCACTTCTTGAGAGCATAGCTGTTATTCTTAGTGTAATGTGCTTGTCCCAGAACATGGTTAATTGTGGTATAACTTTGATGCTTGTATCTTTGATATTTTTAACTTCTAGTCTTCCCTTGGACTTCAGAGGTGCCTCAGCATTTATGTTTTGCTCCACAAATAAAGGCAAGCTGGATACCACTCTTTCATATCATTTATGCATATTACAATCTTGTAGCTTCTTATGTACATGTTACTTGTTATTAGTGCATTGGCACTCTTTCATAGCTTGCTTGACTATGAGGTGACATTAGTTGCATATTTCTTATTATGAATTGCCTGAGTACTTGATCACATAGTTAGTATATATACATCATATGAGCAAATGTGTTCGTGAAAGATTCTTTTATCGCTCTCAGTTGTTAACTGAATTGCTTGAGGACAAGCAAATAGCTAAGCTTGGGGGGAGTTGATACGTCCAAAACGTATCTACTTTCCCAAACACTTTTGCTATTGTTTCTCCTCTAATTTGTGTGTTTTGAATACAACTAACACAGACTGATGCTGTTTTCAGCAGAATTGCTCGGGTGTCTCGTTTTTGTGCAGAAATTCAACTTTCAGTAAAAATTTGAGAAAAATCATCAAAAATCCTATTTCACCAGAAGACCCACGGAGCCAGAAGACGAGACAAAGGGGAGGCTCGAGGGCCCCACACACAAAGGGGGGGGCGGCCCAGGCCTGGCCGCGCCCACCTGGTGTGAGGGCGCCTCGGCAGTCCTCTCGACCCCTCCTTTCGCCTACATATACCCCCTGACTCGATTATATCGGGGAGACGGCGTTTTTCCCAGATAGACTTCCGCTGCACCGCCGCCATCAGAAACCGCGATTCGGAACCAAAAACTCCGTTCTAGCACCCTGTCGGGACGGGGATTTGGAGGAGATCTTCATCACCATCATCACCGACGCTCCTCCATCGACCATCCATGACTCCCCCATCCATGTGTGAGTAATTCACCCACTGTAGGTGAGGGGATGGTAGGGATTGGATGAGATCGTTCATGTAATTTGATATGAGATTGTTAGGGCATAGTGCCTAGTATCTTTATTTAGTGCCTATGACATTGTTGCAACTTGTTGTGCTTAATGCTTGTCACTTTGGGCCCGAGTGCCATGATTTCAGATCTGAACATGTTATTATTTCTATGATGATACTTGTTGTTTATGGTCTTACGTACAAGTTGTATACACATATTGTTGTCCGGAACCCGAGGCACCAAAGTGACAGAAATTGGGATAACCGGAGGGGATGGCTACGATGTGAGGATCACATGTATTCACCGAGTGTTAATGCTTTGTTCCGGTACTTTATTAAAAGGAGTACCTTAATTACCAGTAGTTTCCCTTGAGGCCCTGCTGCAACAGGCTGGTAGGACAAAAGATGTCGTGCAATTTTCTCCTTGTGAGCACGTACGACTATATACGGAACACATGCCTATGATTGTTTGTACTAGGATGCTTTATCATTATTTATCTGCAATGCCCATGTCTCATTGATTTCATGAATTATCTTATCCATGCAACGCCCGTAATCTATCCCTATGCCTACAGTATTTGTTCCTACTGTTTACCACTGTTACCATTACCGCTGCTATTTTACTACTGATGTTACTGTTTCACTACTATCACCACCATAAAACTATTGCTACTGATAAACCACTGCGAGCAAGACTGTTTCCAGGTGCAGCTGAATTGACAACTCATCTGTTAAGGCTTACATATATTATTTGGCTCCCCTTGTGTCGAATCAATAAATTTGGGTTTTACTTCCCTCGAAGACTGTTGCGATCCCCTATACTTGTGGGTCATCACCCCTCCAATTCCAAATGGTTTGACTATGTGTGAAGAGTTAACTTTGTGTGACTTGTTTGACTTTGATTGTTATGCTTGTTTGTAGCTATGATCTACAGGTAGGCATGTGGCCTAACCTATCTAAAGAACATCAAACTATAAAATGGCCAGTGGGGGTATTCCTATAAAATTATTTTAGTATATCTTTCAAATAAACCTTTTTTAATGTTTTCTTCTTCAAAAACTCTAAAACTCTATTTCTTAGGGAATGAGTATTTATTTTCAAAATACAAGTTTATCCAAAGGAATTAGAAATGAGGTTCACTCTATAGGCGCACCCATTTTATTTCACAAATGTATTTTATAAAAAGTATTTCCACAAGTGTTTTTCTTATTTTCAGAATAATAACAGAGATAGGAGAGGTACCACTTTGGTATCATTCTTGTCTCTAAAAATTATGGGAATATTACCCACAGTTTATAAAAGTGTTTGTGGCTATTTTCTTTCAAAACCCCACTTGGCTATACTAAAACTTCTAGTGCGAATTAGCAAAAAGTAAGATCACACCTATTGTTTATGTGACCTATCCCATCTGAAAATCATCTAGAAGATCCATGTATAATCATGAAGTTTCTCACATCCATTCTCTACCTCTTTGAACACCTCTACTGTCTTTTCCCAAGATCATAGTCAGAGCCAAAGTTCATCTTTTCTCTTATCAAATTGGTCTTATCCAATATCTCTAGTTGAATTTTTTATCTCATAACTTGTGCATGTCGTAATAAACTCTTAGAACCTTGCTAGAAGGATAATAACACCAAGTTTCACCTCTAAACATGTATGCATTGCCCTATAGCAATAAATCAAGTTTTCAAGCTTAACGTTCGTCTCCAAATTTACTAAGAACCTCAAAATCCTTTTTATTTCCTACTTTGGCTATGAGGCCATTTCAAAGTTTTACTAAACAATTTTGGTTTCTTTTCTCAAGTAAAATAGGAAATATAGCTGATATGGTTTATCATATCATTTCCTTTCAAAAATAATTTTTTATCAAACTATCTTATTATTACATTTTCTTTTCCCTAAAATGCATGAAATGGTACTTATGCCATTATCTGCATTTCTTAAGCATCTTTTAAATTTTACAAACCTTTTGCTATGCCTTGTTATGGAAGTAGAACCCTTTTAACTCAAAATCCAACTTTGTTATTTTCAAAAAAAATTAAAAAAAGCTAGTTCAACTCAACTCAAATTTCTTCAAATTTGGGCATGCCTACTAAAAGTGAGCAAAACCATCTCTTTTAAAATTGGAAATCAACTGCCAACTTCTCAACATCACCATCACCACCCCTGATCCCTTATCACTTGGGCATTTTTGAATAAAGTTTGCAAGCAAACTCATGCCATACTTGGAGGATCACATGTTAATGTCCATATATCAATCTCTATCTCTTCTATTCTCATTTTATCTTTACCAAACTCTTCCTTTTACCTCTCCAGCACCTTAGCCTCCCTTTGGTCGATCTACACTACTACAGTAGTATCCTTGGCTGCTTGTGCTTGGAGGGAGAAGGAGTGGCCGATGCCACTCAATGGCAAGATCTTGCAAATCTTCTTGCAGCGTCTTCTTCCCCCTATCCAACCAGTATCACTGCAAGTACCAACACCCATACTACTCCCCTGCCCCACTCTTCAGCCTCCATGGCAACCCCCATGCCTGTCTGTAACACCCCAACTTTTGTAACCCTGTTTAAGCAGAGTTTGGTAATGCAAAAATGAGGGCCAACAAAAACTTTTTGCAACTAGATAAATAAAATAGAGTTTCATGTGTGTTTGCCTAAATAGTTGAGAAAATCTTGTTGCGGGAGTGTTGGTGGACCAACTCAATCTTTGTGCTCTTGTGATCATGCCATATTTTGTGCTACTAGGTTTTTCTCTAAACAAAGTATCTTGGCACCTCTCTTATTTCAAAATATTTTAATTTCCCAAAATAGGAGCCAATACCTATTTTAAAACAAGAGCTCTACCAAAACTGAGCATTTACAAAACTACAGGGACATAGTGTTGTGATCCCACTATTTTATAAAACTACTATTTTATAAACCATTGGCAAGTGGTCTTCAAACACCTCTTGAGAAACTTGATAAAGGATATGTTTGAGTCTCCAATAGTTTTTAGAAATATTTATAAGAGCCTTACTCCCTTATTTGAAACTCATTTCAAACGTCACCATGGCATGATCATTAGTGAGCACTTGTTCTGCCCTTGTCCTAGTGATGCAAGATTGGTTGCTAATGTTTGGCTTTATGCGATGAGTTGACATTGTGTGACAATGGTTGACTTTAACTGAGTGCTTGTTAGTAGCTATGATCTTCAGGTATGCTTATGGCCTAACCTATCTAAAATCCATCAATTTATAACATGGCCAGTGGGGATATTCTTATAAAACTATTCTAGTCTTTTCCTTCCAAATAAAACCTATTTTTATGTTTCCCTCTTTGTAAACCATGCAACTCTATTCCTTATGGAAGGAGTATTTATTTTCAAAACACAAGTTTATCCAAAAGAATTAGAAATGAGGTTCACTCATATATGAGCACTAATTTCTTTTACAAAATTTCTTTTATAAATGTATTTTCACAACTACTTTTCCTATTCTCAAAAATAGCATAAATGGGAAAGAATATCTCTTTGGTATTATTCTTGTCTCTAAAAAATTTGGGAATATTACCCAATGTTTATAAAAGTGCTCTCGCTATGTCTTAAAAAGAAAACCCACCTGGCTATGATCAACTTTTCTACGCAAATCGTCAACATCTATCTCTGATCTATTGGTCTATGTGACCAAACCCTATCCTAAAAATCATCTAGCAAGTCTCAAATAAAATGGAGGATGCTCCTAATAATCATCTATATTTAGTTCCATCTCTACCATCTTTCCAAGATCATTACTCAGAGCCCAAGTCCCTCTCTTCCGTTCTTAGAATGTTTCTAATCCAATATCTGCACTTGGATTAGTTGACTATTAGCTTGGTGACCAAATCATATCCCTAGTAATATTTCCAAGCCAAATATTATCTCATTCATTGTTCAAATTTAATGCTCCCTCCACATATTCCTAAAACCCTAAACCCATTATTCTTTATTTTCCCTTTTTTTCTACAAAACTTTTCAAGGATTAGCTATTATTTTTGGACAACTTTTTTCTTACATAAACTTGGACATGGTCATCAAGATACTGTATCACTTCATCTTCTCCCAAAAATAAATGTATAATTTTTCCCTATTTTGATTTCCAAAATTATTAGATCCCTACAAATGATGTCAATGTCATCTCTTGTTTCTGGCCCCATCTAGAAATTGGTGGGATATTTCTCCAATGCTCTTCTAAGTACTATGATACTAGAGTGACCCTATTATCTTGATCCTCATTTACAAAATTTTGAGAAGAAATCCTATCCAAACCATATTCAATCAAATTTGGCATGCAAGCCAAGTGGGATCTTATAGACACCGAAACTTCTCAAATTTTGTGTGGCTATTCAAAACCCCATGATCACCTCTCTGACATATCTAGCCATACTTGTAAGGGAGTAAATCTTTGAAATCAATCGAAATCACATATTCAACCAAATCTTGATCATAATTCATGTCTACTTTTTCTATCTCTCGTTAAAACTGAATCCTAGCATTTAGAGAGATGGCGTGACCTTCTCCTGCACTCTCTCTCCATCTTGGAAATTTTGCAGCCTAGCTACAGTATCAATTTTGTCCCCATCCTCTTGAAAATATGGAGTGGCCGGGGAGCAAGATTTCAGCAAATCTTGGTGCAGCGTCTCCCTCACCTCTCTATCCCAGGAGACCAACAAGTGGTCAGCGCCGTTGCCCTGCATCCCTGTCCCTCCCAGGCATGCTCCCTCTCACTCCCTTACATCGCGGTACATGCCCGACCCCCAGTCACCGCCATGACATGTTTATTTTTCTAAACTTTCTCCTCTGGCTGAGAAGCCGCGCCACTGACCTCCCCTAAGCATCACCGAGCCTTACCTCGCAAGCCATCTCCAATTTACGGCTTCTCTCATTCTGTCCGCGAGTTCGTCGTCTCCCATCCTAGCCGACCGACCTCCTCTTGCCCTTTCCTCTCACCAGCAACTGTGCCTAGCGTGCGTGGAGTCACTGGCGCAATCCCACCCCTTATTATTGTCCGATAGCCCCTGGCCACACTCGCCGCGCTCTACCGCCAGTCTGCGCGTGCCACGTCTCGGCAGAGCACGGTCTCGAGCCATAAAATGCCAGCTGAGCCTCCCTTAGCCACGAAGGAACGAACCCACCTACCCTCAAATCAACCCTCCTCTAACCCGCAAAGACCTCTCGAGCAGCCCGGGATCTGGAGTTCTTCCTCTGTCGAGGATAACGAGTTGGAGCTCACCTCGGTTTCCGACCGTGTTGAGCATGGCGAAGCTCGACGCCATCATCACCCCGTCTCTCTCTCGGCTCCCTCTCTGCTGCTATATCTCCTCCTCAATATGCTAGCACTAATGGCGCCCCGACCTTTTCTTGTTAGGAGCTCACCAGAAGATCTCTGTCCTCGAGCTCGACCGTCGCCGTTTTGTCACCGCCGCGGAGATCGACTCCGTCCAGGACTACGTCCCGGTGGCGCGTGTCCTTGATGTCCAGTAGGGCCTCCCCGTGCCGCAGACAGCCTCCACGGTGAGCCCTCCTCCTATCCCGTCTTCTCCGTCGAGTGCATCAAGCACGCATCGTGCATGGCAGCCATGGCTAGCTAGCCTATTGCACAATTTTTAAAGCATCTTTTTTTTTCTTAGTCACGGTTCTGATCACAACCCATAGCTTAGTGGGCCGGCCTTGCACTATGCGGCTAGATCTGTTAAATTCAGCCCACTAGCAATTTTTTTTAGGAAAATCTGTAAATGGATTTACTAGATCTGTTAAGTTGTAAAATCTATAGAAAATTATAGGAGCATGAAAATGACTTAGTTCAAATTTCTATGGATTCCTTGTTCAAATATTTATCTAATTCCACCAGCCCCACTCCATTTAGATCCATGTAGAAATACATATTTTTGAACTAGCAAATCAACCCTCTTTTCAATCAAAAATACAAATCTGCAGATCTGTAAATTCAAATGGGGTGCTTCCAACTTTTAGTTATACTATGATATATTATCTTGCATGTGGCACTTGAATGCCTACTTTTTGATGTGTATGTCGGCAGTAGTAAGTGTTGTGCTAATTAAGCTATTTGGAATCGTTTAATTTATTGAACCAAATTTATGCATAATTTTGGCATGATCCTGATTTCCTTGGATCATGTACTGCAGGAGCTTGCTAGATCCATAGCTGGTAGAATTTTCCGAATAACAGAGATTATATGAGACTTAAATTGCTTTTTTGGCCATTGTTTTCATTAGGAAAATCATAGAAAAATATTTAAAAATCCTTTTGGGCTGAATCCACTTTTGTTGATTTCTGAAAGTTGATATCTTTCTGTTGGTATGTTGCTTGAATGTTTTGAATGCATAGAAATACCTGAGTGTTAAATATGGCCTATTAGGGTTTATTGTTTGATAAAATCCCCATTTAATCTTGGAATGTGATAAATGGTTGAAGTCAATTGGAGTAGCTCGGTATTGTGTTAGGCTACCTACTGGTGTTAGTCTACCTACTGGTCTTAGTCTTGGTGTGTTATGCTTGCTGTGGTGAAGTGTGTGGTTTGTTTGTGCTAGTGTGCTTATTTTGTTAGTTGTTACCAAAGTTAGATTCGAACGACACCAGGTTTTCTAAGGAAGAAGGAATCTTTGAGTATCAGGAAGAAGAAGACCAGGGACATACCAACCAAGGCAATCCATCTAAACTTGATTCATATCTGATCCTAGTTTTACTTATTGCCCAACTTCGACCCTTCTTCGGCGATTCGCATTTCAGACAACTCTGGGCCGGAGGCAGCCGCTTGCAGAGAGATGATCTTGAAGTTCCTTCAGCAGTAGTTTAGTTCTTCTTTGTGGTAGATGCTGGTTGCTTTTTGTTTGGGTAGCTTCTATTCAGTTGTTCGTTTTGGCCCCTGCTGTAATAAGTTTGGAACTTGTCTGTGGCTGGGGGTAAGTGCTGGGTAGCCAGCTGAACCTGCTATTTCCTGTAATCGCTGTAAGACTCGTGGTGTGGTTTCAATGAAACCGGGGCACCAGCCCTCTTTATCTAAAAAAATGCATGATTTTATATTGTTATCACCTCTAGATAGCAATTATTGGCGACTTGGCTCCACAAGTCTATTGTTATCATCTTTATGGATGACACCCTCTCGACACCTACTTATCCCCTGGGTTAGTGGTATGATGGTTAGCATCATGACCTTTGGAAAACCTTGTAGTGGAGCAAAAACTCTAGGTTGGGAACACTCCAAAATGAGATTTTGAAAATGTATTCAAAAACCTTGGAATGAGAATCTATTCCATTGATGGATTTCAAAAAAATGGGTTTGAAAATAAGGTGGGATGTTTATCCCTGAGTTGGAGGCAGCAAGAATTTTATAAAAATGCATTGGTGTTTCTTTGTAGTCACTCGGAACAATTAACCCGTGCAACCACATTACCCTGGTATGGGATGGGGCTTAGCTCGTAGTTTGTTTATTTTAGTACGGGAGTCTCATAATTATATAAGGGTACGCGGTACCCCGGAATCCGGATTGCTGCAAGTAAATGGGCAATAGTGAATTGGGATCCAGTGAGGGATTTATCCGGCCGGAAGACACTATGGGTCTCTTGACGTGGCACTGGAGTTACGCTCGAACGTGGAGGTAGACTGCCAGGATGTGCCGGGGAGGTACATACTCCATAGGGTAGATTCCCGTACGAAGGTAGATAAGTGAAAGGCTCTGATCGGGTGCTTCTCGTGGCATAGGATGCTATGCGGGGATGATGCCCACATGATAAGTATCTGGATGGTGTGGGTAAAGTGTACAACCTTTGCAGAGTGTAAACCTATTCGAATAGCCGAGTCCTCGGTCATGGACGGTTGGAAAGATCACTACATTGCCCAATGTCAATTTTGGTTTTATAAAGTGATTTCATAAAAATGGAGAAGGGTGCCGGACGGAGTACTTGGAGGGTATTGTCGTGGCACGAGTATGGTTCGGAGTACTTGTAGGGTACTGCCGAGGAATTGGAGATGGTCATGTGTGATTGACCTGGTCTTATGAATGGAGATGGTCATGTTTGATTGACCTGGTTTATGAAAAGAAAAGGGTTTCCCCCTTCCTAGAGATTTTTACTAAAACTGTTTTATAAAAGATTTGAATAAGGATATAGAGATGTCATAGAACATGGTTCTAGACATGCTATATCGATACGAGAAAGTATGTTCACAAAGAAAACAAAGTAGAGTAGAGCCTTTCCTTGCTACATCCATACTGCATATCAAACTCCTTCTCTTTAGATGGTTTGCGAGTACAATTCAAAATGTACTCATGGCTTTGTCCCTGGCTGTTAACTTGGCAGACTATGAAGAAGACTATGAGGAAGGTGACAATGGTTACAACATCACCGGTGCGAACTAGGAACGTCTCCCAGTCAGTTGCCTGTAGGGTAGTAGGCATGACGTGGGTCATCAACGCTACTTGGTATCCGCTGCTTAGATGTGCACTTGCCCTGCGTGGCATTATCGAGCTTGGTCATGTGACCAGTTGTAAGTTTATTATTCGTTAATGTAAAGGATGATGTAATTCTGTTATCAACTCAGATATGTGGATTCACGACACACTGATCATGGGATCGTGAATTGTATGCATATCGGGTATTCCGGGTGGGTAATCCGGGGTCCCCACAGGATTGGTATCAGAGCCATCCTGACTGTAGGAGACCTTAGTTAGCATGGGCGTTAGATAGGAAAGGAATATTTTGCTAAAACTAATTGCAAAAGTTATTTCCGCTAAGTAGCCAATAGTATGGCTTATACCTTCCTCACCTCTTCAAAATTTCTAATCTTTTATCTCTAGTTTCCAAAAATGTTTGAAGATTATTACTTTATCTGCCTGATCTTCTTCAAAACTACCTATTGGATGATGTCCCCAAAAAGACCTGGAGCTTAGCAGCACAAGATGGAGCAAACTTAAGAAGGACGTCTTCAAACCTCTCTAGCTGCAAAGGAAGGAGGATGTTGACAAATATTTTGCTTTGGTTGACACCAACGGCTCTGTCAAGGAACTAACCTTGTTCCCTCCTGGACTCGCACCTTTGTAGTCGTCAAGGATCAAGCTCTCAGTTGCTTGACTAGAAATTTTTAGGCCTAGCACGAGACATTGTCGCATATGAAGAACTTCACCAACCTTTCCGAAGACCTCACAACCATGTGATGTGAGCAAGAAGACCTTCAAACTCTGCACTTTCCAAATCATCATGAATGGTTCATCAACACCTACCATCAAGATTTCAATGGAAGCCGTGTCAAGAAAAATGAAGACCTCAACAGTTATGACCAACCATGACCCTAGGAATAATAGGACAAGCTCAATTGCCTTGATTGAGCTAACCCCAAGTATTGCGAGTTGTTAGGTGTCCTTGGTACCTGTAGTACGTTGAGTGTTCTTGATGTTGTTGCAGTTGCTTGGTGTGTTTCTTGAGTGTGTATTGTTACCTTGTGCTTGTGCTTGTTTTCGGCCTCTTGGCCTTATAAACCCTCTGGTGTGTAAAAGAACCTTGGATAGGAAACCTCTCTATACTGTGTGTTCCCTCTCATCTATGTGTGTCAAGCTCGATGAGCATAGATAAGATAGCAATAAAACACTAACTCTAGCCTTGATAATAGAGGATTATAAATCTTCTCTGACACATACCCGAGATCTCATACAAAATAATTTGTTGAGTGTCTCAAGCTTCATCAAGACCCCTCTACAACGTCAACGGAGTAGAAGATAGACCCGCCTGGACTACAAAAGACTTCTGGAAGGCAAAGACTTCACTAACCTGGATTGCCTAACCTTAAATCGAGAGTTTCGCTAACATTGATGATACTCTCTTAACCCCTCCAGCACCGGGTAATCTTCTAACAAGCCAACTAACATGGAGCATAGTAGTATCGAAGCCAAGCCTAACCTGCGAAGTTCAACAAGTTCTTGGAACATGAAGATGAAGACTCACATGTTTCATCTCCACCAAGCAAATGGAAGCCTGAAGACTCTTCAAGATCCAGTCCTCGACTCGCCTTTGCCAAATGAGAACCTTAATCTCTAGCCCGAGATCACTCGGAAGAATACTCCAGGTTAGGACTAATGTTGCCCTGCTAGTTAGGAAGCGTAGAGAGTTAAGTCTACAAATATGAAGTACCTGGCAAGATTGAAGCTCAAGCACCATTATCTACAACCTCTATAGCACTCCAAGCTCAAGACAGAAGGGTCTACACCAATATCAAGCTTCAAGGCATGACACGAAGATTGAAGATTCCATCAAGCTACATGAAAGAAGAAACGACTCCAAGCTAGCGAGAGCTACCAGAGAAGCCTCAACTTTTCAAGACCTCAGTTACAAGATGATGACCTTCTGACTTTTGTGGAATCTTTATGGGCACACTAGATATCCCAACCGCACTAACTTTAGAGGCGTCTCGATGGGGTTTCGACATGGTACTCTCGACAGCATCAACTCTTTAGCCATCAACTTCAGTAAATGAAGACAATCCACATCTTTGGCAAAAGCAAGTCTTCGACACAGCTCCGGGTATCATCGGTGAGTTGGAAAAGCAATCGCTGAAGCCTAACTCTAACATAGTCTCTACACCACTCTAGTACTACGCTTAGGAATCTCGGGACGAGATTATTTTTAAGGGGGGAAGAGCTGTAACACCCCAACTTTTGTAACCTTGTTTAAGCAGAGTTTGGTAATGCAAAAATGAGGGCCAACAAAAACTATTTGCAACTAGATAAATAAAATAGAGTTTCATGTGTGTTTGCCTAAATAGTTGAGAAAATCTTGTTGCGGGAGTGTTGGTGGACCAACTCAATCTTTGTGCTCTTGTGATCATGCCATATTTTGTGCTACTAGGTTTTTCTCTAAACAAAGTATCTTGGCACCTCTCTTATTTCAAAATATTTTAATTTCCCAAAATAGGAGCCAATACCTATTTTAAAACAAGAGCTCTACCAAAACTGAGCATTTACAAAACTACAGGGACATAGTGTTGTGATCCCACTATTTTATAAAACTACTATTTTATAAACCATTGGCAAGTGGTCTTCAAACACCTCTTGAGAAACTTGATAAAGGATATGTTTGAGTCTCCAATAGTTTTTAGAAATATTTATAAGAGCCTTACTCCCTTATTTGAAACTCATTTCAAACGTCACCATGGCATGATCATTAGTGAGCACTTGTTCTGCCCTTGTCCTAGTGATGCAAGATTGGTTGCTAATGTTTGGCTTTATGCGATGAGTTGACATTGTGTGACAATGGTTGACTTTAACTGAGTGCTTGTTAGTAGCTATGATCTTCAGGTATGCTTATGGCCTAACCTATCTAAAATCCATCAATTTATAACATGGCTAGTGGGGATATTCTTATAAAACTATTCTAGTCTTTTCCTTCCAAATAAAACCTATTTTTATGTTTCCCTCTTTGTAAACCCTGCAACTCTATTCCTTATGGAAGGAGTATTTATTTTCAAAACACAAGTTTATCCAAAAGAATTAGAAATGAGGTTCACTCATATATGAGCACTAATTTCTTTTACAAAATTTCTTTTATAAATGTATTTTCACAACTACTTTTCCTATTCTCAAAAATAGCATAAATGGGAAAGAATACCTCTTTGGTATTATTCTTGTCTCTGAAAAATTTGGGAATATTACCCAATGTTTATAAAAGTGCTCTCGCTATGTCTTAAAAAGAAAACCCACCTGGCTATGATCAACTTTTCTACGCAAATCGTCAACATCTATCTCTGATCTATTGGTCTATGTGACCAAACCCTGTCCTAAAAATCATCTAGCAAGTCTCAAATAAAATGGAGGATGCTCCTAATAATCATCTATATTTAGTTCCATCTCTACCATCTTTCCAAGATCATTACTCAGAGCCCAAGTCCCTCTCTTCCATTCTTAGAATGTTTCTAATCCAATATCTGCACTTGGATCATCTTTCCAAGATCATTACTCAAAGCCCAAGTCCCTCTCTTCCATTCTTAGAATGTTTCTAATCCAATATCTGCACTTGGATTAGTTGATTATTAGCTTGGTGACCAAATCATATCCCTAGTAATATTTCCAAGCCGAATATTATCTCATTCATTGTTCAAATTTAATGCTCCCTCCACATATTCCTAAAACCCTAAACCCATTATTCTTTATTTTTCCCTTTTTTTTCTACAAAACTTTTCAAGGATTAGCTATTATTTTTGGACAACTTTTTTTTTACATAAACTAGGACATGGTCATCAAGATACTGTATCACTTCATCTTCTCCCAAAAATAAATGTATAATTTTTCCCTATTTTGATTTCCAAAATTATTAGATCCCTACAAATGATGTCAATGTCATCTCTTGTTTCTGGCCCCATATAGAAATTGGTGGGATATTTCTCCAATGCTCTTCTAAGTACTATGATACTAGAGTGACCCTATTATCTTGATCCTCATTTACAAAATTTTGAGAAGAAATCCTATCCAAACCATATTCAATCAAATTTGGCATGCAAGCCAAGTGGGATCTTATAGACACCGAAACTTCTCAAATTTTGTGTGGCTATTCAAAACCCCATGATCACCTCTCTAACATATCTAGCCATACTTGTAAGGGAGTAAATCTTTGAAATCAATCGAAATCACATATTCAACCAAATCTTGATCATTATTCATGTCTACTTTTCTATCTCTCGTTAAAACTGAATCCTAGCATTTAGAGAGATGGCGTGACCTTCTCCTGCACTCTCTCTCCATCTTGGAAATTTTGTAGCCTAGCTACAGTATCCATTTTGTCCCCATCCTCTTGGAAATATGGAGTGGCCGGGGAGCAAGATTTCAGCAAATCTTGGTGCAGCGTCTCCCTCACCTCTCTATCCCAGGAGACCAACAACTGGTCAGCGCCGTTGCCCTGCATCCTTGTCCCTCCCAGGCATGCTCCCTCTCACTCCCTTACATCGATGTACATGCCCGACCCCCAGTCACCGCCATGACATGTTTATTTTTCTAAACTTTCTCCTCTGGCTGAACAGCCGCGCCACTGACCTCCCCTAAGCATCACCGAGCCTTACCTTGCAAGCCATCTCCAATTTACGGCTTCTCTCATTCTGTCTCGACCGCGCTCTGGTAGACAACGTTCCGTCGAACACCTGGCGTGCGCGAGTTCGTCGTCTCCCATCCTAGCCGACCGACCTCCTCTTGCCCTTTCCTCTCACTAGCAACTGTGCCTAGCATGCGTGGAGTCACTGGCGCAATCCCACCCCTTATTATTGTCCGATAGCCCCTGGCCACACTCGCCGCGCTCTACCGCCAGTCTGCGCGTGCCACGTCTCGGCAGAGCACGGTCTCGAGCCATAAAACGCCAGCTGAGCCTCCCTTAGCCACGAAGGCACGAACCCACCTACCCTAAAATCACCCCTCCTGTAACCCGCAAAGACCTCTCGAGCAGCCCGGGATCTGGAGTTCTTCCTCTGTCGAGGATAACGAGTTGGAGCTCACCTCGGTTTCCGACCGTGTCGAGCATGGCAAAGCTCGACGCCATCATCACCCCGTCTCTCTCCCGGCTCCCTCTCTGCTGCTATATCTCCCCCCTCAATATGCTAGCACTAATGGCGCCCCCAACCTTTTCTTGTCAGGAGCTCACCAGAAGATCTCTGTCCTCGAGCTCGACCGTCGTCGTTTCGTCACCGCCGCGGAGATCGACTCCGTCCAGGAGTACGTCCTGGTGGCGCGTGTCCTTGATGTCCAGTAGGGCCTCCCCGTGCCGCAGACAGCCTCCACGGTGAGCCCTCCTCCTATCTCGTCTTCTCCGTCGAGTGCATCGAGCACGCATCGTGCATGGCAGGCATGGTTAGCTAGCCTATTGCACAATTTTTAAAGCATCTTTTTTTTCTTTCTTAGTCACGGTTCTGATCACAACCCATAGCTTAGTGGGCCGGCCTTGCACTATGCGGCTAGATCTGTTAAATTTAGCCCACTAGCATTTTTTTTAGGAAAATCTGTAAATGGATTTACTAGATCTGTTAAGTTGTAAAATCTATAGAAAATTATAGGAGCGTGAAAATGACTTAGTTCAAATTTCTATGGATTCCTTGTTCAAATATCTATCTAATTCCACCAGCCCCACTCCATTTAGATCCATGTAGAAATACATATTTTTGAACTAGCAAATCAACCCTCTTTTCAATCAAAAATACAAATCTGCAGATCTGTAAATTCAAATGGGGTGCTTCCAACTTTTAGTTATACTATGATATATTATCTTGCATGTGGCACTTGAATGACTACTTTTTGATGTGTATGTCTACAGTAGTAAGTGTTGTGCTAATTAAGCTATTTGGAATCGTTTAATTTATTGAACCAAATTTATGCATAATTTTGGCATGATCCCGATTTCCTTGGATCATGTACTGCAGGAGCTTGCTAGATCCATAGCTGGTAGAATTTTCCGAATAGTAGAGATTATCTGAGACTTAAATTGCTTTTTTGGCCATTGTTTTCATTAGGAAAATCATAGAAAAATATTTAAAAATCCTTTTGGGCTGAATCCACTTTTGTTGATTTCTGAAAGTTGATATCTTTCTGTTGGTATGTTGCTTGAATGATTTGAATGCATAGAAATACCTGAGTGTTAAATATGGCCTATTAGGATTTATTGTTTGATAAAATCCCCATTTAATCTTGGAATGTGATAAATGGTTGAAGTCAATTGGAGTAGCTCGGTATTGTGTTAGGCTACCTACTGGTGTTAGTCTACCTACTGGTCTTAGTTTTGGTGTGTTATGGTTGCTGTGGTGAAGTGTGTGGTTTGTTTGTGCTAGTGTCCTTATTTTGTTATTTGTTACCGACTTTAGATTCGAACGACACCGTGTTTTCTAAGGAAGAAGGAATCTTCGAGTATCAGGAAGAAGAAGACCAGGGACATGCCAACCAAGGCAAGCCATCTAAACTTGATTCATATTTGATCCTAGTTTTACTTATTGCATATCTTATAAATGTTTATGAAAATGCATGATTTTATATTGTTATCACCTCTAGATAGCAATTATTGGCGACTTGGCTCCACAAGTCAATTGTTATCATCCTTATGGATGACACCCTCTCGACACCTACTTATCCCCTGGGTTAGTGGTATGATGGTTAGCATCATGACCTTTGGAAAACCTTATAGTGGAGCAAAAACTCTAGCTGGGAACACTCCAAAATGAGATTTTGAAAATGTATTCAAAAACCTTGGAATGGGAATCTATTCCATTGATGGATTTAAAAAAAATGGGTTTGAAAATAAGGTGGGATGTTTATCCCTGAGTTGGAGGCAGCAAGAATTTTATAAAAAGGCATTGGTGTTTCTTTGTAGTCGCTCAGAACAATTAACCCGTGCAACCACATTACCCTGGTATGGGATGGGGCTTAGCTCGTAGTTTGTTTATTTTAGTATGGGAGTATCATAACTATATATGGGTATGCAGTACCCCGGAATCCGGATTGCTGCAAGTAAATGGGCAATAGTGAATCGGGATCCAGTGAGGGATTTATCCGGCCGGAAGACACTATGGGTCTCCTAACGTGGCACTGGAGTTACGCTCGAATGTGGAGGTAGACTCCCAGGGTGTGCCGGGGAGGTACATACTCCATAGGGTAGATTCCTGTACTAAGGTAGATAAGCGAATGGCTCTGATCGGGTGCTTGTCGTGGCATAGGATGCTATGCGAGGATGATGCCCACATGATAAGTATCCGGATGGTGTGGGTAAAGTGTACAACCTCTGCAGAGTGTAAACCTATTCGAATAGCTGAGTCCTCAGTCATGGACGGTTGGAAAGATCACTACATTGCCCAATATCAGTTTTGGTTTTAGAAAGTGATTTTCTAAAAATGGAGAAGGGTGCCGGACGGAGTACTTGGAGGGTATTGCCGTGGCACGAGTATGGTTCGGAGTACTTGTAGGGTACTGCCAAGGAATTGGAGATGGTCATGTGTGATTGACCTAGTCTTATGAATGGAGATGGTCATGTTTGATTGACCTGGTTTATGAAAAGAAAAGGGTTTCCCCCTTCCTAGAGATTTTTACTAAAAATGTTTTATAAAAGATTTTAATAAGGATATAGAGATGTCATAGAACATGGTTCTAGACATGCTATATCGATACGAGAAAGTATGTTTTCAAAGAAAACAAAGTAGAGTAGAGCCTTTCCTTGCTACATCCATACTGCATATCAAACTCCTTCTCTTTAGATGGTTTGCGAGTACAATTCAAAATGTACTCACGGCTTTGTCCCTGGCTATTAACTTGGTTAGACTATGAAGAAGACTACGAGGAAGGTGACAATGGTTACGACGTCGCTGGTGCGAACTAGGAACGTCTCCTAGTCTGTTGCCTATAGGGTAGTAGGCATGACATGGGTCATCAACGCTGCTTGGTATCCGCTGCTTAGATGTGCACTTGCCCTGCGTGGCATTATCGAGCTTGGTCATGTGACCAGTTGTAAGTTTATTATTCGTTAATGTAAAGGATGATGTAATTCTGTTATCAACTCGGATATGTGGATTCACGACACACTGATCATGGGATCGTGAATTGTATGCATATCGGGTATTCCGGGTGGGTAATCCGAGGTCCCCACACTATCCCTCTCTCTTGCCCTAGAACGCCATGGCATGGCCATTTTTTTAAACTTGATCATTTGACCGAGCCATCTCGCCGCTGGACTCCCCGATGTATACTTGAGCCTTCCCAGGCAAGCATCCGACTTTGTATAGTTTTTGTCAGCCTTGCCCGACCTTGCTCTGATAAACATCGTTCCGACGAACACCTGGCGGGCGTTCAGTCGACGACCTCTTCCCGAGCCAACCGAGCCCCTCCGAACCTGAAACTTTGCCAGCTACATTGCCTCGCATTACCATACCCGCTGGCGCAGTCTTGTCTCCTCCTCTTGTTGTTTCCCTCCTATCCCACTCACCGCCCTCGTCGGCCAATCATAGCATAGCCGCCTCGCCCCTAGCTCCCATGCACCGTGTCCTCAGTGCACCGATTTTTGGCAATATAAGACACTCCCGAGCCCCTACTCTCTTCACTTCCCCTAGTTCACCTACAACACACACCCAAGGCGCCGACTCTACCCCCTTTTTCTAAGAACTAGCCCCTGCTTGCTCCCGGTGTCTGAGTGGTTGAAGTCAAGGAGGAGCTCGCCACGGATCCTCTCCTCTCCCTCTCTTTGTTCTTTGGCTAGACCTCGATCCGTCCAACCTAATTCCTGAATTTTTACTGTCCTAGGAGCTGGCTGGACTATTGTCGTCATCGAACTCGTCCGAGGTAGTCATGGCGTTAATGCGTGGCTCGTTCTCGTCTTCGCGGTCGTCCAGAGGCTGTCGAGCTCGTCCAAGTCGGTGGAGATGAGCCGCCTCGTGACACCGCACCACTCCCGCATCACCCCCTTCATCCCTGGCTTCCCGCGGTGATCCCCTGCGTGTCTCTGTCATCGCTAGCTGCGGCTGTAGCGCCGTCCAAGTCATCGCCCGAAGCGCTTCCAAGGCAGCCAGGGCGGGCCGCCTTTCGCCTCCACGCCACCCCGGCCATGTTTCCCCATCGTCCCCCTCGGTGAGCCCTTGCTCCTCTCCCGTCGCTAGGTAACACCCGCACCGCCGAGTCGTCTCGTCGGGGAAGAAATAGCCCAGGACAGCTCCGCCTGCATGGCTATTTCGGTCGTAGTCGCTGACTGGGCCCCGCATGTCGGATAGACCCTTTTTTCTCTCACCCGCGCGTCAGACGAGGGAAGTTGGGCCGGCCCGGCGCTGTGTTATGCTGGCCCGTTAGATTCGGTCCGTTATATTTTTATTTTCTAGAAATCTGGTAATCAAATTGCTAGATCTGCTAGCTTCATAAATTCATATTTAAATCTCTGAGCATCAAAATGAATTGATTCAAATTTATTTGAGTTCCTTGTTAAAATATCTATCACACGGAAGTGGTCCTATACCAAAATAATTCCTGTATATTTACTTCTATTTAATCTTGTTCACTAGGTACTTTTCCTTCAAAAATACATATCTGGAAATCTAACACTCAGAAAATTATCAATCCAATTTTGTTGGAATCCTTGTTAAAGTATCTGCCATGTTCCCCTAGTTGTAGTACTGTTTGATGTGTATTCTATCCACAATAATTCCTGCAAGTTATTAGCTTATTTGACTTCAGCATTTTTTATTTATCAAGGTTTATAAGAGAAAATGAGTTGGAATCAATTTTCAGTGAACATGTACTGATGTATCTCACCAATCCTAGGTTTTCAAAAATTAGTGAATTACTGATATTTTCTGGGAGTTTTATTTCCAAAACAGCCACCTATTTCATTGGAAAAATCATAGAAGAATAACTATAAACCCTTCTGGGGTGAATCCACTTTTGTTGGGTTCAGAAAATATATGCCCTTCTGTTGGTATGATGGTAGAATATTTTAACTAGTAAAAATTGCATGCTTGTTATTTAGAGTATAACTAAGGTTTTGTTGACCGTTAAATCTTTGCCTTATTTCTATAAATAGCTATTGTTATTGAAATGCCTGAAAGTGTTCAGTATGATGTTTTGCTTGTTTCTGATACTAGTTTGTGTGAGTTGTATACTGCTATGATGTGTGTGCACCTTGTATGCTTGCATGCTTATGTGTGCTATTGTTTATCGGTGCTAGATTCGAACGACACCGAGTGTATCAAGGAAGGGGAAGTATTTGATTATCAAGAAGAACAGGACCAGGGACAGGCCAACCAAGGCAAGCCATCTAAACTTGTTGCATATCTGATCCCAGTTTTACATATTACATGATTTATTACTGTTTATGAAAATGCATTGTTTTATGTTGCTATTGCCCTAAATAGCAATTGTTGGCGACTTGGCTCCACAAGTCAAATGATATTATCTTCATGGATGACCCCTATCTTGACACCTACTTATTCCCCAGAATTAGTGGTGTGATGGTTAGCATCATAGCCTTTGGAAAACTTTGTAGTGGAGCAAAAACTCTAGGTTGGGAACACTTAAATGGGACTTTGAAAAATGATTTCAAAAACCTTGGAATAGTGCTCTATTCCTCTGAAATGTTTTCAGGAAAATATGTTCTGGAAAATGGAGGAAGAAGGAGTTGGTGGTTTTATAAAAAGGCATTGGTGTTTCTTTGTAGTCGCTCGGAACAATTAACCCGTGCAACCACATTACCCTGGTATGGGACGGGGCTTAGCTCGTAGTTTGTTTATTTTAGTACGGGAGTCTCATAACTATATAAGGGTACGCGGTACCCCGGAATCCGGATTGCCGCAAGTAAATGGGAAATAGTGAATCGGGGTCCAATGAGGGATTTATCCGGCCAGAAGACACTATGGGTCTCTTGACGTGGCATTGGAGTTACGCTCAAACATGGAGGTAGACTGCCAGGGTGTGCCAGGGAGGTACATACTCAATAGGGTAGATTCCCATACTAAGGTAGATAAGCGAAAGGCTCTAATCGGGTGCTTGTCGTGGCATAGGATGCTATGTGAGGATGATGCCCACACGATGAGTATTCGGATGGTGTGGGTAAAGTGTACAACCTCTGCAGAGTGTAAACCTATTCGAATAGCCAAGTCCTCGGTCATGGACGGTTGGAAAGATCACAACATTGCCCAATGTCGGTTTTGGTTTTAAAAGTGGTTTTCATAAAAATGGAGAAAGGTGCCGGACGAAGTACTCGGAGGGTACTACCGTGGCACGAGAAAGGTTCGGAGTACTTGTAGGGTACTCCCGAGGAAATGGAGATGGTCATGTGTGATTGGCCAGGTTTATGAAATAAAAAGGGGTTTCCCCTTCCTAGAGATTTTACTAAAAATGTTTTATAAATGTTTTAAATAAGGATATAGAGATGTCGTACAACATGGTTCTGGACATGCTATATCGACACGAGAAAATCGTGTTTTCAAGGAAAGTAAACTAGACTAGAGCATATCCTTGCTACAGCCATACTGCATGTCAAACTCTCTCCCTTTAGATGGTTTGCGAGTACAATTCAAAATGTACTCACGGCTTTGTCCCTGGCTATTAACTTGCTCAGACCTGGAAGACGATTATGAGGAAGATCATGGTGGGAACGACGACGCCGATGCGAACTAGCAACATCTCCCAGTCAGTTGCCTGTAGGGTAGTAGGCATGACGCGGGTCATCAACGCTGCTTGGTATCCACTGCTTAGTTGTAGACTTGCCATGCGTGGCAATATCATACTTGGTCATGTGACCAATTATAAGTATTTTATTCGGTACTGTAATGGATGATGTAATTCTGTTATCAACTCGGATATGTGGATTCACAACATACTGATCATGGGATCATGAATTGTATGCATATCGGGTATTCCGGATGGGTAATCCGGGGTCCCCACTATCATCCTGATCCTCCATGTCCATGTCCTCCAGGTAATCCTCATCATCACTAAGGAGAGCATCTCTCTCCTTGCAAAGGCAATGCCTTTATCCTCAGCATCCCCGAGATGGGTCTCGAGATCGCTAAGATACTCAGTCAGTTTTGCCACCTTTAACTCCAACTCCACAATGGTGTCATCTCTTGCTTTGCGCTGGCGACGAATGCGCCTACTCTCTCAGGCAAGGAGCTTGATGGTGCTCCTAGCATCCAAGAGGGCGAAGTGGTCGAGGTTGGCCTTGGTGCGGGCACGGTCGGCCTCCTGCTGTGTGTAGTAGAGCATGAAGTCCAAGTGATCCATGTGGTGACTCAGCTCGTGGTGTCCAGGCATGTTCATGGGGCGTCCGGTGTCATCACGTTGGGCAAGATGCCGGAAATGCTCCTCATGGGTCTCCTCGACGTGTTGTCCACACATGCGGGCAAGCATCTCCTGTAGACCCCGGTCCAATCCATCGGCCCAGGTGTTCTCCACAATCTCAAACTCGATCAGTGGGGAAGTAGGATCTCCCACCTTACCGTGGCAACTTGCCGTGACAAGCCACTGAAGTTCCCCTTCCGGGTGATTATGGAGATTGATTCCTGTGAACTCCGGGAACGGACGGTCAAGGTGCAAGGCCAGGGAGGTGAGGTCATGCTCAAAGACAAGACTCCCACCATGCCCTAGTTGGTAGTGCGTGATGCCGTCGGGTTCCATCTACAGAATTTTCAGGTAGATTAAGTTAGTGAGGGTCTCAAATGTGCAAAATTTTAAGTATGCAAAATGAATAAAAAACTAAAGTAAGTAATTTAGTAACAAGAGGGGAGAGAGTAAGAAATATTTCATTATTCCTTCTCTCTTTTTATTTTACTAACATTAGTTTAAATTTCTTTCTAACACCCATTCTAACTAAGGTCTCCTATGGTTATCCTAGGCTCTGATACCAACTTTGTAACACCCCCAAATTTAAAGAAATTCGAGGTGCCCGTTATGTATTCTACCACAATCCCAGAATCATTGTTGTGATACACATAACGTAGTTGGTAACCAGTTCTATAGATATTACAATACGAATCGATCGAATACAAATGGTCATAGTGACCAAGTTCTTATTACAACACTAGATAGTAGCGGCTCAGGCCCATGCCTTCACCCTACAGGCAATGCCGACTAGCAGATGATCTTAGTTCTAGTACTCTTTGTCGTATCCTTCCTCCTGATATTCCTCCTCGTAGTCTGGCCAAGTAAATAGCCAGGGACAACGCCATGAGTACATTGAATGCACTCGCAAACCATCTTATAAACGGAAGATAAAGGAAATATGCAAGGCTTGTATAGTGGTCTAAGCTCTAAGTCGGTTTGCATAAAGCTAGTTTTCTTCCCCAAGAATATTCATTAAAAGATAAGAGAGTTTTAGTTCTCTAATTGGAACTTACGATGGAACCTCAAGTGTTGATCATAGTCATTAATCAGGTCAAGTCATTGACGGGTGTCATAGTTCATTTTATCCATGTCAAAATCTTGACAAAGGTTAAGTACCGCTAACCCAACTGTCCATGACCACGGACGCGCCTATTCGAATAGTTTTGACCTCTGCAGAGGGGTACACTTTACCCATAAGATTCAATACATCTGGCGGGAACCATCCACGGATCGTCATACACAAGTATGCGGTGTTCAGATGATCAAACAAAATCTTTCACTTGTCTACTCTAATATAGGATCCTTCCCTAGGAGCCCGAGACACGGCATTCTCCGCTTCGGCACCCCTAGTTTTGCCCGCTATAGGGTGCTGTATGAATGGATGAGTCCACTCGGTTCGGAAGTATCAAGCACATTGTGCACTTCTATAAAGGATGATGCAAGGTATCCCATACTAAAGCAAACAAGCTACAGACCAAGCCCCTTCCCATTTAGGGGTAGTGTGGTCATACTGTAAGGTTGGTCTGGCATATACTTCACACCTCATCATTCAAAATTAATTTCATAGTCATTTGTCATTATTGCTTTCCTTTCGAAAGTTCAACTTGGGTGGACAATCTCCATTCAAGATTTTCAACCTCAGTTCATAACTTTCAATAGGGTTCCCATCTAGATTACTCCAAAAAAATTAGCGGCTAAGCAAACTAATGTAAAAATGCTTGAACCAAGGGGGTAGTAGATAGCTCTGTTTGGTAATCTTGCTAAGCAAGACCTCACTACAATTATTCCTCTACTCTAGCAATTTAATCATGCAATTTAATTTGAAGACCAGAAAGTATGCAATTTGAAAACTAGGTATTGGGTATGATTCAAAAGATGGCTTGCCTTGGTTGGCAAAGTATCCGGGGTAGTCTTCTTCTTCTTCTTGGTAGTATCCTTCCTCGGGCACTTCTTCGGCAACACTAGGGTCTATTAACAATACAAAAAATATACACACAATCACCAAACATGTTCAAACCTCACTACAATCATACACACAAGTTTTAAAATAGAGCAACTATTATCTAGCACTAATTTGGTTGGGTTCCAAGGGTTGGGATTTATTTTGAAAATTGGGGTGTAAGTTGAAGTGTGCAAAGGTTTACTAATAGATAATTGAGTTTCAAAATATCTCCTGCAAGTGTACTTGACCAAGGTCAATTCTTACAGAGATGCATTCTAAATTATGGTTTATACCAATGGATGTATAAAATTTCTACTTATATACTATTTGCCTACTATTCCTAAGTTAAGATTGCCTATTTAACCACATGGGAAACTAGCATTTCATTTAAATAGTTCTAATTTGAAAACTAGTGTTACCAACAGATAGATAAAACTAAATGTGAATTTTTAAAGTTGGATTCACATTTTTTTGAGTTTTATTTGATTTGTTATGGATTTTGCAAGGTTGCAAAGCTGCTGGTTTGTTATTTTTACCTAATTAAAATTATAATTCTAAATGGGCTGAAAACACTTCCATTGGCTAGATCATGTTCTAAGCTTTCCAACGACATATTATTTGCTAAATTTGGACTCATAAATCTTTGGGAATCTTAAATTCAAAATCAGGTCAGATTCAAAATTTCTAAACCCCTCTCTATATTTTTTTTCTAGTATTTCTGGTAACAGGCCACGCGCGGAGAGGTTCACGGGCCAGCCCAGCGGGCGTTTCCGAGCGCGGGCAAAAAAAATGTGCTGACAGGGGGGGCCCGCCGGTCAGGGCACTTAAAACCGAAGAGGTATGGGGAACGCTCGGCCGTTGGATTACAACACGATTCAATGGCTCGAGGCCGTCTTCCCCAGCTCGACGGGGACGGGGAGAGAGCGGGGCCTGGGAGAGGGCGGAGCCTAGGGGGCTCACCTGAGGTAACGGGGAGCGGCAGCGAGGGTGTAGAACAGCGGCGGAGCTCCTTCTCGGCCGCCCTGGACCACCTGCAGGTCCGGGGAGCGCCAGATTCGCCGGGAATGGGAGGTGCTCTCGGAGCTCCTCGTCGGCGATGGAGAGCTCGATCGGGCACGGGAGCGGGATTGGTGTTGTCTGGCAGATAGCGGTGGGTGGTGTGAGCTTGGATGCAGGGTCGAAGGGGCTTTTTAAAGGCTGGAGAGGGGGGCACGGGCGGTGTACTAGGGCGGCAGTAACTCAAGGGTGCTGCGTGGTTGACGTGGGAGCAGATTGTCCTTGTGCGTGGTGAATAACCAGCCCGTTGGGAACCCCAAGAGGAAGGTATGATGAGTATAGCAGCTAGTTTTCCCTTAGTTTAAGAAACAAAGGTTTATCGATCAGGAGAGGAGACACAAACGACTGAAGGTGATGCGGAACCTGCACACACACAACCAAGTACTTTGTTCCCAACTTGCGATGAGGTTGTCAATCTCACCGGTTTGCTTGAAACAAAGGTTATGAGCGTATCGAGTGGAAAAAAATATAGTATGCGAGTAAAGTAAACAGTGCGAGTAAAGTAAACAGGTGATAGCAATATGATGGAAATAGGACCGGGGTCCACAGTTCACTAGTGGTGTCTCTCCATAGATAAATAACACATGCTGGGTAAACAAATTACAGTTGGGCAATTGACAGAATAAAGATAAACGTGATATGTCAAGAAGATCACTGTGAGATTTACTCTGGGCATTACAACAAAATACATAGACCGCCATCCAACTGCATCTATGACTAATAATCCACTTGTGGTGAATCAATCCGAGAACTCCACAACTATTAAGTTGCGAACAACAGATAATTGCATTAAGCAAAGTGTGTAATGTAAACAAAGCATATGCCCTTGAGCATATGAATGTTGTTTTCTCCCTAGTAGCAACAGCACATCTACCACCTTAGAGGTTTCTGTCACTCCCCCAGGTGAAATAGAGGCATGAACCCACTATCGAGCATAAATACCCCCTCTTGGAGTCACTAGCAACTACTCGGCCAAGATAGCTACTAACAACAGAGAGCATGCAAGATCATAAACAACATAGAGATAACAAAAGATATAATTCAGTACAGCAACTTAATCATAAACACCAATATTCATCGGATCCCAACAAACCAAACATGTAGAATTACATAACGGTGATCTCAATCATGTAGGGCAGCTCATGAGATCTAAACATGAAGCACATGGTGGAGAAGACAACCATCTAGCTACTGCTATGGACCCATAGTCCAAGGTAGACTACTCACTCATCGCTCCGGAGGCAAGCATGGCAATGAAGAAGACCTCCGGTGGCGATTCCCCTCTCCGGCAGGGTGCCGGGAAGAGCTTCTGGACCCTCCCGATCTTTGGGTCGATGGTGGCGGCGGATCGCGATGTGTTCTGGAAATCTGATCGGGTACTTAGGTTTTTTCCGTCGGGGGGTCTTTATAGGCGAAGGGGCGATGTCAGAGGAGGAGCCAAGCGCCCTCATGCGGGGCCCGCGCGGCCAGGGGCCTGGCCGCCCCACCCCTGCGTGTGGGGCCCTGGTGGCCCCCCTCCGACTCTTCTTCGGATCTCTGGAAGCTTCCGGGTAAAATAAGACTTCAGGAACTTGTTTCGTCCAATTCCGAGAATATTTCCTATGTATCACTTCTGAAACACAAAAACAGCAGAAAACAGGAAACTGGCACTGTGGCAACTCGTTAATAGGTTAGTTCCGGAAAATGCATAAAAGTGCCACGAAGTGTAACGAAACAATAGGCAAATGGTGTAAAAACAAGCATGGAGCATCAAAAATTATAGATACGTTGGAGACGTATCAAGCATCCCCAAGCTTAACTCCTGCTCGTCCTTGAGTAGGTAAGTGATAACAAAAGAATAATTTTTGAGGTGACATGCACCTACACAATCTTGATCATATATGTAAGCATTTGTGAGCTGGGATCATAAGAACTTAAAACATGGGCATGAAAGATATAATCTTGACAATAGAAACTTAGCAACCATGTTGTAAACATGCAAATGAACACAAACAAAAGATCATGAAAATGAAACAATGAAAGTCAAACGTGTGTTCAAATCATAAGGAAAAACATACAAATGGTTTTCAGCTTGTCCTTCAAAGAGAGCAAAACATAAATGCATAGGACACCTTCAAGTTTAAGAGGGCGACTAGATACAAATAATTTAAGAACAAGTGAAACAAACAATATGAATCAATCAATGAACTTTGGGACAATGCATATCACACTAAGAATGACAACTATGCTCTCTTAATGGTGCATAAAGAAAGAAGGTGGTGGCTCAACATAAAAGTAGAAGAAAGGCCCTTCGCAGAGGGAAGCAGTGATTGCAAGTTTTATAACCTTCAAAAATTATGGTACTTACCGGCTTTGAGCTCTCATTGCCCCCATCATAAGCATCTTGAATGGTTAAATTTAATGCGAGAGCAATTATGATGCATATGCTTGACAAATCATAAGTTGAAAACCTCGTGCCCCGTGAATACGAGTACCCAAACCTCATGCTACTTTACTTAGAGTCCCAAGTAAGGCTCTTGTCATTGTAAGTATATGCATATCATTGAGAACCGCCAATGGGGTACCTCCGTGCCCGATGACATGGAACAAGCCCACACCAAAATGACAGGACAAGCAGACAATGAACACCTCGACATCTCTTTTATTTGCCTTTTGTTTAGCTTTTTATTGTGAGATGCGTCGTCGAATGTTCACCATGGGTATGCTGAAAATTTCCACCATGAATTATGCATGGCTTAGATTGGCGGCCCGGCGTTTCCCTAACACATATACAAACTCCATGATCCCCACAAGATTCCCAATTCATTTCGCACCGCGGGCATCCATAAACAAAAGATCACGATATCAACTCAAATAAGAAGTGCAATGTTGAAAGCTTGCCCCATGACAGCATGGATGGGCTAGAATCCAACTTACAACTTGCAAGCATAACAACTCAACATAAGAGACCACAATGTCAAATTTTTAAGAACAGGAAAAAGTAAAGTGTGCCTTCCGGTTCGTGAGAGCTTTACTGACCGAATTTCGCATAACACTGGTAAGAGTTTAATTTGAAGAGAATAAAAGCAAGTCAAATTTACTTGGAATAGCAAATTGCTAATAGGTATGTATGGTGGACACTTTGGAAAACTTTGGCTTTTAGGAGTTGGATGCATGAGTAGAGCTCATACTCAGTACAAGGCGAGGGCTAGCAAAAGACTGGGAGCGACCAACTAAGAGAGCAATAATGGCCATAATCATGCAAAGCGACAAAGCGACATTAAAAGAAGCATAAGATGGCATCAAAAGTCAAAAACTAAATGATCATGAAGGCTATTGGCGACTTTGTAAGAGTCTAACATGTGTGAGCATGCGCCAAGTCAACCCAAATAAAGCATCAAGGAGAAAACCAAAATAATGCTTCCATACAATAAAAAACAACGCATGATTTTTTCAAAGGCTCATTAAGCAATCTCAGTTATTTGAGACAAATCATGCTACAGCAAAACCACTAAGCATACTATCAAAAAGACATCAAGCATGACATGAAAAAGCCTAAGCCGCAGTCTACACAAGCTCCTTCTTGTACCACTATTTTGCACAAAGCTTTTTCTCTTTTCCAACACCATTTGAAATTTTTATAAACACCTCTTTTGATGAAAACCAATAAAGATCAGAGGCAAAAATACACCTTGATGAAAAGATATGACAAGGTCTGAACGCAAATCAAGGCGAAAACGAAAACCAAAAGCAGTAGCAGAAAAAGAAGAACGCTCGATTTTTAATAAGAGTGAAAACTAGAGCGTTCTTTGCAAATGAAAACGAGTACATCTCCTCCAAAAGAAATTTGTTGGGGTCCAACCATTTATTGCAGCAAACAAACTAAACTAAACCAACTAAGAAAACTAAAACAACTGACGCTCCAAGAAAAACACATAGTGCATGAAGCAATAAAAATATAGTGTTTTGAAAGGTGACCTGATTTTTGCCGATGAAGAAGGGGTGCCTCGGGGGCATCCCCAAGCTTTGACGCTTGTACTTCTTGGATATTTCTTGGGGTGATGCATGGGCATCCCCAAGCTAGAGCTTTTGTCCATTCTTCAACTCATCTCATCATTCTCCAATCCCTACACTTGAAAACTTCCTTCATACAAAACTAAACACAAATCTATTAGCAACATTAGTGCAAGCATAACATATAATCAATCCTCTATTTGCTTCAGGTTTCAACTCAAAACTACCACATATATAGCAAATACTACTGTAGCAACCTCCCCAAAACTTCCGTGATCAAAAGAACTCAAAAGAAAGCGATAAAGTGGCAAACACAAATATTGGCAGAAATCTGTCAAAACTGAACAGCTGACAAAGGTCGAATTTTTGAGGGATTTTCTGTTGCTCAAATCAAATAGTGTTCAACTAACAAAAGTTTAGATATAACCTGGGGCATATGCACAAGAAATCGCAGGTCCAAAAGATAAACAGAGAATTTTCACGAATTTTTACGGTGCAGCACCGAAAACAGTTTCAGGACAGCAACATCCCCAAATCTTTACCTCACTCAAATTAGAGGCTTCTCTTGGCACAAAAACGAAATAAACAAGATAAGGAGCGGTCATTGATACGTCTCCAACGTATCTATAATTTTTGATGCTCCATGCTTGTTTTTACACCATTTGCCTATTGTTTCGTTACACTTCGTGGCACTTTTATGCATTTTCCGGAACTAACCTATTAACGAGTTGCCACAGTGCCAGTTCCCTGTTTTCGGCTGTTTTTGTGTTTCAGAAGTGATACACAGGAAATATTCTTGGAATTGGACGAAACAAGTTCCTGAAGTCTTATTTTACCCGGAAGCTTCCAGAGATCCGAAGGAGAGAAGGAGTGGGGCCACCAGCGCCCCACACACAGGGGTGGCGCGGCCAGGCCCCTGGCCGCGCGGGCCCCGCGTGAGGGCGCCTGGCTCCCCCTCTGACGACGCCCCTTCGCCTATATAAAGCCTCAGGACGGAAAACCCTAGAGGAGTCGGCAATTTTCCAGAAAGAGTTCCGTAGTTCCGCCGCCACCACCGACGAATTTCGGGGGACAGAAGTATTGAAGTGATCTATTCCTCCTTTCATGGTGTAATGTTGACAGTGTGTGCACCATGTTAGTACTTGGTCTAAGTTGCAATAATATCTATCTTGAGTTGTGCTTTGATTTGGATATCTCTATGAGTGGTGTTTGTCAAGTACTTGATGAACTTTAAGGGGTGCTTCTGTAGCCACTACACAATGATTAGTGTTATTCAATAGGAGAGTAATTCAGAGTACCATAGTAGAGAGAAGTTGTTTATTTGTTCAATCATGTTATATTTGTTGGGAGTGTGTCCACTAGTGAAAGTATGATCCCTAGGCCTTGTTTCCAAGCTTTGCACACCGTTTACTTGTTGTTTTGTTACATGTTTGCTCGCAGCGATTTTTATTCCATATTACATTTACTACTCATAATCGTCACTACTACTTGTATTTCACTATCTCTTCGCCGAACTAGTGCACCTATACATTTGACAAGTGTATTGGGTGTGTTGGGGACACAAGAGACTTTATGTATCGTAATTGCAGGGTTGCTTGAGAGGGATAGCTTTGACCTCTAACCTCCCTGAGTTCGATAAACCTTGGGTGATCCACTTAAGGGAAACTTGCTGCTTCTCTACAAACCTCTGCACTTGGAGGCCCAACAAGTGTCTACAAGAATAGAAGTGCGTAGACATCAAGCTCTTTTCTGGCGCCGTTTCCGGGGAGGTAAGGTAAAAGGTACTCGCATCCTCCTGTGTGAGTGCTCGGAGTTATTTCCTTTAGATTCTGCAATTACATCTTTTTGTTTCTTGTTTTTATTTTCACTAGTTAGGCTTAATGGAAAATAAAGAGTTCTTTAGTCTTTTTCCTGAGTTTAGATATGAAGTGTTTGAAGAGAAAATTGAAAAACCTTTGGAGCTTAATTTGCATGCTAATAGTGTTGTTAGTATGAATGCTTTGAACACCGTTGTTGCTAATGCTATAGAAAAGTCTAAGCTTGGGAAAGCTGGTTTTGTTAAGCATGATATTTTTAGTTCCCCAGCTTTAGTGGAGAAAGTTTGTTCTGATGATATTTTATCTCCCATATGTGATGTTCCTTCTTATGATGATATGTTTGAAGAATATGCTTTGCGAAATAGCTGTTCTTTAGCTTGTGATGATACTAAACCTCTAGTTTATGATGGCTATGATGATGAGTATAATATTTTCAGTTCACCTACTATTGAGGATAAAATTAGTTATGATTACAATATGCCTCCTATTTATGATGATCATGGTGATGAGAATAATTATTCTATTGAATTTGCTCCTACTACTATTGTTCCCGTGGTGAGTATTAATTCTTTTATGCATGTGGCTCATGATAGGTATGTTTTATGTGATAGTTATATTGTTAGTTCTATTCATGATGCTACTGAAAGTTATTATGAGAGAGGGAAACATGGTTTGATGGATCTCACCAATATTAATTTTCCCCTCTTTATGTTGCAAATCTTAAAGTGGCACTTGTTTTATCTATCCATGCTTGCTACTATGTGCCTCGTTGATTTATTTTCTTACAAGATTCCTATGCATAGGAAGTGGTTCAGATATAAATGTCTTTCACATTTGCTTTTTGATGCTCTCTATTGCTTCAAGTTTTTATATGGCGCCTTTTCCTCAAGCTCTTATATGGCGCCCACATGAGTATCTTTGCAAATTACTGCGCCTAGCTCAAAGGCGTTAAAGAAAAGCACTCTTGGGAGATAACCCAATATTTTATTTTCAGTACTTTTTCTTTTATTTGAGTCTTGGAAGTTATTACTACTGTAATAACCGCTCCTTATCCTTTTTATTTTGTTTTTGTGCCAAGAGAAGCCTCTAATTTGAGTGAGGTAAGATTTGGGGATGTTGCTGTCCTGAAACAGTTTTCGGTGCTGCACCGTAAAAATTCGTATAAATTCTTTGTATATCTTTTGGACCTGCGATTTCTTGTGCATATGCCCCAGGTTATATCCAAACTTTTGTTAGCTGAACACTTTTTGATTTGAGCAACAGAAAATCCCTCAAAAATTCGACCTTTGTCAGCTGTTCAGTTTTGACAGATTTCTGCCAATATTTGTGTTTGCCACTTTATCGCTTTCTTTTGAGTTCTTTTGATCACGGAACTTTTGGGGAGGTTGCTACAGTAGTATTTACTATATATGTGGTGGTTTTGGGTTGAAACCTGAAGCAAAAAGAGGTTGATTATATATTATGATACACTAATGTTGCTAATAGATTTGTGTTTAGTTTTGTATGAAGGAAGTTTTCAAGTGTAGGGATCGGAGAGTGATGAGATGAGTTGAAGAATGGACAAAAGCTCAACCTTGGGGATGCCCATGCATCACCCCAAGAAATATCCAAGAAGTACAAGCGTCAAAGTTTGGGGATGCCCCCGAGGCACCCCTTCTTCATCGGCAAAAATCAGGTCACCTTTCAAAACACTATATTTTTATTGCTTCATGCACTATGTATTTTTCTTGGAGCAGTCAGTTGTTTTAGTTTTCATTATTAGTTTAGTTTTGTTTGCTTCAATAAATGGTTAGATCATATCATGTTTCTTTTGGAGGAGATGCACTCGCTTTTCATTTGCCAAGAACACTCTAGTTTTCACTCCGATTGTTTCAATGAGTGTTCTCTTTTTCTGCTACTGGGTTTGGTTTTCGTTTTCACCTTGATTTGCGTTCAGACCTTGTCATATCTTTTCATCAAGGTGTATTTTTTCCTCTGATCTTTAATGGTTTTCCTCAAAAGAGTTGTTTATAAAATTTCAAATGGTGTTGGAAAAGAGAAAAAGCTTTATGCAAAAAAGTGGTACAAGAAGGAGCTTGTGTAGACTGCGGCTTAGGCTTTTGCATGTCGTGCTTGATGTCTTTTTGATAGTATGCTTAGTGGTTTTGCTATAGCATGACTTGTCTCAAATGACTGAGATTGCTTAATGAGCCTTTGAAAAAAAATCATGCGTTGTTTTTATTGTATGGAAGCATTATTTTGGTTTTCTCCTTGATGCTTTATTTGGGTTGACTTGGCGCATGCTCACACATGTTAGACTCATACAAAGTCGCCATAAGCCTCTATGATCATTTAGTTTTTGACTTTTGATGCCATCTTATGCTTCTTTTAATGTTGCTTTGTCGCTATGCATGATTATGGCCGTTATTGCTCTCTTAGTTGGTCGCTCCCAGTCTTTTGCTAGCCCTCATTTTGTACTGAGTATGAGCTCTACTCGTGCATCCAACTCCCAAAAAACCAAGTTTGCCATTGTGTCCACTATAAACTCCTATGCATGGTATTTGTAAGCCATTCCAAGTAAATTTTCATGTGCTACCTTTCAAAAACCTTCAAAATACTTCTCGTTTTGTGACACTGTTTTCAGCTCATGGGGACGTAGTGGTCGGATTTGCTATCTTCCATATTGCTTATTCCAAAAAGAGAAAAAAGAAAGAAAAAAAGGCACTCCTCCATGGAATGTGAATGTTGGTGGGCACCCGATGGAATCAGTTAGCCATGGTTTGTGAAAGAAAAAAGGTGGGGAGGAGTGCCAAGCTTTATAAAAGAGCACAAAAGTGCCAATCTCTCTCTCAAAAACTTGCTTCATTTTTGTATGGAAGATAGTAAGAACCCCATTGCTAGTCGTTGACAAAGACAACCACCTCTCAAAACCAATTTTTATCTCTCTGTTTTACAAATGAAAAGCTCTAGCACATGTTTAATCACTGCTTCCCTCTGCGAAGGGCCTTTCTTTTACTTTTATGTTGAGTCACCACCTTCTATCTTTATGCACCATTAAGAGAGCATAGTTGTCATTCTGAGTATAATGTGCATTGTCCCAAAGTTTATCATTGATTGATTCATGACTATGGTTTCACTTGTTCTTAAATTACTTGTATCTAGTCACCCTCTTAAACTTGAAGGTGTCCTATGCATTTATGTTTTGCTCTCTTTGAAGGACAAGCTGAAAACCATTTGTATGTTTTTCCTTATGATTTGAACACACGTTTGACTTTCATTGTTTCATTTTCATGATCTTTTGTTTGTGTTCATTTGCATGTTTACAACATGGTTGCTAAGTTCTTATTGTCAAGATTATATCTTTCATGCCCATGTTTTAAGTTCTTATGATCCTAGCTCACAAATGCTTACATATTTGATCAAGATTGTGTAGGTGCGTGTCACCTCAAAAATTATTCTTTTGTTATCACTTACCTACTCGAGGACGAGCATGAGTTAAGCTTGGGGATGCTGATACATCTCCAACGTATCTATAATTTTTGATGCTCCATGCTTGTTTTTACACCATTTGCCTATTGTTTCGTTACACTTCGTGGCACTTTTATGCATTTTCCGGAACTAACCTATTAACGAGTTGCCACAGTGCAAGTTCCCTGTTTTCGGCTGTTTTTGTGTTTCAGAAGTGATACACAGGAAATATTCTCGGAATTGGACGAAACAAGTTCCTGAAGTCTTATTTTACCCGGAAGCTTCCAGAGATCCGAAGGAGAGAAGGAGTGGGGCCACCAGGCCCCTGGCTGCGCGGGCCCCGCGTGAGGGCGCCTGGCTCCCCCTCTGACGACGCCCCTTTGCCTATATAAAGCCTCGGGACGGAAAACCCTAGAGGAGTCGGCAATTTTCCAGAAAGAGTTCCGTAGTTCCGCCGCCGCCACCGACGAATTTCGGGGGACAGAAGTCTCTGTTCTGGCACCCTGCCGGGACGGGGAAGTGCCCCCGGAGCCATCTCCATCGGTCTCCATCGCCGTCTCCGCCGTCTCCATCGACCTCACCGCCATCTCCATCAACCTTGCTGTCTCCTATGATGAGGAGGGAGTAGTTCATCCCCGGGGCTGAGGGCTCTACCGGTAGCTATGTGGTTCACCTCTCTCTCCCATGATGTGATCTTTATGTGATCGTGAGCTTTGTATCATGTTGAACAAGTAGATGTTATTATTCAGATATTATGTGTACTCTAGTGGTGTTATTAAAGTAATCTATTCCTCCTGCCATGGTGTAACGGTGACAGTGCGTGCATCGTGGTGGTACTTGGTTTAGGCTATGATTGTGATCTCTTGTGGATTATGAGAGTAATTATTACTATGATAGTATTGAAGTGATCTATTCCTCCTTTCATGGTGTAATGTTGACAGTGTGTGCACCATGTTAGTACTTGGTCTAAGTTGCAATAATATCTATCTTGAGTTGTGCTTTGATTTGGATATCTCTATGAGTGGTGTTTGTCAAGTACTTGATGAACTTTAAGGGGTGCTTCTGTAGCCACTACACAATGATTAGTGTTATTCAATAGGAGAGTAATTCAGAGTACCATAGTGGAGAGAAGTTGTTTACTTGTTCAATCATGTTATATTTGTTGGGAGTGTGTCCACTAGTGAAAGTATGATTCCTAGGCCTTGTTTCCAAGCTTTGCACACCGTTTACTTGCTGTTTTGTTACATGTTTGCTCGCAGCGATTTTTATTCCATATTACATTTACTACTCATAATCGTCACTACTACTTGTATTTCACTATCTCTTCGCCGAACTAGTGCACCTATACATTTGACAAGTGTATTGGGTGTGTTGGGGACACAAGAGACTTTCTGTATCGTAATTGCAGGGTTGCTTGAGAGGGATAGCTTTGACCTCTAACCTCCCTGAGTTCGATAAACCTTGGGTGATCCACTTAAGGGAAACTTGCTGCTTCTCTACAAACCTCTGCACTTGGAGGCCCAACAAGTGTCTACAAGAATAGAAGTGCGTAGACATCAGTCATCACAGTAGTAATGACTTCCAAGACTCAAATAAAAGAAAAAGTACTGAAAAGAAAACATTGGGTTATCTCCCAAGAGTGCTTTTCTTTAACGCCTTTGAGCTAGGCGCAGAAAATTGCGAATCAAGTAACATCAGAAGAAGCATTGAGATCAACAGTAGGGGTCTTGTCAATAAGGCATTGTATTTCATCCACATAAGTTTTTGAAGACCCTTTGTGATCATGCTTTGGTACACTATTTTCATCAAAAAGATTTTCAGGACAGATCCAGGCAAAATTATTTTCGAAGGCTTCACATAATCCCAAAAGCTTGCAAGGTATAGGTATTTCGGCTCCTTCATTGTTAGTACCAATAACCTTTATAGGCGAACCGAGTTTATTAAAACGTTTAAGAACCTTTCTAGCTTCAATAACGACATCTTTAAATTCTAAGCGCAAAGTTTCCCAGATAAAAGCTTTCTTTTTGGGATCCTCAATTTCATGAAGCTTAAGGAACATATATTGCATAAAAGGATTAAGACTAGCAAACCTAGTTTCCAACATGTCAATTAAATAAACAGAAGCAACTTCAATACTAGGAGCAATCTCAACCCAAGACTTTTCCTCAACTTCCTCATGCATACTAATGTGACTAAAGAACTCCTCAATGTTGCTTTTGCCAATAATCGAACCACTACCTACTGAGAGATCCTCCAGAACGTACTTAGGGATCAACATGATAAACTAAAGTAAAGAAATAACAACTACCAAGGATTCTAATTTTTTTGGGTTTTTGATAAAAAGCAATGCAGGTAAAATAAATAAAGTAAAGCAAAACAATAACAAAGTAAAGGATGTGTGTGCGAAAAACTCCCCTCGCAGAAGTCTTCGCTTCCTCCCCGGCAACGGCGCCAGAAAAGAAGCTGCTGCGTGGTTAACGTGGGAGCAGATTGTCCTTGTGCGTGGTGAATAACCAGCCCGTTGGGAACCCCAAGAGGAAGGTATGATGAGTATAGCAGCTAGTTTTCCCTCAGTTTAAGAAACCAAGGTTTATCGATCAGGAGAGGAGAGACAAACGACTGAAGGTGATGCGGAACCTGCACACACACAACCAAGTACTTTGTTCCCAACTTGCGATGATGTTGTCAATCTCACCGGTTTGCTTGAAACAAAGGTGAAAGGATCGTATGAGCGACTAGAGGGGGGGTGAATAGGAGCTACCCAATTTTTACTTCTTTTCAAGTTAAGGCTACACAAGAAGGTAAATTCTCTAGATGTGCTACTAAGTGAATTTACCTCGAGTGATAAGCAAGCTAGCAATAATAACAATATAAGTAAAGGTACGAGTAAAGGATAGAGGTAACCGCAATGGAGACACGAAGACACACGGATGTATTCCCGTAGTTCCTTCCTTGTTATGGGAAGTACGTCTACGTTGGAGAGGTGTGGTGCCACAAAGGCCACCAACGCCACAAAGGCTCACCCTATTCTCCGGTGAACAAGCCACAAAGGCGAGTTCATGCTCCACTAAGCGATGCCCTTGAAGGCGGCACGACACCTTTACACAAAGTATTGGGGCTAGCTCCACAACTCAATTGGAGGCTCCCAAGAAAGCCACAAAGGCAAGAATCACCACAAAGACGAGTCAATCAATCACTTACAACACCTAGGGTCACAAGAGCCCCAAGGTGCAAATCCTCCAAGCAAATGGAGGTGGAAATGAAATTCCTTCGGTGAAGATGTAGATCGGTGCCTCCTCCTTCAATCCTCCAAAGATCAAGAGCTTTGGTTGGCTAGAAGGGGAGATCTATGGAATTTGGTGTTTTTCCAATGGGGGTAGGTGAGAGCTTCAAGGATGAACAATGGTTGGTGAAGATCTAACCCTACCCCAGCTAGGTGAAGGGGTATTTATAGGTAGGTGGGAATCTGGCCGTTGAGGGAGCACACAGCAGCATTTCCGGCGATAAGTCCGGCGGCGCCGGGCCCTGGGCCGGACGCCCCGGCGGTAAGTCCGGCGGGACCGGATGCCTCGCCGGGAGTCCGGCGGTGGACCGGGCGGACCCGGCGGACCGCCGAAAACCCGATCAGTATATCAGTCCGGCGGCCCCGCCGGGCCAGTCCGGTCTGCCGCCGGGTGGTCCGGTCTGGGGGCCGGCCAGACCACTTTGACCACTTCGGCAGGCGATTCCACCATATTTCTTTTTGTGCATTAGAACCCCTTCACCTGTGAACTTAAACCTGTATGCATATAATTTAAATCTTAGTTCACACAAAACATAGTCTTGTCATTGTGAATCAAAAAAGTAGAAAGGAACAAATGTCCTTTCAATCTCCCCCTTTTTGAATTGCGATGACAAACTATGTTAGAGTCTCATAGGAGAAACAAAGCATGATAACTAATGAATAGTGAGAGTGCTCCCCCAAAACATATGCACATGGTAGAATTTGCTTTTGGAATGCAAAGTGCAAGATTTAGATTATAGGGAGCTCCCCCACCATCAATATGAACTAAGCATGGTATGGACAAGATAATATCATGGATAGATAATAATATAGCAAGCATAGACATATCCAAACATAAACATAGAGTGCATAGTGCATAATTAAAGTACACACTTGTCCACACACGATAAGGTTCCACTGAGTTTGAGAAACGAAAACGGCAAATAAAAACGCAAATGGACACAAGCCACTTAAGAACCAAAGAAAACGAAAGCGAGGCTTGTGTCATGCGACATTATTCCTAGAGACTCTACACTCTTCTCCCCCTTTGGCATCGAAACACCAAAAAGGGACCAGAGAGTAGACGATGCTAGCGCTCAAAAATCTTCACTGGGGACAGTAGACTCCTCCGGATCATCCTCTCCATGAGCACCTTCTTCTTCATCAGCATCTTCTGGCTCTGAGGGTGGCTCGAAGTCTTCAAAATCTTCAATACCAGCAAACATGTCATCATCAAGAGGCGGCATAACATAGTTGACATACGGGACCGGCTCCAACTCATGCCCAACTGGGGGAACAACACTGCCCCTAGCAGCCAAGAACTCATTCTGCCTCCTCCGGGTCTCCTGACTCATCTCCATGCTCCTATGAGCCACATCATAAGAGCTGCGACACATCTCCCACAAGTTCTTGAAGAACGCAGCAACACCCTTCTTGCGAGAGGGCCTAGGGTGGCGATGGTGACGATGGCGACTAGTACCAGAACCAGAGGGACGGTGAGGATCAGGAGCACTCATGGTGGGACCTCTAGACCTGGTACGGAGCAAACTGGGAGCCTCTTCAAAACCACCCTGGAAACCCACTGAGAAGGTCTCCATCTCCACGACCTGTCCGCGCACAAGAGCAGTCGGAGCCCGGGGCTGCCTGTTGATCAAACGCTGCACATACTGACAATAGTTGGGAGTCATGCGCTTGAGAGTGGATCTCTTCATCTCCTGAAAAATGAAGTCACACCCATCTATCTTCCGAAGCTTGTCGGGCTGGCAATAGTACAACAAGTTCCTGTGATAGCCCCTGACACTAGCATCATCTCCAGCATTACTTATCAGATTCTGACGGAAGAGCTTGGCAAGAGCATTGTAGTAGTAGTACATCCCTGAAATGGCAGGAGCAGGGTGGGATGGCTCATCTGGATAGCAAATGTGAGTGATCTTCTCCACGGTAAAGGGCGCCTCGGAGTGAATCTTGAAACCTCCAGCCCTACCTCCACCATAGCCCAGAGCATCACAGAAATCAGCAAACGTGGCAGTGAACACATCCTGGCCAGTCATCCAAGAGAAGGACTCATCTGGGTCATTATGGAAGAACATAGTGCAGCAGAACTGACGGACAACCAAAGGCTGAATAGACTCGGAGAGAGTGACAAGGTCCATAATATCCATCTTGAGAAGAGCCTCATTGATGTAGCGAAAGTCCCTGGAGACATGGTGCTGAAAGTGCTCGACATTGAGGGATTTAGGCACCACATAGAATCCACTCTTCATTTGCTCAGATTCATCATAGTAATCATCCCACATAGCACGCTGAGAATCAGTCCAGAACCTCTTGTCATTGCCAGTGTACTGCCTCTCATGAAAGCGGTACAGGTTTGCAAAGCGAAGTTTACGCCAAATGCTGATATTGGCTATACCCAAGTTATCTTCAATTTCCTGCTCCTTCTCCACATCCACCGGGCCACGAGCCCCCTTACCCTTCCGAGGTGGATGAGTTCCACGAGAGTAAACAAGCTTGGACCTCATCCGTGGCCCTGTAGCTGCAGAGGTGCCACCTTCAGCTGCGGTCTTCCCTGTCTGACGAGTACGGCGTGAAGTCTGCCCCTCAACCTCATCAATCTTCCTCTTCTTGGCCTCGAAGGCGCGAAGCTCTTCTCGGTTTCAATCCGGTAATCACTGTCCTCAGTCGAAGCGGAGTCTGAAAAAACGCAAGCAAAGCAAAGCAACACCAGATAAAGATACATGTCACGGAAAAGGAAACTCAAAGTTGGAAGAAACAAGTGCAAGATGGAGAGACGATTTGACAGAGTGGTTCGGCGCCAGGTCCGGCGGGACCGGGCCGTAGGCCGGACGGTCCAGCGGGCCGCCGGGCCAATCCGACGACACCACCGAACTGGCATTCAAAATACCAGTTCGGCGGGTCCGCCGAATTGGTCCGGCCGGCCGCCGGGCGGTCCGGCGCTAGGTCCGGTGGCCGCCGGAAAACTCGCCGATCACACTCTTTCCAATCTTCTTCCATCGTGACTCAAATAAACTTGTTTCTACCAACCTTAAGTATACAAGGATGCCAAGGAACACACACTAGCCCAACAAAGAACGAAACTCTAAAGGATCTATCCTTAGACAAAGATGAAACTAACCCTAGATACACACTAGATCTACTCATACGAGAGCATGAACAAAACGAGTGTGAGGCAAGGGCTAGAGGAAGGAGATGAAACAAGGGAGTTACCCGAAGACATGGTGCACAAGAAGATGAGGGCGAGTCCCGATCTCCCAATGCGGTTGACGAAACGCGAAGATCTTCGGGGAAAAGCTTCAACTCACCCCGATCTACACCCGATCTAAAATTGGAAGGGATTGGTTGGGTGGAGAGGCTAGGGGAAGGAAAAGCTTGAAGGGGCGGCGCCAATGGAGTTGGGGGCGGGCGTGGGGAGGGAGGAAGTGGGAGAAAACTGCCCAGGGAACCTTCCCCACGAGTTTAAATAGGGGGCGCTAGTCCGGCGGTAAGTCCGGCGGGACCGGGCCGTTCGCCGGGCGGTCCGGCGGGCCGCCGGGCCATTCCGGCGAGCTCGCCGAACTGGTATACTGAATGCCAGTTTGGCGGGTCCGCCGAGATAGCCCGGTGGGCCGCCGGGCAGTCCGGCGCCAGGTCCGGCGACCGCCGGGCAGGCCGCCGAAACACCTATGGACTGGAGAAAATTGACAATTTTCGAAATGTGACATGTACCAACAAGAAAAGCATGGTGTGCGGAAGAAACCAACAGACATCAAACTTGTTTGCAAGAAAATCAACTTAAGATTGCATGCCTTCCAACGAAGAGCAACAACAAACACGAGATTTGAAAACATGCAATGGTGGGGGATTTCTCCCCCTATGTGTGATCACCAATGTCATGACACCGCGAAGAGACATGCTTGGGCTCAAATGACATTAGTGATCTTATGATGTCGCACACTTGAGTATGCATCGTGCCATTAGTTGACACGATGACTATCCTCAACTATGCGCATCTAGACAAGAGCAACACACTAAATATGGGAGTAAATGCACCTAGCTCAAGCCACATTGCTTGAATCAATGATATTTAGTTCATGCCTCAATTCCCGGAATCTTGCTTCATCAAGAGGCTTTGTGAATATATCGGCAAGTTGCTCATGAGTGCCAACATAAGATAGATCAATATCTCCATGGTTGACATGATCCTGAATGAAATGATGACGAATCTCAATATGCTTCATCTTGTTGTGTTGCACCGGGTTGTGAGCGATCTTGATTGCACTTTCATTATCACATAAAAGAGGCACTTTGTAAAAAATGACACCGTAATCCTTCAAAGTTTGCCTCATCCATAAGAGTTGTGCACAACAACTAGCCGCGGCTACATATTCGGCTTCGGTGGTAGAGAGAGACACACAATTTTGTTTCTTAGATGACCAACACACCAAAGACCTACCAAGAAATTGGCAAGCCCCGGAGGTTGATTTCCGTTCCACTTTGTCTCCCACCCAATCCGAATCCGAGTAACCCACAAGATCAAAACTTGCTCCCTTCGGGTACCAAAGACCAAAGTTAGGGGTATTCACTAAATATCGAAAGATTCTCTTGACCGCCACTAAGTGGCTTTCCTTTGGTGCGGCTTGAAAACGTGCACAAACTCCCACACTTAACATAATGTCCGGTCTAGATGCACAAAGGTAAAGCAAGGAACCAATCATAGATCTATAAAGTTTTTGATCCACTTCTTTACCATTAGGATCGAGATCAAGATCATAGACATCTCAAACTTGTCGGTCATGAGCTTGGCAAACTCGTTATTAAAAGCTTTGTTAGTAGAACCAAATATAATATCATCAACATATAGTTGGCAAATGAAAAGATCCCCATTGACCTTCTTAGTAAAAAGAGTGGGATCGATCACCCCAATTTCAAAACCACGATCAACCAACAACTCTTTAAGGTGCTCATACCACGCACGTGGGGCTTGTTTGAGGCCATAGAGTGCCTTATCAAGTTTGTAAACGTGGTTAGGAAACTTAGGGTTTTCGAAGCCCGGGGGTTGCTTCACAAAAACCAATTCATTTAAGGGACCGTTGAGAAATGCACTTTTAACATCCATTTGTTGAAGTTTAAAGTTATGATGTGATGCATATGCAAGTAAGATGCGAATGGATTCAAGACGGGCAACGGGAGCAAAAGTTTCACCAAAGTCAATACCCTCAACTTGGGAGAAACCTTGAGCCACCAATCTTGCCTTGTTACGAATGACTATGCCATTTGCATCTTGCTTGTTCTTAAAGATCCACTTGGTCCCAATGACATTACGGCAATTTTTAGGCCGTTCTACTAGAGTCCAAACTTTGTTGCGCTCGAAGTTGTTGAGTTCATCATGCATGGCATCAAGCCAATCCGGATCCTCAAGCGCCTCATAAACTTTCTTGGGTTCTACACAAGAGACAAAAGCATGATGAGAGCAAAAGTTAGAAAGTTGCCTCCTAGTGGAGACACCTTTACGAATGCTCCCAACCACATTTTCCAAGGATATGCTTCTTCGTCGAAGAATGGACTCAAGCTTCTTCTCACGGCGAGTGTGAGCCTCAAGAGGAGATTCTTGAGAGACTACTTGATCTTCTTCATGATCACTGTTTTGGTCCTCGCCATGACCATCAAGTGGATTGCCTTGATCATCAAGTGGCCCATAGCCACGGAATTCCGAAGGATCTTCATCAAGGCCTTGATCATCCCCAGAGACTCCGGTATCCATACCCGGAGACTCCGGTATAGGCCGGAGAGTCCGGACCACAGGGGCCGGAGACTCTGGGCAAGATTGCTCGGTGGGATGATCTTGAGGTTGAGGGTGTGCAGCTTGTCTTTGGTCAATGTCCTGTGTGTGTTCAGTAGGTGAAGGCTCCACATGTGTAGAGCATTGTCCTTCTCCTTCGGCCAAAAGGTGTCCCTCAATGGGCCGGAAGAATCCGACACCCATTCTTCTTATGGCTTGGGGAGGAATTTCGTCACCTACATCACGAACACAACTTTGTCCCACAAAGGAACCATTATCCTCATCGAACTTCACATTACAAGTCTCTATAACATGCCCGGTGGACTTGCTATAGATCCTATAGGAATGTGAGTCCGTGGAGTAACCAACAAAGATACCCTCTAAAGCTTTAGAATCAAATTTTCACAAACGAACACCTTTCTTGAGATAGAAACACTTACAACCAAATACCCGGAAGTACTTGATGTTGGGATTTTGCCCAGTAAGAATTTCATATGGAGTCTTGTTCAAGTTCTTGCGGAGATAAAGCCGGTTGGTGGCATGGCATGCGGTATTAATAGCTTCGGCCAAAAAGTTGTATGGAGACTTGAACTCCGCCAACATAGTTCTTGCCGCATCCATAAGAGTCCGGTTCTTCCTCTCGGCAACTCCATTTTGTTGCGGGGTATATGCAGCGGAATATTGATGTTTGATACCCGCATCACTAAGAAACTCATTTAAGGAGTAGTTCTTGAACTCGGTGCCATTGTCACTTCTTATAGTCAATATGGTGGTATTGAATTGACGCTCAACTTTGGTGGCAAAGTCTTTAACGGTTTGTTGGGTCTCACTCTTGAACTCAAAGAAATAAACCCAAGTGTATCTTGAATAGTCATCGACAATCACCAAGCAATATTTCTTGCCACCAAGACTTGCATAAGTGGGAGGTCCAAAGAGATCCATATGAAGGAGCTCCAAGCACCTCATGGAGGAGATAATAGTCTTGCTTGGATGACTTGTTTCATGCATCTTTCCTTCAATACATGCCCTACAAACACGATCTTTGGCAAAAGAAACATCCTTTAGTCCGAGTATGTGGCCGCCGGTGTAGAGATTTTGCAAAGCTCTCATATTGACGTGGGCTAAACGGCGATGCCAAAGCCATCCCACGTCGGCCTTAGCAATTAGGCATATCGCGGCCGTAGTGGGTTTCTCCGAAAAGTCTACCACATACAAGCCATTTTTGACATACCCAACAAAGGCAACCTTGAGAGACTTACTCCACATGACGACCACAATATCAACATCAAAATATGTGGCATAGCCCATAGTAGCAAGTTGATGAACGGAAAGTAAATTATAACCAATGGTTTCGACAAGCATGACATTCACTAGGGACACGTCCGGAGTGATCACCACTTTACCGAAACCAAGTACCTTAGAGGATGAATTATCACCGTACGAGACCGTGACATTTGAAGTGTTGGGCTTTAGATCTTCCACAATATTTTTGCTTCCGGTCATGTGGCTTGTGGCACCACTATCAATAATCCATTTTACTCCTCCGGAAGCAATGTCCTACAAGAGATTAATTCTTGGTTTTAGGTCCCCATTTTTGAATGGGTCCTCTTTTGTTAGTCACAAGAATCTTAGGTACCCAAATAGCATACTCAATGTAACCATTATAGGGACCAACATATTTAGCATAGACATCACCATAATAGTCCCTAAGAAGAACATAATGAGGGTTATATTTTCCTGCAAAATTATTGTGAGAAGGGCCGGAGACTCCGGCCTTTGGGGTAGATGAACTAACCGGAGACTCCGGAACCTTTGACCCGGAGACTCCGGTCTCTCGATTTTCTTCTTTCCATTCAGCTCCTCCCACTCCTCCTCGGTGTAACAAATATCAAAGGGGACATGAGGAGTAGGAGCAGCAGTAGGCTTTGTCTTCTTCTTGTTCTTCTTATTCTTCTTCTTCTTTGAGGACTCGGCCACCAAACAAAGATCCCCTTTCTTTGAGGACTCGGCAACAAATCCGAGGCCCTCCTTTCCCTTGAACAATCTTTGATTGTTCAAGAGATCATTGAGATTCTTCTCTCCTTGAATGCAAGTAGCAAGGCCCTTAGAAAGATCGGCCTTCAACCTATTGTTCTCCTCAATGATATCACTATGATCACAAATAGAGTTAGAAGAACAAGGAACTTCAATAACTTGCATTGGTGGGACTTTAGATTGTTCAATAGTTAGTTGAATTTGAAGTTGTTCACGAATCTTGGTGAGATGCGAGAATTTGCCTTCCAAAGCCTCGTGGGCTTCTTCAAGCTTCTCAAACTTCTCACGAAGATCATTATGACCAACGTCAAATTCAAATTTCTCCTTTTTAAGCAACTTGACCATAGCAAGAGCATGGTCACGTTCTTTAGTGAGTTTTGACAAGATTAGATTATGAGACTCTTCTAGTCCCAACAATTTCTCCTCTAAAGAGACTCTCAAGTTTTGCTCTTCTTCGAGCTCAATTGATAGAGAGCCAATATCATCGGCGGCTAATCTTTCCAACTCCTCCTTCTCCTTGATAGTGTCATGGGCATCACCAAGTTCACACATTAGTGTCTCAACGTATATCTTGGTTGGCCCCTTCATGTTAGCAAGAAAATCATCACAAGAAACTAGTTCTTTCTTAATCTTAAGACTACTCACATCATCCATAGAGGTAGCAGTGGAATGTGATGATGAAGGAGTAGGTGATGAGGTTACCTCCGAGGCCTTAGCCATAAGACACTTGTGAGTGGTGATGATGGTGTTCTCATTTTGTGAGTTGAAGAGGGATGTAGGTGGTGTGGAGACAATGGCAATGGCGGCCACCTCTCCATTCTCTTCATCAACGGAGTCATCATCATCGGACTCGGAGTCATACTCCTCATAAACCACCAATACCCTTTCTCCTTTCTTCTTGTTGTCCTTGTTCCCATGCTTCTTAGATGGGTAGAACTTTGATGACCGGCGCTTGGGGACGAGCCGGCCCTCATTGTCCTCCTTGTTCTCATAAGGACATTCGGCGATGAAGTGCTTGATTCCTCCACAATTATAGCAATGCCTCACTTTAGAGTCACCACCTTTTCTTGAAAAGGATTTGAACTTGGATCCCTTCGTCTTGTGCTTGTTGGCATCCCAAAAGGCACTTGCATTGAGAGCCAAGTGTTCATGGAGTGCAAACTTGAGATCTTCCGGAGACCAACACTCTTCTTCATATATTTCTTCTTCTCCTTCTCCTTGCTTGGACACCACCTTGTCCTTGAGAGCAATATTGTGAACTCCTTGTCCGGCAAGAACACGGGCTCTTGTTTCTTCCGCGTTCTTCTTCAAGATAGACAAGGCGGTGAACTCGCAAAGAACTTCATTTGAGGTCATACTCCCAAAATTCGGTCTTGAACGGATTATCTCGGATCACATGGGTTCTCTTGGGTTGATGGAGGTGATGAACATACGCTTGATATAGTCATCACCATTGTCTTTGCACCCAAACCCGGTCAAGGCCGTTGCAAGAGCCAAGATCCTTTGGTACATCTCATCGGGAGTCTCATTATCACGCATAATGAAATCCCTTTCTTCACTCTTGAGCTCATCAAACTTGGAGGACCGAATACTTTCATTCCCAATGAAGAGCATAGTGAGATAGTCCCATACTTCCTTGGCGGTGCTCAAGTTGTTGATGTGTACCGCATGAGTATCCGGTACGGCTTGTTGAAGGAGATGCTTGGCGGTGGCATTGAGTTGCTCATCAACTTCTTCCCTTCCGGTCAAGTTGAGAGGATCATGAGGTGCAAAGCCATTTTGTATGACCCTCCACAAATGAGTAGAAGAGCTAGAAATATGAGATTTCATTAGTCCTTGCCATTTAATAAAATTGCGAGAATCAAGCTTAGGAGGAGATCCCATGTTGTTAATGTGTGGCATAGGATAATGGACCGGCGGAGGGGAGTAAGTGTTAGGGGGTGGAATGTTAGCACCCTTTGCCGGACCATCATTTTCCTTAGGAGGGTCACCTTTATTTTCGGTGGAGGTGGAGCCATTGTTAGGTGGCTTCACCTTAGCCAAGGAGAGTTCCACACTAGGAGTGGTGTTTGGGTCGGTGGGCCCGGAAGGTTTTCTTCCAAAATATTCCTCAAACATAGCCTTCATCTCCAATCTCATAGTGGTTTGCATTGTGTCCAAGGACGCCAAATGCTCTTCACGTGAGATTGAAGAGGAAGAGATAGATGGAGGAGTATCTTCGGGAGGAGCTTCTTTACTCTTATCCCCATCCATGGTCGCTCAAACTCTTAGGCGGTTAAGCCCGAATAAGAGACCACGCTCTGATACCAATTGAAAGGATCGTATGAGCGACTAGAGGGGGGGTGAATAGGAGCTACCCAATTTTTACTTCTTTTCAAGTTAAGGCTAGACAAGAAGGTAAATTCTCTAGATGTGCTACTAAGTGAATTTACCTCGAGTGATAAGCAAGCTAGCAATAATAACAATATAAGTAAAGGTACGAGTAAAGGATAGAGGTAACCGCAATGGAGACACGAAGACACACGGATGTATTCCCGTAGTTCCTTCCTTGTTACGTGAAGTACGTCTACGTTGGAGAGGTGTGGTGCCACAAAGGCCACCAACGCCACAAAGGCTCACCCTATTCTCCGGTGAACAAGCCACAAAGGCGAGTTCACGCTCCACTAAGCGATGCCCTTGAAGGCGGCACGACACCTTTACACAAAGTATTGGGGCTAGCTCCACAACTCAATTGGAGGCTCCCAAGAAAGCCACAAAGGCAAGAATCACCACAAAGACGAGTCAATCAATCACTTACAACACCTAGGGTCACAAGAGCCCCAAGGTGCAAATCCTCCAAGCAAATGGAGGTGGAAATGAAATTCCTTCGGTGAAGATGTAGATCGATGCCTCCTCCTTCAATCCTCCAAAGATCAAGAGCTTTGGTTGGCTAGAAGGAGAGATCTATGGAATTTGGTGTTTTTCCAATGGGGGTAGGTGAGAGCTTCAAGGATGAACAATGGTTGGTGAAGATCTAACCCTACCCCAGCTAGGTGAAGGGGTATTTATAGGTAGGTGGGAATCTGGCCGTTGAGGGAGCACACAGCAGCATTTCCGGCGATAAGTCCGGCGGCGCCGGGCCCTGGGCCGGACGCCCCGGCGGTAAGTCCGGCGGGACCGGACGCCTCGCCGGGAGTCCGGCGGTGGACCGGGCGGACCCGGAGGACTGCCGAAAACCCGATCAGTATATCAGTCCGGTGGCCCTGCCGGGCCAGTCCGGTCTGCCGCCGGGTGGTCCGGTCTGGGGGCCGGCCAGACCACTTTGACCACTTCGGCAGGCGATTCCACCATATTTCTTTTTGTGCATTAGAACCCCTTCACCTGTGAACTTAAACCTGTATGCATATAATTTAAATCTTAGTTCACACAAAACATAGTCTTGTCATTGTGAATCAAAAAAGTAGAAAGGAACAAATGTCCTTTCAAAAGGTTATGAGCGTATCGAGTGGAAAACAATATAGTATGCGAGTAAAGTAAACAGTGCGAGTAAAGTAAACAGTGCGAGTAAAGTAAACAGGTGATAGCAATATGATGGAAATAGGACCGGGGTCCACAATTCACTAGTGGTGTCTCTCCATAGATAAATAACACATGCTGGGTAAACAAATTACAGTTGGGCAATTGACAGAATAAAGATAAACGTGATATGTCAAGAAGATCACTATGAGATTTACTCTGGGCATTACAACAAAATACATAGACCGCCATCCAACTGCATCTATGACTAATAATCCACTTGTGGTGAATCAATCCGAGAACTCCACAAGTATTAAGTTGCGAACAACAGATAATTGCATTAAGCAAAGTGTGTAATGTAAACAAAGCATATGCCCTTGAGCATATGAATGTTGTTTTCTCCCTAGTAGCAACAGCACATCTACCACCTTGGAGGTTTCTGTCACTCCCCCAGGTGAAATAGAGGCATGAACCCACTATCGAGCATAAATACCCCCTCTTGGAGTCACTTGCAACTACTCGGCCAAGATAGCTACTAACAACGGAGAGCATGCAAGATCATAAACAACATAGAGATAACAAAAGATATAATTCAGTACAGTAATTTAATCATAAACACCAATATTCATCGGATCCCAACAAACCAAACATGTAGAATTACATAACGGTGATCTCAATCATGTAGGGCAGCTCATGAGATCTAAACATGAAGCACATGGTGGAGAAGACAACCATCTAGCTACTGCTATGGACCCATAGTCCAAGGTAGACTACTCACTCATCGCTCTGGAGGCAAGCATGGCGATGAAGAAGACCTCCGGTGGCGATTCCCCTCTCCGGCAGGGTGCCGAGAATAGCTTCTGGACCCTCCCGATCTTCAGGTCGACGGTGGCGGCGGATCGCGATGTGTTTTGGAAATCTGATCGGGTACTTAGGTTTTTTCTGTCGGGGGGTCTTTATAGGCGAAGGGGCGATGTCAGAGGAGGAGCCAGGTGCCCTCACGCGGGGCCCGCGCGGCCAGGGGCCTGGCCGCGCCACCCCTGCGTGTGGGGCCCTGGTGGCCCCCCTCTGACTCTTCTTCGGATCTCTGGAAGCTTCCGGGTAAAATAAGACTTCAGGAACTTGTTTCGTCCAATTCCGAGAATATTTCCTGTGTATCACTTCTGAAACACAAAAACAGCAGAAAACAGGAAACTGGCACTGTGGCAACTCGTTAATAGGTTAGTTCCGGAAAATGCATAAAAGTGCCACGAAGTGTAACGAAACAATAGGCAAATGGTGTAAAAACAAGCATGGAGCATCAAAAATTATAGATACGTTGGAGACGTATCAAAGGGCGCCAGCCGGTGGGGGTTGAGGGGGTGGTAATGGGCTCGAGCGGCAGCTACAGAGCACGGAGGGGTGATCATGGCGAGTCTAGAGAGCACTTTGGGGTCTGTCTCCAGCTGTGCCGGTATGATACAAGCAAGGAGACAGATGGGTAATGAGGGAGAGGGTACCAGGCAGGGCGGAGCAATGGGGTTTGTCCTCTGGAGGTGTTAATCCACGTTTTACCGTGGTAATTTGTACTTTGACTAAAAACTACACACAAGGTGCTCGATGAAATGGCCGCAAGAAAGAAATATTTGAGTTTTGAAAAATTTCGAGTTTGGGTGATCACTATATTGGATAAGGGTTCCAAATATAGTTTTCTTAGGTCAAAAGGTTCTGTTTTGCTGAAAACTAATTTGGATTTGGGAAAGTCCTATGAATTGAATTCAAACTTTGGACAGATTTTAAATAGTGTCTGAGAAAGAATTTTGGAAAGTTAAGACTAGGTTAAGAATGTGTATTGTTTGCTCTTGCATGAACTGCAAAGAAACAACTAGGTCTAGTTTATGAATTTCTTAAGAAATGGGAAGAAGAGGGGTAGTGGTTAATAACTTGTAGATAAGTTTTTCTTCCTCTTATCCTTGTTAGGGTTTTGTGTCTTTCTCATTTCTTTTTGTTTTCTTTCTTCTTGTTTGGATTGATTGACTTGCCCTAATTTCCATCACCAAACAACATAAGCAAGTAATACTAAGCAATCATTCACTCCAAAAATAAAAGTTTTAATTTACCCTAGAATTTAATCACTTTATTTATTAATATTTGGGATACAAACTTTTGAGTTGTTACACTTTGGTTGCAAGTGCTTCGTCAAGAACAAGAAAGAAAAGCTTTGTAAATTCATATCTAGAACTATTGAGGTTATTTTTGTTGGTTATGCGGACGAATTCCATGCCTATAGATACTATAACAAGTCCACCAGACGTGTTGAAGTATCTTGTGATGTGGACTTCGATGAGAATCTTCACAAGAGGAGCAAGTTCTTCCGAGTGATGTAGGTGATGAAGAATCTTCTCAAGCCATAAGGACCATGGGCATTGGGCATATTTTTTCTTATGAGACCCATCATCATGAAGATCAAGTGAACAATGGAGAAGACTCAAGCTCAACTCAAGTGGAGCCTATGTCAACTCAAGATGATCCTATCACTCAAACCCATGAGGAATCTATTACTCAAGAGGAAATGCATACATAAGAACAAACATCAAGTCCCCAAGCCAATGAGCACGATCAAGATGGAGAACAAAATGATACTACCTCTCAAGATCAAGCTCAAGAAAATGATCATGATCAAAGTCCCTCTTAAGCAAAATTTACTGATCATGAAGGTATAGTCCATCAAGTCAAGGCTACCACCAAATCAAGCGGTATCGTGGTGGATCATATCCTTGGAAATATCTCCAAGGGAGTGCTTACCCATAGAGAACTAGCAAAAATGGCTTTACTATGTACTTTTAGTGAATTTCAAGCTTTTGTCTCTAGTTTTGAACCCTTGAAGGTACATGAAGCTTTGCAAGATCTGGATTGGGTGATAGCCATGCAAGAAGAGCTAGAATGCTTCACCCACAACAAGGTTTGGTCTCTTGTGGAGAGACCAAGAAATCATAGGATCAATGTCATAGGAACCAAATGGGTCTTTAAGAACAAACAAGATGAAAATGGGCTCGTCATTCAAAATAAAAGCAAGGTTAGTGGCACAAGGGTTTGACCAAATAGAAGGTATGGATTATGAGGACACCTTTGCGCCCGTTGCTCAGCTTGAAGCTATCTGTCTCTTACTTGCTTATGCATCCTTTCATAATTTCAAGTTATATCAAATGGATGTCAAAAGTGCTTTTCGTAATGTCCCCTTAAAAGAGGAGGCATATGTTGCTCAACCCCTAGGTTTCGAAGACCCCATTTACCCAAATCATGTGTATCGACTCCATAAGGCACTCTATGGACTAAAGCAAGCTCCTCATGCTTGGTATGAGTACCTTAGGGACTTTCTACTCACGGATGGGTTTCAAATGGGGGAAGGTCGACTCCACCCTTTTCACCAAGCTGGTTAAAGGGAGTGATTTATTCATATGTAAAATTTATGTGGATGACATTATATTTGGTGGCACTAACGAAAATAATAATAAAGACTTTGCTAAGTTTATGACAGATAAATTTGAGATTTCCATGATGGGGGAGTTGAAGTTTTTCCTAGGATTTCAAGTAAAGCAACTAGAGAAGGGAACTTTCATCTCCCACGAAAAGTATGTACAAGACATGCTCAATAAGTTCGACATGGACAAGGCTAACACCGCCAAGACTCCCATGCCAACTAATGGGCAACTAGGCCATGGAGAAAATGATAAAGCCGTCGATCAAAAGGTATACCATTCCATTATTGGATCTTTACTTTATCTTTGCGCTTCTAGGCCAGATATCATGTTAAGTGTAGGAATGTGTGCTCGTTTTCAATATGCTCCTAAGGAGTGCCACTTTGTGGCAGTCAAACAGATTTTAAGGTATCTTGTTCTCACTCCAACTCTCGGGCTTTGGTATCCAAAGGGGCCAACCTTTGAACTCATCGGCTATACAGATTCTGATTGGGCTGGTGACAGGGTGGATCGGAAGTCGACCTCCGGGGCTTGCCAATTTATTGGCTGGTCATTGGTGAGTTGGTCGTCCAAGAAACAAAACTCCATATCCTTGTCCACCGCCGAAGCCGAATACATTGCCGCGACATCTTGTGGTGCTCAATTGTTATGGATGAAGCAAACCTTGAAAGATTATGGTGTGTATCTTGGTATGGTGCCTCTTCTATGTGACAATGAAAGTGCAATAAAGATCGTCTGTAACCCCATACAACACTCACGCACCAAGCATATCGACATTTTCCACTACTTCCTACTAATCGTGTCGCAAGGGGTGATGTTGCTCTCACTCATGTGGGAACGACTCATCAATTGGCAAATATTTTTACGAAACCTTTGGATGAAGCTTGATTTGTTGCTTTGAGAGGATAACTCAGTATTCTGGATCCTAAAAACTTGGATTGATGCACGCGTTACATATTCGTGCATTTAACTTGTTTATCTAGCTTAGTAGCACCGCATATATGGGGCTAGCATCTTACCATGTCTTGGCATGATGCATACCCATGTGTGCTACATCATAAGACCCAATGTCACTAAATCCAAGCATGTCTCTTTGTGGTTCAATGACATTTGTGCTCACACATAGGGGTAGTCACCCCCACCCACCTTTTGCCTCTCATGATTATGGTCACATTTTTCGAGGTTTGTTCAATGTTTTCTTACATTCGATTCTTTGATTGACTTTCGAGATGTGTATGGACTCTTTCGAGTGATCTTCTTTGGTTGGTCATTAAACCTCTTTTCCCTTGTTGGTACTTGTTGCCAAGGGGGAGAAGTAGTATACTAGGTTGCTCGCGGGTCTATCTATGGGCTATAGTTTACATACCTCAGTTGTTCTTTGATTTTTATGGGCATGTAAGACTACGTTTATTTGGTTCTTGTATGAGACTATGTGATGGATATCTTGTGTTGGATCTTAATGCACTCTTATATATTTGAGTTATTGGTGATATCCATCTTATGTTTGCAATGGTGATATGTTTGTGGGGGAGTTCTTTTATGTCCTTCCATTATTTGTTGCAAGCATTAACTTTGTTGTCACCAATTACCAAAAAGGGGAAGATTGTAAGGGCATTTATGCCCTTAATCTTTATTTTGGTATTTGGTGAATACAAGGTTAGAGAGGACTAATTGTTTTAAGTCAAGTTCATCTACAGTTTAAGTTCTCTCTTCCTCTTATGGTGGCGGATCAGTGTGCAAAAGAGGAAAAGGAGTGGAAAAGACTTGAAGACGGAGTACGGAAGAGCACGACACGATAGTTCTTCTTTTTTTGTTTTGTTTTTTAGTATAGGGATCCCGCAAGAGGGTATCGAAGCTTTTAGTTGACTCTTAGCTCAAATCCTTCCCTATATTTTTCTTGCACAAATGCCACATATTTTTACTCCATACACTGCCTAGAAAAAACTCAGAAAATGCGGTTGTCTTTGTACGGCCAGTCATACCGGTAGCCCGGTATGACCGGGCTCACAACCGGTCATACCGGGCATACATCTATTCCTCCTCTCTCTTTCCACCGATCAAATTTGTGATTTGAGCCTTGTGTAAAGTTCTTGCTTCGATCTTGTTACTCTTGGAGGTTGAGGACTCCTATGCGGTAGCGGTTGCCAGGAGCAATCGACTTGTGATTGTCCAGAAGTTTGTACGGGATTGGAGGCCTCCCCACGGTCTCCACATAGTAGATTGAGCTTCTACTTCGTGGAAGAAGCTCACGAAGAAGAAGGTGTGCCTTCGTGGCGTCGAGGGTCCTTCGTGGTAACCCGCACCTCTCCAACAGTGACTAGCTTCACATCAAGGAAGTGAACATCGGGATACATCATCGTCTCCGTGTGCTTTGGTTACTTCTATCCATATATTTACTTTGTTATAGCCTTCGAGCTTGAAGTTTTATATTTCATCATTTAGGTTGCTTCACCTAGTTTGCATTAGGCCAATTTATTTATCTGCACAAGCCTAAAATTGCAAAATAATAAAGAAAATTTGTGTAGAACCTATTCACCCCCTCTAGGTTATCCTCTCTACCCTTTCAAGGACGGATGCAATCTATAATGGAAATGGATAAATCTCACCGATCAACCTGAAATCTGATACCACTTGATAAGCCAAAAGTGTCTGATCTTTCCATGAGATCTTGATACGTCGATCTGGTGGAGTTTGGGCTTGACGACCCAACTACAACATGTAATGATGCGCCAATGCAATCGCTAGGCCAATCTTCGGATGGTTACTGATCTTGCGGATGCACGATCAGCCTGTCCACGAAGGTCCTTAATTCCTGCAAGCAATCGAGAAGCAAGAACTAGGATTGCAATCAAGATATTGGGAATACAGATGAACCCTTTGATAGTTGGGATTTCGATAGTGTGTAGTACATGAGGTCTCTATGACTCTCAAGCCTATGGCAAAGATAGCAGTTTTGGCTAAATCTTAAACTAAACAAAATCCAAGTTCTAATGACGGCTGGGAGGAGAAATATATAGGAGGAAGACATGGATTTTCGTACAACCCTAATGTGCCAGCCAAAAATGACCCTAAATGGGCCCTTCTCCATGCAAATAGCCTCTAAAAACTCCCTAAAATATATGGGCCACAAATGCATGGTACTGGCCCATTAAATAAGGTGTCACAACACCATAAAAGACTATGGACGAAAATACAAAGTGAGAACTTGTCAAATTTGTCCAATCTTCCTTGCATCATCATGGTGGCTTCAAAGTTTTGAAGTCTTCACTTGTAGTATCATCTAGAATCCTCGCAGGCTAGCTACCATCTCCATGCACATTCCTAATCAATTGCTTGGCCTTCCCGTCCATGCTAGGCCCATTCCTTAACAACATAAATAATACATTTTATTTAGGCAGCATCATATTCTCATGTATATTAGGAAGGATTCCTAGTAACGAAGGTACCTAATAATTTAGTTCACTGTGCACGGGCTCTTGCGAGAGGTCCCTGTAATTGAGGTACAACATGATGTGTGGTTGTAGGAGTATCGATTTTATCTATCGTAGTGATGTCCTCATCATCCTGCCCTTCTTGAACTGAAGTCGTCCTCGACGTAGTATCATCTCTATCACCAAAGTATGGCTTCAGATCTGAGATGTCCTCATCAAAAGTGCTCAAATCCTTCTCTCTCAAATCCCACCAAAGAAACAAATGCTATGGAGGAGTTAGAGAGGAAGAACAATGGTGGAGGTCAACCAATGACTCCAAGATCTAGATCTAATGGGTTCCCCTCACTTAGAGGAGGAATTGATTGGTGGAGATTGTAGATCTAGATCTCATCTTCCAAATCTCTTAGAAAGATGCAAGAATCATAGGAGGGAAGGGAGAGGGAGCAAGCTCAAGAGAGTCAACAATGGAGGTGGAAAATATGCTCAAGAACACCCAAGAACACCAAAATACCGTTGGGGAAGAAGCCCCTTTAATAGCAACTTAAAATACGGCCGTTGGGGGAAAAACTCGGGCAAACCCGGTTAAAAGTTGATCAAATCAGCCCTAGCACCGGGCACCCCGGTGTACAGCTAGCCCGGTCACAACCGGTTTAAAACCAGAATACATTACTGGGAGCCATCTCGATGAAACTCCGGTGTTGTGACCGGAATTCCCGGTGTATAGCCCGGTCACGCAGGGTTGAAACCGGCTTCCCGGTGTACAGCCCGATCATGCCGGGTTGAAACCGGCTTCCCGGTGAAAATCCTGGTCAAACCGGATTTGCACCGACCGAAAAAAAGAACAAACAAAAATGGTGATAACTTTTGTGTCCGAACTCCGATTTTACCAAACTTGAGCATTTTGAAAAGCTAAGAAAAAGATATATCCAATGAATACTATAGAACCCAAGAATTATCAAGAGTAAAATATAAAATAAGGATATGTGTAAACTTCCCTTAAGGAAAAACCGGTAAAACCTTCAAACTCGAAAACACAATAGAAGATGCATATGAATTCCATTTTCGATGAACTTGGACTTGTTGGAAAGCTAAAAATAAGCACAATAACCTCACACATAGAAACACCAATAAGAAACAAAATAGGAAGAAGCTAATTATGCAAAGGATTAAGCTCCCTAAGATGATGTGATCAAGTTACCCAACCGAAAGCCCCTCTTGATAGTGCGGCTATCTATCCTATAACCCGGTCTCCCAACAATCACCTTGAGACTGGTAAAAGGAAAACCTACCAAGGACAAACCTTTGCCTTGCGCATCCCGCTTGATCTTTGATGATGATGCTTCATGCTTCCTTCAAGCTGGAATGCTTCACTTGGTCATTGTTGCTTCGTGAAGACTTCTAATTTTCTCCCCCAGACACCACTATGGGATAGCTTCATTAAGGCACGCCTTCGCAATTCCATCATCATCAAATGGATGACAAGCTTCAAGCAAATGATCTTCTCGAGATGCTTATCTTGAACTTGCACTTCTCAACCTTGATGACGACCACCACTTGATGTCATCCTCTCATGGGCTATATGTAATCTAAGTAGTGATGCATATCCATGACACAATACCTAACCCACATAGACAACACAAACACACATATGTAATGGGTTAGTTCACAAAGCATAATTCACAAACCTTACCATACCACAATATCGATTGATCACATGTGGCACATTCCTTATGCTTCATGTGTTGACCAATCTAGAATTCATTCTTTGATTCTTTGACTTGGTTAACCTTGTATCTTCTCATGCTCTATCACAATATCTTGAGCCACATAAAGAATTCTTCATTTTATTGCATGCTCTAGGTTTTAGTCAATCATATCTCAACTCATCAAACCATCATGACCTTGACATAGAGCCATATCTTGAATCCTTCTTTTGTAGACAAACTCTCAAGATCTTGAAACTCCTTGGCTTAGAACATAAACAAGAGCATGGAACACTTGAGTTCTACACAAGAACTACAACTCTATTTCTTCTTCTTGATCATATTGGATTCATCTCTTCTATCCAATGATCCTAATGCCAATACTTAAGATATATCTTTATCTTCATGGCATCCAAACTTTGAATCCAACACATGGACTTCAAGCAATTCCTATGAACAATTTCTTCATATAAAGCTCAATGAAAATATTAGTCCATAGATATTGTCATTAATTACCAAAAACACACTTAGGGGCAATTTACCCTTAAAGTTATTGTTAATTAAATGAATTTACAAATATTAAATAAATAAAAATGTTTTATTAAATGCTTGATTAGGATTTAATTGAGTTGAAAGTCCACTTAGTTAAATAGGACTTAAGTGGAATTTTTGCGTGGGGTTTTAAGGATGAGTGGAGCTTCCACTACCATGAAGAGGGGAGAGGTGGAGGCACCCTCTAGGGGCCGGCACACCCCTAGGGGCTGTTGCCTCCCTTTCCTATATAAAGGGTGCTGATGCTTCTCTCCTCTTTGCTCTTTGTGTCCCTCTCCCATTCCCCTCTTATTGCTCCATCGACATGGCGAGTACTTAGTAGCAAAGCTCTGCCAAAATAGTTCACCACCAACACTTGGAGAAGTGGAGGAGGAGGAGTTTCGGCAGATCCTACTTCCGCTGCCCCGCTGGAACGAGGGCACATAGGTCGTCTTCGAGCCGTACGTGTGACCGAGCACGGTAGTGCTGCCCGTTACGACACTCATCTTTGCGATCTTGAGATCGACGCGTGATCGACTATATCTTCATTGACAAAGTTTGTGCGGGAACATAATCCCCGCTTTCGGTATTCGAGGGTGAGTCACCCATTGCTACCATCTCCTATATATATGATCTTGGAAGTTAGTGGTTAGCGCGTAGGGGCCAGTTCTAGCATGGGGCGGGAAACAATGGAGGGCTCGCTGAGCGGGAAAAAAAATAGCGAGAAGAAAAGGCGGGAACAAAAATGGCGGGCGAGAAAAAACGCGGGAATAGGGTAGTGCCATTGCCTGGGGCGCTACCCTTCATGCTGAGAAGCCATTGACAGCGCTACCTAAACGAGAATTAAAAAAGAGCCCACCCGAGGGGCAACCGGGGCCTACTAGGATCGACAACTCCACCCGTCGGTGGGGCCAGCATAGCCCGACGGTACCCAGGATCCTAGGCCCATAGGGCAGTGCGCGCACACACACACATGCATGAGATCTAAGAGGAGCTCAACAGCCTCTCAGACGGGTGCTTATAAACCGGTGCGGAACATCCTAAGGTTCCGAGGTGGGACAAAAAAGTCCCACTCGAAGCAGCCAACGCGACCGCACTAACGGGCCGGCCCATTAAGAAAAGTAGTGTCAATGGAGCTACCCTACACGCTATGAAGCCACCATTGGTGGCGCTACCCTCTTGTACCTATGACACGTGGGAACCATCCCGCCACGCTGGCGAAGGGGTAGCATCAGTCAGAAGGGATACCGATGGCACCCACCCCCATTGGGTGCGGGTAGAGCATAACCAAACCCGCACCCGTTTCCTAAAATCTTACCCACCACCCACACCCGCACCCGCATGTGGGTATATATTTTGTCCCACACCCGCCCGGGTAAAAAAACCAGCGGGTAATACCCACCCAGAAACAACACAAGAAAATATAATATCGCAACATATAAGTAAAATATCAGGATATATATATAATTCATTCAACAAAAGAGCACACATATTTAGTTCAAATTTCAGTCATAACAAAAGTGCAAACCAGCCACATGGCATCACATAATCTGCCACATGGTATCACACAATCAGTCACACAGGAGGGAGATGAATAGGCTAGGCATTACGATATAGGGAAAGAAGAGGAATTTGGGGACCTCGGGAGGGGAACGATTTGCTCTTTAATTCGGATGCAAAAAGTTAGGGAGCCAAAAAGGTAGGTTAGACTAGATTTTAGGGATATTTTTATTGGAAAATTCTATTATTAAGGAGGACCCACATGTCATATTCTAGAATAGGCGGGTCGGTGGATATGCGGGTGTGGGTTATGCATTATCATACCCGCACCCACTATACCCATTGGGTGAAGATATTTTGCTATTTGCATACGCATGGGTTTAGGTTTTATACCATACCCTCACCTTAATGGGTAAAAACCCGCTGGGTAAGAGGGTAATGGGTACCCATTGCCATCAAGAGAAGGGATCAACACCATGTAGAGTGAACGTGCTCCAATACAAGTTTGCGTGGGGAAAAACTAGCAGAAGCATTCCCGTCAAAAAACTCTCCCGAAGCCTCTCGCTCGCTCCCACCGCCCCCCCTTTCTCCAGCTTTGACCGCCAGTGACCGGGCCTCCCCGGCCGTCCCTCCGCCGGAATAGCCGGCCGGAGTGGACCTGGGGATGGCACCGGAGTAGATCTAGGGTAGGTTAGTTGCTGCGGCGCCTCTCGTCGCTGTGTGCGCGTTTTGCAGGTTCTCTGGCCGAGATCTGCAAAGATTCGCGGTGGGTCGGCGGCTCCGAGGTCCTCCGGTGGTCGGAGGCTTGTGGGCTCTCGGATCTGCTGTCGGCGCGCAAAATAAAGGGCCTAGGAGCCAGCTCTCGCGTTTGGGGGTGGAAAGCCGGAAGCTTTTCTCGGCCGGCCGTGGCGGCGAGGGAGGAAGGCCGCTTGGTGGCATTCGCGGGTTCTTTGTCTCCTGGCTGGCCGTGGTGGCAGGGGGGAATCGGAGTTCCAGCGTGTGCTTCTTCTCCTGGCGCGGGAGCTGGTGCCGTACATGGCGCCTTCTGTTTCTTCTTCGACCTCGAGTGCTGGCTACCATGGAGGTGGCAGCAAGCTCGGGTGCTGGAGGTTCTGCAGGCGTCTGGTTCGACTTTTTCATGGAGCTCTCCTCCGGTGACCTTCTGGCGGCGTGCTCCGCCTCCTCACCGGACTAAATGGCTGTAGGGCAGCCGCTCCACCGCTGCTTCGGCTTTGCTTCTTGGGCCTCTCTGCGCGGCGCTCCAAGTGGTCCGTCCCCGGCGGCGTCGTCGCAGACCTTGAGCATGGCCGGCGTCGATCTGAAGGAGGAAGAGGATGGACTTGATTGCTTCTGCATCTTGTTCCAGGGTCCTTTCTGCTAGTTTGCAGGGCCTTGTTTGTAATTTCTTATTTTTCTGTGGGTCTCCTTGTAATCTTCAGCGATGTTCTTTGTAAGCAGCCTATCGGGTGCCTTGCGCCCGCCCTTGTACAAAAAAAACACCATGTAGAGTAGCCGTTACAGTCAAGCCCATGTTCCTTTGGACGCGTGGCGTGCCACTTGGCAAAATGTTCCATTTCATAAAAACATGGAAATAAGGCGGAAAATATTTTAACTTTTTAAGAAAGCGAGGAAAAATGAAAAAAAAAATACTTGTCTTCGTCTCTAACCTTTGTCCCCCTTTCCGTTACTTCTCCTACCTCCCAGATCTCCACCTCCTCGCCTGAACCCGTCACGCCTACCCCGAGCCCTAATCCTGCACTCCCCCATCCGATCCCATCGGGGCATCAAGAGGTGCCGTCGGCGGAGATGCGGAGCTCAATCGCGACCTACCGGGAGAGCCTCTCCCGGCTCGCCGGTGAGGTCGACGACGCCACGGCAGACGAGGTCCCCGCGCCATCTCGTGAAGGGGACCAACTTCTTACGCCGTCCTCGTCCGGCCGGCGGAGACGGTACTCCCGCCCCGACCCTGCCGAGCCCGACGAGGTAACGGACCCTTGCTCTGCCCACCCACGTTTCGTCTTGTCTCAGAATGGTACGAATAGAGGCTCCGATTCCTCAGGTTCTTCGCGGGAACTGATGCTCTTCATTTGCGAGTTTAAGGTTGTAGGTTTGTTAGATATAAATAGCTCAGCCCACGCCAGCTTGATATTCGAATGCAATTCGTGCTTATGAGCTAATCTTGTTATTTGATTAGGAGGTAATTCAAGTATCTGTTGTGCAGTTCGAGAAAAATTATATATATGTGCAGTATTTTGTTGTGATCATATATTTTCAGTGTTGATTGCCCTGATTTTAGTTTTGGCAATGCTGAAAGTTTAGTGCATGGCTGGGTGAGAGTTTACAAGTGTATCGTTGCATGATGTGGACTTCCCCTCAAAACACATATTTTCTTGTTCTATTTGTGTATTATGTGGCTGATTGTGCACAGCAATTGCATTTTTCCTTGCAGATTTGTAAACTAAAGGAAGATATTGAAAAGCTTCAAGCTTCTGAGGCTGAAATCAAGGCATTATCCTTCAATTATGCTGCCATGTTGAAGGAAAAGGAGGTATGCATGGTTGGAAGGTCTCCCCCTCCCCGCACACGTATTGCATATTTGCTTGCCAGAATCAGAGCACTGTTCCTGTATGCATTGTTTTGCGATGGTAAACTCATGCATCGAGCATCTTTAGCAGCTTGAAACCAGTAAAGTAGTTGTTTGCTGTAGTTGTAAGCTCGTGATTTCTCAAGGCATATGTTATGACAGGAACAACTGGGAAAACTTCGTCAAGAAAATGGCTCACTCAAAAGAAGTTTGGAGAGCTCTAACTCTATGGCAGTCTCAGGCAATCCTAATGTAATTGAGTAATTTTATATCCACATCTTTCAGTTATAAATCACATAGCACACAGTATGGTAAATCACTTACTTCGTTTTTCATAGGGTACTCTGCAAAGATCTCCTAGCAGAACACAAAGAAATACAGTTCAAGAAAATTCATTGAATGCCTTAAAGCAGAATGGATATGGTGGCGCTTCCCAGGGTATCCAGCAAAATGGCCTGCACTCATTGACATGGCATCATAAGGTATAGTTATAAGCATGTCATCACTATATGATTTATCTACAAAAGCTTGTGTTGCATTCACACTTCACACCTTCACCCACTTTGTAAGTTATTGACAAGATTGTGATTTTTCTATAGTCATCTGTTAAAAAAAAAAATAGCACTGCGTCAGAACAGCTATTACTCTTTATTGAATTGATATCATGTTACAGGGAGATGTATTAGAGGAAGAAAGATCATACTTTGCTTCTAAACAGGCCAGTCTTGAAACTGAAATCAAACAGTTGAAACATAAACTAACTCAGTATTCAAATAAAGAAGATGAAACAAAAAGGAGGCTAGAAGGTATGTCAGTGTGAAGTGTAAACTGTTCCATCTTGAAGAAGTTTGTGTCCCATCTTTGTATGCACTGTATTTTTGTTTAAATATTTTATTTTTTCTCCTCAGAGGAAAACAAAAGGAATGAGTTACTCCAGCAGCAGCTAAATGTTCTGAAGGTCAATAGGGAGAGGGTACGTTAGTTTTGTTAATATAGATATAAGATAAATGGTACTCCCTCTGACCACTATTACCTTTCGCTAACATGGATGTATCTAGACATATTTTAGAATCTAGATGCATCTGTATTAGCGACAAGTTATAGTGGCCGGAGGGAGGCCAGTGGTCTGTATCACAATAACACTTAGGTGTAAAAAAAAAAAACACCTGTTGTCTAATTACCTTTAATATTTTAATATCGTGAGAATTCCTGCCGTGTAGATGATAGTTAGAACACCATGATTATTTTATCTGGTTTCATAAGGAAAAGTAAACATTCTTTTTTATTTACTTCCACAGATAGCAACTACCTCTGAAGAGTTACATAAGGAACTAAGTGAGAAGAAAGCAGAGTTGAGACGCGTGCAAGATGAGCTTAGTACAAGGGACAATGAGCGTGCATCAGATGGATCTCTTCAGAGCCTTCGAAGTATGCTGATGGCTCTACAGAAGGAGAACTCAGATTTAAAGGTTTAATGTAGTGCTGTGTGAATGCTTAAGTAATGCTTACACACTAATATATATTTACTGCATGTTTGTGTATGCTTTTATGCCATCACTGTAACCGGAGTGATCATGTCGCTTAGAAATTTGACAGTAGACTGTTTTTAAATCTGTAGATAATGAAGGGCAGGCTTGAGGCAGGTCTCATGAATATGAAAAGTACATCGCAGAAAGTTGACGATACCGCTTCTTCTGATGTTAACAATTTTCCTGATGTGGAAAAGGTAAAACAGTGATAAATTACAAATATAATTAGGAATGTAGCAGCTCATGTCTCTGGAAGATACATGAGACAGATTGCTAAGCATTCTGTCGCTGAGTTGCACTGATGTTTGTTGTTTGCTTTGATAGGTTCAGAACTTTGAAGTAACGATAGTATGTACTCCAACATCTGTACTTTAAGTATTTTTTTCTAGAAGAATGTTAGCTAGTAAGAGAGGCATCTTACACTGCCAGAAGTAATAGGCTGTACATTCCACTATGGATGATCTTTTAGCTGAAGTTATGGACCAGCAACACATGGTTTGGTCAAGAGAATAAAAATACTAATGTGCTTGTAGTTTGACTATGAAGGTTAAGGAAGAAGAGATAGATTCGTTGAAGAAAGCTTTACAGGACACTTCTCATGAGCGAGACAGAGCATTGCAAAATTTGTCTCGGCTGAAACAACATTTGTTAGATAAGGTAACAATTTAATCTTATTGCTTAGTTTGCATACCTGCAATTCAGCCACCTTATAATATTTGAGGGAGGATTACATTTTGCATAAGCTGTTCTATATAACTTCATTTGAATACGCTAGTAAGTTTTGTTCAATAGCTTATGCAAAAAGTGGCCATTTGCTTTAAAAGAACAAAAATGATAGGATAGATGTTTAATAGCAACGTTAATGACAAACTAGTTATTCTTCATAGGACCTTGAAGACCAAGATAAGATGGACGAAGATAGCAAAGTCATTGAAGAGTTGCGGGCAATATGTGAGCAGCAAAGGGGTCACATAGTGCAGTTAGAGAGGGCTTTGAAGTTTGAGATGGCAAAGCAGGAGGAGGGTAAGAAGATCCTAAATGATGAACACCTGAGGTCAAATGAACAAATAGAAGATCTTAAGTACAAGCTTGCAAACTGTATGAATGCACTTGAATCAAAAGATGTGGAACTGCTTAATCTGCAGACTGCCCTTGGACAGTACTATGCTGAGAGTGAAGCAAAGGTGATTGAAATTTTGGGAACTATTCTTGCTGCATAATATTTTATATTGGAATTTTTTAGCCTGATGTTGGTCTGCACTTACATATGTGTTCAGGATCGAATTGGGGGTGATTTAGCTATGGCTAAAGAAGAATTGGCTAAATTATCAGAGTCTTTGATGGTATGAACTGCGAATACATCCTCCACTGTAAATGCTTTGGCAAGCATTTTTCAGCATTGTATTGCCATTATCTGTATCATTGAACTCATTTTCACTCAGTTGTTGTATTGATTGATGGGTTTCCTTTGCAGTAAAGAAAATATGCTTTTGAGTGTGTGCACTTTGATTTCCGAGCAGTGTAAGAATTTATGATGCCATTTCTGGATGGAATAGCTAATGCTTTTATTTATTTCCAGGTGGCAAATCAAGCAATTGAAATTTCAAGAAGAGAAAAGGATCAGACAGTTGCCAAACTTTCTCAAGCTGAGAGGATGTTAGCGGATGGGAAGTGCTCCATGCAGAAGCTCGAGGATGACAATTCAAGATTAAGACGTGCACTAGAACACAGCATGACAACAGTCAATAGGATGTCACTGGATTCAGATAACTCTGTCGACAGGTACTGGCTGTTGCCCCTTTTACTGGTTTTTAATGAATAAATATATGCCAACTGGTATTTGTTTTATGCCCTGGTAAAAAGAGAGGCAGACACGGGGAAGACGATTTTAGTGCAAAAGTGATAGGCCTATATACCTTAAAAACGCCATGACAGTCTGAAGAACCAGTGTCGTACATATAAAATCCCACCCATAAAGTTTAGTGCTCAGTATGTTCTAGAAAAATAAATGTAAAATGTGCAGCAACCAATAGATTAATATAATGTTTTCATCTCCTCTTGTGTTTCTTCGAAGAATTGGTAATTGGCTTTGTGGTTATATTGTGACATCTGCAAAATCAAATCATTGTCCGTAAACAGTTTCATCATATTTATGGCAAAGTTTTTTCTTTATATCCCTGTTTGTGCTTTTATTTTCATGTGACCTAACTGCTGTGGCTATATGATAAGTTAAACTTTGGTTGCAGACGTATTGTGATTAAACTACTAGTCACATACTTCCAACGGAATCACAGCAAAGAGGTGATTGCCTCGTTCATATTCTTTAGTGCCCTTGAATTTACCAACTACAAAACTCATAAATTAATATGCAAATATCGGCTCTGTCCAGGTACTGGATCTTATGGTTCGCATGCTTGGCTTCTCGGAGGAAGACAAGCAAAGAATTGGTTCCGCACAAAGCAATGTTGGAAAGGGTGTTGTCCGTGGTGTTTTGGGTCTTCCAGGACGCCTAGTTGGAGGCATTATTGGCGGAACTTCAGCGGGCAAATCTACTCATGCATCTCAGGATAACCAGGAGGTTTTTTCATCCGTTTTTTTTGTTCTGTACATGATGTAGTTGTTTAACACATTAATGGTATGTCTGCTGCTTCAAAATATGCTAACCACATAAAAGCAGGAAACAAGTGACATTAAATGTTGACAAACTTATGAACTTGTGCTGCTTCCTGTTTCCTTAATACCCCCATTTTTTATTTGTTTGCAGTCGTTTGCCGATCTGTGGGTGGACTTTCTGCTCAAGGAGACAGAAGAAAGGGAGAAAATAAAAGCTTTGGAAGCCGCCGCAAGGCTTTCAGAGGAAGAGAAACAATCGGCTTTCCAAGCAGCACAAGACCCTGCAAACCAGGCATCTGGCCCTTCCACACATCAGTTTGGTCGTCCAGACTCTGAATTCGGTAAGGTTCCGCTCGCGACATCGACATATACATCCATGCAGTCGCCATTCTCAAGGCCACCTCTAAGATGATGTCAACCAAGTGTACAGTGCTGGATACCTTTTTCCTTGCAAGGCTTACCTTTGAAAGGATATGCCCTGACCTTAAGCTATTCATTTTATTTGTTGACAATGTGGTAATGATAGTCCATTCATAGTAACCCTTGTTTTGATCTCTCTCCCCGAGTCTTTCCGGCCAGTGGCATGTAAAGAAATGTGAATGGACCCTGTCATCCGAAGACAGAAACAACTCACTATACAATGTATGTTCCTATACATGGAATCTGGACGCCGACCAGTTGTACCTATAGCTATAAAGATGAGAAGTTATGTGTTCCAAACCAAAGGTCTTGTACATTTCTCAGCGAGCATATTGCAATTCTCTCCTGGGTTATGCAAAAATCCTATTGTTCATGCATTGCATCATCTACGCTGCAGTATTCGTTACAGTCCCAATTATCGTACTATGTTTGTTTTCGCAAGTGATCAACAATTAGTTATTCTGTCCAAGCAAAAGATTTTGCGGATAGGAGTAAGCAAAACAGAAATGTATGATTACTAACAATTTCAACACCATATAGACATGGTGCCGTTTCAGAGAAAAAAACAAAATACCAATAATCATGTATGCATATAGATTTTTGCATAACTTGTTTCTTTCTACATGTACTTCGATAAGAAATCTATGTACCACATGAAAGTTTCTCTAATTCTAGTAAAAATCCTTCCTAGAACTTTACTCTGACAGGCACAGTGCAAAGTATACTTGAGTGATTAACTGAGCTATTGCAGTATACTACTGACACATGACATGTGTCCTGCCTTGTTTGCTCGCTTGCTTCAAGAATCAATCAAATCCCTGTATCTATAATACATATAAAGTTCATCCCCACTAAGTACTTTTAATGTTTGCAAGCTTACATGCAATGTGTCCATGTCACCTTTATCAGCGCTACTCTCCTCGCTAGCTTCGTCAAAGATCAGAATACATCTCCCAACAGAGGTAAAACGAGACAGCGTCCGGCCCTAGCCCAAACATGATCGGTAAACTTTCCAGTGTTTCTAAAGCAAACCTGGCCGTGCTGCCTAGCCCAAACATCCCTATTTTTCCTTAGCCAGCCCATCTCCGTTTCTTATTCTTCTCAACCTACAACACGAAGCGAACCAAAAAAAATATCGTTTGGTTGGCCGGCAAGAGGGACACGACGCCACCGCATGAATCGACAATCGCTGCTGTGCCGTCGTTTCCGTTGCCACCACCAAAAACGGCTGAATGCCTTCCAATCTCCCATGTGCTGCCGCTTTTACTACTCTCCCTAATGGATAGTAACGCCCGTGAAATTGCTCTGCATACGACACTATGTACTGCGTTTTGTTGATTTTAATGGATTTCATTAGCTTTTCATCTTCGCCAAGATTTAAATAGTTGTGTCTCATGTCCGTTCCACTATATATTCGCTTCAATCCTTTGTCAACAATCCGTCAACAATAGATGAGTTCTCTATATCCAATCCACGCTGCAACTCGAGTGCTTTCCTTGCTCCTCTCCTTCACGCAAAACCGCTGACCTGCCAAGAACGCCAGAAACTCACTGCTGCTTGCCAGAGCATCTACAACCAGCTAGAACCTGGGCTTCGACCATCTGCAATTCGGCCAGCTTCATCACTTGGTCGGCCCGCTACACACTGGCCGCGTCGCCACCGTCTGGACCTAAAGCTCTACCACCAACGATTGTTTCCAGACCGGCGCTCCATGCTTGGGGCGCTGCCCTGCCAACGAGGATCCACCGACGCCCGCCACCACGTCTTCGCCATCTGGACGTATGAGCCAGCCGATGCCACCTCTCCAGGCTCGCGGCCAAAAGACGCAAGGGTAACCATTGTTCCGCGATACTTCTACAACAGAAGCCACACCACCGTCGGCTAGAACACCATCGGGGGAGGGGGCAGAGAGAAGCCGCCGTGGAGAACCATGTGATGTTGAGTGCTTCCTTTTTGCATTTTCATTCTTATGTTTGTCCTAAAGTAATTATCCATGTAATCTTCTAGGGGTGCCATCAACCATGCCGTTGAATTATTTGCTGTCGAAGGATGTCATGCAAACGCAAGTCATGGTGCATCTTTGTACTATTTCGCTTCTTCTATTTACGACACATTTTCAGTCGGATCACATCTGTTGCCATCAAAGATGTTTGTGATATTTTATGGTTGTGTATTGAGATATTTTTCACCAGCCGTGCTATTTGATTTCAAAAATTTCCATCCGTTTCATGGATGTCTCAAATCATGTATTTTCTATATAATTATTTTATCTCAAATAATTTAATTGTTTTTTACCTAAATATTTAGCACCCTGCTACAAATGGCCGCAATAACGCGCGGGGACCTAGTTGCTAATACTGTGACGGACGCCGCTTGCCTGCGCCCGAGCTATGCGACCATCGGTGTGGCCGTTCCATCCGACGATCCCGCACGCCCCTCATTTTTCATGCCAAATAAACAAATCGGGAATACCGATCCACCTACGAACCCATCCGTAATATTTATACAGCTTATAACAAACGCAAATTCTATTCCGAGGCTGACCTCGTCTCTGGCTTATCGCGAGGTCGGGCGTCCGAGCCACACGATCCCCATCGGACGCCTCACACAGAGCGATCCACATAGCGATCCCCATTCTATCATTCACGTGTTCTTTCTCTCGTCACCTCACCCCAATCCTCTCTGAAATCTCTATCCCACGCGCCCGCCTCCCATCACTTTGCTCCGCAGCTCAGTGGTGGCAGTCGCCGGCCACCGGCGCAGCCCTCGCCGGCCATGACACCCCCGTGCTGCCTCCCTCCAGCCCCAAGTCCATCCCGCAAAACCGCATTAGATCGCCGCCGCCCTTGTGCTCCGCCATTCGCCGCCCTTGTGCTCCGCCATTCGCCGCTGGTAGCACTGCGTCCTTCCCGGATGGCCTCCGCTGCCCCGCTGCCAGCGATGCTCGCGGGCACTTCTGGCCGGCCGCCATCCCGCCATTGCATATTCAACCAGCGATGCCAGGGTGCCCAAGCAGCAGAAGAAGTGGCTAAGGCTGAAGCCGGCGCTGGAGAAGGAGGACTTTCTCCACGGTTTTGATCCGTCTGCGTCAAGCTCCCCTCGCCACTGTAAGCTCTCGATACATTGATGGAGGTGCTATCATGGCGGCTCCTCTCCGGCGACTATTACACTAGTAGAAAAAAGGGCTTCCATTCGCCCCCATTAGTCCTCAACATGTTTGGTCCACGACTAAAGGGGTCATTAGTCCCGATTCATTTGAAAATGTGGGCCAGGGGGCATTAGTCCCGGTTCAAATGGGACCTTAGGTCCCGGTTTACGCCACCAACCGGGACTAATGCCTTTGGGCCTTTAGTCCCGGCTCGTGGCGCAAACCGGGACTATAGGGCACCCTTTAGTCCCGGTTGTCTCCATGAGCCGGGACTAAAGGGCAGTTCAAACGAACCACCGCTCTCCCGCGCCAGTTACGATTGCTTCGATATCGCTGCGGCCATTACGATCGACGCTTCGGTAATCTGCAAAACCGCATTGGGAGATCACTCGCCGGCCGGTGGCCTAATCACACCGGCGACTTCTTCTTCTTCCTCCCTCTCTCTAGTACTATATAAGGAACCTTATTAGCTTATCTTGATCATCATCATCCTCTAATCTCTCCTCCAAAACCACCATAGCATCTCACCGCCAAAACCACACCAATAGCACGGCCGGCGATCGAGCTCTCTCTCTCTCTCCCTCTCATTTCAATGGAGCCGGCGACGCGGGTGCATAATCTCACCGCCAAAGGGATGGAATTCACCATCACAGAAACCCTCCGTACATCAACGGTGGAGATGTGGCTCCACGCTGTCAATCAGCGGTTCCTCGACGCCGCACCGATCAAATGTGTGGGCTTGGACTGCGAGTTCACCACCCCTCGTGATAAGCCTCATTAGCGTGCCGCTGTCCTTCAACTCTCGATGGCGTCCAAAGTTTTGCTCTTCCAAATATGTCGGGCCGATCATGTGCCGCAGCTGCTCAAGGATTTCTTGGGGGACCCCACCATTAGATTCTGCGGTGCGGCTATCGTCAATGACGTGCGCATACTGCAATCATACGGAATTTAGATTTCGTCGATGTACGACCTCCAAGTGATTATACCGAACCCCACCACGAAACCAATTCCGAGTCTATACAATCTATCCAATGCTACTATTAGGACAAAGCTTGGGAAGAAGAAGATCAAGAAGAACAAGAAGAAGGGCGACGAGGAAGAAGAAGAACTTATATATGGTTGGGCCAAAGTTCCATTAAGCGACAAGCAAGTGTTGTATGCCGCTCTAGACGCTCGCTTGGGCTTTGAGATTGCTAGGAGTTATTGGAACCTAGAAGGCTACTAGCTAGATGTGTGTGTGTGGTATGGTGTGCGAGTGCATATATATATATGAAAAAATGTACTCCCTCTTGTTTGGTTAACAAGTCTATTAATTTTCGAATTTTGGATTTTTCAAGTTTTTTGGCCTTTTTTGAATAATTTAATTATTAAAAATTAATAATTAAATTATGTATAAAAATTATTTGGAATTCATTCATGCTTATTATTACTTAATCATTGTTGCTTAATTTGTGAATTTATTTGAAATTTAAAAAAGTAATATTATATGTTTCCAAAGTGTATAGGTTAATGGAATTGGTAGCATACCAATATCAAGAAGTCGCGAGCATAATCTTGGAATCTACTATGGAAGGAATGGAGAAGTTAAGCGTGCTAAGGGTGGAGCAGTGTGAGGATGGGTGACCGACCGGGAAGTGAGGACCACAAGTATGTAATTTAACATGAGAATAGAGTGAGAGCCATATAAGTACCTAATTTGATATGAGAATAGAGGTGATTAGATATTAGAGAAATAAAGAAAAATAGAGAAATAAAGAAAATAGAGAAATTCTGAAAAAGAAAATATAAATTTTATTCCGAACGGACCTTTAGTCCCGGTCTGTGTTACGAACCGGGACCAAAGGTCCTCTAGCCGCAGCACATGATCCGGGCCACATGGAGGCCCACTGGTCCCGGTTCGTAAACAACCGGGACTAAAGGCTGGAGCCTTTAGGGCGTGTTCGGAAGCCCTCCAGCTTCCAGCTTCCCGAAACTCCACGACGAAGCAGTGCCGAACACCCTAGATCCGCGAAGCTAAATCCGAGAAGCTGAACAAATTTGCTGTACAAAACACGGAGCAGCACTTCCGGCACTTCGCGGATCAGTAAAACGAGGAGCAGCCCCAAATTACAAGAATATGCCACCGCCGAGTGAGAAAACGTTTCGTTCCTGCCATCTTCCCGATCGAATCTCATCCCAATCACCTTCTCTCTCGTCCACACTGCTGATGCGAAGCGAGAGGCCAGCTCGTCCCGGCGTGTTCTCACGGCCTGAGGCGGCGAATAAGATGCGCGGCCACTGGAGTCCGAGCCACGCCGTCGGCCGCTGGGGCCGAGCCGCTCCGCTGCAATCTTGGCCGCGCCGCCGGCCGCCGCAGTCCCCAGCCGCTCCAGATCCACATCCTCCAGCAGGTGCAACGCCGGTCAACGCCAGTCCCGGCGCCACTTCCAATCGCTACAGGATCTGACCTCCAGCTCCTCTTCCTAGGAAAAATCGATAGAAAAAAAAAGAAAATCCACCAGGCCGGCTGAACATGTCTACGCCCCAGCAGGCCATGCGAGCTAGAATGGGCCGCAGCCCAGCCGGACGGAAAGGAGCGCGCCGAATGTTTCCGGCTCCTCCTGGGAAGCTAACGAGGGTCTGAGAAGCTGGAAGCTAGGATTTTTGAGAAGCTAGATGATTGCCGAACACGCCCTTAGTCCCGCTTTGTTAGTCCCGGTTGCTACAACCGGGACTAATGGGCCTTACAAACCGGGACCAATGGCCTTTTTTCCACCAGTGTTACATCCTCGTCGGGCCGGCTGCTACATCCTCCTCGGGGCCGCCTACATCTTTTTTATGGTCGCCTACTGTCGTGTGTGGGAACACGGACACCGGGGGAATGCACCCCCTAGTTGATTGGCAAGCGGCGCGGATGAGACGCCTTCGTCACCACGAAAGATATACAAAACACGCGGAGATTTTACCATGGTTCAGGCCACTAGAAGGGATCTCACGTAAAACCCTACACCCAACTTGTCTGAGCTTGCTTGATGAAGGTGATCGTCAAAGAGTGTACAGATCGCTGCAGGCCGTTGAGCTAAGCCCTTAACCACCGGACTTGGTTGTTTCCAACTTCTATGCCTAGCTACGCTGGCTACTCCACTGCGAAGGAGCCAGTCTTTGAGTTCTCTCTAAAATGTGTCGGTCCCTTTGGACCCTCGCCAGTCCTCCTTTTATAAGTCAAGTGGATGCCACAGTGGCCGAAATGCATGCGAGACAGATGTCGCATGGTTTTGGGCTGCAGCGTAGGCCCGTGGAGCTACGAGTCGCGCTGTCCTTCATGTCGGCCTGCACGCTGCACCGATGGGACGAGACCGGCCAGTCTCATCAGCATTTACCATGCCTGTCTCGTGTAATGATGCCATCTGCTTGCCCGCCGTAGCGGGTTTCCGCTGCATGCACTTCACGCATGTTCCCGGGGTGGGACACGGGATCTCTCTGCAGGATACGCATGCCAAGCGCTAGTCATCTTTGACTCACGGGTGTGACTCCGAGCCTTCTTGTCCAATCCTTCCTTCCCGGTTAGGGGAAAGAGCCTTCTCTTGTAAGCCTTCTTTCTCCCATCTGGGAAAAGAGCCTTCTTCCGCACACTTCCCTCTCCACCAAGGGGAAGGGCCTTGATCAATGCCCGGCAGTGCATTGCCGGGCCGCGTCATGATGCAGCACAGTGACTTGCGGGAAGGCAGTGCCTCAGCTTCTTTCGTGATGGAGCGGACCACGTGGCCGACGCTGAGACCCCTTGGTCCAGAGCGACGACAGTAGCCCCCGGCCGTGCCACGACAATGCTGCTCCTTGGTTGCCGAGGTGCGGCCAAAAGATTAAAAGACATGTGAGCCCAGTGACTTGACCGGTCACATTGGGCGTAACGGGCCTTATCGCACAGAGTCACGACAGTGGGAGGGAACTTAAGTGCACTGCAGACCCGAATGGTCACACAATGACTCTGGTGCACCCCCATGATGCCTCGATTCCCACGAGATGCGGAAACAGCTTGGGGCAGCGAGACGGTTGCCACGCGTCGAAGTCGTGGGAACCGCACGCGGTGGTTAATGCGGGAGCGGAGGGAGTTAAGGACTCACGCCCGTCCTCTACAAGAAGGGATGGATGGAATCATATCTCCTCTTCACGCTTCCAACACTCCATCGCGCTCTGCATTCTTCTTCCTGTCCACCGTCTTCTCGATCTTCCTACGCACGCCCTTCTTCAGCCATGGTGACATGGCCCCCAAGTGCGTCAAGACGTTCCAGGAGCTAGAGGCAAATCAGATTCGGTGGACCACGGCTTTCTATCCTCCCCGCAGCTCTAGGACTCGTGCCAATGAACTTATGGGTTGGGTCACCGATGAGACCAACGAGCATGGCGCCATGGCCCTCTTGGATGCCAAGGAGACTGGGCCCCGTGCGTGCTTGGACGCACGCATCTTCACCCGCTTCTTGATGGAGGGCATGGTTACGCTGCTGTCGGTGTTCTTCTAAACTCCCTCCTGTCCTGGAGGAGTATGGGCTGCTGCTGTCGCGGCTCCACCCAAACTCCCTCCTGGTCCTGGCGATCTTCCAGTTCCTCTGCGAGGCCTTCTTGGGGGTTCATCCGTTGGTCGCGCTCTTCCACCATTACTACAACGTGAGGTTGGAGTCTGGAGGCGCTATGACCAGCGGGTCCACCTTCCGCTTTCGTGATGGTCGGGGACAGGACTACATTGACATGTCCAGAAGAAGTGGGACCCCTGGCATGCGGATTGGTGCTGCGTTCGGTTGCCTAAGGTGGACCCTGTTTTCGCTGAACCTAGCGCCTTGCTAGTCGGAAAGGACGAGTGGCAGGTTACCGATCCGTGCAACAACAAGCTTGCCGCTGCAGTTGACACATTCGAAAGTTGCACAACCAGGGCATCACGGCTCGCCATGTTGTCACCACCTTCCTCAGGGAGCAGGTGGCGCCCCTCCAGCGCTGCAACCACCCGATGTGGGCGTTTACGGGCGTTAGGGACACCACTAGGCTTCGGAAGGGCCGTCTGGAGGAAGCAGAACTAGGTCGGCGGGTCAATCAGCTCCTAGGTGGAACCCAGGGGGCGTTATGGTTGCCGAAAGGCCTCCGGCCTCTCCGCGAGTGCAGCGCCTGCACCTAGATCTTGGGGGAGATGCCGGCATGCAACGCCCGTGGACCCTTAGCGGCTAGCCCAGGCCAGCCAGATCCGATAGATCCGGACGGCCCAAGGTGTCGCTGCTAGCTCATGATTCTCTCAGATAGCAAGGACGAAGCTCAAGACTAGGTCCCACTCGCAGAGAGGATGCGGCAGGTCCCTCAGGTACTGCATCGCTCCCCCGCACCGTGGTCTGTTCCCGCGACTAGAGCGGGAACTTCTGTAGCAGCGAAAGCCACAGTCGCACCCTCCAAGATCTTGCCCTCTTCCTTCCTGCCCTAGGACATGGTCTCATGGGGCGTCGACCTCGATGAGTTCCGGTAAGTTCCCTGGTGCAGTCTTCTGATTGCTGAATCTCGAATTTCTCGTCTTGCGTTTGGCTGAATCTTCTGACTTTTGTGGCAGGGAGGCTACCCCCGAGCCCCCAGCTAAGCGGCCTCAACCCCTCGGGAGCACTCAAGCAATGCAGCCCAAGCGGCTTCCGGCGAGGAGAAGCAGCCTCTGGCAATAGGTAAATTTTTATCTCTCTGCTTGTTCTTCTTTGCCCGGCTTGCCAGGGATTTCTTCCCGGTCCTTATCTGTCTTGGTCTTCTGGGTGAAGCTGCCAGGGCGGGCGCAGTTGCCGGGGACCCGATGAATGTCGTCCCTAAACACCACTCTTCGTCTGCAATAGCCAATAGGTACACTCTTCTTATTGCTCTTTTGTACTGCTTGAACATCTTGAAGATGTAGATCTTGTAGGTGTCAACTGCTACCCTGGTTTTCTTCTTCCAGCCACCCGGTCCTATCCGGAGGATGGGCAGATAGAATCTGCCAGTGAAGACGAGCAGGTCGACAGTTCAGTGAGGGCAAGCGCCTCAGCTCCAGAACCTTGCGGCCCCTTCACCATTGCTCACAGGATCCCTCAGGCCGCTCTTCCTGTAGGATCAGGCCCCTTGGTGCCTCGGTTGGCACCCCTGCACCACTACTGCCCATTATGGGTCCTGCGCCATAGGCATATGCTCGCTCCCTCCTTGATGGCATGGAGGAGCATGAGCGTCAGCTGGTGCAGGCCAAAGTGGACATGGAGCGCTAGGCTGCCGAACTGAAGGCGCATCACGAGGGCGTTCGATGGGACATCGACATGGAGCACGGAGCATGGTCGCGTGAATGTCAGGAGAGCCTCGGCATGCGGGCGCAGCCATCAGTGTCTTCTAAAGAGGTGGCGCAACTGAGCGCCACCATTGCTGGCCTTGTAGCCCAGGCACGGGCGCGGGAAGAAGATGCCCGTGTGCAACTCACGGCGGTGAGTGAGCGCCTAGCAACCTCAACTGCCCGTGTGAGCACGCTGGAGGGTGATCTTCGGGCTGCCATCTCGTGACTAGAGACCTCAGTGGCGAGGGCGACGGGATTGGAGGCTTCCGTAGTGAGCACTAAGAAGCTCCTGGAGTCCGCACGCACGGAGGGGAAGCTGGCCTTCGAGACCTAGCTCAAGCTCATGGCGCAGGCCAGGACCGACGCCGAGAACTTGCACCAGACCGCAGAGAAGATGGCCTAAGCTCTGGCGGAATTACAACTCCTCCCCAGCCCTATTCTGGCGGGTCCAGTATGAGAGGTTGCTATCTAGTACGCGGACGCACTAGAGCAGCTTGGGACCCTTCCCGGGATGATGAAGCAGAGGCTAAAAGTTGAGGGAGAGCGTATCGACGAGATTTTTGGTGTTACCATCGTCCCTCGCGTTCATCATCTCGCTCCCAGCTTCCCGCTCCCGTGCCTCTTCGAAAGTTTTGGCGAGAGCAAGGAGGAGAAGGCGACCCAGCAATCTGCCTAGGTCGTCGTGGCGCACATCGTCGCCGACCTGAAGAGGAGGGTGACTCTGAAGAGGAGGGTGACTCGTTCTCTACCCAAGTCTTGACACCCTGGGCCCTTCTTTGTATCTTTCTTCAGCTGTCCCTGCTCCTACATCTTGCCATGAGATGTAAACAAACGATATTTATTGTAATTTTTGTTATGAGCATATTTTTGTCAATCACATCATTTATGCACATTCTTATTCTTTGATTAGCCGAGGGTTCCCGGGATAGCAGGCAAGTGAACAAAGGGGAAAATCTAAACATAATTTAAAGACTTAGTTGTTTCCCTTTTTCCACTTCTAGGGAGAATTTCTGGGGTGACAGGCTTCCATTGATTTATCCAGATAGCCTTTCCAACCAAATTTGTTCTTTTTGGGGAGAATTTTCGGCTGCTTCACTAGTTGCTTCAATAACTTCTTGCTTCGAAAAGAATTCCGCTTCGAAAAGAATTCCAAAATCTGGTCTTACCGCACCTCCCCAAACTTGGAGATATTTTGTATCTTAGTTACAAGTAGTACTGGGCAGCGCTTACCTGAACATCGTCAATCTATACATGTCACTACTCATCCGGTTGTGGCAATGACATATAGAGGCATAGCCCCTGCTTGTAGCTGAGAGAAAAATATCAACAAGTCTCAAGGCCGCTAGTTAAGACCACCAGCAATGCCAAGGTTTGATTAACTTAGGCTTTATTGATGGTGCATGGGTAAAAAATTACCCCCGACTTTTTCGGCGAGCATGAACATCTGCTGCCGGGGTACAAATTGCAGGAGATTTGCTACACTGGCGTTCCCCCGTCTTTACAGTGTTTTACACGCGGGCGTCCCCACGGCCACACTGCCCTACGTTTAATCAACGTTCGCATTTCTGTAGTGTGCGGTAACATGGGACGCTACAAGAGTTAGCACTTCAAGGATATAATTTTTGGAGATGCTCAATGTTCCACGAGTTCTGCGCAGGTTTTCCATCCTTGTCTCACACATCCTGGTCAGAAGAGGTGTGTCACTCTGTAAGGCTCCTCCCAGTTTGGGGGAAAGCTTATGATCGGAGGAGCTTTGCTTCCTCCGAAGAACAAGATCTCTCATGTGGAGCTCCCAAGATCGGACACGCCTACTTTGGTAGCGGCGTAATCCTTGCAAATAGTGGGCAGACCGCACTATTGCCCAGCTACGAATCTCCTCAAGGAAGTTGACATCATCAAGCCGTTCTTCAACATGCTTGTGATCGTCATAGGCAGATATCCGAGGGGTCCATATTTAAGCTCCATGGGCAACATAGCTTCGGCCCTATTGACAAGTGAAAATGGGGTCTCACCGGTTGATCTCATGGCTGTGGTCCATAAGGACCACAGTACTGAGGGCACTTGGTCCACCCAGTTTTTGCCACAACCCTCGAGCCTGTTGAAGGTTGTGGTCCGAAGTCCTCGCAGCACCTCTGCATTTGAGTGCTCCACTTGGTCGTTGCTCCTTGGATGAGCAACGGATGCATAACATATTCTGGTACCGAGCTTGTCGCAATAATCTTGGAATTCCTGGCTGGAGAATTGGGAGCCGAGATCGGTGATTATGTGGTTAGGCACACCGAAAGGGCACACAATCCCTCGGATGAACCTGATGGCGGCCATAGCAGTAAGGGCTCTGACCGGCTCGACCTCCACCCACTTTGTGAACTTGTCGAGGGCGACGAGCAGATATTCGTATCCCCCCACTGACTTGGGGAACTTGCCGACAGCATCCAGCCCCCAGACCGCGAACGACCAGGAGATCGGGATAGTCTAGAGTGCTTAAGCTGGTTGGTGGATGTTCTTGAAATGGAACTGGCACGCTTCATAGATTGGACCAACGCTTGAACATCGTCCAGAGCCGTGGGGCAGTAAAATCCTTGCGAGAACGCCTTCCTGGCAAGGGCTCTTGACGCCACATGATGGGAACAGATCCCCTCGTGGATGTCGGCCAGAAGGGCCTGGCCTTGCTCCCAGGGGATGCAACAGAGCTTGAATCTGTTGGTAATCCCACTATGCAAAACAAAAAATTTCTAGCGCTTAAACCAACATCAAGCTTATATGGGGGAGGTAAGGGATCGCATACCTCGTGTGATCGAACTAGCGGAAGAGTTTGTCGATGAAAAGGTTCATGTAGACACGAGTCGATTCCTGCAACTAACCTCAGTTAGTCGCGAGAAGATGTATTATCCTCCTTTGGTTCCCACGATCTAGTGTCGCATGTGCAACACCTCTGATGGTATCCACACGTACGAACGTGTGGTCAAGCACACAGACTGTCGGTGTTCTGGATACCGGGGTATCCTGGTCCACCTACTCCTGGGCCCCTTCAATGGCCTAGCTTTGGCCTAGGGGTAAACCGATGACCGAAGCCCAACGGAGAAGACCCTCATGAGGAGGCGCCTCATGAGGAGAACGACGACCAAAACTGCTAAGGACTAGAAGACCTCCTCGTGAGCTATTTCTTGTGAGGGGATGAACCACTTCCATGTTAGCTCAGTACGTTTCTGTGCTGTGCAAGAAGATAAGGACGGAAGACTGCGTACCGTCCACGCTACCCCGACAGGAGGGAGACCAGCTTTCACTGTGCCTGCATAAAGCGACACAGTGGTTGTTGGCCACCCCCCTAAAAATAGGGTGGACGGTGTAGGGCGCCAGAGGAGGACGTTAGCCTCCTCCACCCACTCCTGTGGACCGGCGCCACTACCCTACGAAGACTACTGTCCACCAAAGACCCAAGACAACAGCTGTCCCCTCTCCTTGGCCGTTTGTGGCAACCCCTTCCCCAAGATGATAAGGGGAAGGAGGAACTTGGCGCTATAAAAGAGGGGAGAGGCCGTCCCTTAGAGGGAATCCGATCTTCATCTCCAGGCTCCTAGCTAGGCTAAGTTGGTTCTTCTACCTCCGGCCAGTTAGAGCTCTGTAACCAAGACCTTGTACTCCTCGTGAGGTATCGCGTCGTAATACAAGAAGGAGGGAAGTAGGGGTTTTACCTCACCACGAGGGCCCTGAACCTGGGTAAAGCTTGGTGTCTCTCTCTGTGGTGCGTTGTGCTCTCCGGCGTCTCGAGGCTTCCATCACCGTGTTTTGTTGCGATCTAAGATCTCACGCGTACAGCCTCCTGCGTTCGAATCTTTGGGTCCGTCGTGTGGTACCCCATGTTCTTGCGACACGAAATCCATTGACATTTGGCGCGCCAGGTAGGGGGCTATGGTGTGTTTCTTCAAGATCTGCTTTGACATGGGTGACGATCATCCCGAGCGTCTTTGCGAGCGCGCCGTCTTCGAGGCCCGCCACCAAGGTCGTCTTCAGTTCCTTGCGACCTTGGAGGTTATGGGGCAGGGCGGAGTCGAATGCTTTGGGGGCTTTGAAGCACTTTCCGAGCCCCTTCGGCGTGTGGACTGGCCGTGGCACTTCCGTCCAACCACTCCCGCCCGCTTCAATGGGTCGTTAGATCCCGTCGAGTTCCTGCGGCAGTACGCCGTCGCCATTCGTGCAGCTGGAGGCGATGGGCGCGTCATGGCGAACTTGTTCCCGATAGCTATAAAGGACGAGCCCCGGCGATGGATCTTGGGCTTGCCGCCAGGATCCATCTCGTCCTGGAGGGATCTCCGCTAGCGCTTCCTCGACAAGTACGCTCCCCTGGGGCCTAGGCCAGAGGGCGCGTAGGCGCACGCTGCCCTCGATGGCCTCGTCTCCGGCGCGCGGAGGCTGAGCTGGGGGCTTGGGGGGCTCTGCCTTCTCGCCCTCAGCTAAGAAGAAGGGATTCTCATCCCCGCAAGGAATAAAAGTGTAACGACAAACTTTGCTTGTCCTCAACCTTTTTTAGTCTGCGTAATTGTTGGAGTTCTTGATATTTCTACCTTGTTCGAATCGGCGAATTTGGTTGGATCGCGGCCTAACACGAACATGAGATTTCGCTTGTCCGCCTTTCGAGAAAGAGCCAGAGCACGGTGTCCGTGCTGGGGCCTTCGCCCGGAAAATAGGAGGCCAACAAAACCCAGAACGGATCGAGCTCCGACTATGGGAAGGACCCGCTACAGTCACCTCATACGGTCCATGGTGCTCTCTCCTCTCGAGCGACACTCGAACGATGGCGCGTGAGCACGCAAAGGTCGCACAATACGTGCGAGTTTGCATATCTTCAGCTGTTCTCGTCTACAGCCTTGCGTTTCTTCTCCTGGAATCGCCTTTGCTGTGCTTGGACGCCAGGGGGGCTGCAGGGAGATAGTCCTGTAGGCCATCACAGTCACCTCCAGAGCACTAGCGCCCGCTAGCCTTGCAAAGCTCCATGAGCTGCATACTAAGTGTTACGCTGCTGTCCCACTCGAAGGCTGGCCCCCGAACGGCGTAGAGCACTTTTCAGGCAAAGGCGAGGCGTGGAAAATTCACAAGGGTGCAAACAAGGATAATTTGGTGAACAAACACCTTAAGTACGGTTACAACTTAAAAAGGGCCCTAGCAGGGCAACGTCTGACGGTCACCGAATGTGCAGCTAAAACAGATACTTCAGGAGAAGGTCTGTATGGAGAGCTTACGGGGCACCTTCCTCGGAGTCCTCGTCGTCGCCGGTTCCTTGGCTGGACCCCGAGGATGCCTCTCCGCTGGACTCCATCGCCCCGTCATCACTAGCTTCCTCGGCTTCTTCGCTGCCAGACTCCCCGGAGCTCGTGGCGTCGCCGCTGGAGGAGCTCTCCTGGCCCACGGCTGCGGACGTTCTAGGGCAGGCGTAGATGGCCTGCAGGCGCTGGAGGGCGCTGTTCAGGCGGGCCGCCCTGTCCTGCACCATGCGATCAGGGGTGCCTTGCGGTGGCAGCGCTCTCCTCTGCAAGACTTCCTCTAGGTCAAGGTCGGGGCGAAGGCGCTGGATCTTGGAGAACATCCATGTCCCTGCAAGTCCCAGGAGCTCCCGACACTAGGTGTCGAGGAGCTCCACGACTTTGGCCGAAGCGTCCGCCAGCTTTTCAGCCAGCTGGCTGAAGAAGTGGAGGATCGACCCGGCGTCTTTCGGTATGGTGGGCAGGTTCAGCCCATCGATGCCCAGGCGGTGCGCCGCCTCCATGAGGCGGGCTGAGAACCTGCGGAATATCTGCATGCGCTGCCTGCGCAGCATGCGTGCCTCTGCTTCGGAGTCCCTGGCCTCCTGGAGTTCCCGGGTGAGCTCCACGATCTGCAGGACCATCACCGCGTTCTCCTCCTCTAGCCGCGATACGTCACGCTAGAGCGTGTCGATCGTGGCATCAGCTTCCGCCAAGGCGCGCTCGGCGCCCCGACGCACCTCGTGCGCCCCCTTCAGTTCGGCCTCCAGGTCTCGGACCTAGCGCTCCAGGGTCTCGCGCCCCTACTTGTACCTCGCCAGGGCAGCGTCGGTCTTGGCGCGGAAGTCCGCGTGGCATGCCTCGAGGTTCTCGACGCATTTCCGCTGGAACTCCTGCTCCAGGCTGATCCGGTGCTGGTTTAGCATGCGGTCCATTCGCTCCTAGAGGGAGGCCTCGCGCAGCTGCAACACCTCACGGTGCTGGGCTAGGTCGGTGTTGGCCTGGTTGACCATCTCATCCCTGCTCTCAAGGGCCTCCCGCTCCCTGTTGAGCCGGTCCTCGAGGGCGAAGAGCTGCTCCTCTCGGAGGCGCAGCCCCCGCTCGCGGTCGCGAGTCTCCGCTTCTCGCATGGCGAGCCCAGCCTCTTGCAGGCTCAGGTTCTCCGCGCGGGAGTCAGCGCTCTCCTCGCGAGCATGAAGCAAGGCCTCGCGGTGCTCGGCTTCCTCCAGCCTCTGCCGGGCATTAGCCAGGAGGCCATCGGCGTTGGTCCTGGCCTGGTCCAGGAGATGTTGCGCCGCCCGCTTCGCCTCTTCCCTAGCCAAGGCTGGGTTGGGAGGCCCGATGGTGGAAGGGATCCCCTATTTAGCGTGAACACATAGCCTGATTGTGATTTTGAACCATCCAGATCAGTGACAAAGCTTGCATCAGTGTAACCCTTTACAACCAATTCTTTGTCACCTCCATAAACTAGAAATAGATCCTTAGTTCTTCTCAAGTTATTGATGATTCTCTTCACTGCAACCTAGTGTTCCTTTCTAGGATCACTTTGGTGTATGCTTGTACCACTTAGAGCAAAAGACACACCAGGACGAGTGTGGGGACCCCTGCTTACCACCCGGGATACCCGTTATGCATACAATTCACGATCCTAGGAAGACCATCATGAATCCAGATAACAGAGATGGCATTATAGAGTACATCATCTATTACATAATGAGTTCAAATAGTGTTACATGGCCACTTGGCTGAATTCAAATGCCACGCAGGGCAAGTTCATCTAACATAGCAGCGGATACAAGGGTAGCGTGGGTGACCCGTGTCATGCCTCTACCCTATAGGCGACTGACCAAGAGATGGTTCCTAGTTCGCACCAGCATCGTCGAAGTCCTCACCATCATCCTCATAATCTTCTTCATAATCTGACCAAGTTAATAGCTAGGGACAAAGCCGTGCGTACATTTTGGAATTGTACTCGCAAACCATCTAAGAGGAGGTGTTGACATGCAGTTTGGCTATAGCAAGGGAAAGGCTCTAATCTAGTTTATCCTATCTAACCAATTTCTCGTGTCGATATAGCATGTCTTACAACATTTCTATATCCTTATTAAAACATTTATAAAGCAGATTTTTGTAAAATCTCTAGGAAAGGGGGAACTCTTCTAGTTTTCCACAAGGATCCATGGTCAATCACACATGACCATCACCAATTCCTTGGCAGTACCCTACGAGTACTCCGAACCATACCCGTGCCCAGGCAGTACCCTCCGAGTACTCCGTCCGGCACCCTTCTCCATTTTTCTGAAAACATTTTATAAAACCAAAACCTGACATTGGCTAGGTAGCGACCATTCCAACTGTCCATGACTGATACGTCTCAAACGTATCTATAATTTTTGATGCTCCATGCTTGTTTCTACACCATTTGCCTATTGTTTCGTTACACTTAGTGGCACTTTTATACATTTTCCGGAACTAACCTATTAACGAAGTGCCACAGTGCCAGTTTCCAGTTTTCTGCTGTTTTTGTGTTTCAGAAGTGATACACAGGAAATATTCTCGGAATTGGACGAAACAAGTTCCTGAAGACTTATATCACGGGGAAGCTTCCAGACATCCGAAGAAGAGACGGAGGAGGGCCACGTGGGCCCCACACGCACAGGCGGCGCGGCAAGGCCCCTGGCCGCGCCACCCCTGTGTGAGGGGGCCTGGTCCCTCCTCTGACATCGCCCCTTCGCCTATAAAGACCCCCCGACGAGAAAAACCTAAGCCCCGATCAGTTTTCCAGAATACATCGCGATCCGCCGCCGCCGTCGACCCGAAGATCGGGAGGGTCCAGAAGCTCTTCCCGGCACCCTGCCGGAGAGGGGAATCGCCACCGGAGGTCTTCTTCATCGCCATGCTTGCCTCCGGAGCGATGAGTGAGTAGTCTACCTTGGACTATGGGTCCATAGCAGTAGCTAGATGGTTGTCTTCTCCACCATGTGCTTCATGTTTAGATCTCATGAGCTGCCCTACATGATTGAGATCACCATTATGTAATTCTATGATGTTGGTTTGTTGGGATCCGATGAATATTGGTGTTTATGATTAAGTTGCTGTACTGAATTATATCTTTTGTTATCTCTATGTTGTTTATGATCTTGCATGCTCTCCGTTGTTAGTAGCTATCTTGGCCGAGTAGTTGCTAGTGACTCCAAGAGGGGGTATTTATGCTCGATAGTGGGTTCATGTCTCTATTTCACCTGGGGGAGTGACAGAAACCTCTAAGGTGGTAGATGTGCTGTTGCTACTAGGGAGAAAACAACATTCATATGCTCAAGGGCATATGCTTTGTTTACATTACACACTTTGCTTAATGCAATTATCTGTTGTTCGCAACTTAATACTTCTAGGGTGTTCGGATGATATCCCCGGGAGTGGATTATTAGTCATAGATGTAGTTGGATGGCAGTCTATGTATTTTGTTGTAATGCCCAGAGTAAATCTCATAGTGATCTTCTTGACATATCACGTTATCTTTATTCTATCAATTGCCCAACTGTAATTTGTTTACCCAGCATGTTATTTTATCTATGGAGAGACACCACTAGTGAACTGTGGACCCCGGTCCTATTTTAATCATATTGCAATCACCTGTTTACTTTTCCCGCACTGTTTACTTTACTCGCACATTACTACAGTTTTCCACTCGATACACTCATAACCTTTGTTTCAAGCAAACCGGTGAGATTGACAACCTCATCGCAAGTTGGGAACAAAGTACTTGTTTGTGTGTGTGCAGGTTCCACAACACCTTCAGTCGTCATCGTCTCCCTTCTCCTGTTCGATAAACCTTGGTTTCTTAATTGAGGGAAAACTTGCTGCTACACTCATCATACCTTCCTCTTGGGGTTCCCAACGGGTGGTTATTCACCACGCACAAGGACAGTTTGCTCCCACATCAACTTGGAGTAGCAGCTATTTTTCTGGCGCCGTTGCCGGGGAAGAGAGAAGACTTCTGCGAGGGGAGTTCTTCGCACACACATTCTTTACTTTGTTATTTGTTTTGCTTTACTTTATTTTATTTTACCTGCATTGCTTTTTATATCAAAAACCCAAAAAAATTAGAATCCTTGGTAGCTGTTTTTACTTGTTTACTTTCGTTTTGCTGAAATGGGTACTCCTGAAAACACCAAGTTGTGTGACTTTGCTAGCACGAACAATAGTGATTTTATCTGCACTCCTATTGCACCACCTGTTCCTGCTACCACCTTTTATGAGATCAAGCCTGCTTTATTGAACCTTGTTATGAAAGAGCAATTTTCTGGTGCTAGTACTGAAGATGCTGCAGCTCATCTCAACAATTTTGTTGAGCTATGTGAGATGCAGAAATATAAGGATGTTGATAGTGATATTATTAAGCTCAAGTTGTTTCCTTTTTCTTTGAGAGAAAAGGCTAAAGATTGGTTGCTGTCTTTGACTAAGAATAGTATTGATTCATGGGCTAAGTGTAAGGATGCTTTTATTGGTAGATACTATCCTCCTGCTAAGATTATAGCTTTGCGCAGCAATATTATGAAGTTTACTCAGTTTGATAATGAACATGTTTCTCAAGCTTGGGAAAGAATGAAATCTATGGTAAAGAATTGCCCCACTCATGGACTGACTACTTGGATGATTATCCAAACTTTTTATGCAGGACTGAATTTTTCTTCAAGGAACCTACTTGATTCAGCTGCTGGAGGCACTTTTATGTCCCTTACCTTGGGCGCCGCATCAAAGCTACTCGACAACATGATGGTAAATTATTCCGAATGGCACACCGAGAGAGCTCCACAAGGTAAGAAGGTAAATTCTGTTGAGGAAACCTCTTCCTTAAGTGATAAGATTGATACCATTATGGCTATGCTTGCTAATGATAGGACTCATGTTGATCCTAATAATGTTCCTTTGGCCTCTCTGGTTTCCCAAGAAGAGCAAGTTGATGTGAATTTCATTAGAAATAACAATTTTAATAACAATGCTTATAGGAACAATTTTGCTAGTAACAATTATAGGCCGTATCCTTCTACCAATGGTAATGGTTATGGTAACTCTTATGGTAATTCCTACAACAACACTAGGGCCGCGCCCTCCGAGCTTGAGGTAATGCTCAAGGACTTCATCGGTAAACAAACTGCTTTTAACAAGTCTGTTGAGGAAAAGTTAGGCAAAATTGATATTCTTGCTTCTAAAGTTGATAGCCTTGCTCATGATGTTGAACTTCTGAAATTAAAAGTGTTTCCTAATGATGTGAATGTGAGCAATGTTGTTGCTGCCGCTAATGCTACCCAAGTTGGAATTGATGAAAATATTAGATTGTTAGCGGAATTGCATGCCAGGTGGGAAAGACAAGATGAGATGGCTAGAGAGATGAAGGTATGTACTATTACTACCTCTAATGATGTTGCTCCTACTGATAGCAACCCTCTTACTTTGATTGGTGTAGAGAAAACTCCCACTCCTTCTGTTAAAAAGGCTAAAACTGCCAAAACTTTTTCTCAAAAGAGTGCTGAAATTTTTCGGAGTGTGGGAGATGATAGCTCTATTTCTTTTAATGATTTTGATGTTGATGGCTGCAATATATCTGAAGTAACTTTGTTCTTGCAAAAGCTTGCTTTGACTCCCAATGCTAGTTCTTTAAATATTGCTTTTACTAAGCATACTACCAATGCTCTTATAAAGATTAGGGATGAAAAGTTGAAGCAAAAAGCCTCTGTTCCCAAGAAGTTAGAAGATGGTTGGGAACCCATCATTGATATGCATGTTAATGGTTATGATTGCCATGCTTTATGTGATCTAGGTGCTAGTATTTCTATCATGCCTAGAAAGATTTATGACATGCTTGATTTACACCGCTTGAAAAATGTTATTTTGATGTTCCTATTGCTGATGTTGCTAAGAAGAAACCTTTGGGAAGGATTAATGATGTTCTTATTGTGGTTAACAATAACCTTGTTCCCGTTGATTTTCTTGTTATGGACGTTGAATGCCATGCTTCATGTCCTATTATTTTGGGAAGACCCTTTCTTCGAACTGTAGGTGCTATCATTGATATGAGGGAAGGCATTATCAAGTATCAATTCCCATTAAAGAAAGGTATGGAACACTTCCCTAGGAAAAGAAAGAAATTACTTTTTGACTCTATTCTTAGAGCAAATTATGAGCTTGATGCTTCATCACTTGATATTACTTGATTCGCACTTTTCTGCGCCTAGCTCAAAGGCGTTAAAGAAAAGCACTCTTGGGAGATAACCCATTGTTTACTTTTCAGTACTTTTTCTTTTATTTGAGTCTTGGAAGTCATTACTACTGTAATGACCGCTCCTTATCTTGTTTATTTCGTTTTTTTGCCAAGAGAAGCCTCTAATTTGAGTGAGGTAAAGATTTGGGGATGTTGCTGTCCTGAAACTGTTTTCGGTGCTGCACCGTAAAAATTCGTGAAAATTCTCTGTATATCTTTTGGACCTGCGATTTCTTGTGCATATGCCCCAGGTTATATCCAAACTTTTCTTAGTTGAACACGTTTTGATTTGAGCAACGGAAAATCCCTCAAAAATTCGTCCTTTGTCAGCTGTTCAGTTTTGACAGATTTCTGCCAATATTTGTTTTTGCCACTTTATCGCTTTCTTTTGAGTTCTTTTTGATCATGGAACTCTTGTGGAAGTTGCTACAGTAGTATATACTTTATATGTGGTGGTTTTGGGTTGAAACCTGAAGCTAAAAGAGGTTGAATATATTTTATGCTTACACTAATGTTGCTAATAGAATTGTGTTTAGTTTTGTATGAAGGAAGTTTTCAAGTGTAGGGATTGGAGAATGATGAGATGAGTTGAAGAATGGACAAAAGCTCAAGCTTGGGGATGCCCATGCATCGCCCCAAGAAATATCCAAGAAGTACAAGCGTCAAAGCTTGGGGATGCCCCCGAGGCACCCCTTCTTCATCGGCAAAAATCAGGTCACCTTTCAAAACACTATATTTTTATTGCTTCATGCACTATGTGTTTTTCTTGGAGCGTCAGTTGTTTTAGTTTTCTTAGTTGGTTTAGTTTGTTTGTTTGCTGCAATAAATGGTTGGACCCCAACAAATTTCCTTTGGAGGAGATGTACTCGTTTTCATTTGCAAAGAACGCTCCAGTTTTCACTCTTATTAAAAATCGAGCGCTCTACTTTTTCTGCTACTGCTTTTGGTTTTCGTTTTCGCCTTGATTTGCGTTCAGATCTTGTCATATCTTTTTATCAAGGTGTATTTTTGCCTCTGATCTTCATTGGTTTTCATCAAAAGAGGTGTTTATAAAAAATTTCAAATGGTGTTGGAAAAGAGAAAAAGCTTTGTGCAAAATAGTGGTACAAGAAGGAGCTTGTGTAGACTGCGGCTTAGGCTTTTTCATGTCATGCTTCATGTCTTTTTGATAGTATGCTTAGTGGTTTTGCTGTAGCATGACTTGTCTCAAATAACTGAGATTGCTTAATGAGCCTTTGAAAAAAATCATGCGTTGCTTTTATTGTATGGAAGCATTATTTTGCTTTTCTCCTTGATGCTTTATTTGGGTTGACTTGGCGCATGCTCACACATGTTAGACTCTTACAAAGTCGCCATTAGCCTTCATGATCATTTAGTTTTTGACTTTTGATGCCATCGTATGCTTCTTTTAATGTCGCTTTGTCGCTTTGCATGATTATGGCCATTATTGCTCTCTTAGTTGGTCGCTCCCACTCTTTTGCTAGCCCTCGCCTTGTACTGAGTATGAGCTCTACTCGTGCATCCAACTCCTAAAAGCCAAAGTTTTCCAAAGTGTCCACCATACATACCTACTAGCAATTTGCTATTCCAAGTAAATTTGACTTGCTTTTATTTTCTCTTCAAATTAAACTCTTACCAGTGTTATGCGAAACTCGGTCAGTAAAGCTCTCACGAACCGGAAGGCACACTTTACTTTTTCCCGTTCTTAAAAATTTGACATTGTGGTCTCTTATGTTGAGTTGTTATGCTTGCAAGTTGTAAGTTGGATTCTAGCCCATCCATGCTGTCATGGGGCAAGCTTTCAACATTGCACTTCTTATTTGAGTTGATATCGTGATCTTTTGTTTATGGATGCCCACGGTGTGAAATGAATTAGGAATCTTGTGGGGATCATGGAGTTTGTATATGTGTTAGGGAAATGCCGGGCCGCCAATCTAAGCCATGCATAATTCATGGTGGAAATTTGCAGCATACCCATGGTGAACATTCAACGACGCATCTCACAATAAAAAGCTAAACAAAAGGCAAATAAAAGAGATGTCGAGGTGTTCATTGTCTGCTTGTCCTGTCATTTTGGTGTGGGCTTGTTCCATGTCATCGGGCACGGAGGTACCCCATTGGCGGTTCTCAATGATATGCATATACTTACAATGACAAGAGCCTTGCTTGGGACTCTAAGTAAAGTAGCATGAGGTTTGGGTACTCGTATTCACGGGGCACGAGGTTTTCAACTTATGATTTGTCAAGCATATGCATCATAATTGTTCTCGCATTAACTTTAACCATTCAAGATGCTTATGATGGGGGCAATGAGAGCTCAAAGCCGGGAAGTACCATAATTTTTGAAGGTTATAAAACTTGCAATCACTGCTTCCCTCTGCGAAGGGCCTTTCTTTTACTTTTATGTTGAGTCACCACCTTCTTTCTTTATGCACCATTAAGAGAGCATAGTTGTCATTCTTAGTGTGATATGCATTGTCCCAAAGTTCATTGATTGATTCATATTGTTGGTTTCACTTGTTCTTAAATTATTTGTATCTAGTCGCCCTCTTAAACTTGAAGGTGTCCTATGCATTTATGTTTTGCTCTCTTTGAAGGACAAGCTGAAAACCATTTGTATGTTTTTCCTTATGATTTGAACACACGTTTGACTTTCATTGTTTCATTTTCATGATCTTTTGTTTGTGTTCATTTGCATGTTTACAACATGGTTGCTAAGTTCTTATTGTCATGATTATATCTTCATGCCCATGTTTTAAGTTCTTATGATCCCAGCTCACCAATGCTTACATATATGATCAAGATTGTGTAGGTGCATGTCACCTCAAAAATTATTCTTTTGTTATCACTTACCTACTCGAGGACGAGCAGGAGTTAAGCTTGGGGATGCTTGATACGTCTCCAACGTATCTATAATTTTTGATGCTCCATGCTTGTTTTTACACCATTTGCCTATTGTTTCGTTACACTTATTGGCACTTTTATGCATTTTCCGGAACTAACCTATTAGCGAGTTGCCACAGTGCCAGTTCCCTGTTTTCTGCTGTTTTTGTGTTTCAGAAGTGATACACAGGAAATATTCTCTGAATTGGACGAAACAAGTTCCTGAAGTCTTATTTTTCCCGGAAGCTTCCAGAGATCCGAAGGAGAGTCGGAGGGGGGCCACCAGGGCCCCACACGCAGGGGCAGCACGGCCAGGCCCCTGGCCGCGCAGGACCCGCGTGAGGGCGCCTGGCTCCTTCTCTGACAACGCCCCTTCGCCTATAAATACTCCCCGACGGAAAAAACCTAAGTACCCGATCAGATTTCCAGAACACATCGCGATCCGCCGCCACCGTCGACCCGAAGATCGGGAGGGTCCAGAAGCTCTTCCCGGCACCCTGCCGGAGAGGGGAATCGCCACCGGAGGTCTTCTTCATCGCCATGCTTGCCTCCAGAGCGATGAGTGAGTAGTCTACCTTGGACTATGGGTCCATAGCAGTAGCTAGATGGTTGTCTTCTCCACCATGTGCTTCATGTTTAGATCTCATGAGCTGCCCTACATGATTGAGATCACCGTTATGTAATTCTACATGTTTGGTTTGTTGGGATCCGATGAATATTGGTGTTTATGATTAAGTTGCTGTACTGAATATTATCTTTTGTTATCTCTATGTTGTTTATGATCTTGCATGCTCTCCGTTGTTAGTAGCTATCTTGGCCGAGTAGTTGCTAGTGACTCCAAGAGGGGGTATTTATGCTCGATAGTGGGTTCATGTCTCTATTTCACCTGGGGGAGTGACAGAAACCTCTAAGGTGGTAGATGTGCTGTTGCTACTAGGGAGAAAACAACATTCATATGCTCAAGGGCATATGCTTTGTTTACATTACACACTTTGCTTAATGCAATTATCTGTTGTTCGCAACTTAATACTTCTAGGGTGTTCGGATGATATCCCCGGGAGTGGATTATTAGTCATAGTGTAACGACCCAAGATTTTATCAAATTTTGGGGGAAAATTTTCGTTTTTATTTTGCTTGTGTTGATTGAAAATTTACAGGGATTTAAAACTTTTTGAGTTTATTTGAAAGCTTTGTTTGAAAACTATTTAAAATCCTCTATTTATTTCTAGAAGAACTTCTTTGAGAAAGAACAAGTATTAAAATGTTATTTTCATTCTCCTTTATTCAAACCCTATTCAGCTTTATGCAAGCTTGCTTGCAAAAGATTGTTTTACAAAGTTTACTTTATTCAATAAAGGTTGATTTTTCAAACCATATTTGAGTGTGTTTCTCAATAATTATTTTATAAACTATTATTTTACTATTTTAGAAAGAATCGAGTTCAAACTCTATTTCTATCCTTCTATGCAAGCAAAGCCTTTAGGCTTAATTGAGATCTTTTATTAAAAATCTTGTTTTGGTTCTGAAAACCTGTTTATTACTGCCCTAGTTTGTTCCTCTGATTTTTAGAAAATTTTACAAATTGGTTTGGCTTGATTTGGATTCAATATGCAAATTCTAGAAAGGAAATAAGAAAAACAGAAAAGGAAAAGAAGAAAAGGAAACAAAAACTAGAAAAGGGCCTCGGGGAACCCCTTTCGGCCCAGAAGAGGATCCAGCCCGCAGCCCAGGAAGCCGAACCCGAAAGGGTATCTCTGCCTCCTCTCTCCCAATGCTGACGCGTGGACCCCACCAGTCAGATCTTCTTCTTCCCCGGAAATCCCTCTCCTTCTCTCTCACTGGAAACGGCCAGAGTAACGCCCCCTCTTAATCCCGATTAATGCCTGCCATTTCGATCCCTCTCCTGTACCTATAAATAGCCCTGGGCATCCTCTCCCTCTCCCCTTTTGTTTCTCCGCTCGAGCCACAGCAAGGACGGCGAAATCCCTTGCCGGAGCCCCGCATACCTGCAGGTATTTCCGATTGAATTCGGCGCCGCTAGTAAGCCCCAGCCCTCCCTCTCTCTTCTAGCTCCTTCACCTCTCCCAGGCGCCCCTCCCTGACTTGTTCCCCTCGTCCATTCTGCAGGAGATCGAGGAGAACATCAATGGCCGAAGCCCACCGCCGCCCATAGCCGCTCCAGCCACCTCCCCCTCCCTCTTCTGGAAGCAATCGAGTGCGCCGTCACCACCATCGAGATCCCCATGCCCTCCTGTACCTCGTCCTACCATCGCGGTCATCTGGAAGCCGTCTGAACCCGCCGGAGTTTGAACCAGAGCCGCCTTGCCGGTGAACTTCGCCGGAACCCTAGATCTCCCCGGTGAGCACCTTCTCTTTTTAATCACTGCCGTTGGATCTCAAATCTAAGGCCCAGAATAGACCACTTAACGAATCGGTATCAGTAGAATCTAGGCCGCCAGATCCCCTTTAGATCCTACGGTCCAGAGGGCCTATCCATCCGAACCGGTACCGGCGAATACCGTCACGCCACGTGGCCTTCCCAGATTCAAACAGATTGTTAAAACAGAAATTGAATCAGATTTCATCCAAAACTTTGATAATTCATATCTTTTGATCCATAAATCCAAAAATAGCAAATAATATATCGTTGGAATCCTTAGGAAGTCTAGAATCCAGAAGTACCATAAAATCTTATATTTTATGGGATCAATTTGAAACTAATTTCAAATTGGTATCAAACCTTCTGTTAGCATGATTAATTCATATCTTTAGTTCTGTTAGTCCAAAAATTACAAATTTTATAGTCTCTGGAATCCTCTCAACTTGTAGAACATCATAGAATCAAGAAAATTCAAATTTGATACGTGCACACACTTTGTGCATTCAAATTTGTCCAAATCACTATTTCGGTGATAATTCAATTTCTATAACTTATTTTTGAGTGATTCCAATTGCAGTGACTTTGTATTACTGCAAGCCATCCAGTAGCATCACTCCCATAATTTCTTGAACCATGTCACAATTATTCAAATTCTAACATGAGAATTTGAGTAATTTCTACTATAGGAATAAAGCTATTTCTTTTAGCAATGTTTCCTTCTACAAAATCGAATCATATGATCTTACCTAGTCATCAATGTTATCTAAACAACATCTTGATCAAGGTCATATTCACTTAGACCTATCTTGTCTAGTTCACACATGTTCAAATTACAATAGTGTTGTTTGAGTGAAGTGTGATGCATCTCAATCATAGGATTCTATTCTTACTATCTTAGGTGTTGATCTAATCAACATTATGGCACCTATCCGACACTCCTTGTACCAAATAGAAACCTAAAACCATAATCTCACATATTATCTACCCATACTCAATCATCTGTCCACCTGATCCTGACTTCATGTGTAGAACTATTCAATTAACAAATGAGTTAATTGAGTAACTCAATGCTTCATGAATCCTAGCCCATTGCTTAAGTGTAATATATACTATTTAAGAATAATTGTTATCACACTTATTCAATAGTATTGCTATTGCACTATTTTGTCTCTTATGTGATTTACCCATATGAGATATTCCAAGATTCAATATGCTTTGATAAAGCATAAAGATCTCACTCATTATGTTTTGCCTAATTCATATATGTACTCAAATTGCAATTATGCTACCTGAGTAGAATATGAATTCATCTCAAACTTAGGTTCTATTAATGTGGAGTTGTTATAACCCATACCGTAGCATGTGTTATACACCATGTTGATCAATGAACCATTTGAGCCATGTCCTCAAATATCAATCATTCACACCCAATTCTATGTGTAACTTATACTATTATGAATAAGTGTTGTCACACTTTATTCAGTAGTGTTCTGTTACACTATCCTATACCTATGTGAATATATTCACATGAGTTATTCTAAACTCTATTCATGCCTATACAAAGCCCAGGATTATTATCCTTACATCGTAATCTTGGAGGATCAATCTTTTCCAATCACTTGACCATCCCAATCCAATGCCTACCTAGTTTGTGTTCACATGTATTGAACTATTCAAATTACAAATGTGCAAATTGAGTACTTCAAGCATTCTTAAAACCTAGCCTAGTTCCTAAGTGCAATAGAAGCTATTCAAGAGTAATTACTGTCACATTTGCTCAATTGTGTTGTTGTTGCACAAATTGACTCTTGTGTATTTTATTTCACATGAGCATTTCCTAAAACTCTTATGCTTTGATAAAGCATAAAAACTCCATCAATTATATTTTGCCTAGCCCAATTCTCTCTCAAATCATATTGACCTTTCCCAACTAAGCTCTCCAATTCATATCCCACAAATCATGAATCCTTTGCCGTATCTTTCTATCATAACATCTCAATAAATCCAAATTGTTAAACAAACACCTTTCAGTTGTTTGATTTGTTTGATTATGTTTGTATGGATTGTTTATGGTATGCTATTTCTGTGTTATAGTTTTGCGAAGAACTACGTACTTAGTTGAGAGAAGTGGAAAGATCGTATTCTTCAAAAAGGCAAGTGACACACATGTTCCCTACCCATTTTACTTATGCATTAGTAGTTCACCTCTTGTAGTATGCATGATAGGTGTTTTACTCAACTGTTTTATCAAATGCTTAGATCCTAGTAGTGTGTAGCTATCCTTCAAACCCCACCTGATAGGATGCTAAATACCTTGTTAACTTGATGCCACGCTAAGATCACTTGAAAAGTGTTTTGTGAAAAGTTAAGAACTTCAACTAAAATGAAACACCTGGGTGGAATGGTTTGATAAGATGAGGCGAGGTAGGTGGGTTCGGGGACGCAAGCCTCATAAGAGGATGTGGGAACCGAATGCCGCTCGGGATGGCCACCCAGGAATAAAGAGATGGCTATGTCTTCCATGCTTATTGTACTTCCAGTGCAGCCTTATGACATTATGGGCTCTGTCTTGACTGATTAGAATGTGGGAGTGCAACTTGTCGGCAAGAAGTGGTGGTAGTCAAATTATAGGTTGGGAACGGTGCTTGCCAAGTTAGTTGTCCTCTCCTTCTAAAAGGTCTCGTTTCATTTTATGTATGGGCATAAAATGAATCGTAAGGTGAAAGTGCACAACCCTTGCAAGGTGTTTAAAACTAATCGATTAGCCGTGTCCTCGGTTATGGACAATTGAGTCTCTAGACATGGAATGTACGGAAGAATCTCATCACCGTTTCTGAATTATTAAAATTTGTCTAGAAACCCCTAGGTAGGAACTAAGGACCATACACTCCGAGGGGTGGTGGTGCCTGAGGTTCCAAACTTTGTTGAGTTGCGCCCAGAACTACATACCGGCCAGTATGTAGTGTATGGGGGTTGTCTTGACCCTTGAAAATAAAAATTTGTTGAAAGAAAATATTAAAATGGATTATAGGATAAAATTGGCTTTATGCAATCAGCCTATGAGATCCACCAGCCAAATGTCATGTAGTATAGTGTTTCCACAAAAATGCCACCAAATATGTGTCATTTGCCAGTACATCATTGTACTGACCCCTCTGGGGCTGCATATTCAAACGTGCAGGTTTTACTTCGAGTAAGGAACCAGGAGTAGGATCTCGAGACTACATTCCAACATGTCTGCCTGTGGCACTTGATGAAGATGGAAGCTCACTGCAACTATGCTTTATGCTGTGTACTCGTAAGGTAGAAGACCTATGTAACTAGATTTACGTTGTAATATTGATGCTATTGCAATGATTACTTATTTTGTACTGTGGTGCTATCTACTGATCCAGGGAATGGCACAGATACACAGGAGATTTGCCTTTAGTAAAAGGCGGGTCGTCACACATAGATGCAGTTGGATGGCGGTCTATGTATTTTGTTGTAATGCCCAGAGTAAATCTCATAGTGATCTTCTTGACATATCACGTTATCTTTATTCTATCAATTGCCCAACTGTAATTTGTTTACCCAGCATGTTATTTTATCTATGGAGAGACACCACTAGTGAACTGTGGACCCCGGTCCTATTTTAATCATATTGCAATCACCTGTTTACTTTTCCTGCACTGTTTACTTTACTCGCACATTACTACTGTTTTCCACTCGATACACTCATAACCTTTGTTTCAAGCAAACCGGTGAGATTGACAACCTCATCGCAAGTTGGGAACAAAGTACTTGTTTGTGTGTGTGCAGGTTCCACAACACCTTCAGTCGTCATCGTCTCCCTTCTCCTGTTCGATAAACCTTGGTTTCTTAATTGAGGGAAAACTTGCTGCTACACTCATCATACCTTCCTCTTGGGGTTCCCAACAGGCTGGTTATTCACCACGCACAAGGACAGTTTGCTCCCACATCAACTTGGAGTAGCAATGACCGAGGAGTTGGCTATTCGAATAGATTTACACTCTGTAGAGGTTGTACACTTTCCCCACAAAATTTGATAAATCCGTCGGGATACCACCACAGACCGTCATACACGAGTATGTGGGATTCAAGAAATCAAACATAGCCTTCCATCTATCTACCTTAGTACGGGTGCCTACCATGTGGATTATACCTCCCTGGCAAACCCTGGCCATCTACCTCCACGAGCGTAGTTCCAGTGCCATGGCAGGGAGAAACCCAAGTGTTTTCCGGCTGGATAAATCCCGAAGGATCCCGATTCACTATTGCCCTGAACTGGCAGCAACCCAGATTCCGGGGTCCTACAAACCCTTATATAGTGTGAGGCTTCCTGCACTAAAGCAAATAAACTTCGGACTAAGCCCCGTCCCATACTGGGGTATTGTGGCTGCATAGGTTAATTGTTCCGGTGGATACCTAGTGATCACCAATGTCCTTTGAAAAGCCACCAACACCTTTTTCCTTAATTCCCATCTCCAATAGAATGAAACCATTTCCATAAACATTTCAGTGGAGTAGATACTACTCCAAGGTTTTCGAAAAACATTTTTTAAATTTTTTCTTTGAGTGTTCCCATCCTAGAGTTTTTGGCTCCACTAGGAGTTTACCAAAGGCCTCGATGCTAAGCATCAAGCCACTACTAAAGGGGGTGTTGAATAGGTGTCCAAAGGTGTCATCCCTATGGATGATAATAATTTGACTTGTGGAGCTAAGCCAACAATAATTGCTATGAGAACTATAACAATATAATGAAAACATGCACTTTCATAAACTTTTAAGAAACATGCAAAGTGAGTAATTAGGATCATATATGCATCAAGATTAGATGGCTTGCCTTGGTTGGCTTGTCCCTGGTCCTCTTCCTCCTGGTACTCGTACACTTCACCCTCCTCGGTGCACTCGGTGTCGTTCGATTCTATCGCTGGTAAGAATAGCAAACAATAAGAAAACAAGCATACGCAGGACACATTCAATACCACAATCCACATCACACAATCAGAGAGTATCATAAGCAAACAAGTTTAGAATCTGAACAAGATTTTATAGGATTTTAGTAGCAAGTTCAATCTACTAAATCTAGGGTATTTCAAATATAGCAAGAATACAACAATTCACTCCAAACACACATGCAGGTGCTAAAACAGGTCATAATTCATCCTCAGCACACCAGTGGGTAGATAACAAGTTTTTGAACCCAGCAAAGTTGGATTTACTCCAAAATAATTTATGGCTAATTTTCTATGAATTACCTAGCAACAATAATGACTAGAACACTAAAATAATCCCCAGATATTATCTGGACATCAGAAAAATGCACCAGAGGTGGTTCTAGAAAGCTATTACTGAGTAAAAACCACAGAAATTGGATTCATACAAAACTTCTTTGTTTAATTCAAACTAGAAAATAACTAAGACTAACTTAACTATTTGCCATTTTAATTACAACTATATATCTACAACTCCTAAAAGCTCAAACCTAGTGAGGCATGCAAGATAATACCTCATAGTATCTTTGAAAATTGGATCCACAACATTTCAGTCTACAGAACTCAAGATTTGAATTTTTGATTGAAAAGTCACTAGTATTGCCAAACAAAATGCCATTTCATCTACAGTGATCTATTTGGCATGGGACTAGTGCCATCTGATAGGGATTAAATCAAGCTACTCCTAGAAATTTGAATCACACAAATTGGATGCACAAATATTTTTATTTCGAATTTACAATATCCGGACTGGGCCGGCCTAGATCTGACGCGGGTGAGCATGGGACAACGATTTCAAATCGCTGCCAGGCGGGTCCTAGCTATCAGCGGTGGGGAAAACCCGAAACGGTACGGGCGATCCTCAGCTGTTCAATCAAGTGAAGATCGACGACCGTTCGTTGTTGTCTACGTGTGGCAGAGCTAGGGTTTTGTAACCCTAGCGCGGACAGAGAGGGGTGAGGGAGCTCACCTAGGGCTCGTCGGCGTTGATTTAGAGGATGGGAATCAGAGGTGGAGGGTCAAAGCAAGTGGGCGATAGCGTCGGAGAGGTGAACGGCAGATCCTGGTGTGTGCTAGCTTGCCACCATCCTGCATAGGGACTCCGGCAAGGTCGGCGATGGCGTCAGCTACCGGCTAATCTAGGCCACGAAAAAGGTAGCGTTAGTCAGAGAAGAGCCCTGTGAAGCGATGGGTGAAAGAAAAGAGGGTGGGCGATGGTGTTTTCCCGACGGCAACCTTCCCCTGTCTTCCCAGACTTTGGCGCTCTCCGGCGTGCTTAATGGCTCTCTGCAAGGCGAGGGAGAGAGTGGGATTGGGGTGGTGAGCTCTCTGACGAGAGGGGAATGCTGAGAGAGGCAAATGGCAACAGAGGAGGTGGCTTGAGATGCTTCTGGGGTTTTATACCCTCGGGGTGGTCTCGGTGCAGCGTGGGTTGGAATGAACGCAATTGGGCAGGGGTGCAGTGCACTAGGGACAGCGTCATGGACTGATTCTAGGCATGCATACGCGAGCGTCAGTGAACGCTAGCTTTGGTCGCAAAGTGCATCGTTTTAGTCAACGTGCACGGTGATCACGGCGTGGCTGCGTCGCGTGAGTGTGTACACGTGCAGGGCGAGGGCTGCGCGGTGTTGCACGCACGGTGCCATGCAGGGCTGTGTGCGGTGCAGGGGAAAAAGACATGTGCACGTCTCGGAACGCAAGTGCCGTTCTCGGTGTCCAAAGTAGGCACGGGCGAGGTCAGAGTGTGGGCTAGGGAGTGGCCTACGGGCGGCGTGGGCAGCGGCTGGCCATTGGGCAATGGGGGCGGTGTCCAGAGGATGTCGCTGGCGAGGCTGCAATAGGAGGCTTGCCTCCTACACTTCTGTCCACTCGGGCGTGCACAAGGTGGCCTCAGAGTTTTGAGTGAAGGAGGGAGGGTAGGGTTTCAGCAGGCATTGGCAGGTGGGGTAGAGGGTGCTGGGGGGGCGGTGGCTCGATGCTGATTGCGGGTGTAGGGGGTGGTGGTGAGAAAGAAGAGGGAAGAAGAGATCTTGGGCAAGATTTGCCTCGGGGATCTCCCCTCCCTTGTCTCCATCCGCAAAAGACAAGAGGAATAAGAGAGAGGGGGAGTGGAGAGAGGGTGGCCGGGCTAGGGTTCAGTCTTTGGTCGGATTTGCAAGGAAGAAGGAAGAATAAAAGAAGTCCTATGCCCATTTGATCAAAATTCGTTTGAATTTTTGAAATATTCAAACTTGGCAACGATGGAGGTTCTAAAGGTTCAGATATGGCTAGGGGAGGTGTATTAAACCTTCCTACAAGGTTTTGAAATTTTTGAACTAGGGGGAGTAGGGTTTTGGCAATGTCCGTATTTATCAAACAAGGGTGCAAAAAATAAAGATCCTAAAAAAATAAGATCACACACACACACATACAAGTGCATATGCATGCATGATTAAAAGAAAGGAAAAGAAAAACAATGTGGTGGAGTAGTCACAAATTTTAATCAACCACACAAACTTCACACAATCAAGTATGCATGCATACATGTATTTTGCAAAAGTTTTTAATTACCTCAATTTTTGACATAGGGTTTGATACAAAATAAGGTGCACAAAAAGTAGGGTGTTACAAACCTTCCCCCCCCTTAAAATAATATCATCCCGAGATTCAGTAGCTAAGCTTTAAGCAACTCGGGAGTCCTCACGTTCCCATGTGGCTTCGTCTTTGGTATGGTTGCTCCACTGCACCTTGTACATCTTGATCTTGCGTCTACGGGTGAGACGAACATATTCCTCAAGGATACAGATTGGCCTCTCGCGGTAGGTCAAGTCATGGTTAAGGTCAATGGAATCATAGTCGATCTCCTTGAAGGTCCCGGGTTTGTTGGGGACTTGGAGACATTTGTGTAGCTGAGAGACGTGGAAGACATCATGGAACTCTGACAACTTCGGGGGTAGTTCTAGCTTGTAAGACATCTATCCACGGCGTTCTAGGATCTTGTATGGGCCAATGTAATGGGGTGCAAGCTTGCCCTAGACATGGAAATGCTGCATACCCTTAAGTGGGATAACTCAGAGATAGACAAAGTCTCCCAGTTGGAAGGTAACGGGTCTTTGCCGGGAATCGGCATAGCTCTTTTGTCTAGATTGAGCAGCCTTCAAACGGTTGCGAATCAGTTGCACTTGCTCTTAGCTTCCCTAATGATGTTAGGTCCAAATACTTGGCTTTCCCCAGTCTTGGACCAATTGAGAGGGGTACGACACTTGCGGCCATATAGGGCTTCGAAGGGGGCCATTTGCAGACTAGCTTGGTAGCTATTGTTGTAGGAAAACTCGGCGAATGGCAAACAGTCCTCCCACTTGGTCCCGTATGAGAGGACGCATGCACGAAGCATATCTTCAAGGATCTGATTCACTCGCTCAGTCTATCCTCCAGTTTGTGGATGAAAGGCCGTGCTAAAGGAGAGATTTGTCCCAAGGGCTTTATGTAGGCTTTCCCAATATTTGGAGGTGAATTGCGACCCACGATCAGATACGATCCTCTTGGGTACTCCGTGCAGGCTCACAATTCTACTTATGTAAAGCTCGGCTAGGTTCTGACCTGGGTCGATGGTCTTGACTGGAAGAAAGTGCGCAACTTTGGTTAAGCGGTCCACTATGACCCAAATGGAGTCATGTCCCCTGTTTGACCTTGGCATTCCAGTGATGAAGTCCATACCAACTTCCTCCCATTTCCACATGGGCACCTTTAAGGGCTGCAGCAGACCCGCATGTCTTTGGTGCGCGGCCTTGACGCGTTGGCAGACGTCACACCGGGCAATATAAAAGGCTATCTCTCGCTTCATGCCATGCCACCAAAACTGCTCCTTCAAGTCTTGATACATCTTGGTACCCCCTAGATGGATCGAATATGGGGTGTCATGGGCTTCCTTTAAAATGAGTTGCTTCAACTCAACAATGTTAGGGACGCACAGGCGGCCATTGTACCATAGCACACCTTCCTGGTCAATTGAAAACCCAGTTACTTCTTCTCGTCCCATCCTACGCTTGATCCCTTCAATACTCTCATGACCCTTATGAGCTCCTTTGATTTGGTCAAAAAGAGTAGGTCAGACCTCAAGATTGGCTAGGAACCCATGGCTCAAAAGCTCAAGTCCAAACCTTTCAAATTCTTCGCATAAGGTAGGCTGGCTGGTCTTTAGCAGGACATTAAGGGATCAAGGCTCTCGGCTAAGGGCATCGGCGACCACATTCGCCTTACCCGGATGATAATGAATGCATAGGTCATAGTCCTTGATAAGTTCAATCCATCTTATTTGTCTCATGTTCAACTCCTTCTGAGAGAAAATATACTTCAAGCTCTTGTGGTCGGTGTAGATCTCACACCGGTTCCCCATAAGGTAATGTCGCTATGTTTTGAGGGCATGGAAAACAACATCAAGTTCTAAGTCATGGGTGGGATAGTTCAGCTCATGGGGGCGCAGTTGACGGGATAAGTAAGCAATGACTTTGTGATAAGGGGTGTCCCGATCTTCTCAGCGAGCGCGGGGTAGATGGCTATGATGGTGATGAAGATACTCGAGTGTCGCAGAGAACTCTCCGGCTAATCCCTGCTGCCAGCGCAACAACTCTCAACCCTTTGGATATTCGCAATGTCACACACTTGCGCACGTAGCCGCCGACCACGAAGCGGTGATGCAATATACTAATTCCCAATGGAATAGCAGATTATACTCAGACTTTCAGTAGAACGAACACCAGATCGATACGAATTGGTGCGAATAATTTCAGAGGAACACTTGGTTCTATCTAGAAACTAGGGTTTTGTTTAAATGTGGTCTAAGGGACTTGAGGGGGCGCTCCTGGCTACTTAAGGGAGGCTGGGGCGTCCTCAACATGGACCTGGCCCAAAACCAACCTGGTTTGGGCCCAAATTGACTCGGTTCGACTCAAACGAGTACATACCGACCCATACATGGGTTTGGCCTAATTTGGCACGTAGGCCATGAGTGTGGCGCGCCTTAGACATGTTGACATCGTGTCGTAGGCTGTCCTAGTGCGCCATCACGGACTCTCTCATGTCGACTTGACGTTCTGGTGATCTCCTGGTGCGCCTGCCTCCCTCTCCTCCCTCGCGCACTTGATCATCAAGTCTTGCTCTTCTTGCTACGACTCATCTCCTCCTTGTGCAATGCTCGTGTTATCAACAAACCTGATCATACATAGATGCATAGACTTAGGTAGTATAAAGTTCTCATTAAAGAAAAGATCAGGTTCAATTAAGAGTGAGTTCACCTGTTGTTCCAATAGCTTTGCACGTGCTCTTGTAATTGGTCCAATCCTAATCTCATTGTACTTCTTCGCAGCAACATCTTCATCAAAAGGAGTAGGAGATAATGGTGGTGTAATAGGGATGTCCTCATCATCCCCCCCCCTTCGAAAGGCATCGACCTCGACGCTGCAAGGTCTTCACCTTCATACGGTGTCAAATCAGCAACATTGAAACTATTGCTGACACCATACTCAGCTGTAGGAAGATCTATCTTGTAGGCATTATCATTGATCTTGGCAAGAACCTTGTAAGGACCAGCGCCACGGGGCAGCAACTTGGACTTATGTAGCTGTGAAAATCTATCCTTGCGAAAATGAACCCAAACCATATCACTGGGCTGAAACAATACCTCCTTCCGCTTCTTGTTTGCATGATCTGCGGTATACTTGCCTTTCTTCTCAATAGCCTCTTTAGTCTTCACATGAATCTTCCTCACAAAATCTGCCCTCTTCGATGCCTCCATATTGACTCGCTCTTAGATAGGAAGAGGCAACAAATCAAGTGGCGTAATGGGTTTGAAACCATATACCACCTCAAAAGGATATAGCTGCATGGTAGAGTGAACCGCCCTGTTATATGCAAACTCCACATGCGGCAAACAATCTTCCCACTCACGCAGGTTCTTCTTGATCATGCATCGCAACACTGTTGAAAGTGTGTGATTTACCACCTCCGTTTGACCATCAGTTTGGGGATGACATGTAGTGCTGAAAAGTAACTTCATGCCCAGCTTTCCCCAGAGTGTCTTCCAGAAGTAGCTCATAAACTTCACATCACGATCAGAGACAATTGTCTTGGGTACTCCATGCAAGCGTACAATGTCCCTGAAAAACAGGTTAGCAATATGCGACGCATCGTCGCTTTTGTGGCAGGCAATAAAATGAGCCATCTTAGAAAATCTGTCCACTACCACAAATATAGAATCATGGCCTCTTTTAGTTCTAGGCAACCCTAATACAAAATCCATGCTAATGTCCTCCCATGGTGTAGTAGGTGTAGGTAATCGAGTATACAAACCGTGAGGCTTCAGCTTGGACTTCGACTTGTTGCATGTAATGCAGCGCGTGACGAACCTATCCACATCACGCCTCATCCTAGGCCAATAAAAGTGATCAGCGAGCATGGGTAGCGTCTTCTCACGCCCAAAGTGACCCATCAAACCACCGGCATGTGATTCCTGCAACAATAGCAAACGCACGGACGATTCTGGAACACATAGTTTGTTAGCACAAAACAAAAACCCATCATGGATGTGATATTTATCCCATGCTTTCCCACCAGTACACATGCTATATGGCGCTGAAAAATCATGATCAGTAGCATATAAATCACACAAGCTCTCTAAACCAGAAACCTTGATGTCTAATTGTGTCAACAACATGTTCTTCCTAGATAGAGCATCAGCAACCACATTGTCTTTACCCTTTTTATGTTTAATTATGTAAGGAAAAGACTCAATAAACTCAACCCACTTAGCAAGACGCCTAAGCAAATTAGATTGAGCTTTCAGATATTTCAAAGCTTCATGATCAGAATGTATGATAAATTCTTTTGGCCACAAATAATGTTGCCAAACCTCAAGAACTCTAACAAGCGCATACAATTCTTTGCCATAAACAGGATAGTTCAACCTCGCACCACAAAGTTTTTCAGAAAAGTAGGCAATAGGCCGACCCTCTTGCATCAACACACCACCAATACCAATGCCACTAGCATCACATTCAATCTCAAATTGCTTATTAAAATCTGGTAGTGCAAGCAAAGGTGCAGAAGTTAATAAACGTTTCAGTTCATCAAAAGCATGATCTTGGGCTACGCCCCATACAAATTCAACACCTTTTTTAGTTAACTCATTTAAAGGTGCAGCAACAGTACTAAAGTCTTTCACAAAACGGCGATAAAAACCAGCAAGACCATGAAAACTTCGTACTTGACTAACATTCATGGGAGTAGGCCAATTTTGAATAGCTTCAATTTTAGATGCATCGACCTCTACTCCATTTTTAGAAACAACATATCCAAGGAAGATGACCTTATCTTTGCAAAATGTGCACTTTTCAAGATTACCATAAAGCTGGGAATCACGCAACACTTGCAAAACTTGTCTAATATGATCACTATGGTCAGATTCATTGCGGCTGTAGATTAATATATCATCAAAATACACAACCACAAACTTACCAATAAAATTTTGCAAAACATGGTTCATTAATCTCATGAAGGTACTGGGTGCATTAGTTAAACCAAATGGCATGACTAACCACTCATATAAACCAAATTTTGTTTTAAAGGCAGTTTTCCACTCATCCCCCTCCTTCATCCTAATCTGATGGTAACCACTACGCAAATCAATCTTAGAAAAAACCGCAGCACCACTCAACTCATCAAGCATATCATCCAAGCGCGGAATAGGGTGACGATATCGAATAGTGATGTTATTGATAGCTCTACAATCTACACACATGCGCCATGTACCATCTTTCTTAGGAACTAGAATAATAGGAACAGCACAAGGGCTTAAGCTCACATGAATATAACCTTTGTCGAGTAGCGCTTGCACTTGTTTCTGAATCTCCTTAGTTTCGTCGGGGTTGGTGCGGTAAGGAGTGCGGTTTGGCAAGGTGGCACCAGGGATGAAGTCAATCTGGTGCTCAATGCCGCGCAAAGGGGGCAAACCAGCGGGGACCTCCTCTGGAAACACATCGCCAAAATCCTGCAAGCTTTGCACACAACTCTTTGCTAGCAAGGTTGCGGAAACTACCACCATCGATGATGAGTTTGCAAGCTTTGTCCGGTCCAACAAGTGCTTTAGTTTGGAACAAATTGCACCGCTGACTTTCAGATGTAGGAGACACATTGAGCACACGCTGTGAGCAAACTATGTTATTGGCGGTGGAAGGATAGGCATCAACACCATCATGACCAAAGTCATCATCATCGTAACCATCTGGATCAGCATCATCACCTGTCTCATACTCATTGGTGTCCTCATTGACAATCATCACTTTTCTATTGGGGCAATCCCGTTTAAAATGACCCTTTCCACCACAAGTATGACACTCCATATCACGATTACGTGATGTAGACATGTTTGAACCCGTACCACTAGCAGCAGGTGCGGATTTCTTTGCATTGGAATCAGATCGAGACGATGAAGGAGCACGAAAATCTGAATGGGAACTTGGTGTGGGTGCAGCAGGCCTGGGTGTGAAACGGCTGCTTGAAGGAGGACGAGCCTTAAACTGAGCTTCTTCGGCAAACTGTGCTTCAGCTTCACGTGCATGATGTAGCAGCTCATTTATATCACGATACCGATGATGCCAAACAATGCTCTTGATATTATACTTCAGACCATGGAGAAAACGCTGCAAGGTCTGGTCAAGAGGCTCACGAACGCGAGCTCTTTGTAGAAGCATCTCCATCTCCATATAGTACTCATTAACGGACATCGAGCCTTGCTTCAATTGCTGTAACTTATCAAAAACTGAGTGGAGGTAGTTATGCGGAACAAAACGAGCCCGCATCACTTCCTTCATATGGCGCCAAGTCATAATGGGCAGCTCGTTGTTTTCTTGACGTGTATGCACAACGCTGTCCCACCATCGCAAAGCATAGCCATCAAACTCTAAAGAAGCAAGCTTGATTTTCTTGTCCTCCGTATAATCATGAAGACGCCACAACATCTCTATCTTCAACTCCCATGTGAGGTACTCTTCAACATCAGTACCACCCTTGAATTTGGGAATTGAAAACTTTGGCTTACCCAATCCATCATCCTGCTGAAAAGGAACTCGCTGGGCGCCAAGGGGAACAAAACCATGGCCACGAACAGGAGGACCATTGCCTCGGCCATTACCACGATCTTCTGCAGCAAAACCCGCATTGTCGCCATGAGCACTCGCGTCATCGGCATCAATATGTGGTGGGGGTTGCTGCTCAACAGTAAGACGCAGCGCATTGACAGATTGTGTCAACGCCTGGATGCTAGTTTGGAGATCATTGACTTGCACTTGCATATTATTAACAGTAGCATCAGTGGCTTCTACTTTCATTTGGACAGCTTGAATATCAGAATCAATAGCTTCAGTTGTTCGTGTTATTATTCTTTCCAAATGATTACGAAGAGCTTCATACTCCCTCCATATGACAGGAGTATCATCAAGCTTTTTCTGCATCACATCAACATCACTAGCAGACATGATTAGTAGGTTAGTGCACAAACAATAAATGGGTGGTGGTTACGCTCACAACTCACTCAAAACTGAAAGAAAGAGGTATCTTACCATTCCAAAGTGAATAATAAATGCTTACCATGCGTAGAGACTGAAACATGCACGGATGTGATGAAGCGAATACCGAGGGTATACGAAACTATCACGCGACAAACCAGGGTATATGGTGGGGCTTGGTATGGATACCTAACTACACTGAAATACAAGTCCTAGTGCTGATCGTATGACAAAGACCCACAGAAACACACACGGTGGAGATAAATGGGGCAAAGCAACTCTGAAAAGTGAGCTCAAAAAGTATATGTCGGAGTATATGCTCGTGTTGTAATGCACAAGAGAGACGCTAGCAATAGCTCAATATGACCAGGCACAAGATTGCTCAAACTACGAGTGCACAAATTATGAACTAGGCCTCTCAAAACTGTGTAATGGAGCAGCAAACTTTCAGCTATTTTGAATCTCTCTTTTTTTAATACAACTCTTTTTCTCTTTTTTTTTGCTTTTTTTTGAAACTATATGCTTTCTCTCGCTCCTCTTTCTTATACGGTCATAAGATGTAGAGCACTCAGAAAATCTACAGAGCAGCCTGTCGAGCAACGATATGCTAGTCTCGTAGGAAAGGTTCCTACAAAATATTTGTCGAAAGGCTGTGGCTATGGCTTCCAAAAATTGTAGAAACGTATGCTATGTGGACACAGTTTAGAAAGAAAACGAGCAAAAAAAGACTCACCGAACAGTACCGCGACAATAAAACCCGGCAAGACGAACGATGCCAACGGGGTGAATCACCCATGCACAGCACCAGACACGCTAGCCGCGGTGTCTGATCCCTAGCGATCGACACCAATGTGTTTGACCAGACAAAAAACTGCCGATGTCTGATCGAGTGTGTGCAGTTTTTTTTTTGCGGATCCAATCTGCTTGCTGCTGCTGCCTGGGAACAAGAATAGAGATCGGATCGATGCTGCAGCCTGGGATCGATCGAGGGCGCTGGTGTTTGTTTTTTTGAAAGCTAGATCGACCGCTGCCTGGGAATAAGATTAGCAATCAGATCTGATTTTTTTTAACTATGCAGCAAAGGATCACGATCGGACACGATCGGAAACGATCGGAAAAGATCAGAAACTGACGATGAACACGACGGATGGGAAACGAGACTGAAGAAGTTACGCAAAAAGAATCTACGACCAGCAACTAATACAAATACTTCGATGCAATCTAGGCTAAGGCAAAAACTAAGAACCCTAATTTTTCCTGTGTGGCTTTTTCTGGATAGGACTAAAAACAAAAACAAATCTACGAGGATGGATTTGTGGATGCTCACAGAGGAAACGCTGGAATCTGATATCAAAATGATAAGGGGTGTCCCGATCTTCTCAGCGAGCACGGGGTAGATGGCGATGATGGTGATGAAGATACTCGAGTGTCGCAGAGAACTCTCCGGCTAATCCCTGCTGCCAGCGCAACAGCTCTCAACCCTTTGGATATTTGCAATGTCACACGCTTGCGCACGTAGCTGCCAACCACAAAGCGGTGATGCAATATACTAATTCCCAATGGAACAGCAGATTACACTCAGACTTTCAGTAGAACGAACACCAGATCGATACGAATTGGTGCGAATAATTTCAGAGGAACACTTGGTTCTGTCTAGAAACTATGGTTTTGTTTAAAGATGGTCTAAGGGACTTGAGGGGGCGCCCCTGGCTACTTAAGGGAGGCTGGGGCGTCCTCAACATGGACCTGGCGCAAAACTAATCTGGTTTGGGCCCAAACTGACTCGGTTTGACTCAAACGAGTACATACCCACCCATACATGGGTTCGGCCTAATTTGGCACGCAGGCCATGAGTGTGGCGCGCCTTAGACATGTTGACATCGTGTCGTAGGCTGTCCTAGTGCGCCATCACGGACACTCTCATGTCGACTTGACGTTCTGGTGATCTCCTGGTGCGCCTGCCTCCCTCTCCTCCCTCGCGCACTTGATCATAAAGTCTTGCTCTTCTTGCTGCGACTCATCTCCTCCTCGTGCAACGCTCGTGTTATCAACAAACCTGATCATACATAGATGCATAGACTTAGGCAGTGTCGTGGTTTCGTCAACAGATCTGCCATAGAGGTAGGGGTATGGCGGTTTGTGGAAGGGGGTGAACACGGAGGAGCGATCCAGGACGGTGGTAGCACGAGTTTACCCTGCTTCAGATCCCGCAACGGTGGCGAGACCCTACGTGCTGCTATAATTAACGATATGGCAACAAGTGCTTGGTTACAATGATGAGGTTGGCTGTTTCGCTATGCGATTGGCCGTATGACTCTAATCTTGCCTCAAGGGCTGCTCCACGCCGGGCTTATAAAGGCGCCTGGTGTGGGCTACACGTTGGTACCGGAGCGTATACAACTTGGAGTCCTAGACTAAGTCCTCTGTGTGTGCTACAAGGCAACCCACCATGGGCCGTCTCCGAACCCGCCATGGGCCTGTCGTCAGCAATCCGCCATGGGCCTGTCTCTGGATCCGCCATAAGCGCCTGCGTCCAGTACCGCCGTGGGAACTTCAGCAACTGGGCCGCCCGGTATAGCGAATCCGCCATACCACCCGTGATGGGCCACCCTGGCTTGCTGATTTAGGACTACGTCGCTGGTATACCTATTTGATATATCCCCAACAGTAGCCTCAGGGAACTTCAAAATTGCCATCTACATCCGTCATGCATATTCTTGGTGAGTTACTTCCGCCATAGCTCTTCTGCACCGGGATGGCGGTTATCTTGATGCTCCTTCTTTCATCTATTAATCCGCCGTAAATAACGGATCAAGCGACGTAGTTATCTTAGCGAGATTTTCGGGATCCGTTGGATCATACCGTTGAAATCCGCCGTAAATCTCGGCACACAGTTCCTTCTAGGGCAAGACTTACAGTGCACGCACTGCTTTCACCAAGTTACTTTTTTACCCCTGGACACGTGTCGCCAGTTTAGGGTTTCTGCGATCAGGACGAACGGTGGTGATGGCGGGCACGAATCTCGAGGTCTGGGGTCTATATATACCCCGGCCTCTCACCCCCGTCCGGTAACCCCTCATTCACCCCCGTCGCATTCTCTCTCCTCAGCGCCGCCACGAGAGCTTTGTCATCTCCGATGAGCCACCGCGGAAAACCTCGCCGCCGGTAGCTTTTTTCGCCACAAGCTGGCATCGTCTTCCTCGTCTTCGCTCGAAATCTTAGAAGTCATTACCGCACGCCACTAGCCGCCATGGAACCTGGATCACCTCGCCAAGCCTCCAAGTCCGAAGCTGCTGAAGGCTCTACGCGGTCCTCTGATACAGAGTCCGCCATGCCCGAGACCTCGGGAGGAGATTGGGACCCCTGCAACGTGAATGAGGAAATTCTATCCTCCTTGGAACAAGAAGGCCACATAGCTGCTAAGGAGATTTCCAGATGGCGGGTCGAGCCTGGTGCAACAATGCTAGCTCCTTCAGAAGAAGAGGTCATCATACTGAAGTCTCACATCGATCGTGGCCTCAGTCTTCCGCCATCTTACTTCCTGAAGGGCGTTCTTCGGTACTACAGGTTACAGCTACACCACATTGCTCCAAATAGCTTCACTGCTCTAGCGGGATTCGTCGCGCTATGCGAGGGGTATCTGGGTATCAGCCCACGCGGCGATTTATTCCGCCTATATTTTAATATCCGCCATAACCGAGACACGAACGGGGATCCTCGCAATTGCGGATCAATCTCCTTTGTTCCTCAGAAAGGGAAATCCTACCCTTACATTATCCCTCATGACTCTGCAAAGGGATGACGGGGATCCTTCTTCTATCTGGCTGATCAGGCCCCTCCTGAAAGGAAGTTTGGCCTTTGGTCTTTTGCTGATGGCCCCGCCGAGGAGCAGGATAGCTGGGGCATCATGGACGATTTTACAATGGATGATGAATGCCAATTATGCTCACGGCGGATTTCGAAACTTGTCTTTTCTGGACTGACAGGTGCTGACACCATCCACTGCTGGATCTCACGGCGGATTCAGCCTCTTCAATACCGCCCAGCCCTGATGTGCGATTATAGCGGAGTCGACGATCTCCAGTGCTATTCCAAGGAGGAACTATCTGCTGATGAGATCAAGCTTCGGATCCGCAGCATCATTAAGGTGGAGCGGGATGAGCCTCTGAAGTTGAAGATCCCAATGTATGAGAATGGCAGTTGTCCAAAGGTGAGTGTTTCTCCTTATTCCGCCATAATAGCTAGTTTTCTTGAATAACTTCGCATTTCTCCACAGCTTTCTTCCCTGCCGCCATCTGAGCTGAGCCGTCTCGTCTGCTATCCTCGGACGAAGGAGCTTACTGACGATGAGGACGAGACATCCTCGTCTCCCAAAAGACAGAAGGTGGCGAAGGAAGAGGTAGTGGCGGATGAACCTATCACGGCGGTTCCTCATGGCGTTCGCGGTGCTGGTAGGCGCATTTGCGGGTTAGGCAAGAGAGTCATATCTCGCCATTCGTCCCCTGCTCTTCGCGGCCATCTAGACACCGTGCCCGAACATTCCGCCACTATAAATCTGCCGGAGCAGAAGTAAGGATAATCATAGCTTGCCTTCATACCATGTATAACTTGACTACTCTAATCTGTCTCTTCTGCGCACAGAAGAAGAAAGATTTCTGGCCAGAAACATCCAAGGACCAAGCCGTCTCCTACTACTGTTCCACCTACACCAGATGCTCCTGCTCGCCCAACTAGGCCTTCCACTTCCTCTCAGCATACTAGCAAGGTGGCGGATGTTCCAGAGAAGACTGCTGAACCATTAGACCGCCCTGCTAAAGGTGCCAAGAAAGTAAGTTTTAGTGGAAAAGCAGTCCAGATGGACGCAGGAGCTGGGGAGGCCTCGAAATGGAAGAAGAAATCAGAGGCTCTTTTCCGCCTTGATAATTTACAAGAGGAGGCCAGTAACAATGTGTCATCTGCTATGACAGCGTTTGTTCAGAGAACCAGTCTTGTTAAAGAGGTATGTATTCCCAGTAGCCCCCGAGCGCCATGGCGGACTTGCAGATTCGATCCGCTATGGGGCTTCGAGATTGACTTCTGTAAGTTTTTGAATAGCTTAGCCCTCGAGCGCTGGTAGTTCACAGAGTGCTCTATAGAGAACTTTTTAATTTTCATACTGAGTAGCCCCCGAGCGTTATGGCGGATAACTATCCGGCATAAAGCTCTTAGGAAGACAAAAAAAATCAGCATAAGTAGCCCCCGAGCATCATGGTGGATAATTATTCATCATGATGCTCTAAGAGTGACTAAAAATTTAACATGAGTAGCCCCCGAGCGTCATGGCGGATTCTATCCATCATGATGCTCTAAGAGTAACTAACACTTCAAATTTGTTTCGCCAGAATTACAAGAAGGTGGTGGAAGACCTGGTCCAGGTTGTCAGCTCGCAGGAGGAGGAGCTGGCAGCCAAAAGCGCTCTTGTGGCGGACTTGCAGCAGCAGCTTGAGAATAGCGGTAATTTACCTTAACAAGTTTGTTTTCCTTTATGCTTATTCAATCAATGCTGAGCTGACAAAATTCCGCCATGCAGATGCTGCCAAGCTCAAGTCCACACTTGAGGGGATGAAGAAGGGCCATGCCATTGCGATGGATGGGCTGAATGAACAGCTCTGGAAATCACTGGCTGAAAATGCCACCCTCGAGAGGCAGCTGAAGGACCAGGAGAACCAGGGCAAGAAGAAGGACAAGGAGATAGCGGACCTCCGCAAAGCCGCCGCTGATTTTGAGAAGCGGCGTGAAGGCTTTAACGAGCTCCTCCATCACTTCCAGGACAACTTGCTAGGTACCATTTCTTCTTATAACATAAAGTTTTTCAATTTCTGCTATGCCGTGCATGATTCATCTTCTTTTCCGCTATGCAGTCGCTTTGGGGCAGGGCGAGGTGGACACCGCTGAGGGCTTGCGCATGGCCACCGACGCAGCGAGGAAGGAGCTGGATGGCCTTCTCAGCGCTGGTCGCCAAGCGTGCGGGAGCCTGCAGATAGCGGGTTCTTCCAACCTCTCCGCCATCGCGCTCACACAGAAGCTTCTGCTGGTGCCAGGGCTGGTGGCGGACTGGAAACTGTCCTCTGCTCGGGGTGTGATACGTCCAAAACGTATCTACTTTCTCGAACACTTTTGCTATTGTTTCTCCTCTAATTTGTGTGTTTTGAATACAACTAACACGGACTGACGCTGTTTCAGCAGAATTGCTCGGGTGTCTCGTTTTTGTGCAGAAATTCAACTCCAGTAAAAATTCGGGAAAAAATCACCAAAATCATATTTCACCAGAAGACCCCGGAGCCAGAAGACCGGAGGGAGAAGTGGCTCGAGGCATCGTCACAAGGTGGTGGCGCGGCCCAGCCCTGGCCGCGCCACCCCTATGTGAGGTGGCCCCAGGCCCCCTCTCGACTTTCTCTCTCGCGTACATATACCCCCTGACGACTTAAGATCGGGGGAGACGGCGTTTTTCCTAGATAGACTTCCGCTGCGCCGCCGCCATCAAAAACCGTGATTCGGAACCAGAAACTCCGTTCTGGCACCCTGCCGGGACGGGGATTCGGAGAGGAGATCTTCATCACCATCACCACCGACGCTCCTCCATCGACCATCCATGACTCCCCCATCCATGTGTGAGTAATTCCCCCACTGTAGGTGAGGGGATGGTAGGGATTGGATGAGATTGTTCATGTAATTTGATATGAGATTGATAGGGCATAGTGCCTAGTATCTTTATTTAGTGCCTATGACATTGTTGCAACTTGTGTGCTTAATGCTTGTCACTTTGGGCCCGAGTGCCATGATTTCAGATCTGAACATGTTATTATTTCTATGATGATACTTGTTGTTTATGGTCTTACCTACAAGTTGTATACCACATATTGTTGTCCGGAACCCGAGGCCCCAAAGTGACAGAAATTGGGATAACCGGAGGGGATGGCTATGATGTGAGGAATCACATGTGTTTCCTTGAGGCCCCCGAGTGCTAATGCTTTGCTCCGGTACTTTATTAAAAGGAGTACCTTAATTACCAGTAGTTTCCCTTGAGGCCCTGCTGCAACAGGCTGGTAGGACAAAAGATGTCGTGCAAGTTTCTCCTTGTGAGCACGTACGACTATATACGGAAACACATGCCTATGATTGTTTGTACTAGGATGCTTATCATTATTTATCTGCAATGCCCGTAGTCTCATTGATTTCATGAATTATCTTATCCATGCAACGCCCGTTATCCATCCCTATGCCTACAGTATTTGTTCCTACTGTTTACAACCGTTACTTCTACTGCTGCTATTTTACTACTGCTGTTACTGTTTCCTACTGTCACCACTATAAAACTGTTGCTACTGATAAACCACTGCGAGTGAGACTGTTTCCAGGTGCAGGTGAATTGACAACTCATCTGTTAAGGCTTACATATATTCTTTGGCTCCCCTTGTGTCGAATCAATAAATTGGGTAATACTTCCCTCGAAGACTGTTGCGATCCCCTATACTTGTGGGTCATCAAGACTATTTTCTGGCGCCGTTGCCGGGGAGCATAGCTTTATCTGTAAGTTCACTTGGTATTCATATTGTTCACTGTAATCCTTTCATCATGGGTAAACCTCGTGATGGAAAAGTTCCTATATTGCCATCCACTACAAGAAGAGGTACGACTCTCAACACCTCTGTTGCTCTTGATTCGCCATCTGTTATGAGTAAGTTGCTTACACCACCACACCCACACGCTACTGCTACTACTTCTGCTGAGATTGAAAGTGCCACTGATAATTTAGATGATGCTTCTACTGTACTTGATGAGAGAGGTTCACTAGGTTCCTTTTTAGAGGCTACTATTGCTAGAGCTAAGTTGGGAAACACCACTGTTACACCTGTTAGTTCACCTGAGTCTAGGGAATGTCCTAGTGATGATTATGATGATGATGCTTATATTGAGCTTAATGATGATTTTATTGCAGAAGCACGTGCTGCTCGTGATGCAGGTAATGTTAAAGAGCTTCTTGCTAGACGTTCTGTTAGATATAATTTGTCTCCTGATCCTAAGTTTGCTGCTTCTCCTATCAATATTAGAGACAAAGATTATGATTTCTCTTTGGATTTATCTTACATATCTATTGTTGAGAAAACTCCTTTTTGTGGTACTAAAGATGAGAGTGCTATGGAGCACATGAATGAGCTTTCTACTTTGAGTAATTTGTTTTCTGATGATATTAAGCTCCGCACTTACTTTGTTGCTAAGATTTTTCCTTTCTCATTGAAGGATGCTGCTAAAATTTGGTTTAATAGCTTGTCTCCTGGATCTCTTACTAGTCCTATTGCTTTGGTTAATGCTTTCTTTCAGAAATATTTTCCCGCTAGTGCTCAACATGCTGCTGTGCAGGAAATCTTTGATTTTGAACAGGGAAAAGGAGAGAAATTGCCTGAATCTTGGACAAGGTTTTGTTCTTTAATTAGAGCTTTGCCTAAAGAACCATTGCCTAAAAATGAACTCCTTGATATATTTTATAATGGACTAACGGATGAATCTAAGTCATATTTGGATAGTTGTGCTAGTTGTGTTTTCAGGGAAAGAACTCCGGCTGAAGCAGAGGAGTTAATGGCTAAAATAAGCCGGAATCATGATGATTGGACTTTAGTTGAGCCAGCACCTGCACCAACTCCTGCGCCATCTACAGAGCCCACACCGAAGAAGAGAGGGATGATTGAATTAAATGATGAAGTTATGAAGGAGGCTAAGAAAGCTCTTAAGGAGAAAGGTATTAAGGCCGAAGATGTGAAGAATTTACCTCCTATTGAAGAATTATGTAAGCCAATCCCTCGCTCATCTACTATTGAGGTACACTCTCTCCAGCGCTTTGATGAAAGAGATATTCCTTACACTAAACCTCCTGATCAATGCTTAGATGAGTTTGATAATTTTATTGTTAAACAAGAGAATTTTAATAGAATGGTGCATAATCATCTGTTGGAGAATTCTAGAGTTATTAACAAGATGCGGGATATTGTGGAGAGAACCGCCAATGATGTGAAGATACTTGCTAAACATTTTCAAATGATTCAAACACAAATTGATCAGCTTACCAAAGTGCAGCAAGATCTGCTAGTTAATGCTGCAAGAGAGAAGCAAGCATGTGAAATACGCACAAGAAGTGGTGCCGCTACTCAAGATCCATTATATCCTGAAGGACATCCTAAGAGGGTTGAGCAAGATTCTCAACGCACTTCAAGTGATGATATTCCTCCCAAGAAGAAGAAGAAGCATAAAACAACTGCAGAATCCTCTGATGCAGGTAAAGATCCTAACAGTGTTTCTATTTCTGATGCTGAAACAAAACCAGGAGATGATAAAGAAGAAGATAAAGAAGAAGCTGAAGAAGAACCGGAAAAGAGTGATAAAAATGTAAAGTACACCAAAGAAGACTTCATTTCCAACAAGCATGGCAAGGAGAGGGAACCTTGGGTACAGAAGCCAATGCCTTTTCCTAGTAAGAAACACAAGTCCAAGGAAGAAGAACACTACAACAGGTTTTGTGAATGGATGAGACCTTTATTTTTGCAAATTCCTTTGACTGATGCTATTAGAATGCCTCCTTATGCAAAGTATATGAAAGATATTGTCACTAACAAAAGGAAAATTCCTAGTGAGGAAATTTCCACTTTGCTTGCTAACTATTCTTTTGATGGTAAAGTTCCAGAGAAGCTTGGAGATCCAGGTATACCAACTATTCCTTGCTCCATTAAAAATAACTATGTTAGAACTGCTTTATGTGATTTGGGAGCTGGAGTTAGTGTAATGCCTTTTTCTCTTTATAAGAGACTTGATCTAGAAAAATTGGTTTCAACTGATATATCCTTGCAGATGGCTGATAAGTCTACTACTATTCCTATTGGTATATGTGAGAATGTTCCTGTTCAAGTTGCTAACAGCTGTTTAATATTAACTGATTTTGTTGTGTTAGAAATGCCTGAAGATGATAATATGTCTATTATTCTTGGGAGACCTTTTCTAAACACTGCAGGGGCTGTTATTAATTGCAATCAAGGAAAAGTCACTTGTAATGTTAATGACAAAGAATATACGGTGTATTTTCCCAAGAAGATTGATAGGAGAAATGCTCTAAATTCAATCAAGCATGTTGAGACCATCAAAGTTGGTCAAATTATTTGTTCAGAGCAAAAGCCCAAGGAAGAATATCAAATTTTTATGGTTGGGGCTATACCTATCAAAGTTGAGGTAACATAAGCATTAAGTGATATGCAAAGTTTTGCCTCATATAAAGTTAGTTTGGTAACAAGACTTGATCAACCTTGTTAGCAAAGTGAATTTATATGAACGAAACTTCGTTTTCACCGCATCTACTCCACCTCACTTATATTTACTTTCATCAAATTTTATTCCTTCAGTTTAGTTGTATGATTAAGAGTATCTCAGAGCTGCTGCATGCTTAGTTTTGATTTGCTTGAAATCTTTTCATCCTCATTTTTCTGAGTTTTATCGATATGCCAATTTTTGAAAAATCCTCGAAAATAAAGTTTCTCGAAAAATTCCAGAAAATTCTTTATAAATTTTTATGTCAAAAATGGGGCAGAGAGACACCTGGGAGGCACCGGGTGGGGCAGCCACGCCACCTCACACACAGGTGGCGCGGCCCAGCCCTGGCCGCGCCACCCATGTGTGAGGGGGCCCCACCAGGCCCCTCACTCATCTCTTCTTCCCCTGCTCTTTCTCTCTCCCGAAAAACACCGACCCATTTGCTCAAGCTCGAGTTCTTGCTGTTCTTCACCCAGATTTTCGATCTCCTTGTTCTGCCCAACATTTTTGCTGAAACTTGGATCATTTGCTCTCCGGTATGTGACTCCTCCACTTGTCCAAGTAGATTTTCTTTTGGTAAAGTATTTCTTGAGTATTTTAGCATTGTAGGTGACAGTATAAATGAGTATGCATGCTTGTTCTATTGTTTAGGAAGATTATTTTGATGCATGATAGCTCTCTAGTGACTCACTATAGTAGTTTCCTACATTTGCTTGTCCTTAAATCACTTTTTATGAGTTTGTTGAAAAAATTTCAGAAATGGAGGAGAATGTGTATCAACTCTCTCAGCATGATCTAGAAGTGCATGATGTTATGAAAGTTCACCGTGAAGAGAAGGTTTTTCCTTCACTCTATCCATGCTCGGCATTCTTGAGTGCTGCTGGAATTCTTCATGATTTTCAAACCTTGCTTTCTAATGCGGGATTAGAATATTTTGTTGAGGGTGAACCTCCCCAATATGTTAAACTAACAATGTCTGTGGTGCAGGATTTCAGATTTAGTTGGTCCACTTCTAACCCCATGGTTCATTATAAAATTTATAACAAATCTGTGAACTTGCCTCTCGATGTTTTCTGCACAGTTATCAGAGTACCACAGTGGGGATCGCTTGAGAAGATAAAGGGACAACCAAGGCAATTGTTAGAACTGTACGAGGAGATTTGTCAAGGAAGAAGCTTCACAGGAGAGGGTGGTAAAATTCGAAACATTCATTTTCCATCCATTCGATATTTTGCCTTCTTCATTACCAAATGTGTTCTTGCTAGGAAATCGGCAAGTAAATTGTCTCTCCATGATCTAGCTTTTATTGCTGCTGCTTTAAGGCGTGATAGAACTTACAACTTGGGTGCCTTAATAGCTTTCCGTCTAGATATTAATCGTGAGAAAGGGGGAATCTGTGGGGGGCTTATAGCTTCACGCCTGTTAGCTTTTCATGGTGTTTTGCCTCATTTTCGAGATTTTCAGTTCCCCGAGGAGAAACTTGGCCTTGATGCTATGGTTCAACATAAGTTTATTTCTCCTCCTGCCAGTTTGATTAATTTAACATTTGAGCTAACCCTTTTCAAGAAGACTACCTGGAAGGTAGTAAAGACTGAACGATCAATCCGTTTGCCTGCACCTCTTTTGTTTAACCTTGATCGCAGGAATGGATGGTCGCTTACTGAAGATGAGCTTGACGCATACATAGGGGAGCACCCGCCGCCTGTGCACGATGAGGAGGGCACCGAAGAGTCGGGGCAGCCCTCCAACACCATGAATTTTCCATACGAGCAGCCTTATTATGATTATGCGCCATCAGCTTCATCTTCACGGGAACCAGGGTGCGATTACTCCTATGATGACCCACCGGCTTGGAGCAGCTACCAGAGCCGGCATTGATCTCCACTTAGGCCAAAAGCCTAAGCTTGGGGGGAGGTACGCCGACGATTCACTCATCTACATATCGTATTCTGTCGGACCTTTGTATATTCATGTTTCGCTTTCTTTACTATTCTCGTTCTAGTTTTCATTGCTTCCAAAACACAAAAAGACCAAAAATATTTCCGTTGTTTCTCTCTATTTGGTTCTTAGTTTTCTACCCTTGGTTGCTTTACTTGCTATTTCGGTTTGCTATTTGAAAAACTCCAAAAATATTTGTTGTTCTTCTTTGGTTTTGTAAAGTTTGTTGCAGAGTTCAGTCTCCCGTTACTCTATTGGAGCTTGGTATTCATTTTACACTATTCAAGCCACACAAGTGAAGAGCAATAATGACGACATATGACAGTCCGAGATGTGGTAAGAGGCTGGTATGAACTCTATTTGTTTTCATTTTTGTACATATACTCATCTATGTGGACATGCTTAGTCAGTTCATGTAAGGTATATGTCATCTAATGGATGTTTTGTAGTTCTTGCTTTCATATAATTAGTTTCAATCTGCTATTAGCCTGTAGCATGTCATGTAGACGCTTGCATGCATTGTTTTATTCATAGTATGGTATGATATTGTGGTATCCACCTCTGAAAGCTCCATTTGAATCGACTTGGCACATGCTCAAGCATGCATATGACTGAACTAAAAAGTCAATTAAGCCTCAATGATCTAAATTGCCTCAGAGTTCTTGTATCATTTTTATGCCTATATTAATTTTGTTTTGTCGCAAGCATGATTATGATAGTTATTGCTCTCTCGATTGTCGCTTCCCAGTCTTTTGCTAGCCTTCACTTGTACTGAGTATGAGCTCTACTCGTGCATCCTTTTACCAAAACCAAGTCTTCCAAAGAGTCCACTATAAATTCCTATGCATGGTATTTGTAAGCCATTCCAAGTAAATTTTCATGTGCTACCTTTCAAAACTTTCAACTACTTCTCATTTTGTGCCACTGTTTTTAGCTCATGGGGACGTAGTGGTCGGAATTGCTATCTTCCATATTAAATTAAGTACCCCTCGACTAGGCAGCTTCATCTGCTCGTCATTAATTTTGCAAGGGAGCTGGTCAGACCATTATAATCTTAATTCTAAAAGAAAGAAAAAAAGGCACTCCTCCAATGGAATGTGAAAGTTGGTAGGCACCCGATGGAATCGCTTAGCCATGGTTTGAGAAAGGAAAAAGGTGGGGAGGAGTGCCAAAGCTTTATAAAAGAGCACCAATGTGCCAATTTTCAAAGAACTCGGAACCGCTCTCACTTGTTTATTATGGAAGATAGTAAGTCCCCATTGCTAGTCGTTGACATAGAACAACCACCTCTCAAAAGAACCTTTTTATCTCTGTTTTACAAATGAAAAGCTCTAGCACATGTTAAATCCCTGCTTCCCTCTGCGAAGGGCCATTCGTTTACTTTTATATTGTGTCACCATCTTCTAACTTTTAAGCACTTCTTGAGAGCATAGCTGTTATTCTTAGTGTAATGTGCTTGTCCCAGAACACGGTTAATTGTGGTATAACTATGATGCTTGTATCTTTGATATTTCTACTTCTAGTCTTCCCTTGGACTTCAGAGGTGCCTCAGCATTTATGTTTTGCTCTACAAATAAAGGCAAGTGGGATACCATTCTTTCATATCGTTTATGCATATCACAATCTTGTAGCTTCTCTTGCACATGTTACTTGTTATTAGTGCATTGGCACTCTTTCATAGCTTGCTTGACTATGAGGTGACATTAGTTGCATATTTCTTATTATGAATTGCCTGAGTACTTGATCACATAGTTAGTATATATACATCATATGAGCAAATGTGTTCGTGAAAGTTTCTTTTATCGCTCTCAGTTGTTAACTGAATTGCTTGAGGACAAGCAAATAGCTAAGCTTGGGGGGGAGTTGATACGTCCAAAACGTATCTACTTTCTCGAACACTTTTGCTATTGTTTCTCCTCTAATTTGTGTGTTTTGAATACAACTAACACGGACTGACGCTGTTTTTAGCAGAATTGCTCTGGTGTCTCGTTTTTGTGCAGAAATTCAACTTCCAGTAAAAATTCGGGAAAAATCACCAAAAATCATATTTCACCAGAAGACCCACGGAGCCAGAAGACCGGAGGGAGAAGTGGCTCGAGGCATCGTCACAAGGTGGTGGCGCGGCCCAGCCCTGGCCGCGCCACCCCTATGTGAGGTGGCCCCAGGCCCCCTCTCGACTTCCTCTCTCGCGTACATATACCCCCTGACGACTTAAGATCGGGGAGACGGCGTTTTTCCCAGATAGACTTCCGCTGCGCCGCCGCCATCAAAAACCGCGATTCGGAACCAGAAACTCCGTTCTGGCACCCTGCCGGGACGGGGATTCGGAGGAGATCTTCATCACCATCACCACCGACGCTCCTCCATCGACCATCCATGACTCCCCCATCCATGTGTGAGTAATTCCCCCGCTGTAGGTGAGGGGATGGTAGGGATTGGATGAGATTGTTCATGTAATTTGATATGATATTGATAGGGCATAGTGCCTAGTATCTTTATTTAGTGCCTATGACATTGTTGCAACTTGTTGTGCTTAATGCTTGTCACTTTGGGCCCGAGTGCCATGATTTCAGATCTGAACATGTTATTATTTCTATGATGATACTTGTTGTTTATGGTCTTACCTACAAGTTGTATACACATATTGTTGTCCGGAACCCGAGGCCCCAAAGTGACAGAAATTGGGATAACCGGAGGGGATGGCTATGATGTGAGGATCACATGTGTTCACCGAGTGCTAATGCTTTGCTCCGGTACTTTATTAAAAGGAGTACCTTAATTACCAGTAGTTTCCCTTGAGGCCCTGCTGCAACAGGCTGGTAGGATAAAAGATGTCGTGCAAGTTTCTCCTTGTGAGCACGTACGACTATATACGGAACACATGCCTATGATTTTTTGTACTAGGATGCTTATCATTATTTATCTGCAATGCCCGTATCTCATTGATTTCATGAATTATCTTATCCATGCAACGCCCGTTATCCATCCCTATGCCTACAGTATTTGTTCCTACTGTTTACAACCGTTACTTCTACTGCTGCTATTTTACTACTGCTGTTACTGTTTTCCTACTGTCACCACTATAAAACTGTTGCTACTGATAAACCGCTGCGAGTGAGACTGTTTCCAGGTGCAGGTGAATTGACAACTCATCTGTTAAGGCTTACATATATTCTTTGGCTCCCCTTGTGTCGAATCAATAAATTGGGTAATACTTCCCTCGAAGACTGTTGCGATCCCCTATACTTGTGGGTCATCAGGGTGGTGCCAGGACAGCGTTGACCTTGGCGAAGGCCCACTATCCCGAGATGGACCTGGACCAGCTCACCTCCGGCATCCCGGAGAGCGGCGAGGACGGCGCGCCGGTGGACGAGGCCGCCATCCGGTAGAGCGTGCTTGGATACGATCAACTGTGTGACCTTGGCACTCAGTTGAACGTATACTATGAAGCATACGAGCTGCCAGGGTCGCCAAGCCAGGCTTCGGCATCCGCCTCTGCGGCAACCGCAGGTGGTGATGGCGATGACGAGGTGTCCTCCAAGGTTCCACCATCTTCTTGAGATGTGCCCTGCGATATGGCAGGAAAAATACTTTGCATTAATTCGGCCCCTGAGTGGGTCTGTAATCTAAACTTAAACTGCGTGTGAATGCTTGTGCACTGCAACTGATCTGCTTGTGGCGGATCAGTGGAATGCTTTTGAACTCTTGCAATTTGTTTTTTGTGAAGTGGTTTGATTGCGCGAAGAAACTGCCAGGCCTAATTTTATGCAACTTGCAGTTTTTTGCCATGCCCAAAAAACAACACTTTGAAAAAAAATTCACGCGTAGGATTATGCGATCCGCCATCTGGCTCTCTGTGCTTGACTTTTCGTGAGATGGCGAAATCTTCGCACGAACAATCCGCTAGGGCGACGATACTTAATAGCAACCGTCCAGAACCCGTAGCAGATGGCGGCTTAGATCGTCAAAAAGTCACTACTCTGGAATCCACACAGAAAACATCGGATGAAGATCAAAACATAAAAAAGCTACGCGGACCGCTTATGGCGGATTTAAAAGAGACGCAAGTGCAAAGCACAATTGCGCAAAAGGTTCTATACGATCTAAATGAACAATAAAGGAGGTAAAAGACTCAGAAAAAATCAAGAGTGAACCAAATGCTTTATTTCATTGATCATATAGAGGTGCCTATTACATAGCTAGGTAAGTGCTAAGTGTAGAAAGGACGTAGCTGTGCGATGTTCCATGGACGATCTGTCTCGTCGTAGATATCGTCAGGGTCTCTTCGTTTGCGCTTCTTACTTGGTCGCTTATCTAGCTCGCGAATATCAACGAAGTAGTAGGAACCATTCAGTAGAGCTTTGCTGATGACGAAGGGTCCTTCCCAAGGCGGGGATAGCTTGTGGGACTTGTGCTGTTTCAGACGTAGCACCAGGTCACCTTCTTTGAACGAGCGTTGGCGAACTCGCCGGCTGTGATAGCGGCGGAGATTCTGCTGGTAGATGGCGGATCTCTGGGCTGCTAGGTCCCGTTCTTCTTCCAGCAGGTCCACAGATAGTTGTCTGGACGCTTCTGCATCTTCTTCCTTGTAGGCCTCGACTCTTGGAGAATCGTACTGAGCATCACTTGGCAAGATTGCCTCTGCTCCGTAGACTAAGAAGAAAGGGCTTAGGCCAGTTGATCTGTTTGGCGTGGTCCATAGACTCCACAGCACAGATGTCAACTCCTCTGCCCAGGCTCCAGCTGCTCTGTGCAGCGGTGCTTCTAGGCGTGGTTTAATCCCTGACATGATTAGTCCGTTGGTCCGCTCAACTTGGCCATTAGACTGTGGATGTGCCACAGATGCTAGGTCAAGGCGGATTCCATTGTGATGGCAGTATTCTTCAACTTCTCCCTGAGACAGATTAGTGCCATTATCGGTGATGATGCTATGTGGGATGCCGAATCTAACCACAATGTCCTTGACAAATTTGAGGGCAGTTTTGCCATCAAGTTTTCTGATGGGCTTAGCTTCCACCCACTTCGTGAATTTGTCTACCGCTACCAGGAGATGTGTAAATCCCGAAGGTGCTGTTTTTAGCGGACCCACCATGTCCAGCCCCCAGACTGCAAAAGGCCAAGTTATGGGAATCGTATGCAGTGCTGTGGCGGGCATATGGGTTTGCTTGGAGTACATCTGGCAACCATGGCATAGCTCCACAATGCGGTCTGCATCTGCCTTGGCTGTTGGCCAGTAGAATCCATGGCGGAATGCTTTAGCTACTAGGGATCTGGCGGTGGCATGATGCCCACATTCGCCTTCGTGGATCTCTCTTAGTATTTCGATTCCGTCCACTTGGGATATGCACTTCATGAAAACTCCCGAGGTGCTTCGTTTGTAGAGTTGACCATCTATGATGGTGTACGCTTTGGCTCTACGCTCGATTTGTCTTTTTTCAACTTCGTCTTCGGGAAGCTTCTTGTTCGTCAGAAATTTCAGGTAGGGCTCTGCCCATGGCGGATTGCTTGGCAAAATCGCCATAACAGGGGAGCTCGCTAGCTCCGGATTTTCTGGATCAACCATCTTGACTGATGGTACTCGCAGATGCTCGAGGAATACGCCTGGCGGAACCGCCTTACGGCTAGATCCCAGTTTGGACAAGGTATCGGCCGCCATGTTATCTTCTCGCCGTACGTGTTTTATGTCGTAGCCAAGGAAACTTTTGGCCATCTCGTCCACTTCGTCTCTGTATGCCGCCATTACTTCGTTCCGAGCTTTGTATGTGCCAGCCACCTGCTGAGCCACAAGGTCAGAGTCTCCACAGCACATGATGTGTTGTACGCCGATCTCCTTTGCGACACGTAGCCCGTGTAGTAGCGCTTCATACTCCGCAATGTTGTTGGTGGTGGGGAAGTGGATCTGGAGAACGTAGCTTAGCTCATCTCCCTTGGGAGATTTGAGTGTCACTCCAGCCCCCGAGCCGTGTAGCAACTTTGAGCCATCAAAGTGCATCACCCAATGCTCTGGTTCTGGGACGGGCGTAGTTTCCTGCGCTTCCTTCCAATCCGCCATAAACTCCGCCAAAGCCTGAGACTTGATGGCGGTGCGAGGCTTGTAGTCGATGTCGAAAGAGGCCAATTCAATGCCCCACTTCGCAACTCGTCCTGTTGCGTCGCTGTTGTTGATGATGTCCTTCAGTGGGGCTTTGCTCACCACTGTGATCTTATGGTCATAGAAGTAATGCCTTAACTTACGAGAAGCTAGGAAAACTCCGTATGCCAATTTTTGGTAGTGAGGGTAGCGCTGCTTGGATTCTGTCAAGACCTCGCTGACATAGTAGACTGGTCTCTGTACGCCATACTCCTGCGCTTCTTCCTTACGTTCTACCACCATGACGATGCTGACCACCCTGTTGGTTGCCGCCATGTATAGTAACATGGGTTCCTGGTCTTCGGGAGCCGCTAGGACTGGTGCAGTGGATAACACTCTCTTCAGATCCTTAAGTGCAGCGTCTGCCTCGTCGGTCCAGACGAATTCGTCTGATTTCTTCATCAGCTTGTAGAGTGGCAAAGCCTTCTCGCCAAGACGACTGATGAATCTGCTCACTGCTGCCACACAGCCTGTGAGTCGCTGTACGTCTTTTAGGTCTATGGGCCGGGAGATGTCGAGGATTGCCTTGATCTTCTCCGGGTTAACCTCAATTCTGCGGTGGGAGACGATGAACCCTAGGAGTTGTCCAGCTGGGACCCCGAAGACGCACTTCGTTGGGTTAAACATCATGTTGTACTTCCTGAGATTGTCAAATGTCTCTTGCAAATCCGCTATAAGGCCATCTTGCTTTTTAGACATAACTGCGATGTCGTCCACGTATGCGTGGATGTTTCGTCCGATTTGATCCGCCAGGCACTTTTGCATGGTGCGCTGATACGTTGCTCCTGCGTTTTTCAGACCGAATGGCATTGTGACATAGCAATATGTGCCATAAGGTGTTACGAACGACGTGGCGAGCTGATCGGACTTTTTCATCTTGATCTGGTGGTATCCCGAGTAGGCATCTAAGAAACACAGCAGCTCCGATCCCGCCGTCGAGTCAATGACTTGGTCAATGCGAGGCAAGGGAAAAGGGTCTTTTGGACATGCTTTGCTCAGGCCAGTGTAATCTACACACATGCGCAGAACTTTTGTGTTTTTCTTAGGAACTAGCACCGGATTTGCCACCCACTTCGTATGTATCACTTCCTTGATGAAGCCTGCTTTCAATAGCTTGGAAATTTCCTTTGCTATGGCGCGGCGCTTTTCATCCCCGAAGCGTCTCATGGCTTGTCTTACTGGCTTTGAGCCAGGAATTATCTGCAGAGCGTGCTCGGCGAGTTCCCTGGGTACACCCGTCATGTCAGATGGCTGCCATGCGAAGATGTCCCGGTTCTCACGGAGGAACTCGACGAGCGCGCTTTCCTATTTGGGGGACAAGTTTGTCCCAATGGCGGTGGTCTTGGCGGCATCGCCAGCGACAAGTTCCACCTGTTTTGTATCGACTGTAGGCTTGAAGGTGGGCAGGGAGGCGGAAACCTCCTGCTTGGACGCCGGCATCTCCGCGGGGTCCGTAGCGGCATGGATTTCTTTGAACTCCTCGCCGAAGAACATTGCTTCCGCGAAGGCGGCTTCTCCTTCCTCGCACTCCTTTGCCTTTCTGAAGCTGCCATAAACGGTAATTATGCCATCCGGTCCTGGCATCTTCAGCTGATTGTAGATGTAGCATGGCCTTGCATGGAAGCTGTGGAAGGCGGGGCGCCCGAAGATCACATGGTAAGTGCTTTTGAACGGGACAACCTCGAAGGTTATGGGCTCTTCTCTGTAATTTTCCTCACTACCGAAGGCAACCTTGAGTGTGATGGACCCGAGGGACTTGGCTTGGCGACCAGGAACCACTCCATAAAAGGTGACCGCGCTATGGCGGAGTTGGGTCTTGGTAAGGCTGAGCTTTGTCAAAGTTTCCACGTACATGATGTTCAGGCTGCTGCCGCCATCCATTAAGCATTTGGAGAACTCATAGCCATGGATTACAGGGCATACCACCATGGCGTAATACCCATCTGGGATGTGCTCCGGATGATCATCACGGCTCCAGTGCACCGGTACTTCGGACCATCGGACGTACTGGCGGATTTTAGGCACGGTGGCGTTGAGGGAGTGCATAGCGGCTCTCTGTGCCTTGGCCGTGGGGGGTCCAAGGAATGTGTGAAAGGCACCTTTTTTGTCCTTGATTGGGTTGCCCTTGCCAGCACCACCCTCTGCCTTTTCGGCGGGTTTGGGCGCAAGGTCTTCATCCATATCACTGCCATCCCTAGACTCCTTGTCTTTGTCCGCTTTTCCTTTACCACGAGGCCGTTGTCGCCGGCTGCGTTTGAAGCCAGCTTCTTGATCCGCCTTGAGGTTGTTGACAAACTTGCAGTTCCGGTTGGTGTGGTTGCACTTTCCTGAAGCGTCGCGATGGGCAAAACATGGCATATCGCGGTATTCGTCGTAAGACACGGGAGCGGATGGCGCCGAAGCGGGAGTTGCAGAACTCCGCGGCTGGCCGCCGCTACCTCTGCGTCCTCTGCCGCGCTGGCTGCTTTGGCCTTTGTCAGCAAAGGTTGTAGCCACCATGTCCGGAGCCTGCGGCTCTTCTAGCGGATTCTTCCGTTTGTTGCTGCTATTCCGCTTTCCAGTGTTTTGGATGGCGGAAGCCTTCAGAGATTCGCGGGCGTCGTCGGCGGCGGCCGCGTAGTTGCTTGCGATGGTGATCATGGAATTTAGGGTCAGCTTCCCTTCGTTCCTTTCCCGCAACAGGCGATGGCGGAGCAGTTGGCCTCTCTCCAAACTGTCAATAAACGCGAGGATGGCGGATTCGTCAGTAACCCCTTCACAGGAGTTCTTCATATCCAGCCATCGCGCAAGGAAAGTTCGGGAGGTCTTGTCGTCGGCGCGTCGGCACCGTTGGAGGTCACCAATGTTATGGGGTCTCTTGTAAGTCCCCTCGAAATTTTCGGTGAACGCAGTTTGCATATCGAACCAGGTTTGGATAGAGTTTTCTGCCAAGTCGTTGATCCATTGCCTCGCAGTGCCGGATAGCATCAAGGGCAAATTGCGGACAGCAACATTGGGTGATCCCCGGCGAACTGTACTGCGTTGAAGTAGTCTTGTAGCCAAGTTAAAGGCCGATCGACTCCATTGTACTGGCGGATATTTTTCTCGATCTTGAACCCATGCGGGATGGGCTCATCACGAATCCGTTGTCCAAAGCACTTTGGGCCGAGGAAGAAGGCTGTTTGAGACTTGGCAATCTCGTTCAGATGGGTACGAGCGTCGTAGGGCTTCTGGTCCGGCGGATCCTTGCGAGAGTTGCGTGACCTTGCTGGTCCGCCACCACCACCACCGCCACCATGGGGGCTGCTTGGTGGGGATGGCGAAGGGTCACATTGTCTTTTACTCTCGCCGTCCTGTGACTGATCTCTGCAGCTACGATGGCTTCCCTCTGTTCTTCGTGGAGATGGATCGTCGTCATGGCGGCGGGAGCCTTGCCCTTTGTCATTGTGGTGGCGAGCGGAGCGATGCTTGTCCTTGTCGCCGCCACGGTGCGCGCCGTCGTCATGGCGAGATCGTTCCCTTCGCTTGGATCCGCCGTCTCTACTAGCTTCCCGTCGTGGCGGATCGTCTCTGTGTCCAGCGTCACGACTTCGTCCTCGCTTGCCATCATTGTCGCGTATGACGATTCCTCCCTTTGGGACTTCGAACGTCTTATACTTTGGTGGCGGCATGTTGGTCTTATGGCGAGGGGCAGCATTGTCTTGTTGGTATCCGTAAGCAGGGTAATTCTTGCGGGGTGGCGATGGATTTCTCTGCGGGCCTTTGCCATTTGGTTTGTCATCGGAGGATATTGGGATGGCGTTCGCCCGGTTACGAGCTTTTCTTCTTCGGATCTCCGAGGATCCGGTATGAGATTCGTTGTCAGGGCGCGTACCATGGTTGACAGCCCCCAGAGCCTTTGAAGCAGTGCTGGACATGCATAGCGCAGGATCAGATTCGAGCCGTCTTGACGACGTAGCCTTCTCCTGCTGCACTAATGTTTTTGTCATCAGCTTCACCGCCGTCTCTAGGGCTGCTGGGCTCTTATTATGCTCCAATAGCTCCTTTGCAGCCACGATATTTTCAATGGGCATAGCCCTGACTTCATCGCGGTTTTTCTCCACATATGGCGGATTCTTGATGTACATCTTGGCCAGAGTTTCCGCTGTTGGTACGGTGAACTCGAGGTTTCATACCAGCTGCGGGTCGCCGCCCTCGTTGATCTGGTTCTGGATGAGAGTAACGTACTTCTCCTCCATGTTCCTTGCGCGCTTCAGCGTGTCTTGAGCTTTAGCGATGTCGCCATCAAGCTGCTGGCCCATCTTCTCGACTCGCTTTGCTTCCTTGAGGAGTGCTCGCCTCTTCTTCTCGAGATCGTTCACATCTCTGACATAGTCAGGGGTGATTGGATCTGCTAGAGTTCCATAGACGACCTTGTCCAGCGGGGTCGTGAAGTCTTCCGGGTGCTGGTCCACGGGGATGGCGGGTTGCAGCGGCCTGGGTCCGCCATGGATCTCAGGAAGTTGTTCTGTGGCGGGATCAGCGGCTAGTGGCGGGTTACCCTGCTCATTGCCGGCATCTCCGTCATAGACTTCCTGAGATGGCGGATAACCGGTTGTCTGCCCAGCCTCATCTCCTTTGTTGGTTACAAACACCTGCTTGGCCGCTGCTTGTTGCTCTTTAAGTGCCTGCTGCGCCAATTCCGCCTCGAGTTTCCTCATGGCGGCATCGTAGTGGTCAAAATCATAGCCTTTGCTGTCCCAGTCATCCGATTCACCACTTTCGTTAAGTGCCTCTAGGATGGATTCACCTGGGCTATCTTCTCCATTGGAGGTAGATCCTGAAGTGATACCTGCGAACGCAACAAGGCAGTACCGCGGTGTCTCTAATGCCAGATTACTCATGGCGGATTCACTGCGGTCTTCCACCACTTCCTCTACCTCTAGGGCGGGCTGGGTGGGATTACTTTTCAGATCCGATCTGGGAAACTTGGAAAGTTCCAGATCAGATGAGTCCTCCTCCGTATCTAGCTCGAAAGCGGTCCGTTTGGGGATTTCAACCATACCAATCCACCGGAAATTGGTTTCCGTAGCGGGGGTAGGGTTTGTCTCTCCAATGAAGATATGGATATCTCCAATCGGGACGATGGTGAATCGAGCAGGGTCTTCTCTAGCCGGCACCCAGAGGTTATCCGCTGGGACGATGGGGAAGCCGGAATCGTAGAGGACGCACCCGATGGCAACGGTGTCGCCGATGCCTGCAAAGGTGGATCCCGCCTGGATCCGCGCTCCAAATGCGCTAAGCCCCACGGTGGGCGCCAACTGTCGTGGTTTCGTCAACAGATCTGCCATAGAGGTAGGGGTATGGCGGTTTGTGGAAGGGGGTGAACACGGAGGAGCGATCTAGGACGGTGGTAGCACGAGTTTACCCAGCTTCAGATCCCGCAACGGTGATGAGACCCTACGTGCTGCTATAATTCACTATATGGCAACAAGTGCTTGGTTACAATGATGAGGTTGGTTGTTTCGCTATGCGATTGGCCGTATGACTCTAATCTTGCCTCAAGGGCTGCTCCACGCCGGGCTTATAAAGGCGCCTGGCGTGGGCTACACGTTGGTACCGGAGCGGATACAACTTGGAGTCCTAGACTAAATCCTCTGCGTGTACTACAAGGCAACCCGCCATGGGACGTCTCCGAACCCGCCATGGGCCTGTCGTCATCAATCCGCCATGGGCCTGTCTCCGGATCCGCCATAAGCGCCTGCGTCCATTACCGCCGTGGCAACTTCAGCAACTGGGCCGCCCGGTATAGCGAATCCGCCATACCACCCCTGATGGGCCACCCTGGCTTGCTGATTTAGGACTACGTCGCTGGTATACCTATTTGGTATATCCCCAACACATCTTGTCAAAGGCACGGGTCCATACTGCGGCCATAAAGAACGGAAGGTCGAAGAGAAACTAGACATCACCCGCCTGCCGGAGAAGGGCTGCCGCTGGCGGAGAAGAAGAACAATGGGGTGCGGGGAAATAAAGGGGAAGCAATGGCACGGGCATGGGCACGGGGCTGGCTCGGGCTCCCATTTTGCAACGGTCACCTGGATAAGCTGTGGGTCCGGCGCGCTAACGTGGACAAGTTGTGGGTCCCATGATGATCTGGATAAGTGGAGACGTGTCCATTGCGGGGCACCAACAGCGGCCCCACTTGCCAGCACCAACCAACGGTCAACTAAACGGGATTCCTCCCGTCCGAGCTCCTTGTGAGGGTTTCAGACAAGGGCTTGGGCAAAACTGAGGAAAAACTAAGCGGCTGGGGAAAACTGAGCACAACTAAGGACCCGAGGGCACAAAAATAGAAATCCCTTTTAGTTATATTTAGTGTGGATCTGCTCTACAAATACTATTAGCAAGGCTAGATCTATTCAGATAATGCAGATCTGATATGAAGCATGGTTAGTAAAGCCAGGTCCATTAGAATAATGTGTTGGCCTCCATGTTTTTAGTTTTTATACTCAGTGGCATAGTTAGCAAGGATAAATTTTATATAGCAAATTTCAGTTCACATTTCACTTTGATTCTTAAGATAATAGATGTGCCATGTGTAAGCAAAAACAATAGCACAGTTCAGTTCACAGTTTCGATTTTATATAATAGATCTGCCATGTGTAAGCAAAAACAGTAGAACAGTTCAGTTCACAGTTTTGAAATCTGCCATGTGTAAGCACAACACATACCACATTCTACAAGTTTTTCCCAATCTTTTATATATTCAACTAATGATACCATCAATTTTACAGCTGGGATGTATTTTGGTGGCACTGCATAAGAATTGAATAGCATCAAGGTCGCATCACAAGCTATAGGTACGATCACAAAACATGTCAACTTGCATTTACTTAATTTTACCATATTTGTTTATGTTCTAACTCCAATTATCAGTTTCTGTAGTTTCAATGTTTTATGCATGCTATGCACTTGAGAAAGTCAACTGCCTCCTCAATGCTACTGCTAATAGGATGCTTCTTGCCTATCATAAAGATTGCAAGTAAGATTGTTAAGGCACTCCACTGATCTAGTTTGCTTCTAACATGTAACTGATTCACTTTACTATTTCTGCTTGAACAGATTAGATGCATTTCAATAGACCAGCAGTGCCAACCATCGCTATTGTGATGTTTTCTGTACTGCTTAAGTCACTTTTTTAGTTAAGAGTGTCTTATGCGGTGCTACCAAAATATTCCAAAGGTGACACGATGAATGAACGCAAAGATCATCTCCATATTTTAACATAAAGACCAATGTGGATCAATTTGAAGGCTCTATCATGGAGCAAAGACATAACCAAGATAACCTAAATATATTTCACTAGGAATTCAATCTTTGTTGACATATATGTACACATGTGGTGTATGAAATGTACAATATAAAGGAAATGATTTTTGCTGGTGTATTTGCATGCAGTGTTGATTTATACAAACTTAATTTCTGATGATGGTCAATGCATATTGCAAATACCGTATACAATCATGAACTGAGCAGACGGCAAGAATAACGAAAAAACATGGACAATGGGAGCTAACACATACCATTTGTCATAATAAAACATTTGCGGTCTTTCAACTATACCAATGGCTAAGCATAAAATTTTGTTTGTAAATGCCCTCAGATTTGCAAACGCTTTATGGGCAAAAAATCGTGGGCGATGTCGTGGTATTTTGGTGACAGTAGCCATCGGAATGGCTTAACGGAGGGGCTCGACGGTGTGCAACGATGGGTCCGGCTTGAGATTATGTTACTAGGACACCAGCGATTACCCAGGTTTAGGGCCCTCCACTCCAAAGGTAACACCCCTACTTCCTGCCTTGTTTCTTATTCTCAGCACACGGTGGCTACAAGGCTCCTAGAGCTGTATTGTCTAGACGTAGAAGAAGAAGAGTTCGATCTCCCTAGTCTAAGGGTCCAGGCCCCCTTATATAGGCGGGGGCCTGGTTACAGGTTAGGTGTCCGGTTGCCGGCTTCTCCATGGCAGCGGTCTTGATGTGGGCCCACCATCCTCTGGCCCTCTATCTGGGCGCTGGCAACTTTATAAAGTTCCTTTGTCCCTTGGACCGGCATCTTGAGGGCATATGCCTCCTCCTCTGCCTCAGATCCTTTCGTGGAGGAGGGTCTTGCCCATTGGTTGGTGGAGGCCGAGCGTGGCTGGCGTCATGCCGGTCTCTTGCCTCTGTCGATCTTGTCGGGGCCACGCCGCTTTTGGCAAAGCGTCCGTTGGAGGAGTTTCATCGTCCTCGCCGGCTTGGGCCTCCGCAGATGAAGTCGCCAGCCGGCTGCTGGCGCAGCCGTCCCTTCGGTCAAAGTTGGCCTCTCTGGCCTAACGCCGTGGCAATTCCTGGGACGTCAGCCGGCAGATGGCTTTGCCCTTAGCCTACCCAGATAGTCATCCCCACGACACTAGCCCCCGAAACTGGCGAAGTCTCATGGGTTAGCATGGGGATTCGGCGGGTTCCATTCCTCGCCGAAGTTGATTCGCATCCGTCAAAGTCCCAGGATCTTTCGCCCAGCTCAGAGGTCATCGATCTTGAGGTCGAGCCCCGTGGAGTGTTGCCCACCGTCTCGGGGCGCGTCGGTTTCAGGACCGAACCGGCTGGCGGCTGCCTCATGGCCACCAGCTAGCGTCCGGCTCCTCGGGACTTGTCCTCTTGGGGTTTGCACCCACGCTGCGACTGGCATGAAACGCCGCAGGGTAACGTCCCATCGCTTGGACCTTTTTGGTCACCATAATTACTTCCTTCTCTGAAGCGTCATGTGGCGTTGCCCGGCGTGCGTCAGTGGCACGTCCCGTCGGTTCTACCCACGATCCCTGGTAGTGACTGCGATGGTTGTCTTCCTGAGGGCGCGCATGACACAAAGATAGTGGAGCGGTTACCGAAGCGTTGGGTTTAGCCGATCCCATTACGCCGGCCTTCTCCCCTGTCCCACTCCTCTTTAAATGCCGGGGGCGCTCGAGGTCGAGGGTGCACTTCACTTCCTCCTCTGCTTCCCTCCCTTCGCCAGAGCATGGTCCGACCATGTCTGCCATCGGAGGCCTCGTGCTGGAGGTGAGGGTGTCCCAGAGAAGCGGAGGCCTGACCGCCCGAAAGGGAGCAGGAAGAGAGCCGAAGGCCCGGCGACAACGCCGGCGGTGTCCCGCAAGCACGGCCGCCCACTGGGCAGCCACAACCGGAAGACCTTGGTGGCTGCGGCCGCCATAGACCCCGCTGGGGTGTCATCTGTCGCCGCCTCTGCTGACGTGGCTATTGCCGCCCCCATCGCCGCAGCTTCTATCAGGGCGGCTCCAGCCATCGGAGGCGAGGGCATTCCGGGAAGGCGAGGGCCCGGTCGCCCGAAAGGGAGCGGGAAGAAGGCGGCGGTGGTAGCAGCGGTCGCCCCCTCGCCAGCTCGCCGCTGCGGGCGGCCGCCGGGCAGCAAGAACAAGAGGACCTTAGCCGCCCTTGTGGCCGCCGTCTCTGGATCCGCTAGGCCAAGCGCGACGGCTTCTTCGCTGGCTGGTCCGTCTCGGCTTCAACCGACGCTGCCGGCGCTCCAGCCGCCAACCTACACTTCGGCTGAGGGATGGTCCACCTTCATCGTCCCGGTGCTCGCCGGGGCGAAGGACCATCTCCGCCTGCCGTCCCGGTTTGTGGAGGCGATGGAGGGCCAAGAGATGGCGTACGCCACCCTGCAGGAGTGCAGTGTTGGCCAGCCCAAGTACCGTGTCGAAGTTTACTATGACAGTGATGGGGAGTGCTACTTCCGCAATGGGTGGCCGAAGTTCTTCACGGATTACGGTGTGCACGCGGGCTGGTTCCTTCTCTTCACCTGTCGCGACGGGAGGTGAAACTTCATCGTCTGCATCTTCGACGACACCCTCTGCGCCCGCACTTTCGCCGCCTGGTCGTGAAGGCAAGCGTCCCGCCACCCTCTCGTCCCCACGGATCTCGTCGACCTCGAGCGCGGACTTCTCCGGGACGAAGTCCATGCGGCGCTCACGCCATGTCGAGGAAGGCGAGCATTTCCATGGCGAGAAGCGCTAGTGTTTTTAGAGTAGCAATTTGGGAAACTTTTGTTCCTCCAACTGTACCTATCAGACTTCTGCTTGATGAAATTTGTCTTCCTTCATCTGATGTGTCTTTGTGAATGTTTGCTTGATTTGCCTTTGTTAAGCCTTGCTTGAATGGTGTTTGCCTCCATCTTGAGAACAATCGGCGGCTTCGTGGTTAACACTTCATCTTGCGCTAGGGCTATCGCTGGGCGTGTGTGTAGGCGGGGGCAAGGATAGTCGTCGACCCTTTGAGACACTCCTTGGGCAAAAGGCTCCATGGCAAACTTATCCGGCTCTGGCGCTAAGAGCTGTGACTCTACTGGCCGGCTTCGGAAGGCGCGGGCAAATGCTGAGGTTGACGCCGGCTCGAGGGATTAGGAATAGACGCGATGTATAGTGCTGGCTCGGGCGAGATAGGAGCTGGCGTGTTCTCCCTTTGCAGGCCCTTGCTGGAAACCCTGCCGCGGCTAAGGAGAACCCCTGGCTCGCTGGCCCTGGCCACTTCCTTTGCGAATGTTTTTGTAGATTTCGATTTCGAGCCTCTATTGCTGGTCATGACGCAGCACCAACTGATCGGACAGCCGGCGAAGGGTTGGAGCCGGCCCGTTTAGGAACCAATTCCCTTTCCCCCTAGCCCCCGAGTTTTGGGGTAGCTGGAATGACAGCTGGCTTAAAACTAACTCATTCGCATATGAAGCCTACGTCGTGCGAGGTAGCTCGAGCTTCAAACCTCTTTGACGTGGCTACCCAGCCTAAGCGCTGAAAGTTGTGACCATCGACCACTTGCTAGCCTGCCCTAGCCCGGTTCCCTCAACCTTTTCCTTAATATCCCCACCCTTCGGCCCTTCTACCCCCAACCGGCAGCCTGGTGCCGGTTGGTCTCCCTTGGGCCGGTAGACGAATGCCGGCCAAGGGTGGGAGCGTGCCGCGGGGTAAGAAGTAGTACTTTGGTTTATTGAGCACCCGGCTTGAGCTAGCTGGCGTGCAGTCAATGATCATTACCATCAATGCTTAGTTGAGTGATTCGTTTATCATTTACGGCTCTTCCCTGTGGTTTTCCCTCATACGTGGTCTGCCGGCTCCCTTCCAGTCGGCTACGCAGAGACGGGGGGATGGAGGTTGGGCTCGAGACCTGTTCCATATGTGGTACTCATCCGGCTGACGGGGGTTCGATTGTTTTAGGGCAGCCGGCTGTAGCTCTGTGCTCGAAGCCGACCGCCGGTCAAGTGAATAGCGCAGGAAGTAAAAATACACAAAGTGTTTTTCATGGAGCCGGCTGCAACTAGCCGTTCCATCATCCTTTATTCATTGACGAGTTTTTGGAGTACAACCTTTTGCCTTAGCAGAAGAAAGGTCTTAAGAGATTGACATTCCAGGGACACTCTGCCTCCTTGTCAGAATTGTTTGCCTTGTTCTTCCTGGGCTCTTGCGCGTCGATGAGGTAAAATGCCCCATTGCCTAGCACCCGGCTGACAATAAACGATCCCTCCCAAGGAGAGGACAACTTGTGCATGCCTTTGGTGTTTTGGACCAGCCGGAGTACAAGATCTCCTTCACGGAATGCGAGAGGACAGATCTTCTGGCTATGGTATTGTCACAGCTGCTGCTGGTAGAGCGCTGATCTGGCCAAGGCCTGCTCTCGTGCCTCCTCGAGGAGGTCGACACCGTCTTCGCGAGCTTCTTTCGCTTGCTCCTGCGTGTACTGGACCACTCTCGGTGCATGATACGTCTCAAACGTATCCATAATTTTTGATGCTCCATGCTTGTTTTTACACTATTTGCTTAGTGTTTCGTTACACTTCGTGGCACGTTTATGCATTTTCCGAAACTAACCTATTAACAAGTCGCCACAGTGCCAGTTCCCTGTTTTCTGCTGTTTTTGTGTTTCAGAAAAGTTACACAGGAAATATTCTCGGAATTGGACGAAACCAAAGCCAGTCGCCCAGAATTTCACCGAAGCTTCCAGAGAACCGAAGAGGAGACGGAGTGGGGCCACGAGGGCCCCCCACAACAGGGCGGCGCGGCCAGGGGCTGGGCCGCGCCCCCTACGTGTGAGGTCGCCTCGGTCCACTCCTGACGATGCCCCTTCACCTATAAAGACCCCCCGACGGGAAAAACCTAAAGACCCGATCACTTTTCCAGAACACATCGCGATCCACCGCCGCCGTCGACCTGAAGATCGGGAGGGTCCAGAAGCTCTTCCCGGCACCCTGCCGGAGAGGGGAATCGCCACCGGAGGCCTTCTTCATCGCCATGCTTGCCTCCGGCGCGATGAGTGAGTAGTCTACCTTGGACTATGGGTCCATAGCAGTAGCTAGATGGTTGTCTTCTCCACCATGTGCTTCATGTTTAGATCTCATGAGCTGCCTTACATGATTGAGATCACCGTTATGTAATTCTACATGTTTGGTTTGATGGGATCCGATGAATATTGGTGTTATGCTTGAGTTGATGTACTGAAATTTATCTTATGTTATCTCTATGTTGTTTATGATCTTGCATGCTCTCCGTTGTTAGTAGCTATCTTGGCCGAGTAGTTGCTAGTGACTCCAAGAGGGGGTATTTATGCTCGATAGTGGGTTCATGCCTCTATTTAATCTGGGGGAGTGACAGAAACCTCTAAGGTTGTAGATGTGATGTTGCTACTAGGGGGAAAACAACATTCATATGCTCGAGGGCATATGCTTTGTTTACATTACACACTTTGCTTAATGCAATTATCTGTTGTTCGCAACTTAATACTTGTGGAGTTCTCGGATTGATTCGCCACAAGTGGATTATTAGTCATAGATGCAGTTGGATGGCGGTCTATGTATCTTGTTGTAATGCCCAGAGTAAATCTCATAGTGATCCTCTCATCATATGCATGTTGTCTTTATTCTATCAATTGCCCAACTGTAATTTGTTTACCCAGCTTGTATTATTTTATCTTATGGAGAGACACCACTAGTGAACTGTGGACCCTGGTCCTATTTCCATTATATTGCTATCACTTGTTTACTTTACTTGCACTGTTTACTTTACTCGCATACTATTACTATTTTCCACTCAATACGCTCATTCCTTTGTTTACAGCAAACCGGTGAGATTGACAACCTCATCGTAAGATGGGAGCAAAGTATTTGATTGTGTTGTGTGCAGGTTCTGCGTTGCAGCTAGCAAAGCAAAGCTTGGACGAGGCGCCTTATAAATTGTCCAGAGCTGTCGCAAGCTAGCAAGCATCACCTTCAGTTGTATTTGCTCCTTCCTCTCCTGATCGACATACCTTGGTTTCTTACTGAGGGAAAACCTTGCTGATATATTCATTATACCTTCCTCTTGAGGTTCCCAACTGGACGGCGAATATTAACCGTACCGCAAGCATCAAGAATTTTCTGGCGCCGTTGCCGGGGAGGAAGATGACTTCTGCTAGGGGAGTTTCGCACGCACATCCTTTACTTTGTTTTAAGTTTTGCTTTACTTTATTTTACTTGCATCGTTTTAGTAAAAACACAAAAAAATTAGTTCCTTTTATAGTTGTTATTTTTGTTGGTCTGTTATTGTCTTGCTTTATCATGCTTTCTATCAATGGTTGGTTTCTTTGAAACTAAATCTTTTTGGCAAGGTGGGTTCACGGAAGAGCAGCAAAATTATTATGAGGAACACCGCTTGTCACAAAAAGGGAAACACTTATAGGAACAAATCAATAGATTGTATATCATTGGTAGAAATGTGTGCTCTACTTATAATGTTACTTATTGCTTTGATAGATCTTGTTGCTGTAGGTATAAACACCTCCCTTTTCAATGTGAGTATAATGATGATGTTACCATATCTTCTTATATTAATGGAAATTATGACTTTTATGATGTGGAACAAATTGAAGAATTTATCGCTTGGAAGGGTGCATTCGAACTTGCTTATTTGCTTGAAAATACTGATGATGCACCTTATAAGTATGAGGTTTATGATATACTTAAATTTTGCTTTGATAATTACAAGGAAGGAAATGGCTATATTCTTAAGTATATTAATAGATGCGCTCCAATGGAAGAGACTAATGCCTTGAAAGAGCCTATTGAAGAAGAAATTGCTGAAACTGGAAGCTCATTGGATGAAAAAGAAGAGGAGAGTGATGATCAGGAGGAGGAGGAATGGAGCTACCCATGTCTACCTCCCAATAAGAACAACTCTTTAACTAATACCTTATTTGATCGCCCTCCATGCTTAACAAAGGAGGGTGAGTGTGATATTTATATTATTGAGTTTGTTCATGATGCTACTAAAAATTATTATGAGAGAGAAAAATATGGTTGTTGGAATTCTCATGTTACTAAAATACCTCTCTTTATATTGAAAGTTCCAAAGTTGATCTTGTTTTATCTACCCATACTTGTGACTATGTGCTTCTTTGATTTATTTTCTTACAAGATTCCTATGCATAGGAAGTGGGTTAGACTTAAATGTGTTTTATATTTGCTCCTTGATGCTCTTTTTGGGTTTCCATTCATATTTCTTATGTGAGCATCTTCTTAAATTACTGAGCCTAGCTCAAAGGCGTTAAAGAAAAGCACTCTTGGTAGATAACCCAATGTTTTTACTTTCAGTTATTTTTCTTTTATTTGAGTCTTGGAAGTTATTACTACTGTAATAACCTCTCCTTATCATTTTTATTTCGTTTTTGTGCCAAGAGAAGCCTCTAATTTGAGTGAGGTAAGATTTGGGGATGTTGCTGTCCTGAAACTGTTTTCGGTGCTGCACCATAAAAATTCGTGAAAATTCTCTGTATATCTTTTGGACCTGCCATTTCTTGTGCATATTCCCGAGGTTATATCCAAACTTTCATTAGTTTAACACTTTTTTATTTGAGCAACAGAAAACCCTCTAAAAATTCGACCTTTGTCAGCTGTTCTGTTTTGACAGATTTCTGCCAATATTTGTGTTTGCCGCTTTATCGCTTTCTTTTTTAGTTCTTTTTATCACGGAACTTTTGGGGAAGTTGCTACAGTAGTATATACTTTATATGTGGTGGTTTTGAGTTGAAACCTGAAGCAAAAGGGGCTGATTCTATGTTATGCTTACACTAATGTTGCTAATAGATTTGTGTTTAGTTTTGTATGAAGGAAGTTTTCAAGTGTAGGGATCGGAGAGTGATGAGATGAGTTGAAGAATGGACAAAAGCTCAAGCTTGGGGATGCCCATGCATCACCCCAAGAAATATCCAAGAAGTACAAGCGTCAAAGCTTGGGGATGCCCCCGAGGCACCCCTTCTTCATCGGCAAAAATCAGGTCACCTTTCAAGGCACTATATTTTTATTGCTTCATGCACTATGCATTTTTCTTGGAGCGTCAGTTTTTTTTTAGTTTTCAGTTTAGTTTAGTTTGCTGCAATAAATGGTTGGACCCCCACAAATTTCTTTTGGAGAAGTTGCCTTGCTTTTCATTTGCCAAGAACACTCCGTCTTCTTCATGGTTGGACCCCAGCAGCATTGGTTCTCATGAAGCCGGTGCTGCTAAGATTGGTGCGGTGGAAAAGGCTCGCTTGAGGTCATTGAAGGCTTCATCAGCGCGCTGGGACCAAACGAAGTGATCCGTCTTCTTCATCAGCTGATACAGTGGCATCGTCTTTTCTCCGAGCCGGCTGACGAATCGGCTGAGCGAGGCCAAACAGCCAACAAACTTCTGCACATCTCTGAGCTCGGTGGGCGGCTCTAGGGCCTCGATGGCTTTTATCTTCGAGGGGTTAGCCTCGATCCCTCGCTGGGAAACGATATAACCTAGGAGCTGTCCAGCCGGCACGCCGAAGGTGCAGTTTTCAGGATTGAGCTTCATGCGATAACGTCGCAGGTTGGCGAAGGTCTCCTTGAGATCTTCGAGGAGTGTGCCGCTCTGCTTGGTCTTCACCACCACGTCGTCCACATAGGCGTGCACGTTCCACCCTATTTGCTCTTGCAGACATTGCTGCATGGTTCGCTGGTAAGTTGCTCCAGCGTTTTTCGGGCAGATGGGCATGGTGACATAGCAGTAGGCTCCGTACGGGGTGATGAAGGAGGTCTTGATCTGATCCGGCTGGTACAGCGGGATCTGGTGGTAGCCTGAATAGGCATCCAGGAAAGACAGCAGGTCGCAGCCGGCTGTGGAATCGATCACCTGGTCGATGCGCGGTAGTGCAAAGGGGTCCTTGTGGCAAGCCTTATTGAGGCTGGTGTAGTCAATACACATGCGCCAAGTGTTGTTCTTCTTTAGGACCAAGACTGGGTTCGCCAACCAGTCAGGGTAAAACACTTCCATGATGAAGCCGACTGTGAGGAGCCGGGCGATCTCCTCACCAATGGCCTTCCTTTTCTCTTCTGCAAAGCACCACAGCGGTTGTTTGACCGGCTTGGCATCTGGCCGGACATCGAGTGAGTGCTCAGCCAGCTCCCTCGGCACACCTGGTATGTCTTTTGGAGACCATGCAAAGATGTCCCGATTCTCACGGAGGAAGCTGGTGAGCTTGCTTTCCTATTTGGCAGAGGACAGTGCCGATGATGACGAACTTGGATGGGTCGCTCTCGTCCAACAAGATCTTCTTGGTGTTATTGGCCGGCTTGAACTGCTCCACTAGTGACTAGCGAGCTGGCACGTCTTGCTGGGTCAGTTCCACGCGGTGGAGGAGTTACCGCTTCTCCTCAGCAATGACCAACGCTTCCACCAGCTGCGATCTGGCCCTGGCGCACTCTAGAGACTTCTTGAAGCATCCCGAGACTGTGATCAGGCCTTTGGGTCCTGGGAGCTTCATCTTGAGGTATGCGTAATGCGGCACCGCCATGAACTTCGCTAGGGCCGGACGGCCAAGCAGCGCATGGTAGGGACTGCTGATGTCCACCACCTCAAACCAGATTGGCTCGCGGTGACTGTTGCCTTTCTCCCCGAAGAGAACCTCCAGCTGCACCCTACCCATAGGGGTGCACGAATGCCCTGGCACGATGCCATGGAAGGTGAGCCGGCTCGGCTTCAGCTGAGCAAGCGGGATGCCCAGCTTCTCCATTGAGCTTCGGTACAGAAGGTTGATGCTGCTTCCACCATCGATGAGCACGCGGGAGAACCGGCATGTGTGCGTATCAGAGCGCACGATGGGATCCAAAACCAGAGCGTATTCTCCAGGGCTAGGCATCAGTCATGGATGGTCTTCGCGCCCCCAAGTAATGGCCGCCTCAGACCAGTGCATGAACGGGGGCTCTGTTGGCATGACGGCGTTCACTTCCGCCTCGTACCAAAGGTCATTCCTTTTGTCTTTCCCCGGGGTGGTGAAGACATGGTACTGCTCGACGACCGCCGGGAAGTCGTCGTCACCTTGATCCGGCTTCTCGGCAACCGGCTCGCGCTGATGGTCCTCCTGACCTCTAGCCGGCTGCACTTGTAGGACTCACGGGAGTTGCTGAGCTCGTTGCCCAGCTCCTTGATGAAGCAGCACTGACGCGTGGAGTTGGTCGCTTCTCTGCCAGGGGTGCTGTGGAATTTGCACGGCTGGTCGAGCGCTGCATCGAGGGTGTACTTGCCCTCCTTGCGCCCCTGACCACTGCCGGCAGCCCCCGAGCCTCCTTGGTCAGCCGCTGCTCGCTTTGAGCTGGTAGACCCCTTGGTGATCGTCTTCATGTGGTCAAGCCACAGGTGGACGTGCAGAGCCGGCTGGCGAGCCTGAGATCCCTGCTCAGCCGCCGGAGGCAGATCTTGATGTGACCGGCCACCTCCGCCTGCCTGCTGGGCGCGGCCTTGACCACTGTAGCTCGGAGCAAGACTGCCCCGGCTGCGCCCCTCCAAACCTTGGCCTAACGATGGAGGCCGCCGGATCTGGCTTGGGCTCGCAACAGAGGGTCCATGGCCGCGCCGCGGACCATGGGCTAGCTCGGCCGACGCGACTCCATGTGCATTGTAGAACTCGCAAAGAGTGGTGCTCATGCGGTGTCGGGTGTCTTCATCCTCGGCCACCTTGCTGAGGAGGACGAGGTGTGTCCGTTCCAGGGCTTTGGTGACCTGGACGGGGTCGACAACATGGTCGAGCGGTGCGCGCAGGTCCACGACGGCGACAATCGAGGTGTCCTGCTCTAGGAGTGGAGCGTTCTGCTCCTGCAGAGGAAGCCGTTTGAGCGGCGGGCGCGCGGGGCACAGAGAGTCGCCGCCCTCCTCGTCCCCCAGGGCCATCACTTCGACCATGGTGTTAAAATCGCTGCTTTCGCTGCAGCTTGAGCCTGCATCGCAGAGATTGTTGCTGACGCAGTCAAAGGTGCCAAACCTCCAGACAAGGCCGGAGGCGACCTTCTCGCCAAGAGTCGATGGAGATCCCGGCCGGAACTTCACTCCGGTCGCTGCCGCGCGTTGCCCCATGGTGGGCGCCAACTGTCGTGGTATTTTGGTGACGGTAGCCATGGGGATGGCTTAACGGAGGGGCTCGATGGTGTGCAATGATGGGTCCGGCTCGAGATTGTGTTACTAGAAAACCAGCGATTACCCAGGTTCAGGGCCCTCCACTCCGGAGGTAACACCCCTACTTCCTGCCTTGTTTCTTATTCTCAGCACACGGTGGCTACAAGACTCCTAGAGCTGTATTGTCTAGAGGTAGAAGAAGAAGATTTCGATCTCCCTAGTCTAAGGGTCCAGGCCCCTGATACATCTCCAACGTATCTATAATTTTTGATGCTCCATGCTTGTTTTTACACCATTTGCCTACTGTTTCGTTACACTTCGTGGCACTTTTATGCATTTTCCAGAACTAACCTATTAACAAGTCGCCACAGTGCGAGTTCCCTATTTTCTGCTGTTTTTGTGTTTCAGAAGTGATACACAGGAAATATTCTCGGAATTGGACGAAACAAGTTCCTGAAGTCTTATTTTTCCCAGAAGCTTCCAGAGATCCGAAGAGGAGACGGAGTGGGGCCACGAGGTGGCCACACACCAGGGCGGCACGGCCCAGGCCCTGGCCGCGCCCCCTACGTGTGAGACCGCCTCGGTCCACTTCTGACGATGCCCCTTCGCCTATAAAGACCCCCCGATGGAAAAAACCTAAGGACCCGATCAATTTTACAGAACACATCGTGATCCGCCGCCGCCATCGACCCGAATATCGGGAGGGTCCAGAAGCTCTTCCCGGCACCCTGCCGGAGAGGGGAATCGCCACCGGAGGTCTTCTTCATCGCCATGCTTGCCTCCGGAGCGATGAGTGAGTAGTCTACCTTGGACTATGGGTCCATAGCAGTAGCTAGATGGTTGTCTCCTCCACCATGTGCTTCATGTTTAGATCTCATGAGCTGCCCTACATGATTGAGATCACCGTTATGTAATTCTACATGTTTGGTTTGTTGGGATCCAATGAATATTGGTGTTATGATTGAGTTGCCATACTGAAATATATCTTTTGTTATCTCTATGTTGTTTATGATCTTGCATGCTCTCCGTTGTAGTAGCTATCTTGGCCGAGTAGTTGCTAGTGACTCCAAGAGGGGGTATTTATGCTCGATAATGGGTTCATGCCTCTATTTAATCTGGGGGAGTGACAGAAACCTCAAAGGTTGTAGATGTGATGTTGCTACTAGGGAGAAAACAACATTCATATGCTCGAGGGCATATGCTTTGTTTACATTACACACTTTGCTTAATGCAATTATCTGTTGTTCGCAACTTAATACTTGTGGAGTTCTCGGATTGATTTGCCACAAGTGGATTATTAGTCATAGATGCAGTTGGATGGCGGTCTATGTATTTTGTTGTAATGCCCAGAGTAAATCGCATAGTGATCTTCTTGACATATCATGTTTTTCTTTATTCTATCAATTGCCCAACTGTAATTTGTTTACCCAGCATGTGTTATTTATCTTATGGAGAGACACCACTAGTGAACTGTGGACCCCGGTCCTATTTCCATCATATTGCTATCACATGTTTACTTTACTCGCACTGTTTACTTTACTCGCATACTTCTACAGTTTTCCACTCGATACGCTCATAAACTTTGTTTCAAGCAAACCGGTGAGATTGACAACCTCATCGCAAGTTGGGAACAAAGTACTTGGTTGTGTGTGTGCAGGTTCCACGTTGCAGCTAGCAAAGCAAAGCTTGGACGAGGCGCCATATATAAATTGTCCAAAGCTGTCGCTAAGCTAGTCCGCATCACCTTCAGTCGTATTGTCTGCTCTTCTCCTGATCGACATACCTTGGTTTCTTAACTGAGGGAAAACTTGATGCTATCTTCATCAAACCTTCTCTTGGGATTTTCCAACTGGCCGGTTATTTACTTCATCAACTCGGTAGCATCAAGCTCTTTTCTGGCACCGTTGCCGGGGAAGAGTGGAAGACCTCTGCAAGGGGAGTTTTTCGCACGCACATCCTTTACTTTGTTTTAAGTTTTGCTTTACTTTATTTTTACTTGCATCGTTTTATATCAAAAACCCAAAAAAATTAGAATCCTTGGTAGTTGTTTTTACTTGTCTACTTTTAGTTTTGCTGAAATGGCTACTCCTGAAAACACCAAGTTGTGTGACTTGACTAGCATGAACAATAGTGATTTTATCTGCACTCCTATTGCACCACCTGCTCCTGCTGCGAATTTTTATGAGATTAAGCCTGCTTTGTTGAACCTTGTTATGAAAGAGCAATTTTCTAGTGCTAGTACTAAAGATGCTGCAGCTCATCTCAACAATTTTGTTGAGCTATGTGAGATGCAGAAATATAAGGATGTAGAAAGTGATATTATTAAGCTCAAGTTGTTTCCTTTTTCTTTGAGAGGAAAAGCTAAAGATTGGTTGCTTTCTTTGACTAATAATAGTATTGATTCATGGGCTAAGTGTAAGGATGCTTTTATTGGTAGATACTATCCTCCTGCTAAGATTATATCTCTGCGTAGCAATATTATGAAGTTTACTCAGTTTGATAATGAACATGTTGCTCAAGCTTGGGAAAGAATGAAATCTATGATAAAGAATTGCCCCACTCATGGATTGACTACTTGGATGATTGTCCAAACTTTTTATGCAGGACTGAATTTTTCTTCGAGGAACCTACTTGATTCAGCTGCTGGAGGCACTTTTATGTCCCTTACCTTGGGCGCCGCAACAAAGCTACTCGACAACATGATGGTAAATTATTCCGAATGGCACACCGAGAGAGCTCCACAAGGTAAGAAGGTAAATTCTGTTGAGGAAACCTCTTCCTTGAGTGATAAGATTGATACCATTATGGCTATGCTTGTTAATGATAGGACTCATGTTGATCCTAATAATGTTCCTTTAGCCTCTTTGGTTGCTCAAGAAGAGCATGTTGATGTGAACTTCATTAGAAACAATAATTTTAACAACAATGCTTATAGGAACAATTTTGCTAGTAACAACTATAGGCCGTTTCCCTCTAATGGTGAAAATGGCTATCTTGGTAGACCTAAAATGCCTAGTGAAGAGAGGTTTTTAGAACTTGAAAAGGCTACCAAGAATTTTATGCAAATGCAATATGAGCAAAATAAGTTGTTTACTAAGACTATGGAGGAGCAATCAGCTCTGTTGAGGACTATTAGTCATCAACTTGAAAATTTAAACAAGGCTATTCCTGAATTGCAAGCTAAGGTTTCCAAAGTTGAAACCGATATTTCATCTTTGTCTAATGTGCAATCCTCTTTGGTTAACAGAATGTCCGCTAAGCCTGATCCTTTTGCTACTGCTAATGCTATTCAAGTTGGAATTGATGAAAATCTTAGATTATTAGCAGAATTGCATGCTAGATGGGAAAGAGAGGATGAGATTGCTAGGAATTTGAAAGTTTGTACTATTACTACCTCTAATGATGTTGCTCCTAATGCTAGCAATCCTCTTACTTTGATTGGTGTAGAGAAAACTCCCACTCCTTGTGTTAAAAAGCCTAAAACTGCCAAAACTTTTTCTCAAAAGAGTGCTAAATTTTTTCGGAGTGTAGGAGATGATAGCTCTATTTCCTTTAATGATTTTGATGTTGATGGCTGCAATATATCTGAAGTTATTTTGTTCTTGCAAAAGCTTGCTTTGACTCCCAATGCTAGTTCTCTAAATATTGCTTTTACTAAGCATATTACCAATGCTCTCATGAAAATTAGGGATGAAAAGTTGCAGCAAAAAGCTTCTGTTCCCAAGAAGTTAGAAGATGGTTGGGAACCCATCATTGATATGCATGTTAATGGTTTTGATTGCCATGCTTTATGTGATCTAGGTGTTAGTATTTCTATCATGCCTAGAAAAATTTATGACATGCTTGATTTACCACTTCTTGAAAAATGTCATTATGATGTTCCTATTGCTGATGTTGCTAAGAAGAAACCTTTGGGAAGGATTAATGATGTTCTTATTGTGGTTAACAATAACCTTGTTCCCGTTGATTTTCTCGTTATGGATGTTGAATGCCATGCTTCATGTCCTATTATTTTGGGAAGACCCTTTCTTCGAACTGTAGGTGCCATCATTGATATGAGAGAAGGCACCATCAAATATCAATTCCCATTAAAGAAAGGTATGGAACACTTCCCTAGGAAAAGAAAGAAATTACTTTTTGACTCTATTCTTAGAGCAAATTATGAGCTTGATGCTTCATCACTTGATGTTACTTGATTCGCAATTTTCTGCGCCTAGCTCAAAGGCGTTAAAGAAAAGCACTCTTGGGAGATAACCCAGTGTTTTATTTCTAGTACTTTTTCTTTTATTTGAGTCTTGGAAGTCATTACTACTGTAATGACCGCTCCTTATCCTTTTTATTTTATTGTTGTGCCAAGAGAAGCCTCTAATTCGAGTGAGGTAAAGATTTGGGGATGTTGCTGTCCTGAAACTGTTTTCGGAGCTGCACCGTAAAAATTCGTATAAATTCTCTGTATATATCTTTTGGACCTGCGATTCTTGTGCATATGCCCCAGGTTATATCCCAACTTTAGTTAGTTAAACACTTTTTGATTTGAGCAAGAGAAAACCCCTCAAAAATTCGACCTTTGTCAGCTGTTCTGTTTTAACAGATTTCTGCCACTATTTGTTTTTGCCGCTTTATCGCTTTCTTTTTGAGTTCTTTTGATCATGGAACTTTTGGGGAAGTTGCTACAGTAGTAAATACTTTATATGTGGTGGTTTTGGGTTGAAACCTGAAGCAAAAAGAGGTTGGTTATATGTTATGCTTGCACTAATGTTGCTAATAGAATTGTGTTTAGTTTTGTATGAAGGAAGTTTTCAAGTGTAGGGATTGGAGAATGATGAGATGAGTTGAAGAATGGAAAAAAGCTCAAGCTTGGGGATGCCCATGCATCACCCCAAGAAATATCCAAGAAGTACAAGCGTCAAAGCTTGGGGATGCCCCCGAGGCACCCCTTCTTCATCGACAAAAATCAGGTCACCTTTCAAGACACTATATTTTTATTGCTTCATGCATTATGTGTTTTTCTTGGAGCATCAGTTGTTTTAGTTTTCGTTATTAGTTTAGTTTTGTTTGCTGCAATAAATGGTTGGACCCCAACAAATTTCCTTTGGAGGAGATGTACTCGTTTTCATTTGCCAAGAACACTCCATTTTTCATTCTTACAATTTCACCGAGTGTTCTTCTTTTTCCGCAACTGCTTTTGGTTTTCGTTTTCGCCTTGATTTGCGTTCAGACCTTGTCATATCTCTTCATCAAGGTGTATTTTTGCCTCTGATATTTATTGGTTTTCATCAAAAGAGGTGTCTTTAAAAATTTCAAATGGTGTTGGAAAAGAGAAAAAGCTTTGTGCAAAAAAGTGGTACAAGAAGGAGCTTGTGTAGACTGCGGCTTAGGCTTTTTCATGTCGTGCTTGATGTCTTTTTGATAGTATGCTTAGTGGTTTTGCTGTAGCATGACTTGTCTCAAATAACTGATATTGCTTAATGAGCCTTTGAAAAAATCATGCGTTGTTTTTATTGTATGGAAGCATTATTTTGGTTTTCTCCTTGATGCTTTATTTGGGTTGACTTGGCGCATGCTCACACATGTTAGACTCTTACAAAGTCGCCAATAGCCTTTATGATCATTTAGTTTTTGACTTTTGATGCCATCTTATGCTTCTTTTAATGTCGCTTTGTCGATTTGCATGATTATGGCCATTATTGCTCTCTTAGTTGGTCGCTCCCAGTCTTTTGCTAGCCCTCGCCTTGTACTGAGTATGAGCTCTACTCGTGCATCCAACTCCTAAAAGCCAAAGTTTTCCAAAGTGTCCACCATACATACCTACTAGCAATTTGCTATTCCAAGTAAATTTGACTTGCTTTTATCTTCTCTTCAAATTAAACTCTTACCAGTGTTATGCGAAAATTGGTCAGTAAAGCTCTCACGAACCGGAAGGCACACTTTACTTTTTCCTTGTTCTTAAAAATTTGACATTGTGGTCTCTTATGTTGAGTTGTTATGCTTGCAAGTTGTAAGTTGGATTCTAGCCCATCCATGCTGTCATGGGGCAAGCTTTCAACATTGCACTTCTTTATTTGAGTTGATATCGTGATCTTTTGTTTATGGATGCCCGCAGTGTGAAATGAATTGGGAATCTTGTGGGGATCATGGACTTTGTATATGTGTTAGGGAAACGCCTGGGCCGCCAATCTAAGCCATGCATAATTCATGGTGGAAATTTGTAGCATACCCATGGTGGACATTCGACGACGCATCTCACAATAAAAAGCTAAACAAATGGCAAATAAAAGAGATGTCGAGGTGTTCATTGTCTGCTTGTCCTGTCATTTTGATGTGGGCTTGTTTCATGTCATCGGGCACGGAGGTACCCCATTGGCGGTTTTCGATGATACATATATACTTACAATGACAAGAGCCTTGCTTGGGACTCTAAGTAAAGTAGCATGAGGTTTGGGTACTCGTATTCACGGGGCACGAGGTTTTCGACTTATGATTTGTCAAGCATATGCATCATAATTGTTCTCGCATTAACTCTAACCATTCAAGATGCTTATGATGGTGGCAATGAGAGCTCAAAGCCAGTAAGTAACATAATTTTTGAAGGTCTATAAAACTTGCAATCACTGCTTCCCTCTGCGAAGGGCCTTTCTTTTACCTTTTTTTGTTGAGTCACCACCTTCTATCTTTATGCACCATAAGAGAGCAAAGTTGTCATTCTTAGTATAATGTGCATTGTCCCAAAGTTTTCATTGATTGATTCATATTGTTGGTTTCACTTGTTCTCAAATTATTTGTATCTAGTCGCCCTCTTAAACTTGAAGGTGTCCTATGCATTTATGTTTTGCTCTCCATGAAGGACAAGCTGAAAACCATTTGTACGTTTTTCCTTATGATTTGAACACATGTTTGACTTTCATTGTTTCATTTTCATGATCTTTTGTTTGTGTTCATTTTCATGTTTACAACATGGTTGCTAAGTTCTTATTGTCAAGATTATATCTTCATGCCCATGTTTTAAGTTCTTATGATCCCAGCTCACAAATGCTTACATATTTGATCAAGATTGTGTAGGTGCATGTCACCTCAAAAATTATTCTTTTGTTATCACTTACCTACTCGAGGACGAGCAGGAGTTAAGCTTAGGGATGCTTGATACGTCTCCAATGTATCTATAATTTTTTATGCTCCATGCTTGTTTTTACACTATTTGCCTACTATTTTGTTACACTTCGTGACACTTTTATGCATTTTCCGGAACTAACCTATTAACAAGTCACCACAGTGTTAGTTCCCTGTTTTCTGCTGTTTTTGTGTTTCAGAAGTGATACACAGGAAATATTCTCGGAATTGGACGAAACAAGTTCCCAAAGTCTTATTTTTCCCGGAAGCTTCCAGAGATCCGAAGAGGAGACGGAGTGGGGCCACGAGGTGGCCACACACCAGGGCGGCGCGGCCCAGGCCCTGGTCGCGCCCCCTACGTGTGAGACCGCCTCGGTCCACTTCTGACGATGCCCCTTCGCCTATAAAGCCCCCCTGACAGAAAAAACCTAAGGACCCAATCAATTTTACAGAACACATCGCGATCCGCCGCCGCCGTCGACCCGAAGATCGGGAGGGTCCAGAAGCTCTTCCCGGCACCCTGCCGGAGAGGGGAATCGCCACCGGAGGTCTTCTTCATCACCATGCTTGCCTCCGGAGCGATGAGTGAGTAGTCTACCTTGGACTATGGGTCCATAGTAGTAGCTAGATGGTTGTCTCCTCCACCATGTGCTTCATGTTTAGATCTCATGAGCTGCCCTACATGATTGAGATCACCGTTATGTAATTCTACATGTTTGGTTTGTTGGGATCCGATGAATATTGGTTTTATGATTGAGTTTCTATACTGAAATATATCTTTTGTTATCTCTATGTTGTTTATGATCTTGCATGCTCTCCGTTGTTAGTAGCTATCTTGGCCGAGTAGTTGCTAGTGACTCCAAGAGGGGGTATTTATGCTCGATAGTGGGTTCATGCCTCTATTTAATCTGGGGGAGTGACAGAAACCTCTAAGGTTGTAGATGTGTTGTTGCTACTAGGGAGAAAACAACATTCATATGCTCGAGGGCATATGCTTTGTTTACATTACACACTTTGCTTAATGCAATTATCTGTTGTTCGCAACTTAATACTTGTGGAGTTCTCGGATTGATTTGCCACAAGTGGATTATTAGTCATAGATGCAGTTGGATGGCGGTCTATGTATTTTGTTGTAATGCCCAGAGTAAATCGCATAGTGATCTTCTTGACATATCATGTTTATCTTTATTCTATCAATTGCCCAACTGTAATTTGTTTACCCAGCATGTGTTATTTATCTTATGGAGAGACACCACTAGTGAACTGTGGACCCCGGTCCTATTTCCATCATATTGCTATCACAACCTCATCGCAAGTTGGAAACAAAGTACTTGGTTGTGTGTGTGCAGGTTCCACGTTGCAGCTAGCAAAGCAAAGCTTGGACGAGGCGCCATATATAAATTGTCCGAAGCTATCGCTAAGCCAGTCTGCATCACCTTCAGTCGTATTGTCTGCTCTTCTCCTGATCGACATACCTTGGTTTCTTAACTGAGGGAAAACTTGCTGCTATCTTCATCAAACCTTCTCTTGGGGTTTTCCAACTGGCCGGTTATTTACTTCATGAACTCGGTAGCATCAGCCCCCTTATATAGGCGGGGGCCTGGTTACAGGTTAGGTGTCCGGCTGCCCGGCTACCGGCTTCTCCATGGCAGCGGTCTTGACGTGGGCCCGCTGTCCTCTGGCCCTCTGTCTGGGCGCTGGCAATTTTATAAAGTGCCTTTGTCCCTTAGACCGGCATCTTGAGGGCATATGCCTCCTCCTCTGCCTCGGATCTTTCGTGGAGGAGAGTCTTGCCCGTTGGTTGGTGGAGGCTGAGCGTGGCTGGCGTCACGCCGGTCTCCTGCCTCTGTCGATCTTGTCGGGGCCACGCCGCCTTTGGCAAAGCGTCCATTGGAGGAGTTTCGTCGTCTTCACCGGCTTGGGCCTCCGCAGATAAAGTTGCCAGCCGGCTGCTGGCGCAGCCGGCCCTTCGGTCGAAGCCGGCCTCTCTTGCCTAACGCCGTGGCGATTCCTGGGACGTCAGCCGGCAGATGGCTCTACCCTTGGCCTACCCAGATAGTCATCCCCACGACAGGCGACATTTTACCTGTCACACACGATTAAAGAAACCGTTTCATTTGCGAGTGCCTATCACGCACCTCTCCGTGGAGACGGTTTGGTCAACCGTGTGCAATGGACTGATTCGGTCGTGTGATGCAGGGAATCGAACCCCGTGCCTCTCGCATGCGAAGCGAGCGCTCTACCATATGAGCTACGTCCCCGTTGAAATGGAACGACGACTGTACCATTAACAATTACGTATGTCGACTTTCTTATACTCCTCTATCTAGCAGCATCAAGTGGTTGTCCTTCATTTTAAGTCCTGCCAAATTGGAGGCAAGTCGTGTGTATAAGTCGTGATCTTGAGCGAGCTTATTGCAAAACATGCTGGTAGGAGAGTTTGTGTGATCTTCCACTCTCGCAATGAAAAAGCAAGAGGTGAGCTGCATCAGCTGTTCAGCATCAGCAGTCGCATGTCCCCGTCTTCTTGGACGATCGGAGTAAGTACGTGATGTCACCATGTGTGAGATGCAAGGATCAAACGCTCACGGTTTAACACCACGAGACTGGACCCGGTGATGCTTTTATTGCATAAGAAAAAGAAAAGGAGAATGCATAAAGAAGATGGTGCTTTAGCTTAGTCAAACAAATGGGACAAAACTACCAGGCCGTAACATGTAACGGATTACAGGTGCCTAGCGGTTCGAATCTCCAGATCCCTAAGGCAAGTGATGTCTGAGTGGGAGCGCACAAACTTGGTCACACTCCATCGTCCAATACCGAAATCTCAACTCACCTTGAAATCCATTTTGGCTCACATGCAAACCAGTGCCAAAAAAACACACTTCAAAACACCTAAAAATTATGAAATAAAAAGCAGATGTAGACCCATGCGTTCTATGTTCTCACGCAAGGTTCCCAGGCTCAAACTTGGGTTGATTAGGCTCAGCAAATGATCTCACAAGGCGACTCATGCGGATTCGTCATGCCAAATCTGCCCTTGGTGTAATGGGAAGAGATCCTTCGTTGCCACAAAAGGTGGATCAAAGGTGGTGCGATAGGGTTGGAAGTAGCACGGTATGGGACATTTTCTGCTTTCACCATCTCCTCTAGCTGAATCTGGGTACGAGATGTGGTCAGACGGTAGAGGTTATTGATGACAGTGATGCCTTTGATTTGTTTTTCGAAATGGGGCAGCGCCAGCCCCTACATCGAAGAGATGCATACGGCTTTCTTTTATTTTATTTATTCAACAAAGACTGGTAAGAAGTCTTAAAACAATCATACAAACTGAAGAAGCCACCAAACACAGGCGTCAAAGCACCACCAAACTAGTACAATACTAGAGGAATAGACAAGACCTTGTGCCTCGGCCACCGCCAGAGTCGACTCTCGGAAAGATCCAATGAAAGTGCCTTGTGCGCCAGCTCCAGAGGTTACCACCATCGCTCTCTCCTTGAACCCATCTCCAGAGTGTTAGACCAAAGCGAAGCTTGTCACCTGACTTGCCATCGACGCTACCACAATGTCAGACAGTTCCTCCTCCCTGCGCACACAACACAACACGCACCCTCCACTGAGCTCATGCGGCACCACGCTGCCAGGACCCACCGTTTTCGATGCGGGAAGGGACATGCCGCTCCACCTCAGAATCACCTCTAGCCAATGACTGCTCCAAAAACGAAGCCCCACAGGGAAAGAATGATGTCGTGCGTCGCCATCGTCCGATCCGGGAGACCCAGATCTGGGGTTTCCACCGGAGCAACACCATCTCCAGCCGACATCTCCTCCAAAAATGATGCCATCAAGTAGGATAACGACGCCGGGCACCGCCATCATTCGATCCGGAAGCTTGGATCTAGGGTTTCCCCTGGAGCAGCCCGAGTCAAACGATGAGAACACCATAGATGATGCCTTCATGAAGGTATCGACATCCGGAGACGCCATCATCGTCTGCCACGATCGAACATCGAGGCTCGGTTTTCACCGGTCGACCACCTTCGGCAGAGAAGGAGGCCACCACCACCAAGCCTAGGACTGCCGCCCTAGATGACCTCATGCAGCGGATCTTGCTCAGGGGAACCCGACTGTAGGTTGAGCACGAAGACGCGTGCACGAAGCCCTCCCCAGACCCATGGGGCCTCACAGCCCGCCCACACCACCGTCGCCTCTTTGCCCCCCCCCCGCCGGAGCTCCCTGGCCGCCGCAGCCTGTTGCACTGCCCCCCGCGCAGGCCGACGTGGACTGCTGCCACCTCTAGATGGACGGTTGGCAAGGAGAGCCACCACCGCCGCCACGCTGAACGGGCTTTGCCCGGTAATGCTCCGGCGGTGGCGGCAGCAAAGGAGGCACTCGAGGGGGCTCGGGACGACACGAGGTGAGGCACCCTGGTGCAGCGTGGCACCGCCGCATGGGGGTCAAGGCAGAGAAAGGGGAGTGAGGTGGAAGGAGGCCGGTGGTGCGGTAAGGATGGCGACGGCTAGGGGTAGGTCGCATAAATGCTCTACTCTTTGGTATTTTGACAATCAATTGGAGTGCGAGCACGACTTTTTAGTCGAAATCCTTTGATGAAAGTATATGCGCACTCCTGTGTAAACACATGATCTATGATTACACAATGTCGATGCGCACATGTGTCATGCCCTTGCTGAAGATGATGGCCTAGAGCTCGAACTTGCAGATTATTGTAGAGAGATTTTATTGACAATAGAGAATAGGAGGTGATGCGCATAGAAGATCCCGATGGTAGCACTCGGACACAGATTTAGACAGGGTCAATAAAGGGATTTCTATTTTCGTGCCCTCAGGTCCTTAGTTGTACTCAGTTTTCCCCAGCTACTTAGTTTTTCCTCAGTTTTCCCCAAGCCCTTGTCTGAAACCCTCAGAAGGAGCTCGGACGGGAGGATTCCCGTTTAGTTGACTGTTTCCGTGCTGACGTGTAGGGCCGCGTTGTGTGGGACCGCGTCGCGTGGGGCTGGTAGAAAGGGACCGCGTGGGACAGGACGAGACCGCGTTTGGTTGTACGTGAGAGCTCGGTTCTGTCTCTCTCGGGCCAAATTGGCATTGCCTTTTCAGAGCGCCTTTTCATATGAGCGGAGCTGGGGTCGTAGCGTGTGGGGCCGTAGCGTGTGGAGCCGTGTGGGTCCGGGACGTGGGCACGAGTGGTTTCGGTCTCTTTTGCCCAGATTAGCAGTTTTCAATGCACCTTTTTCCTCTCTCTCGCTCGATCTCATTCATTCTTGATTGCCCAAATTGGTAGCAAATCTAGAGCAGCTTCTCCTTCTGTTTTTTAACGCCATTCATTTCTTTATGCCTTCGTTTTTACCCAATCAGGTACTCCCTCCGATCCATATTACTCTTCACTAATACGGATGTATCTACCACTAAAATGTGTTTAGATACAACCACATTAGCGATGAGTAATATGGATCGGAGGGAGTAGGAAATCTAGGGCACAAATCTAGAGAAAATATACGATAAGCTGCATACAGCAGCCAACATAGCATAGATATATGGGATCATGACAGATCCAATAGTACTACCGAGATCCAACATAAGCTACTCCTACATTTTACATGTGATTAAGCTTGGAGGCTGCGCAGGTGAATCCCAAGTGCTTTGTGTTTGGCCATGAACGCATACACGTTCATGGTCGTTCCAACTCTAGCGCCGCCTCTGCCAATGGATTCAGCATGGTTCACCATGCAGTTGAAGTCGGTGGCGCGGAGCCTCCTGTTGCAGAAGGGGCACCTGTAAACGCCTCCAGCAAAGTGGCAATCGTAACGTGACGAGTCTTGGTGTGGAAGGACTCGTCGTCGCTGTCGACGTCGCTACTCTGTACCTGTCACGTAGCACCAAAGATCGAAAAACACGGAGTCAATTACAGCGATGATGGAACAGAGAGTGAACAAAAGATCATGCATGATAATATGGGCACGAAAAAAAGAGGTAGCCTCAGTTACATTGGACACACTTATATCCAGGATTTGGGTCAGTGAACCAAAGATCATGCACAACAAATTTGTACACACCAATTGTTCACAGACCAAACCCTGAATCAATTTGTGCCCAAATATTCATCATCATCGGCACAAATTAACCGGATGGGATTGATTACTCACATAAGTTAACCGAATCTTAAACAAAAGCAAATCACAAACACTAATAACGCAAGATCTAGAACTAGGAATAGACGAACCCTAATAACGCAAGATCTAACACGCAAGATCTAGAACTAGGAACAGACGAACCCTATTAACGCAAGATCTAACACAAAAGGATTGAACTAGGAACAGACGAACCCTATTAACGCAAGATCTAACACAAAATGATAGAACTAGGAACAGACGAACCCTAATAACGCAAGATCTAACACAAAAAGGATTGAAATGGAATAAGAACAAGGGAACAAAGGGTTACCTCCTCATCGTCGACGATGCTGGTGTCGTAGGGGTTCTCCGGGGCGACGTACGGCTCTTGTTCGTACGGGTCCCAATCGACGGGGAACTGGACGGGGGCCTGGACGGGGGCGGCAGCCGATGCGCCGGCAGCCGATGTGCCGGCGGCTACGTCGGAAGCAGCGAGGGGGTCCTGGACAGGGGCGGCGGCCGATGCGCCGGCGGCTACGTCGGAAGCGCCGACAATGGGCATGTCATTCTTCTCCATCGCCGGGGTTTTTTCTTTGGGGTTTTTTCGACGCGAAGTGGAGAAGATGATGGGACAGGAGAGACAGTTGCAGTGAGAATGAGAGAGTGGGCGAGCGTCGAGGGAGAGAAAGAGGGGCTCTATAAAGACGAAGGTGCCGTTTGGTGTACCGCAACACGCGTCAGCTATAAAGATGGCTGCAGCGTGCACCGCGACACGAGGCTAACCCTTCGACGTTTGGTATACTTAGTTCTAACCTCGGGCTTTATACAGAAATTTTATCTGTACTCAGTTTTCCCCTCGAGTACTTAGACTGGCAAGTGCAATATACCCAGTTCTACCCTCAAGTAGCTGGTCAACAGAGAGTCAACAAATGAGATTAACATAGCTAATTGAGTCATTTCATGCGCAAAAAAATCCAAAAAAATAAAAACATAGTGGCACCTACTCATGGAGTCTTCCTACGCAACCTGCCACCTTGAACAAACATAGATAAATCATGTTTTACCACAAATTGCTACTTCTCAGAATCACTAGTAGCTATGAAGATGCATGGTTTTCCACTCAAACCCCTTTGCAAAACATCTTCCCCAAAACATAGTTTGTCTAAATGAGGCCATAATTATCACACTCATGTATATTTGAATTGCAAATAATTTGATGTAGCCCAATATGAATTATATTGTACAAAACACGCATTTTTCATTTTGTAATTCTTTTGTTTGAATTCCTTAGTCTATTTACTATTTACGTGTCCTTGGTTTCTTAGTACTACTCAGTTTTGCCCTCAAGTACTGTCACAAATGCTCACAGAAGTCCAAACTTATCCTGATTGGTTGAGCCATTGTCACACGGATCGACTCCACCAACCGTTGATCCACTAATCTAAGGGGCAGTATACCCCTATCCGTCTCTTCGTGGCCACCCCTCTCTCTCTCTTCGTGGCCACCCCTCTCTCTCTCTCTGTCGGTGGATCAACGGTTGGTGGAGTCGATCCGTGTGACAAGAGACATGCATTTATGGATTATTTTGCCACGTAACTATATTCCCTCTATTTATGCATTATTTTCCATGATTTAAAAATGTTAAACTAAAAAGTGGTATAATTTTGGTGTAAGCAAGAGACATACATATTTGCGGATTTCGGTGAATGGATTATTTATCACCCCTCTAACAATTATCAACTATCTTTAGCATTCCTTTTCTTTTAGGGAATATAGTTTTGGTAATTTGAAACGACCCAAAAGTGGTATAATTTTGGTAGAAACATGAGACATACATATTTGGCATATTTGGGGGATTTCGGTGAATGGATTATTTATCACCCCTCTAACAATTATCAACTATCTTTAGCATTCCTTTTCTTTTAGGGAATATAGTTTTGGTAATTTGAAACGGCCCAAAAGTGGTATAATTTTGGTAGAAACAAGAGACATACATATTTGGGGGATTTCGGTGAATGGATTATTTATCACCCCTCTAATAATTATCAACTATCTTTAGCATTCCTTTTCTTTTAGGGAATATAGTTTTGGCAATTCGAAACGGCCCAAAAGTGGTATAATTTTTGGTAGAAACATGAGACATACATATTTGGCATATTTGGGGGATTTCGGTGAATGGATTATTTATCACCCCTCTAACAATTATCAACTATCTTTAGCATTCCTTTTTTTTAGGGAATAGAGTTTTGGCAATTTGAAACGGCCCAAAAGTGGAATAATTTTGGTAGAAACATGAGACATACATATTTGGCATGTTTGGGGGATTTCGGTGAATGGATTATTTATCACCCCTCTAACAATTATCAACTTTCTTTAGCATTCCTTTTATTTTAGGGAATATAGTTTGGGATATAGTTTTGGTTATTTGAAACGTCCCAAAAGTGGTATAATTTTGGTATAAACATGAGACATACATATTTGTGGGATTTCGGTGAATGCATTATTTGTCACCCCTCTAACAATTATCAACTATCTTATTCTCTAACACTTATTTTTTTTTGGTAATTTCGGTGAATGCACACACTAACTTTGAAAACAACTACAAGTACATGTAACTGACTAATGGATTTGTAACAAGGGATCCCTTGTAACAACTTCTAGCGCTTGATGAGCAATGATAAGAATCCGATCGCAATTATACAACAAAAAAAACAACCAGCCATCAGATTAGCTTGCTTCTTCAACTCGATCAGCTGCTTTAACTGCTTGTTCATTTTCTTCAGTTCTCCCTTCACTTCCACCAGTTCTGCATTGGGAGCATTAGGCATAATCGGAACGGCTCCTCTCTCCGCCGCATTCTCTACAGCAAGTCCCCCCCTCCCAAATTTTGCTCCCCAATAGCGCCAATTGATTCCTGCAATTTAAGCCTCTGAACGTACACATCGATCCACTCGAAATACCTGCATGTCTTTAGGATCTGAAAACAACAACGTGAACCCTAAATCCCAAATTCGAGGGAATAACAAGAAAATCGAGAGAAAACAGAGCAATTGGAGCGAGATCTAACCTTATCCCCCTCTCTATATGGCAAGCTCTCGCATGCAAGGAACTCACGTCCACGGTTGCCGTTGTCGTCCGTCTTACAGATCGACCGCTTCAGAGGCTCCTGGCGTGGGCAGTCAGGGCATCTTGTCAAAGGCACGGGTCCATACTGCGGCCATGAAGAACGGGAGGTCGAAGAGAAACTAGACATCACCCGCCTGCCGAAGAAGGGCTGCCGCTGGCGGAGAAGAAGAACAATGGGGCGCGGGGAAAGAAAGGGGAAGCAATGGCACGGGCGCGGGGCTGGCTCGGGCTCCCATTTTGCAACGGTCACCTGGATAAGCTGTGGGTCCGGCGCGCTAACGTGGACAAGTTGTGGGTCCCACGATGATCTGGATAAGTGGAGACGTGTCCACTGCTGGGCACCAACAGCGGCCCCACTTGCCAGCACCAACAAACGGTCAACTAAACGGGATTCCTCCCGTTCGAGCTCCTTGTGAGGGTTTCAGACAAGTGCTTGGGCAAAACTGAGGAAAAACTAAGCGGCTGGGGAAAACTGAGCACAACTAAGGAACCGAGGGCACGAAAATAGAAATCCCTTCAATAAAAGCCCTGCTCTAGTTTGTGGCTGGATGAATTTCTTATGCTCAGTTTGCTATCTCTAGATGGTAAACTGCGGTGACTTCCTCTGACTTGGAAGTCAATGATTGTAGTCTTAACTGGACATTATAGCTTTGTGGTGGTATGTTAGTTGAGTGCATCGACATTCTAGTTGGTGTTCATGAACGAAATGTTTTATTTATTGCAAACAATAGAAGTTTCTCAAACTATAACTCAAAAGCGCAATATTAACATTTTTCAAAAAAAAAAGATCTCACTAATAGGACCAACACAATATTTTGGGATATTAACATTTCTTCCCAAACTCGAAAGCGCAATATTAACATTTCTTTCCAAACTCGAATATATAGAATATTTGAAAATTTGTTTTAGATTTCCAAAACTCCAAAATATAGTATGTTTTGGCGCTAACTCGTAAGCGCAGTATTAACATTTCTTCCCACCATTCCAAAATATGGTACGGAGTATGTTTGAAAAGTTGTTTTAGCTTTCCAAAATATAATATATTTTGGGATGGAAGTAGAGTAGTAGTAAAAACAGTTGCATGCACTGGAACTGGTAAACGGGAGTTACACGAAAAACGCACACCAATTGACCGGGCCAAAGTACAACAACGGCTACAAGGGCCAGTTCGGTCATCTCCCTCACAATTCTGTTTTTCTTTTTCTTTTTGTGAGCACGCGAAGAGCAAAGCCGACTGAGGACAACGACCGGGGTGGGATTAAAAATGGCCCGGAACCGTTGCTGTCGATCCCGAGAGAGATCCAGCCAGAACAAAATCGTTTTCTGGATCAGGAGCCTGCTCTTGGAAAGGACACCCTCCTTTTTTTTATCATGGAAGACGACACCTAAAGTTGCAACTGGGATGGGACAGTCCAGTAATCCCACCTCCCATCCCACCCAACAAAACGAACTATTCTTATTTGGGTCATCCCGCTTTGAGCCCGATCGAAATAGTGGCTCCTCCCACTTATCCCTAATTGTGCAGAGGCGCATGCATAGGATAGCTAGATGGAGCAAATAATGCATCTGCATGCATGGGCGAGCAATCAACTCTCGGCTAAACTATTTGCACATACAGTCACGGAACAAGTTGACCGACGGGTCCCACGGAACGTGCGCCTTCCGATTTTTAATAGCCCCATAATCCCATTACTCCCAGCGGTCAAGAGTAGGCGGGAGGCAGTCATCCCGTGCCCGTCCCGCTTGCATCGCGCCTCCCGCCTACTCGTCGACACCGATAATTAGCTCAAATCTACAGGCCAAGGCAACAGCTTTACGCCAATCTTAGCCTCAGCTAGTTCTATCGCTCTTGTAGTTCGAACATCAACTAGTACAATTGTTAGGTTCTAATCATTCTTGTTCACCTTTTCTTTTTGTCACTGTCCTTTCCCGCAAAAAGAAGTTCTTCCTTCCTTTCTCTCTTACCTTGCTGTCACGATGTGAAAGAACCATATGGCTAATCGAATCTACCATGCAGAATCCATAAATCTTCCTTTAGCGACAGCTTTGCACATAGAAGGATACAAATCTACTCGGAATTTTTGGCCAGAAAAAAGCAACGTGTAGGCTAGATATTTGCTCGCTAAAAACAAGACAACTTCAACTTAAATTCATGTGGATAAAAAAAACGTTTCCTAATTACTATTTCATAGGACCAAAATGATACTTCCCCTTTTTTATGGACAGCTTATTGCTTTAAGATCAAAAGTAGAGTCAACATTTCTTCTCGCGAGTTGAGCTAGCTCGTGAGCAACCATAACCTTTAAAATCCTATAGTTGAGCATTAAAATGCAATAGTCCCACGATAAATAAGTTTTACTCTTTGATAAAGGGGTTTTTCTATTAAATCAAGTATTACATCAAGCTGACACAAATAAAAGATTGACATATGGTAGAGAATGGACAAATGGCTCTCGGGCTACATGGAGCCTTTTTTGAAAAAAAATTGAAAATGGCATTTTAAAGTTTCAAATAAATGGAAACAAAAAATCTTGATGTAGATCATTATGAGATCTACCAGTGTGCAAAAAATCAAACCAAAATTCATTGTAATTTAGGCTCAGCAAAAATAACAAATGCATGGATCTGAGTATAGTGAAGAGTGTACAATTTTCAAAGTTTGAATTTTTGGCAGGTTTTTCTTTTTACTAAGGCTAAAATACAAATATTTTCAAAAAAAAATTGCACACTAGTAGATCTCATAATGATCTACATCAAGTTTTTTTATTTTTTTGAGACTTTCATGTGCTATTTTTGAATTTTTCAAAAACAGGCCTCCATAGAGCTCGAGCTTCATTTGAGGTTTCTGCAAGTACACCGTGTTTTATAATTCAAAACCCTACTCCAACGTCAAAAACAAGAAAACAACCTAAGGTGAGGGAGCATCCATGCGTGGTTTGCGTTGTCATCCACGTTGCGTAAAAACATCCTTGGTCATCCGCTCCACTTGGATACATGCGGGATGCAGCGACATAAAGTTTCTTGGGCTTCAACCGTCGAAGATGAGACCAAGTACCGAGCCAAAGCAGATGAAATTGTTTTTTTGTTAACGACAAACAACATCGTTCATGTGTATTGAGAAGGACTATCACTGGGTTCCCGCTCCAATAGGGCTATGCTTTCTCAAATTCAAAGAAACACCCCGAAGCTAATTACACACAATACTAGTAACATTATGAGGTTAGTACATATTGATGCAACTAGAATAATAGATTGAGCTATAAGAGTGGACAAAACAGATACTTAATTATTTCATCATGACGACAAAAACTATATTGCATATTCCCTATCAATTACGTCTCATGATATTGTTTTCTTTTGCTAAAGTCACCCTCCTTAATTATATACCATCGAAAATGTTAAGCTTTAACGGGGCTTTTATTTTCCAAAGGCAAATACAAGTTTTCCTTAGCACAATGTCTATGCATAAGTTTGTGACAAGGGTGAAAGTTACAATCTTGAATTCTTGTTAGGAACTATTTTGGTATAAACATTTTACTTAAACTTGAAGGGTGATAGTTTTTTTTCCGCAAGAGTAGAGCGGGCTAAGTTGACATGTGCCTTTCAAAAAAGCAAGCTACCATGAGGACTTTTCTTGGGAATCCATGAGAAACTATTTGTCGCACATATCCATTGTCGTTTGTGAGAAACTATGTGTGAATGGGCCGTCGGTCCAGTGGTAAGGAGCACAGTGGTGCTTCTTCCGGTCGCGCGCTCGAGACCCGGTGGACGCGAATTAATTCGTGGGTTTCGCGATGCAGCCTCACATCCATCTTCTTAATTACAAAGCCACAGGGGTTCCTCCCCCTGCTGGTCTCATTTTTTTTTTTTTTTTTGCCAAAAAGAAATGGACATGCACAAAAGTAGAAAAAAATAACTTGGCCCGGACGAGAGTACCATATAACAAATCAGCCCGCTTCCGGTGCCTACACTTGTCAGGCGCGGATACAAGCAGTCACTCACACCCACACGCGCAGAGGAAACAAACCAAACAGCGCCTCCCTCTCCCCCGTTCTCCTCTTTTCCAGGGACCGGGCCAGAGAAAGCGGAGGAGCGGAGCTGAAGCGGTTATCGCCTCGTCTTCCTCCTCGTCAAACTGTGAGCTCCCCCTCTTCTCTTCCTTGCTTGCTTGTAGTTTCTTCCAGATAAGTAAGTTGAGATCTTCTTGCTTGCGGGTCGGCCGCTTCTAGTTTCTTCCAGATAAGTAAGTTGCGACGTTCCGTGTTTCTTGTGTTGTTCTTGCGTGTTTTGTGGGCGAATCTGTTGGGGAACAGAGAGGTTCTGCTCTGTGTAAGACGCCGCCGTTGGGTGCCTGTGCCTCGCGTATTAGCTCTCTCGCACTTACTTACTCTTGGATGCTAGGATTTTGTTTCGTTGAACTGCTCTTTTCATACGCGTAATTGGATCATCGTTCCTGTTCTTGGTGAAACTGTCGCTACTTCGACTATAGCGTTAACACGGAGATGCAGAATGTTGCTGAATCTGATTTGCAAGTAGAAGTATGAGCCGAGTGGCGGATCATAGATTCCTAATTACCTGTTTTATTTTCTGTTCTGAGGTTCTTCACATTAAAACCTGCTGACTCTGTGACTACCCCATGAATTGTTTTTTATGCAGCTGTTTGCAATCCAGATGCAAACGGTCGAGTTAGAATCCTTTTTAATAAGGGGGTGTTTATTGCAGATCCCTCTGCTAGTGCCCTCTGTCAGATAACTAGGGAAGAAATGGATGCTGGAGTGGCAACTTGCGTTTTTTAATTTTAGTCTCTTGGTAGTTTGTTACCGTGTTAAGCCCTGTATAGTAGTTTAGTTATCACCAATCATCGTCGTATTCTGGATCTAAGGCTGAACTACGGTCAACTTACTCTGTCTGATGTGCTACTCTTTCTTGCACTAGTACTCCAGTGTGTAGTGATCACTGGTAATGATCTTGTTGATCCAACTCTGTAGCAGGAGTGGTTAAGTGGATTGCACGAGAGTGAGATCAATGGGTGGCTTCGTCGATCCCTTCATCCCATCGTCGGCATGGCCTCAGGACATGGTGTTCGCCGGCTCGTCCTCCTGGGCAGGCACCGGCGCCTCCTCTCTCGCTGGTTCCTCGGCGCAGGGCATGGGGTTCTACCACCACCTCCAGAACGGCTCCTCCCCGACCGCGTTCCCTGCCGGCGGCGCCGCGCTGTCGTCCGCGGAGCTACACGAGCAGTTCCTGCTGCATAGCGACGGCCTCGACTTCGACGGCGCGCTGGGCACGATCCTGCCGTGCCCCGTGTCGCTCTCCGACAGCGCCCCGGTGATCTGCAGCTCGAACGAGAGCAGCGGGAGCGAGCAGTCCGGCACCGGCCTGCCCCAGTTCCTCATGGGAGCAGAGCACCCAGCCGCGTGGCACTTGGCCTGCCTCGGCTCCATGGCGGGCGACGAGTCCTCGACGCAGAGCTTCGATTTCGGCGGCATCTCCGGCGAGGATCTCCTGCACGAGGCTGCTGCAGCCTGCGCCACGAACGCCAGGACGAACAGGTACCAGCAGCTCGGCCTCGGCGCCGTGCCCCCGGCGCAGCTGCAGCTACACGTAAGTCCCGTAAACCCTGGCACGGATGATTATGATCTTCCCGGCCTTAATCGTCCCAGTAACTGAATACAGTTTGCTCTGTGCCTGCAGGATGATGCTGAGTTCAGCAGCGGCAAGCTGCTGTCGTTCTCTCCCGGGCAGCAAGTTCGTCTGGGCGGCATCGACACTCTGCAGCAGAAGAACCAAAATGTGAGTGAGACACCAGTTAGCTGACGTTTGGCGCTGAATCAGATCGACAGCACGTGATGAATTCAGGATGCGTTGAGTCTCAACTGTCAACTAACCTGATGTCCTGATCGCAGCATGTTCAGGAGTTCAGCGGCGGTCTGAGCCACCTGGACCTCTCCTCGCTGGTTCACGGGAAACACCTTGCACCGTTCAATCCCAAACAGGTTGATGATGACGGCGGCAAGATTAACGGTAATGGGGTCGCCGGCAGCAGAGGTGGAGGTGCTCCCAAGCCTCGCGCCAGGGCTCGCCGGGGCCAGGCCACCGATCCGCACAGCATTGCCGAGAGGGTGAGCTGCCCGTCCATTCCAGCGATCCTCCTCCTCAGGTCGATAACGACATTGGGGTTTATGACTTCTGTTTGCTTGCAGCTCCGGAGGGAGAAGATATCTGACAGGATGAAGAATTTGCAGGAGCTGGTTCCAAACTCCAACAAGGTAATATTTCAACGACACTTGTTCCTGCTCGACTAGCGCACCCACGTGACATAGATAGTGGTAGAGCACAAGTAACTGCAAATCACGGCTATGTTTAGCTGAGGAAGGTCACCATACACCTACATTAGGCAAGCTCTATACCCTTTTTGAGTTGGAGCCTAAAATAGTGCCATGCTGTTAGCGAATGCAATATATAGATAGGGGCATTGTTAATTTTGTTGAGATCAAGGAAGGAACTACGATTCTTCTTCCTTCTCTCCATTTGTTGTTCCGGCACCCCTAACCCCCACGGCAGAGAAGCGGCGAGGTCCCGCACCTCGCCCTCCTCTGGTTAACCGTGGGTGTGTGTGTGGGTGGCCGACTCTGGTGGTATGCACATGCTTGTGATCGAGAAAAAAAAATGAACGGAATTTTCCTCTCTCTGTTCAATTGACTTTGCAATGTGATTGTTTCTCAACCATGGTTTACGCTGCGCAGACGGACAAGGCGTCTATGCTTGAAGAGATCATCGAGTACATAAAGTTTCTTCAGTTACAGACCAAGGTCAGTGTGCAGTCAGTTACATTCAGTCAAGTTCCTTCTCCTCCTGCTTCTGCACTGATGCCATCGATGTGTTTGATTGAAGGTTCTGAGCATGAGCAGACTGGGCGCGACCGAAGCCGTCGTTCCGCTCCTGATGGAGTCTCCGGAAGAGGTAAAAAACCACAATAACAGGTAGTACATTTTTTCGGAGTTCGTTCTCCCCTTTAACGATGCGAATTTGTGTACTCCAGAGCTCTGGGCTTCTCCTGGGTTCCCCGAGGTCAAGATCCCAACCCGACGAAGACAGCGCGGCGTTCGAGCAGGAGGTGGCGCAGCTGATGGAGAACAACATGACGATGGCGATGCAGTACCTGCAGAGCAAGGGCCTCTGCCTGATGCCCATCGGGCTGGCGTCGGCGCTGTCGACCCAGAAGGGGACGGCTTCTGCCGCCGTCCGGCCCGAGCCCAGCCCTGCCGCCACGGTCGCCCCCACGGAGATGAAGTTCAAGACGATGTGACGGAGCCCCGCCGCCGGTGCTTAGATCCATCCCCCCTAACGATTTGCTTTTGCTGTCACCTGTCATCGCTAAGACCATGTCGATCGATCCGTTTCCTCCCCTGATCGTGTAGTTCTACTTTTTGCCTATGCATTACCAAGAAAATCAGAGTCGAAAAATGGCCCCTGCCTCCTTGCGTCTTACCAAAAATGAATAACTCGATTGATTCAACTGAATGACAAAATTTGCTAGTGATCTCGGGACAGGATCATTCTAACATGACAAAGAAAGAGATTTCGTTTCGACAAGTTTAAAGTCCGATTTAGGCGGGGAGGGGATTTCGACACGAGCAAGGCCTGCGGTCTTGGTGCCTGCCTTTTCGTTCCTCTTAGGCCTTCCGAGAGAGCAGCTGCGCGCGGAGTTCTGCGGCGTCGACGTCGGCGAACCGGTTCTCGGGGATCCAGTTGCCCGTCTTGGGGTCCCTCATCCAGAAGATGTCCTCGCCCGATGGCACCTGGCCGGCGCCGCCCTCCGCGCTGGAGACCCTCGCCGCCATTGCCGGCATGCGCTGCTGCACCTCTGCACCCGCCGCGGCGGCGTATCCCCGCCGGCTGCAGCACCACGGACATACAAACAAGACGAATAAGAAACATGGTGGCAGTATGAAAATCAGAAACATCAGTGGCCGTGGTAACAAGAGGAGACGTGGAGGTGGCGGGCAGGGCACCTGAGCGCGAGCAGTGTGGTGATTGGAGCTCGCGGCATTGCTCCCACCCTCTCGAGATCGGACCGGAGTTGATGGGGGTTGGGAGGAGCAGGACCGGACCGACTCTGTTTTGGACACTGCAGCCCCGCCGCCTCCCGTACTCGGTATATATAGTTGTAGGAGACTGGACGATGGGCGCTAGGGTTTTTCTTTGGGTTTAGGCGCCGCCGATGCGCTGCGGCGGCGGGCGGCTGGGACCGAGTCCAACTGGATGGCGGAGGGGGCCCTGGCGGCCTGGCCACGGTTTGATTTGGCCGTTTCCTTCATCCTCTGTCTCCGCCGCAAAACGTTTGATGCATGCGAACCGGGCGTGATATTTTGACCAATGCATAGCCTTAGAGATAGTTTAAAAAACCGGGCCAGCGAGCGAACCGGTGAGGTGACTGGCTCACTGGTTCACTGGTCTAATCGGTGGCTCAGCTGGTTTAATAGCGGCAAAAAACTATTGAATTGAATAAATAAATAATTGAATTTCGGAAAAATTGAGCATCGAATCATATATTTTATATTTACTTTCATAGTATATCACAAACTAAGTGTAGTAGAGGTGGTATTAGACCTTATGTGGGTTTATTTCGAGAAAGGTTCTAGGTTCTAGGATCATATTCTCACTAAAACATATTATTTTTATGCAGTTTTTTGGGTTTTTTTGTTAGTTGGACCAATGACTCTTAAAAAATCGGAGAGGGCGTCGGTTTCAGGTTTTTTCTGGTCGAACCAGTAAACCGGTTTGGTTTTTAAAACTATGGCCTTAGAGATGTTGCCTAGTAGCTTTAGCTAGATGAGTAAAATATATGGTTAGTACTTGAACTTGTCGGCGAGGTTCAGTTAGGTCATCGTACTCAGAGAATATCATTTTACGGTAACTAAATACGTCGGGAGGTTTATCTTTGGTCACTGCTCTACAATACAGCCTTGTATTTGATGAGGTGGCAATGTGTTGACTAGTCTAAGCAGAATGTTATTTTGAAAAAAGACCCCTCAACTAAAGTTAGTCAGCAGTCCACCCATTTTGCAAAAATGTCACTCAATTCTCTATTCTGGATGCATCTTCGTCTTCCCTCGATACGCAGGCATAGGAGGCCGGTGCTGGTGCCGGTGCCGCGCAGCTGCCCGGACAGGACTTGGCCAGGGACGATGCCACGCTCAGGGGAGGTGGTCCAGGGAACCAGGGAAGGCTGGAGGCCGAGGAGCTCTGGGATGGCCGGGAATCGATCGCAACGGCTGTGGGGACCCTGGCTTACCACCCGGGATTCCCGTTATGCATACAATCCACAATCCCAGGAAGACCGTCGTGAATCCACATAACAGAGTTGGCATTACAGATTACATCATCCATTACATAACGAGTCTTAAGTTTTACATAGGCCGCTTGGCCGAATAAAGATTGCCACGCAGGGCAAGTTCAACTGACACTCTTACTTAGTAGATAGCAGCGGGATACATGCAGCGTAGCTGACCCAGGTCAGGCCTACTACCCTACAGGTGACTGACCGGGAGACGTTCCTAATTCGCACCAGCGTCGTCGTACTCCTCATCGTCCTCCTCATAGTCGTCTCCAAAGTCTGGCCAAGTTAATAGCCAGGGACAAAGCCGTGAGTACATTTTGGAATTGTACTCGCAAACTATCTAAGAGAAGAGTGTTCACATGCTATTTGGCTGTAGCAAGGGTGGCTTAGTTCAAGGTATAGCATGTCATACGACATTTCTATATCATAGTTTCTCTTGTCGATATAGCATGTCATACGACATCTCTATATCATAGTTTCTCTTGTCGATATAGCATGTCGTGCGACATCTCTATATCCTTATTAAAGAAAACTTTTATAAAGCAATTAGAGGAAAAGCTCTAGGAAAGGGGGAAACTCATTGAAAACAAGATCGGCGGTCAATCAGACATGACCACCTCCAAGGCATCGGCAGTACCCTCCAAGTACTCCGAAACTTCTTCGTACCACGGCAGTACCTTCCGAGTATCCCGCCCGGCACAAACTCCGTTTTCTCAAAAACCATTTATAAAGCCAAAACCTGACATTGGGCAATGTAGTGATCTTTACACCCGTCCGTGACCATGGACTCGGCTATTCGAATAGGTTTACACTCTGCAGAGGTTGTACATTTTACCCACACCATCTGATAAATCCGCCGGGATACCACCATGGACCGTCATACACCAGTATGCGGGGTTCGGATAATCAGTCATAGCCTCCATCTATCCACCTTAGTACGGGTGCCTGCCCTGTGGAGTTAACCTCCCCGGCAAACCCTGGCAGCCTACCTCGATCATCTCGAGTGTAGCTCCAGTGCCACGGCGGGAGAATACAAGTGTCTTCCAGCCGGATAAATTCTGAAGGATCCCGATTCACTATTGCCCATACTCTTGCGGCAACCTGGATTCCGGGGTCCTACAGACCCTTATATAGTTGTGAGGCTCCCCGCACAAGGTAGATAAAATTCGGACTAAGCCCCGTCCCATACCGGGGTAATGTGGTTGCACGGGTTAATTATTCCGAGCGACTACAAAGAAACACCAATGTCTTTTTATAAAACCACCAACTCCTTTCCTTCCATAATCCAATCTCATTTGTCCCAAAATCATTTAGAAAACATTTCAGTGGAGTAGATACTACTCCAAGGTTTTCGAAACCATTTTTGAAACTTTTCCGAGAGTTTTCCCATCCTAGAGTTTTTGGCTCCACTACAAGTTTTTCCAAAGACTTTGATGCTAATCATCAAGTCTCTAATATAGGGATGTTGAGTAGGTGTCAAGGTGTCATCTTTATAGATGATATCAAGTCGACTTGTGGAGCTAAGTCGTCAACTATTGCTATATAGAGGATAATAGCAATATAGAAAAACAATGCATATTTGAAAACAGTAGTAAACAATGCATATTGACTTAGTAGGATTCAGATATGCAACAAGTAGATGGCTTGCCTTGGTTGGCTTGTCCCTGATCTCCTTCTTCTTGGTACGCAAAGATCTCCCCTTCCTCCGCACACTCGTCGTTCGAATCTATCATCGAAAAAAACAACAACACACACAATAAGCATTCATGCACACATGGTTCACACCCAAGACATGCATCACACAACTCAAGCATTGAGTATCAGAAACAAACATGTTCAGATATCTGAACCAATATCTATTTTGTAAAAGAATAAACTATTTTAATAATAGCAAGTAAGTTCTATTAGCAAATTAGCCCTAATCACAAACAAACCACTTGCAGGCATCATGGTCAATCAAGATATGGCATCCAGCATACTTACAGATAGCTAACAACATCACAGAACTAACACAATTGGAATCAAATCAAAATAGTAAGGGAAAGAATTAAAATGAATTTCCTAATCTCACTAATCACTAGAAGAGCAATTTAATTCCCTAAAACTTTCTGTAGGTCCTAAAATTCTACTAGAGATCATATTGGAAAGCAACGGAGATGCACAACACACCAGAGGTGGAATCATCCAAAAATAATAATCCTATTGTGCATAATAATTAAAACAAGGCAAATCTATATCACCACCAAAATAATTCCTGCAGGCAATAAAATACTCCTAAAATAGAAAATCCAGTTCCTACAGCTTCATATGACAGCATGGCATCACTGAAAATTGGAATCACCCAATTTAATTGCACAGAACAACATATTTGCTTTTATGAATGAAAAATAATAGATCTACACTATTTAATTACCAGATAATATTTAGAGTCCTAAAAATCAAACATGCAGTACCAGTGGCTAGATAACATTGCAAGGATCACAAGAAAATTTGAATCACAATTTTTTGAGGTCTAGAAAATTTTCTAAGCATTTTAGTTTGCAGCAGTGAATAATTAACAGATAATCACTCAGGGGAAAAAAGAAATGGGGCCGGATCTGGCCAGGCCTCGCCAGATCTGGGCCAGATCGGCCCAGCTGGCTCGCCGGCCAGCCCGGCGGCGACCGAATCAGTACGGGGTCTCCCGTCCGTCCGATTAGAAGGCAACCGATGGCAGATCGCCGTCGTCCCCGTCACCTGCTGCATGCGCGCGAGGAGAACGGCACCGGCTAGGGTTTCGCGGAGGAGATGCTCACCGAGGTCGCCGGGGCCAGGAGAGGCTGGGAAACAGCGGCGGCTAGATCCTCAACGACCGGAGTGAGCACAGAAGTTGCATGCAGGGGTCGAAGTGCGTGCGTCCTCCTCGGGCGTCCGTGCGTCTACGACGATGGCTTCGTCGACCTCGGCTAGTCCTGGAAGCAAAAGTGGCTAGGTGAGATCTCGGGGATGGGAGAGGAACGTCGTGAACCAGAGAGGGAGCAGAGAGAGCGGCTGGGTCGATGATACGTCTCAAACGTATCTTAATTTTTGATGCTCCATGCTTGTTTTTACACCATTTGCTTAGTGTTTTGTTACACTTCATGGCATTTTTATGCATTTTCCGGAACTAACCTATTAACGAGATGCCACAGTGCCAGTTCCTTGTTTTCTGCTGTTTTTGTGTTTCAGAAAAGTTACACAGGAAATATTCTCGGAATTGGACGAAACAAAAGCCAAACATCCGAAAATTTACCGAAGCTTCCAGAGAACCGAAGAGGAGACGGAGAGGGGCCACAGGGCGGCCACACCACCAGGGGCGCGGCCTACCCCTGGCCCACGCCCACCTGTGGTGAGGCCACCCAGGTCCACTTCTGACGCTGCCTCTTCGCCTATAAAGACCCCCTGACGGGAAAAATCTAAACACCCGATCACTTTTCCAGAAACACATCACGATCCGCCGCCGTCGTCGACCCGAGGTCGGGAGGGTCCAGAAGCTCTTCCCAGCACCTTGCCGGAGAGGGGAATCGCCACCGAAGGTCTTCTTCATCGCCATGCTTGCCTCTGGCGTGATGAGTGAGTAGTCTACCTTGGACTATGGGTCCATAGCAGTAGCTAGTTGGTTGTCTTCTTCACCATGTGCTTCATGTTTAGATCTCGTGAGCTGCCTTACATGATCGAGATCACCGTTATGTAATTCTATATGTTGTGTTTGTTGGGATCCGATGAATATTGGTGTTATTATTGAGTTGATGTGCTGAATATTATCTTATGTTATCTCTATGTTGTTTATGATCTTGCATGCTCTCCGTTGTTAGTAGCTATCTTGGCCGAGTAGTTGCTAGTGACTCCAAGAGGGGGTATTTATGCTCGATAGTTGGGTTCATGCCTCTATTTAATCTAGGGGAGTGATAGAAACCTCTAAGGTTGTAGATGTGCTGTTGCCACTAGGGAGAAAACAACATTCATATGCTCAAGGGCATATGCTTTGTTTACATTACACACTTTGCTTAATGCAGTTATCTGTTGTTCGCAACTTAATACTTGTGGAGTTCTCGGATTGATTCGCCACAAGTGGATTATTAGTCATAGATGCAGTTGGATGGCGGTCTATGTATCTTGTTGTAATGCCCAGAGTAAATCTCATAGTGATCCTCTCGACATATGCATGTTATCTTTATTCTATCAATTGCCCAACTGTAATTTGTTTACCCAGCATGTGTTATTTTATCTTATGGAGAGACACCACTAGTGAACTGTGGACCCTGGTCCTATTTCCATTATATTGCTATCACTTGTTTACTTTACTCGCACTGTTTACTTTACTTGCATATTACTATGACTTTCCACTCGATACGCTCATACCCTTTGTTTCAAGCAAACCGATGAGATTGACAACCTCATCGTAAGTTGGGAACAAAGTATTTGGTTGTGTTGTATGCAGGTTCCACGTTGTAGCTGGCAAAGCAAAGCTTGGACGAGGCGCCCTATAAATTGTCCGGAGCTGTCGCCACGCTAGCAAGCATCACCTTCAGGAGTATTGGCTTTTTCCTACTGGTTCGATTAAACCATGGTTTCTTACTGAGGGAAAAACTTTCTGCTATATTCATCATACCTTCCTCTTGGGGTTTCCCAACTGGCCGGTCATTCACTTCATCTCCACCGCGCCATCTATAGCAATCAAGACTTTTTCTGGCGCCGTTGCCGGGGAAAAAGAAGACTTCTGCAAGGGGAGTTTCGCACGCACATCCTTTACTTTGTTTTAGTTTTGCTTTTACTTTATTTTTACTTGCATCGTTTTTTCAAAAACACAAAAAAATTAGTTTCCTTTATAGTTGTTTCTACTTGTCTGCTTTTAGTTTTGCTAGAATGGCTACTCCTGAAAACACCAAGTTGTGTGATTTTACTAGCACGAATATAGTGATTTTATCTGCACTCCTATTGCGCCACCTACTCCTGCTGCAAATTTTGATAAGATTAAGCCTGCTTTGTTGAACCTTGTTATGAAAGAGTAATTTTCTGGTGCTAGTACTGATGATGCTGCAGCTCATCTCAACAATTTTGTTGAGCTATGTGAGATGCAAAAATACAAGGATGTAGAAAGTGATATTATTAAGCTTAAGTTGTTTCCTTTTTCTTTGAGGGGAAAAGCTAAGAATTGGTTGCTGATGACCCACAAGTATAGGGGGTGTATCGTAGTACTTTCGATAAATAAGAGTGTCGAACCCAACGAGGAGCAGAAGGTGTTGATAAGTGGTTTTAATCAAGGATTCACTGTAAATACTAGCAAACAGGTTTTCAGGGGTATTTGATAATACAAGTAAATAAAGTGCGAGTAAATAAAAGACAATAGTAATAATTGCAGCAAGTGGCCCAATCCTTTCTTCAACAAAGGACAAGCCGGTTGTATAACTTATAATAACCAAACGTTCTCGAGGACACACGGGAGTTTCTGTCAAGAGCTTTTGCTTCATACTGCTAAATAGTCTTTATTGGTTTGATAGGTGTTATGGGGGTGAACCTGTGCTAGCGCACTACCCTTACTAGGATAAATACACACTTGTGATTATACCCCTTGCAGGCATCCGCAAATACAAGAAAGTAATTAAGATAAATCTAACCACAGCCTTAAACTCTAAGATCCTACGCTCCCTGGTGCAATGGTTTCCCAACGGAGGTTTAGGTTTCTGTCACTCCAGCAACCCCACAATTGGTACCCAAATACACAGTGCATCTCACTAGGCCCATAAATGGTGAAGTATCATGTAGTCGACGTTCACATGACACCACTAGTGAAATAGCACCACAACAATATCAAACCATTAAATATTTCTCAACAATAATTCACTACTAACATCTTGACTTCTCCCATGTCCTCAAGAACTAAACGAACTACTCACAAGACATCATATGGATCACGATCAGAGGTGAAATAATGGTAAATAATAATCTGAACATAAACCTTAATTCAATGGTTCCACTCAATAGCATCAACTACAAGAGTAATCAACACCGGGAAAGTTTCCCCTATGAATATAACAAGATCCAACTCAAGATATTACAGCGGGATGGCGTGGTGATGATGGAGATGAAAGTGCTGGTGATGAAGATGATGATGATGATCCCGATGAAGTCCGGTGCGATGATGATGACGATGGCGACGATCTCCCCTCTCCGGGAAGGAATTTCCCCGGCAGATTTCTCCCTGCCGGAGAGCTTTTCTCTCTCTGGTGTTTTCCGCCCCGCAGAGGCGGCTGTGTCTAACTCTGAGCCCCCCTAACTTAGGTTTTCGGGGACGATGAAGTACGCGAAGGGGTGAGACCAGAAGTGGGCCAGAGTGGCCTCACACAGGGCCGGCGCAGCCAGGGGTCAGGCCGCGCCCCCTGTGCGTGAGGCCGCCCCCTGGCTCCTCTCTCCTTCTCCTTCCGGCTTCCGGAGTCTTTTGGTAAAATAGAATTTTCTGGTATTTTTCTGGAATTTTCTGATCTTCCAAAATATGGTGTCTTGACGGTCCTTTTCCAGCAGAATCCTGACTCCGGCAGCAAATCCTCCAATGATCATCAAACATGTGCAAACAAAGGAAATAACATAAGTATCATATCTAAATATGAAATATATCAATGAATAACAGTAAATTATGATACAAACTAGTGATGCAATATGGACGTATCAACCCCCCCAAGCTTAGACCTCGCTTGTCCCCAAGCGAAAACTAAACTTGGTAAACATGACCACAGGTTTATGGAGTGAAGTGTCGATAATCAAAATACAGACAAGAAGCATCACATTCACCAAAGGCACAAGTTATAATAAACAACAACTTCCCTTTACATAATATAGACTTGCAATAAGTAAAGGGAATCACATATAAAGATGCACAAAGTAAACTATAATTGGTGATGGCAAACCTTAGTTCTTGGTCAGAGAACAATGAACAACTATACTAGCCTTTTGAATGGAGCCTTTTTAAAACAGAGCTAATATAGCAAAAACCATATGCTCAACAAAACAATATTTTTGCATTCATAGAAAGCTTTCAAAGATATACTCCTTCAGACAAAAGCATTGTACAAAACAAGGAAGATAGTAAACATGATTAAACGGATCAACATATGGATGAGTGAGACATAACAACTCAAATGCTTGCTTGAGATAGAGGGGAATAGGTTGACTCAACATAAAAGTAAAAGATAGGCCCTTCGCAGAGGGAAGCAGGGATTAAACATGTGCTAGAGCTTTTCATTTGTAAACAGAGATAAAAATTGTTTTCGAGAGGTGGTTGCTTTTGTCAACGACTAGCAACGGAGTTCTTGATATCTTCCATACTAAACAAGTGAGAGCGGTTCCGAGATGTTTGATTAATTGGCACTTTGGTGCTCTTTTATAGCTTTGCACTCCTCCCCACCTTTTTCCTTTCTCAAACCATGGCTAACCGATTCCATCGGGTGCCGACCAACTTTCACATACCACGGAGGAGTGCTTCTTTTTCTTTTCTTTTTGAGATTATAATGGTCTGACCAGCTCCCTTGCAAAATTAGTGACGAGTAGATGAAGCTGCCTAGTCGAGGGGTACTTAATTTAGTATGGAAGATAACAAACCCATCCACTACGTCCTCATGAGCTAAAAACAGTGGCACAAAATGAGAAGTGTTTGAAGGTTTTTGAAAGGTAGCACATGAAAAATTTACTTGGAATGGCTTAAAATACCATGCATAGGAATTTATAGTGGACTCTTTGGAAATGACTTGGCTTTGGGATTTGGATGCACGAGAAGTATTTCCTCTCAGTACAGGTCTTTGGCTAGCAAGGCTGGGTAGCAAGCATAAGAGTTGCATGAAACAAACAAACATACATATAATAAGAACAATCATGCAAACTCCCTTGAAGGTACAATGATTTTAACTTTGAGAATAACAATGCTTATAAGCCAAACATAAGGAAAACTGAAGTGATGTAACTACAAACACTTCTTTATTCTTTTCTACTCAAACCTCAAGGTAATGCTGCTACTGACCAAGCTAAGTTTGCCAAAACCAACTAAATTTACTCATGCTCCCAAAGTGATACCAATACTAATCAACAGGACTAATCATATAAGAGACTTTGCAAACTAAAATAAAGTGTGCGGAAAGTAAATGATAGAACTTCTCATTAATATTTCATTGCCGCAACTCACACCAAGGGATACATAGATAACCAACTAAGGAGGATACTTCCACACTGCAAACTATTCTATAGGATAATTTCTCTATTCATGATATGACTCTACTTGAAAAGTAAATGAGTAAAAAGGTAATGATGTGATACCGCGGCACTCCCCCAAGCTTGGAACAAGCCAAGGGGATGCCTATACCGATGATGAGTTACTCTTGTGGCGGTAGTGGAAGTAGCCTTGGATTAACAAAGTATTCCAGCATCTGGCGAAGCCTGAGATTCTCTTCTTGAAGCATCTCTACCTCCCTCTTCAAAACTTGATATTGAGCGCAAAACTCATCAGTAACCAGCATACCCTCTTTTATAACAGGCATGGAGTTTAGATCTAGAATGTGTAGTGTTGGCCCCTACATATCATGAGAAAAGATACGTCTAGCTTTCGTTGGTCCTTCAAAAGCAGGGTTTCTTGGCCTTGCTCTACCAGCACCCTGCTCCTCCTTCCACTTTTGTCCTTGGTGATCAACTTCCCAGGGCCTTTTGCCCTTGTCATTGCTTGCAGAGGCCATGATGCTCCCCCAAGCTTAAGATCAACTCCTGACAGAAATAGCTCGAAACAAAACACGACGAGAAAACGATATACAGACCTCGGGGACTCCGGGGGGTTATATAGGCGAAAACTATACATCAAAACGAAATCACAGGAGGAAACCGGGACGGAAACAAGTTCCAGTGTGCTCTCACACCAGGGCGGCGCGGCCAAAGGTGGGCCCGCGCCCCCTGTGTGTGAGGAGCACACGGACTCCTTTTCCTGCCCGTTTTCATCTCGTGATTTTTCATATTTAGTAAAAACAGCAAAAATAATAAAGGAAGAGTTATTCGCGAAACTTCTCTGACTAGAACTGTTACCTATTCAAAAACGAACTCTGTAGGTACCTGCAATTTGTCTTGGATGAATCCTTCTGGAGAAACTGTTTCAATTACATCAACATCTTCATTATAAGAATCTCCAGTAATATAATGTTTGAGTCTTTGCCCATTCACCACTTGTGTAGAGTCATCTTTCAATGAAGCAATCTTAATAGCACCTGAGCGGTATACTTCCATAATAACATATGGTCCTTCCCATTTAGAGAGTAATTTCCCTGCAAAAAATCTGAGACGAGACCTATACAATAGAACTTTCTCACCAACATGAAACTCTCTTTTAAGGATTCTCTTATCATGCCATTGCTTGACTTTCTCTTTGAAAAGTCTGGCATTCTCATACGCTTCATTTCTCCACTCGTTTAGAGAACTCAAATCTAACAACCTTTTCTTACCGGCTAGTTTAAAATCTCTATTAAGCTCTCTCACTGCCCAAAAAGCTTTGTGTTCTAATTCTAAGGGCAAGTGACATGCTTTTCTGTAAACCATCTTATAAGGAGACATACCCATGGGGTTCTTATAAGCAGTTCTATAAGCCCATAAAGCATCGTTTAACTTACTAGCCCAGTTTTTCCTAGATCTATTGACAGTCTTCTGCAAGATAGACTTGATCTCTCTATTTGAAAGTTCTACATGCCCACTAGTTTGGGGATGATAAGCAGAAGCAATTCTATGATTAACATCATATTTAGCAAGAGTTTTTCTAAAACCACCGTGAATAAAATGAGAACCTCCATCAGTCATAAGATATCTAGGCACACCAAACCTAGGAAAAATAACATCCTTAAGCATTTTTAAGGAGGTCTCACCATCGGCACTCTTCGTAGGTATGGCTTCTACCCATTTAGTAACATAATCAACAGCAACAAGTATGTGGGTATAGCCTTTTGAAGGAGGAAAAGGACCCATAAAGTCAAATCCCCAACAATCAAATGGTTCAATAACAAGAGTGTAACTCATAGGCATTTCATTGCGTCTAGAAATATTACCAACTCTTTGACATTCATCACAAGATAAAACATACCTTCTGGCATCTTTAAAAAGGGTTGGCCAATAAAAACCTGATTGTAGAACCTTTTGTGCGGTTCTATCTCCAGCATGATGCCCTCCATAAGCGCTGCCATGGTATTTTCTTAATATCTCTTGTTGCTCATATTCTGGTACGCATCTTCACATAATACCATCAACTCCTTCTTTATATAAGTGTGGGTCATCCCAAAAGTAATGCCTCAAATCATAGAAGAATTTTCTTCTTTGCTGAGCTGTAAAGGTTGGAGGCAAATACTTGGAAACAATAAAGTTAGCATAATCAGCATACCAAGGAAGGTCCCGCGAAGTTACATTTATTGCAGCCAACTGCTCATTTGGAAAACTATCATTAACAGGAATAGGAACAAAAGAAATGTTTTCCAATCTAGACAAGTTGTCAGCCACAGGATTCTCAGCACCTTTCCTATCTACGATATGCAAATCAAATTCTTGTAAAAGCAACACCCATCTAATAAGCCTAGGCTTAGCATCCTTCTTAGTCATAAGATATCTAATAGCAGCATGATCAGTATGAATAGTAACATTAGAATCAACAATGTAAGACCTAAACTTATCACATGCAAAAACAACAGCAAGAAACTCTTTCTCAGTGGTAGCATAATTCTTCTGAGCAGCATCAAGAGTCTTACTAGCATAATGAATAACATTCAACTTATTATCTATTCGTTGTCCAAGAACAGCACCAACAGCAAAATCACTAGCATCACACATAATTTCAAAAGGTAAATTCCAATCAGGTGGTTGAACAATAGGAGCAGTAGTTAAAGCCTTCTTAAGAGTTTCAAAAGCTTCCTTACAATCATCATCAAAGACAAATGGTACATCTTTTTGAAGAAGATTAGTAAGAGGCTTTGAAATCTTAGAGAAATCTTTAATAAACCTCCTATAGAAACCAGCATGACCAAGAATACTACGAATACCTTTAACATCTCTGGGACAGGGCATTTTCTCAATTGCCTCCACTTTTGCTCTGTCAACTTCAATTCCTCTTTCAGAAATTTTATGTCCAAGGACAATTCCTTCATTCACCATAAAGTGGCATTTCTCCCAATTAAGAACAAGGTTAGTTTCTTCGCATCTCTGCAAAACTTTATCAAGGTTGTGCAAACAATTATCAAAAGAAGTTCCATAGACGGAGAAATCGTCCATGAAAACCTCCACAATTTCTTCACAAAAGCCATGAAAAATAGCAGACATGCATCTTTGAAAAGTAGCAGGAGCATTGCATAAACCAAACGGCATACGTCTATAAGCATAAGTTCCATAAGGACAAGTAAAAGTGGTTTTCTCTTGATCTTCCTTTTTAACAGCAATTTGAGAAAAACCAGAATAACCATCAAGGAAACAAAAATGAGTTTTCTTAGATAACCTTTCTAGCATTTGATCTATAAACGGTAAAGGATAATGATCTTTCTTAGTAACTTTGTTTACCTTCCTATAATCAATGCACATCCTATAACCGACTACGAACCTTTGAGGAATAAGCTTGTTATTCTCATTAGGCACAACAGTCATACCTCCTTTTTTAGGACCACAATGAACAGGACTAACCCATCTACTATCAGCAATAGGATAAATAATACCAGCATCAAGGAGCTTTAATACCTCATTTCTTACCACATCCTTCATCTTGGGAATTAGGCGGCATTGATGCTCCACGACTGGCTTCGCGTCTTTCTCCATATTAATGGCATGCTGACATAAAGTGGGAGAAATACCTTTTAAATCATCAAGAGTATATCCCATAGCTCCTCGGTGTTTCCTCAATATCTCCAACAATCTTTCTTCTTCCTTTCCTAAAAGTTTAGAGCTAATAATAACAGGATATATTTTCTTATCATCTATGTAAGCATATTTAAGATTATCAGGCAAAGGCTTTAATTCAAACACATGATCTTCCTTAGGCGGCAAAGTGGTACCAAGATCCTCCACAGGTAGATTATGCTTGATTAATGGTGGTTGACGAAGAAGAATATCGTCAATCTCTTCTCTTTCCTTACTGAAAACATCACTTTCGTGATCTTCCATGAATTGCTGCAAGGCATTATTAGGAGCAAGAGCAATAGAAGCAAGCTGTTCAACTCGAAAATTTTCATTAGGCGTGTCATTTTCATAAGAAGTCTTAGCAAACTTGGAAAAATTAAACTCATAAGACTCTCCATTAAACTTAGTAAAAAAATTCTCCTTCTTACAATCTATCACGGCGCCACAAGTGTTCAAAAATGGTCTACCAAAAATAATAGGACAAGTTTTACTAGCCTCCTTACCAAGTACTAGAAAATCAGTAGGGTATTTAGTCTTACCGCAAAGAACTTCCACATCTCGAACAATACCAAGAGGCCAAACAGTCTCTCTGTTAGCAAGCTAAACAACCACATCAATATCTTCAAGTTCACAAGCGCCAATCTCATGCATAATTTCTTTGTAAAGCTCTAAAGGAATAGCACTTGCACTAGCACCAATATCGCATAAACCATAATAGCAATGATCTCCAATCCTGACAGAAATAACAGGAACACTTGTTTTCCTATGCTTTTTAGGATGTGAGAGAATGTTAGAAGCATCTTCACAAAAAAATATATTCATTCCCTACATCTTTAGTAACAAGATCCTTCAATATAGCTACAGGAGACTTAATAGTAATTTGCTCATCAGGTTCTGAAGCTTTCTTAGTACTTTTATTAGACACACTTACCAAAGTAGAATATTTCTTTACCTTAGCAGGGAAAGGTGTCTTCTCAAAATAAGGTTCAGGCACAATGCTATCAATAGTACAAACTTCAGTAGCTGCAGCAGGTATATGACTAATAGAGTCTTTATAAGGCACATGATATTTGTTCCAATCTTTCTTTGGAACATCAAGATAAGAGGCAAAGGCCTTAAGAAAATTAGCAAGTATTTGTGAATCAAGACCATAAGCAGTGCTAACACTATGAAAGTCATCGGTTCCCATAAAAGATTTAATGCATTCATAATCATAGTTTATACTTGACTTCCTACCTTTGTCGTTTTCCCATCCTTCAGCATTCTCTTGTATACGGTCAAGAAGTTTCCACTTAGCATCTTCTTTCATATGAGTAAATGATCTAAAGCAAGAAGCATCCAAGTAATCCTTATCAGGAAGAGTAAGCCACGCATAAAAATTATCAATAACAATATTATTGGGGAGCTCATGAATGGGGCATTTGAGCATTAGTAACTTCAATCTCCCCCACGCTTGGGCAATACTCACTCCATCATGAGGCCAAAAATTATATATCCGATTATGATCTTTATGGATTTCACTTGGAGGATAAAACTTGGAATAAAAGAGAGGTACAATGTCCTCCCATGCCATAGATGGACCATCTTGGAGCAGTCGATACCACTCCTCAGCTCTGCCTTTCAATGATAAAGAGAATAGCTTCTTCTTGACCTGGCTTGGTGAAATACCTGCACACCTGAATAACTCGCATAATTCATGTATAAATAATAAGTGATCACCCGGATGGACAGTTCCATCTCCTGAATAGCCGTTATCCATAATACACCCAACAATTTTCATAGGTATTTTAAAAGGATCAATTTCAGCAGGTGGTGGCGGTGGTGGTTCATCCACATGTGCAGCAGTAGTAGATGTGTTTCCAAATAGGAAACCAAATGGAGAATTCTCCATAGCAAAGTAAAATAAAAGTAAAAGACAAAAATAAAACAATACTCACAGCGACGGTTACCTTTACCAATTCTACTCTTCAATAGCGCTTCAATCCCCGGCAACGACGCCAGAAAATAGTCTTGATGACCCACAAGTATAGGGGGTGTATCGTAGTACTTTCGATAAATAAGAGTGTTGAACCCAATGAGGAGCAGAAGGTGTTAATAAGCGGTTTTGATCAAGGATTCATTGTAAATACTAGCAAACAAGTTTTCAGGGGTATTTGATAATACAAGTAAATAAAGTGCGAGTAAATAAAAGACAGTAGTAATAATTGCAGCAAGTGGCCCAATCCTTTCTTCAGCAAAGGACAAGCCGGTTGTGTAACTTATAATAACCAAATGTTCTCGAGGACACACGGGAGTTTCTGTCAAGAGCTTTCGCTTCATACTGCTAAATAGTCTTTATTGGTTTGATAGGTGTTATGGGGGTGAACCTGTGCTAGCGCACTACCCTTACTAGGATAAATACACACTTGTGATTATACCCCTTGCAAGCATCCACAATATACAAGTGTCGGTGTTCTGGATACCGGGGTATCCCGGTCCACCTGCTCCTGGGCCCCGTCATCGACCCATCTTCAGCCCAGGGGAGAACCAACGACCCAAGCTACGGAGAAGACCCTCATGAGGAGGCGCCTCATGAGGAGAACGACGGTGGAAACTGCTAAGGACCAGAAGACCTCCTCACGAGCCCCCGCTGGTGAGGAGAGGGACCAAGTCCACGTCAGCTTAGCACGGTGGCGTGCAGAGCAAGAAGATAAAGGACAGAAGACCGCGTACCGCCCACGCTACCCCCGACAGGGAGGAGACCAACTTTCGTTGTGCCTACCCAAAGCGGAACAGTGGTTGTTGGCCACCCCCCTAAAAATAGCGTGGACGGTGCAGGGCGCCAGAGGAAGACGTCAGCTTCCTCCACCCACTCCTGTGGACCGGCGCCACTACCCTACGAAGACTACGTCCACAGAAGAGCATAGTCTACAGCTGTGCTCCCTCCTTGGCCGTGTGTGTGGCAACCCCTTCCCCAAGAAGATAAGGGGAAGGAGGACCTTGGCGCTATAAAAGGAGGGGAGGCCGCCCTTAGAGGGGATCTGATCTTCTCCAAGCTGCTAGTTGGGCACGCAGGTTCTTCAACCTCTGGCCAGCTAGAGCTTTGTAACCAAGACCTTGTACTCCTCGCGAGGTGTCGCGTTGTAATACAAGAAGGCAGGAAGTAGGGGTGTTACCTCACCACGAGGGCCCTGAACCTGGGTAAAGCTCGGTGTCTCTCTCTGCAGTGCGTAGTGCATTCGACAACTCGAGGCTTCCGTCACCGTGCTTCGTTGCGATCCTAGATCTCACACGTTCAGCCCCCTGCGTTCAAATCTTTTGGTCCGTCGCGTGGTACCCCGTGTTCTTGCGACACGAAATCCATTGACATTTGGCGCGCCAGGTAGGGGGCTGTGGTGTGTTTTCTCCTAGATCTGCTTCGACATGGCCGACGCCAACGCAAGGCTCGAGCGTCTTCGCCGTCGCAACGCTGTTCAGGGGCAAACCGAGCCCATCTTCCGTCGTCGTGAAGCTTCGGCCGAGGAGGAAGAGGAGGAAGATCTGGAGTCCTCCTACCTCCCGTCCGGGCGTACAGAGCCTTCGCTCTCCTTCACCGCCACCGCCACTTCTCGCGCTCATTCTGGGAGTCAGCTGTCTCCTGCGCAGGCTCTCGCCATGGCGCAGGAGCTGCTGCGCTATCAACCCACTGATGACGGGCGTGAGGGGTGGCGCGCTCGAATCGCCGAACTCATCGCCATCGCCAATGAAGACCCGGCCCAGGGAGGAGCCCAGGGCGCAGGAGACCCAGATCCGGCGGCGGGGCATCGCGCCCCGGGCGCCGGAGATGGGAAGGCCACCAAGGCCAAGAAGGTGGTTTCCCGCGCCGCATCTTCACCGCGTGGGGAGCCCAGCTGCCAAATCGTCCAACATGCTCTGGAAGACGCACGCGTCTCCCTCGAGCGCTACCGCGAAAATCATGACCGCGCCATCGATGACATCGGCGAAGCTGGCAAGAACATCAGGACCCCCGGCGACCCCACCTGGATTGCAAATCCGGTGGTGGTCCCAAAGTCAAATGGCAGTGGGCGCCTCTGCGTGGACTTCACAAGTCTCAACAAGGCCTGCCCCAAGGATCCTTATCCGCTCCCAAGGATAGATCAAATCGTCGACTCCACCGCCGGCTGTGACCTCCTTTGCTTCTTGGATGCTTTCTCCGGCTATCATCAGATCAAGATGGCAAAGGAGGATGAGGAGAAGACTGCCTTCATCATGCCTTGTGGTGTGTACTGCTACGTCTGCATGCCCTTCGGCCTGAAGAACGCAGGAGCCACCTTCCAAAGGCTCATGCGCAAGGCCCTGGGGGCTCAGATGGGAAGGAATGCGGAGGCCTACGTCGACGACATCGTCGTCAAGACTCGCGAGAGTCACACCTTCATCGAGGATCTGGAAGAAACATTTGTCAACCTGAGAAAGGTAAACATCAAGCTCAACCCCACCAAGTGCGCCTTCGGCGTACCGTAAGGAAAACTATTGGGGTTCCTCGTGTCCCATCGCGGGATAGAGGCGAACCCTGACAAGGTCAAGGCCATCGAAAAAATGTGTCCACCGCGCAATCTCAAGGAGATGCAACGCCTCGCGGGATGCATGGCAGCCCTGGGGCGCTTCATCGCGAGGAGTGGGGAGAAAGCCCTGCCCTTCTTCAAGCTCATGAAGCGCACTGGGAAGTTCGAGTGGACTCCGGAAGCCGATAAGGCCTTCGCTGAGTTGAAAAGGTACCTCATGAGCCCACCGATCATGGTTGCCCCAACATTCCGCGAGCCCTTGCTACTCTACATCGCGGCAACTCCAAGGACTGCAAGTGCCGTTCTCGTCGCAGAGCGAGACGCAAAGGTGATCTCCAAGGAAGAGGTCGGTCCTCCCGGTCCGGGGGCTCCTCGCGAGGAAGAGGCCGCTGCACCGCCCGTCCCTCAAGAGGAACCGCCCGCTGCATCTCCGCCGACCGAGCCGCTCTCTCAGAGCAACACTCAAAAGCCTCCCGAGGAGGAAGCTCCCGAGGGTGTCACCAAGGTGCAGAAGCCCGTATACTTCGTCAGCACGGTGCTCCGCGACGCTCGGGAGCGTTACACCATGCAGCAAAAGCTGCTCTACACCCTGCTCGTCGCTTCGCGGAAGCTACGCCACTACTTCCAGGGTCACCCGATAAAGGTGGTAACCGATCGTCCCCTGGAGACCATCCTACGCAATCCCAACGTCACCGGGTGGGTGGCAGAATGGGCCGTGGAGCTTCAACCCTTCGAGATCTCCTTCGAAACTACAAAGGTAATCAAGAGCAAGGCTTTGGCCGAGTTCACTGCAGAGTGGACCGATCCGTTCGCCGACGAGCCTCCAGAGGTGGAGTCAACACTCCCAGGAGAGGAGGCCCCAGGCCTCTAGGTCATGCACTTCGACGGTGCCTTCAACCTCCCCGGCGCGGGAGCTGGTGCTGTCCTGACCTCTCCCTCTGGAGACAAGCTCTTCTACGCCGTACAGCTCTGCTTTAAGCCTGAGCACAAGGTCTCCAACAACATCGCGGAATATGAAGGACTACTCGCCGGCTTAAGGGCGGCGAACGCTTCGGGCATCAAGCGCCTCATCGTCAAGGGAGATTCACAACTGGTTGTGAACTTCTCGAACAAGAGCTACACTCCAAAGGATGAGCACATGGCGGCTTATCTCGAGGAGCATCGAAAGATGGAAAAACGCTTCCAAGGCTTGGAGCTGAGGCACATCCCGAGAGGAGAAAATGTGGAAGCCGACGAGATCGCCAAGCGCGCCTCTCATCGCCTGGCACAACCTGCCGGCGTCTTTGAGGAGCGTCTCTTCAGACCGTCCGCTTCTCCATCGTCATCTGGATCAGACCCTCCACCTGCCCTGCCGCCGCCGCCGGAGCAGGGGGCTCCAGACTACGGGCCTCCTTCGGGTGACCGCATCCTTCTGGCATTGGCACTGCAGGAGGGAGTGGATTGGATCCTCGAGCTCAAGACCTTCCTCACCAGCAGCAGGCTTCCCGAGGATGAAGAGGAGGCCGAAAGGATCGTGCGTCAAGCTTCGGGCTACTGCGTCAAGGATGGTGACTTGTACCGGCGTCGCCCAAACGGCGTCGCTCTGAAGTGCATATCTACTCACCAAGGCCAGGAGCTTCTCAGGGACATCCATGCCGGCGAGTGCGGCCATCATGCTTCTGCTGCAACTCTGGCCGCAAAGGCATATCGAAGCGGCTTCTACTGGCCTTCAGCGCTCGGGGATGCGGCGGAGATGGTCAAGAGGTGCGAGGCGTGCCAATTCCATGCCAAGCAGATCCACCAGCCGGCGCAGGAGCTGCAAACCATCCCACTCACTTGGCCCTTTGCAGTTTGGGGGCTGGACATCCTTGGTCCATTCCCCAGAGCGCAAGGGGGCTACCGTTACCTCTACGTCGCCATCAACAAATTCACCAAGTGGGTGGAGGTGGAACCGGTGTGCACCATCCCGGCCAGGTCCGCAGTCAAGTTCATCCGTGGGCTGGTCTGTCGTTTTGGTGTGCCTAACCGCATAATCACCGACAACGGTAGGCAGTTCACTAGCGGACTGTTCTGGGAGTACTGTGCATCGGCCGGCATCAAGATCTGTTTCGCCTCCGTCGCCTACCCCTGAAGCAATGGCCAAGCCAAGCGTGCTAACGCCGAGGTCCTCAAGGGACTCAAGACGAAAAGCTTCAACGCAAAGCTCGAAGCCTGCGGCAAAAAATGGTTAGACAACCTCCAATCCATCTTGTGGTCCATCAGGACTATCGCCACCAAACCCACTGGAGAGACCCCTTTCTTCTTGGTCTATGGGGCGGAGGCTGTTCTTCCCACCGACGTCAAGTTCGGGTCGCCAAGAGTGCTCGCCTTCGACGAAATTCACCAAGAGGACCTCATCAAGGATCGCCTCCTCCTGCTCGAAGAAGCTCGGTGCCAAGCCGCGCTTCGCGCCGCGAGGTACCAGCAAGGACTACGCCGCTACCATAGCCGCCATGTTTGAGCAAGGACTCTGGAGGTCGGCGACCTGGTGCTGAGGAGAATACTCTCTTGCGAGGGCCTGCACAAGCTGTCTCCAATGTGGGAAGGACCCTTCAAGGTGACGCACATCGCCAGGCCAGGCTCAGCGCGGCTGGAAACCGCAGAAGGCGTGCCGGTGGGGAACCCGTGGAACATAGCTCATCTGCGAAAGTTCTACCCTTAGGTTCCTCACGAGGAGATAAAGACCGTTTTCACGGCACTTGTATCAGCTCAAACTGCTCTTAAGCACTGATATTAAGTTATTGCGCAACATAGCGCCTCTGCTTCGGCATGACATTAAAATGGCATGAAGTCCATTTATTTTCTGTTGTACTCCACGCGGAAGGGGGCTAGGCACGGTGTCTATGCTGGGGCCTTTGCCCGGAAAACAGCAAGCCCGAAAAATCAGAAAGGAGTGAGCTCTGGTCGGGGGCGACGGCCATGTTATCGATCACCTCCAAATACCCATGGTGCTTAGTTCCTCGCGAAGTACACCGGAAAATAAAAAATCTTCGAGGAAAGTCCAAGGTGTGCCCAAGGCACCCGCTAAGGACCAGCACCTCGTGAGCAACCCTCACGAGGAAGCAAGGATGCGTCGATGCAACAAGCATCTGCATAAAGATTCCCTCTACCGAGGAAGGCCTAACGTGGCAGGATTATTGAAGACCAAGGCCGCTCCGATCATCTTGCGAAGGAGACGCAGATCCGGAGGTCCGCGCCAGGCCCTTCACCTCGTGAGCAACCCTTGCGAGGTGTCGACGGTCTCTAGGCTCTCTTAAGCGTCGACGTTTTCACGTCCGTGAGGGTCCAGCTTCCCTCAACGACGAGGAAGGCCCCGTGAATCGCCACGCACGGCAATTTGCTCTTAGCTGCTGGCATAGATAGTGCCGCGCTCCTCCACGACGGAGAAGGTCCCTGTGCCGGTCACAGGGGCATCTTATTCGCCTTCTTTTTTCGTTTGTTTTATCGACTTGTTTTTTCCGTTTTCGGGGATTTGGGGTTTTTTCTTTTCCAACTCTTCCTTCAACTTTTTGTCTCAGGAATCGTCCAATGTGTCGTCGGCGCCGACCCCATCTCGAGCTCTGAGGTGAAGGAAGGCCTCCCGTCGACGCTAACAACTCACTAGGGCACTCGAGCGTGCGAATGACCAGGACAATGAAGAGCAATGAGAAGCGAAATGCAAGATAGCTAATAAGCAGAGTTCATTGAAGCATTCCCAGCAAGGGGACGAGCAAAGGCACGGCGGGGCATACCCCACCGGCGAGGACTACACAGCAAAAGAGGGGAGGAGACTAGCTCCCCTTCCCAGAAGACTACCGCGCCAGGACCTCCTCTTCACTGCGCCGCGGGCTGGGGGTAGGTGCGGCGAACGCCACCGGCGGTGAAGATCCGCACCGAAGCCTCCAGCACCCCCAGCTTGAAGCGGAAGACGAGGTGGTCACCGACGCGGAGGCGATGGCCGAGGGCGAAGGCCCTCCAGTGGCCGGAGAGGACGGCGTTGCCGCCCGCTCCGAGGAGGATGTCCACAGGCCAGAAGAGATCTGGCCTGCTCTGCTCCCCCAGGGCAATCTCCTCGGCGGCCGCGCCGGGGGCGTAAACCACCCTCCGGACTGCGTCAGGCAGCCGGAGGGAGCTGAAGCCCAGAGCGTCGACGACGACGAGGAGCTCCAGGAAGCGGGACCCCGGGCCGATGAGGGGTCCCAGCATCGCCGCCGCCAAGTGGCGCGGAGTGGCAACCACTCCGTTCGCCAGCGGGGCCGGAGGATCTGCAGCAGGGGAAAGGGGGCCCAGGGCGGCCTCCACCTCCCGGAGTACCCGGTCAACGCTCCCCGGGGCACGGGGAGCAGGCGCCGCCGCCAGCGGCGACGACGAGTTCAGAGCGCCTCCAAGCGCGGGACCCCTAAGGGTCAGGGCGCCGGAGGTCCCCGAGGCGGCGTGGTTCGCCTCGTCCTGCCTCGGCGCGCCAATGCGAAGGGGGCCGCCGGCGCCGGGCGTCCACCGGGCCGGGATCTTCGCCTTGTTCCCGCTGCCCGGGGGCGTCCGCGGCACTTGGCCCCAGAGCTTGACCCAGCGACGGCGACGGAGGCGGAGGGATCCATCAGCTTGGGGGTGTGGAGGAAGAAGTGGCACTGGAGGAAGGAGGTGAAGTGCTGGAGGTCTCGAGGAGACCCTATTTAAGGGGGGCGTCCGGCGTCGATGCGTCAAATCTCAGCGCGGGAATCGAAGCATTGGCGTAGCACTCCGCAGTGAAGCGACGCGCCATCATGATGATTTGACGCCTCGGGGACTGTAGCGTCGCCCGTCGTTTCGTCTCACCAGCTGCGGCCGCGCCACGTGTCCGGAGCCTCTGCTTCTTCACATGGTCCTCTGACCACGCGGTTGACGCGTGCCGTTGGAGGGCCCAGCAGCTTCTGGGGCCCCCGGCCCTTCACTCCCTCAAGAGGGCGCGTTCGCGGGCCAGGCTCCCGGGGGCTACTGGCGGTGTTCTGGATACCGGGGTATCCCAGTCCACCTGCTCCTAGGCCCCGTCATCGGCCCATCTTCAGCCCAGGGGAGAACCAACGACCCAAGCTACGGAGAAGACCCTCATGAGGAGGCGCCTCATGAGGAGAACGACGGTGGAAACTGCTAAGGACCAGAAGACCTCCTCCCGAGCCCCCGCTGGTGAGGAGAGGGACCAAGTCCACGTCAGCTCAGCACGGTGGCGTGCAGACCAAGAAGATAAAGGACAGAAGACCGCGTACCGCCCATGCTACCCCCGACAGGGAGGAGACCAACTTTCGTTGTGCCTGCCCAAAGCGGCTCAGTGGTTGTTGGCCACCCCCCTAAAAATAGCGTGGACGGTGCAGGGCGCCAGAGGAAGACGTCAGCTTCCTCCACCCACTCCTGTGGACCGGCGCCAATACCCTACGAAGACTATGTCCACAGAAGAGCGTAGTCTACAGCTGTCCTCCCTCCTTGGCCGTGTGTGTGGCAACCCCTTCCCCAAGAAGATAAGGGGAAGGAGGACCTTGGCGCTATAAAAGGAGGGGAGGCCGCCCCTTAGAGGGGATCTGATCTTCTCCAAGCTGCTAGCTGGGCACGCAGGTTCTTCAACCTCTGGCCAGCTAGAGCTTTGTAACCAAGACCTTGTACTCCTCGCGAGGTGTCGCGTTGTAATACAAGAAGGCAGCAAGTAGGGGTGTTACCTCACCACGAGGGCCCTGAACCTGGGTAAAGCTCGGCGTCTCTCTCTGCAGTGCGTAGTGCGTTCGACAACTCGAGGCTTCCGTCACCGTGCTTCGTTGCGATCCTAGATCTCACACGTTCAGCCCCCTGCGTTCGAATCTTTGGGTCCGTCGCGTGGTACCCCGTGTTCTTGCGACACGAAATCCATCGACAACAAGAAAGTAATTAAGATAAATCTAACCACAGCCTTAAACTCTAAGATCCTACGCTCCCTGGTGCAATGGTTTCCCAATGGAGGTTTAGGTTTCTGTCACTCCAGCAACCCCACAATTGGTAGCCAAATACACAATGCATCTCACTAGGCCCATAAATGGTGAAGTATCATGTAGTCGACGTTCACATGACACCACTAGTGAAATAGCACGACAACAATATCAAACCATTAAATATTTCTCAACAATAATTCACTACTAACATATTGACTTCTCCCATGTCCTCAAGAACTAAACGAACTACTCACAAGACATCATATGGATCACGATCAGAGGTGAAATAATGGTAAATAAAAATCTGAACATAAACCTTAATTCAACGGTTCCACTCAATAGCATCAACTACAAGAGTAATCAACACCGGGAAAGTTTCCCCTATGAATATAACAAGATCCAACTCAAGATATTACAGCGGGATGGTGTGGTGATGATGGAGATGAAAGTGCTGGTGATGAAGAAGAAGATGATGATGATCCCGATGAAGACCGGTGCGATGATGATGACGATGGCGACGATCTCCCCTCTCCGGGAAGGAATTTCCCCGGTAGATTTCTCCCTGCCGGAGAGCTTTTCTCTCTCTGGTGTTTTCCGCCCCGCAGAGGCGGCTATGTCTAACTCTGAGCCCCCCTGACTTAGGTTTTCGGGGACGATGAAGTACGCGAAGGGGCGAGACCAGAAGTGGGCCAGGGTGGCCTCACATAGGGCCGGCGCGGCCAGGGGTCAGGCCGCGCCCCCTGTGCGTGAGGCCGCCCCCTAGCTCCTCTCTCCTTCTCCTTCTCCTTCTGGCATCCGGAGTCTTTTGGTAAAATAGAATTTTCTGGTATTTTTCTGGAATTTTCTGATCTTCCGAAATATGGTGTCTTGACGGTCCTTTTCCAGCAGAATCCTGACTCCGGCAGCAAATCCTCCAATGATCATCAAACATGTGAAAACAAAGGAAATAACATAAGTATCATATCTAAATATGAAATATATCAATGAATAACAGTAAATTATGATACAAAATAGTGATGCAATATGGATGTATCAGTTGCTGCCTTTGCCTAAAAATAGTATTGGTTCATGGGCTAAGTGTAAGGATGCTTTTATTGGTAGATACTATCCTCCTGCTAAGATTATAGCTTTGCGTAGCAATATTATGAAGTTTAGTCAGTTTGATAATGAACATGTTGCTCAAGCTTGGGAAAGAATGAAATCTATGATCAAGAATTGTCCCACTCATGGACTGACTACTTGGATGATTGTCCAAACTTTTTATGCAGGACTGAATTTTTCTTCAAGGAACCTATTGGATTCAGCTGCTGGAGGCACTTTTATGTCCCTTACCTTGGGCACCGCAACAAAGCTTCTCGACAATATGATGGTAAACTACTCTGAATGGCACACCGAGAGAGCTCCATAAGGTAAGAAGGTAAATTTTATTGAGGAAACCTCTTCCTTGAGTGATAAGATTGATGCTATAATGCTTATGCTTTCTAATGATAGGACTCATGTAGATCCTAATAATGTTCCTTTGTCCTCTTTGGTTGCTCAAGAAGAGCATGTTGATGTAAACTTCACTAGAAATAATAATTTTAACAACAATGTTTATAGGAACAATTTTGCTAGTAACAATTATAGGTCGTATCCTTCTACCAATGGTAATGGTTATGGTAACTCTTATGGTAATTCCTCCAACAACACTAGGTCCGCGCCCTCCGAGCTTGAGGTAATGCTCAAGGACTTCATCGGTAAGCAAAATGCTTTTAACAAGTCTGTTGAGGAAAAGTTAGGCAAAATTGATATTCTTGCTTCTAAAGTTGATAGCCTTGCTCATGATGTTGAACTTCTGAAATTAAAAATGTTGCCTAATGATGTGAAAGAGAATAATCCTTTTGCCACTGCTAATGCTATCCAAGTTAGAATTGATGAAAATGTTAGGATGCTAGCAGAATTGCATGCCAGGTGGGAAAGAGAAGATGAGATGGCTAGAAAGATGAAGGTATGTACCATTACTACCTCTAATGATGTTATTCCTAATGCTAGCAATCCTCTTACTTTGATTGGGGTAGAGAAAACTCCTACTCCTAGTGTTAAAAAGCCCAAAACAACTAAAACTTTTTCTCAGAAGAGTGCTGAAATTTTTCGGAGTGTAGGAGATGATAGCTCTATTTCCTTTAATGATTTTGATGTTGATGGCTGCAATATATCTGAAGTTATTTTGTTCTTGCAAAATCTTGCTTTGACTCCCAATGCTAGTTCTTTAAATGTTGCTTTTACTAAGCATATTACCAATGCTCTTATGAAAATTAGGGATGAAAAGTTGAAGCAAAAAGCCTCTATTCCCAAGAAATTAGAAGATGGTTGGGAACCCATCATTGATATGCATGTTAATGGTTTTGATTGCCATGCTTTATGTGATCTAGGTGCTAGTATTTCTATTATGCCTAGAAAAATTTATGACATGCTTGATTTACCACCTCTTGAAAAGTGTTATTATGATGTTCCTATTGCTGATGTTGCTAAGAAGAAACCTTTGGGAAGGATTAATGATGTTCTTATTATGGTTAACAATAACCTTGTTCCCGTTGATTTTCTTGTCATGGATGTTGAATGCAATGCTTCATCTCCTATTATTTTGGGAAGACCCTTTCTTCGAACTGTAGGTGCCATCATTGATATGAGGGAAGGCACCATCAAATATCAATTCCCACTCAAGAAAGGTATGGAACACTTCCCTAGAAAGAGAAAGAAATTGCTTTTTGACTCTATTCTTAGAGCAAATTATAAGCTTGATGCTTCATCGCTTGATATTACTTGATTCGCACTTTCTGCGCCTAGCTCAAAGGCGTTAAAAAAAAGCATTCTTGGGAGATAACCCAATGTATTTACTTTCAGTACTTTTTCTTTTATTTGAGTCTTGGAAGTTATTACTACTGTAATAACCTCTCCTTATCCTTTTTATTTCGTTTTTGTGCAAAGAGAAGCCTCTAATTTGAGTGAGGTAAGATTTGGGGATGTTGATGTCCTGAAACAGTTTTCGGTGCTGCACCGTAAAAATTCGTGAAAATTCTCAGAATATCTTTTAGACCTGCGATTTCTTGTGAATGTGCCTCAAGTTATATCCAAACTTTCATTAGTTGAACACTTTTTGATTTGAGCAACATAAAACCCTCTAAAAATTCGACCTTTGTCAGCTGTTCTGTTTTGACAGATTTCTGTCAATATTTGTGTTTGCCGCTTTATCGCTTTCTTTTTTAGTTCTTTTGATCACTGAACTTTTTGGGAAGTTGCTACAGTAGTATATGCTTTATATGTGGTGGTTTTGAGTTGAAACATGAAGCAAAAAGGGTTGATTCATTGCTATGCTTACACTAATGTTGCTAATAGAATTGTGTTTAGTTTTGTATGAAGGAAGTTTTCAAGTGTAGGGATTGGAGAATGATGAGATGAGTTGAAGAATGGAAAAAAGCTCAAGCTTGGGGATGCCCATGTCACCCCAAGAAATATCCAAGAGGTACAAGCGTCAAAGCTTGGGGATGCCCCCGAGGCACCCCTTCTTCATCGGCAAAACTCAGGTCACCTTTCAAAACACTATATTTTTATTGCTACATGCATTATGCGTTTTTCTTGGAGCGTCAGTTGTTTTTAGTTTTCAGTTTTGTTTAGTTTTGTTTGCTGCAATAAATGGTTGGACCCCAACAAATTTCTTTTGGAGAAGTTGCCTTGCTTTTCATTGGCCAAGAACAGTCAGTTTTTCACTCTTATCGTTTCAACGAGTGTTCTTCTTTTTCTAGAACTGCATTTAGCTTTTATTTTTTGCCTTGATTTTTGTTAAGATCTTGTTATATCTTTATATCAAGGTGTATTTTGACCTCTGGTCCATGTTGGTTTTCATCAAAAGAGTTGTTTCAAAAAAAGTTCGAATGGTGTTGGAAAAGAGAAAAAGCTTTATGCAAAAAAGTGGTACAAGAAGGAGCTTGTATAGACTGCAGCCTAGGCTTTTGCATGTCGTGCTTGATGTCTTTTTGATAGTATGCTCAGTGGTTTTGCTGTAGCATGACTTGTCTCAAATGACTGAGATTGCTTAATGAGCCATTGAAAAAATCATGCGTTGTTTTAATTATTTGGAAGCATTATTTTGGTTTTCTCCTTTGATGCTTTATTTGGGTTGACTTGGCGCATGCTCACACATGTTAGACTCATACAAAGTCGCCATAAGCCTCTATGATCATTTAGTTTTTGACTTTTGATGCCATCTTATGCTTCTTTTAATGTCGCTTTGTCGCTTTGCATGATTATGGCCGTTAGTTTCCCAACTGGCCGGTCATTCACTTCATCTCCACCGCACCATCTATAGCAATCAGTCGACGGCAACCTCCACCGCCGTCGTTGGTGATCTACCCAAAGCCTCGAGCTCTCCAGCGATCGACTTGCTACGGCTTCACAGCCGAGAGGGGCGGCAGTGAGAGGGGAGTGAGGTGGGAGCAAATGAGCAGTAGCGGAGGGGAACGGGAAGGCTCAGGGGTTTTTATTCGGCTGCGGTGAGCTCGGATCACGGTGGACTCAAGCGGATGCAATTGGACACGCTGGGCGGTGCTCTAGGGCGGCGTTGTGCGATGGGTCCAGTGGCGTAGGTGTTGCTGTCGGTGGCGTAGCGGTTCGGTCGGGGCTGTCTCGGTTTCAGCTCGGGTGCATCTGAACTCGAGCTCGCATGGGTCGATCCGCTCGGTCAGGGGGCAAGGCGCGGGTGGCATTGCGTCGGGTGGTCAGTGCCGTGCACGGTCGTGTGCAATGTGATGCAGGAGGAGTGCTGGGCGTGCGGGAACGCGTTGCATGCTCTGTGCGCACTGGGCGGCCAGATCGTGTCGGCTGGCGTGGTCCGGGGTGGCGTGCACGGTGAGGCTCGGGCGGGTCTGGCTCGGGGAATTGGTCGTCGAGGCCGACACGGGGCTGGTGGCGAGGTGACGGTCCAGGGGATGGTCGGTGTGGCTCTGCCCCAGTTGGGCGCCCACGGTGGCCATGGCGACGGTTGCAGGGGCAGGAGGGGTAGGGCTGGGTAGTCTCTGCGGTGTGGGGTCGGGCTAGGGTTTCTGCAGGGTGGCGCACACCCGTTGGGGGTTTACGGCGGTGGGGGTGATCGAAGAGAAGGGAGAGGGAAAAGAGTCTGGCAAGGGCCTCGGGCTCCTCCTCTCCCCTCGATGCCAACTGAATACGACAAGGAGAAAATTTTCTCCAAGATCCTATGACTCCAGAGAGGGAGATTCACAGCAGACCCTTTCCCTCCCCTTGGTCGGCTTAAGAAGAAGAAAGAGAGAGAGAAGAGAAAATTTTGAAGACTAGGGTTGTCATGGCCAAATTCAAATTTTGAATTTGAATTAAATCAAACTAGGTATGATTTTTTTTGCCTAGATTGGTTTCCAGGGGTACCAAATGTGATCAAGAGCTCATGGCCGAAGTTTGAAAATTTTAGAGTCATAAGAGGTAGGGTTTTGGAGAAGTCCCTATTTTTAAATAAAGAAGCAAAAAAAAAGAGAAATAAAAGAAAAGGTAATGTGATCAAGCAAAGAATTCCATGCTAGGGTTTTTGGCGCACACAAGCTGAGTCTAGGCTCAATAATTCATGCATAAAATCATAACACTAAATTTTAGTTCCTAGTGCACAAGTGTTTAAAAGGAAAACATGGCATAATTCCCACACACACATTCACATGAAATCATGCACATACACACACATAAAATCATGCACATGCATTCACATGAAATCACACATGATGTCACACAAGCACCTTACTTAGCAAAAGTTTTTAAGTCACCCAAGATAAAGTACTTAAACAAGGTCTTAATTTGCTAGGCAAAAAGTGGGGTGTTATAGACCTTCCCCCCTTAAAAAGAATCTCGTCCCGAGATTCGGTAGCTAAGTGCGAAGTAGTTCAGGAAACTCTCATCGGAGATAATCCTCACGTTCCCAAGTAGCTTCGTCTTCGGTGTGGTTACTCCATTGCACCTTATACATCTTGATATTGCGTCTACGGGTAAGACGGACGTCTTCTTCAAGAATGCAAATGGGTCTCTCCCGATAAGTGAGGTCGTGGTTTAGATCAATGGAGTTGTGGTCGATCTCCTTGAAGGTCTCGGGGTTGTTGGGGACTTGGAGACATTTGCGGAGCTGCGAAACATGGAAGACATCATGGAACTCGGATAGCTTTGGGGGCAGCTCTAGTTTGTAGGACATGGCGCCTTTACGGTCCAAGATCTTGAGCGGTCCGATGTATCGGGGTGCAAGTTTGCCTTTAACATGAAAGCCTTGCATACCCTTGAATCGTGTGACTCAAAGGTAGAAAAATTCTCCCACATTGAAGGTGACAGGTCTCCGCTTTGGGTCGGAAGAACTCTTTTGTCTTGACTGGGCTGCTTTCAAACGGTTGCGGATGAGCTGGACTTGCTCTTCGGCTTCCTTAATGACATCTGGCCCAAACACTTGGTTTTCTCCAGTTTCAGACCAGTTAAGAGGGGTACGACACTTGCGGCCATATAGAGCTTCAAAGGGGGACATCTGCAGACTAGCCTAATAGCTATTGTTGTAGGAGAACTCGGCAAATGGCAAGCAGTCCTCCCACTTGGCCCCATATGAGAGGACGCAGCTCGAAGCATGTCTTCGAGGATTTGGTTTACCCTTTTGGTTTGACCACCAGTTTGTGGGTGATAGGCTGTGCTAAAGGAGAGTTTTGTTCCCAAGGCTTCGTGAAGTTTGTTCCAGAATCTTGAGGTGAATTGAGTACATCGATCGGTCACAATCACCTTGGGCACTCCATGGAGGCTGACAATCCTAGACATATACAGGTCGGCTAGGTCTCGGCCCTTATGGGTGGTCTTGACAGGTAGAAAGTGGGCGACCTTGGTCAGATGATCAATAATAACCCAGATAGAATCATGGCCTCGATTGGATCTAGGCAGCCCAGTGATGAAATCCATTCCGACTTCCTCCCACTTCCACATTGGCACCTTTAATGGCTGCAGCAGACCCGCAGGTCTTTGGTGCTCAGCCTTGACACGCTGGCGGACGTCACATCGAGCGATATAGAAAGCTATTTCTCGCTTCATACCATGCCACCAAAACTGTTCCTTCAAGTCTTGGTACATTTTGGTGCCTCCAGGATGAATTGAATACGGGGTATCATGGGCCTCTGCCAGAATAAGTTGCTTTAACTCCTCGATGCTAGGGACGCACAAGCGGCCATTATACCATAGCACACCTTCCTGGTCAATTGAAAACCCAGGTACATCCTCTCGTCCCATCCTACGCTTAATACCTTCAATACTCTCATGACCCTTCTGAGCTTCCTTGATTTGGTCAAAGAGAGTGGGTCGGACTTCAAGGTTCGCTAAGAAACCATGGCTTACAAGCTCAAGCCCAAACTTCTCGAACTCCTCGCATAGGGTTGGTTGGCTGGTCTTCAGTAAGGCATTTAGGGAACAGGGCTCTCGGCTGAGGGCATCGGCAACCACAATCGCTTTGCTGGGGTGATAATGAATGCCTAGGTCATAGTCCTTGATGAGTTCAATCCATCTCCTTTGTCTCATGTTCAACTCTTTCTAGGAGAAGATGTACTTCAGACTTTTGTGATCGGTGTAGATCTCGCAACGGTTCCCCATAAGATAGTGTCGCCATGTTTTGAGGACATGGACAACAGCGGCAAGCTCAAGGTCATGGTAGGATAGTTCAGCTCGTGAGGGCGTAGTTGGCGGGATAGGTAGGCGATAACTTTGCCGTCTTGCATCAAGACACTTCCAAGACCAAGCTTGGACGCATCGCAGTAGACATCGAAGCTCTTGGTAATATCGGGCATGATTAGGATAGGAGCAGTCACTAGTCTCTTCTTGAGCTCTTGGAAACTCTGCTCGCACTTCTCAGTCCACTCAAACTTCTTATCTTTCTTGAGCAGCTGAGTCAATGGGCGAGCGATGCTGGAAAAACCTTCTACAAACTTCCGATAATACCTGGCTAGTCCAAGAAATGCTCGGACTTCGGTGGGGTTAGTTGGGGCCTTTCTTTCCATAATGGAGGTGATTTTTGAGGGTCAACGCACTAGTGGGAAAAGGCTTATAGATAGATGTTTTATCAGTGGAGCACATTATTCAATATGCTCCACTAGTATTTACTAGTGGCGCATTTGCAAATGTGCTCCACTGATAATTTTCTTACTAGTGGCGCATATTGTTTAGAATGCGCCACCAATAATCACGTGGGACCCACCAGAAGGGTCGTCGACAAAATATCTTGTCTTATCAATGGCGCATTTGTCATATGCGCCACGCATATTTGACCATTTAGTGGCGCATATCACACAAAATGCGCCATTGATAACATTGTGGGACCCACCTGGACCCCACTGGCCTGACCCCTGCCAGTGTTATGCGTGACGCATATAGCAATATGCGCCATTGATAATTAAAATATCAATGGCGCATATTGCTATATGCGCCACGCATAACTTGTGGGACCCACACCTCTGAAAAGGTGGCAGACTTATCAGTTGCGCATTTTTTGCAATATGCGCCACTGATAAAGTCGCTCAGATCTATAAGTTGGCAGCCCCACCACCACCATTTCATTCTTCTCCATCTAACACCAAACTAGATCTAGGTCGTCCTCCTCCTCCCCACCACCTCAATTTCTCCATTCTTGCCTCCATTCTTGGTTTTTAAACCTATTAATTTGCTCCATAGTTTTGAGAGGGGAAGCCTCTCTAAGTTGTAGATCTACTAAACCAACTAGTTTTCCTCCTCCAACATCCATCTTTGTCCACTTCTTTCTCCAACAACCCCACACGTCTCTCATCGCGCGGACTTGGCTCAAATACGATTCTATATACACTAGGTGAGTTGTTGGAGGACATGCATGTGGATGTTTTGTGTGGCCGGTGGACGTCTCGCGTGCGGTGTACACGCATGCATGCTTGTGTGTGGTGCATGAATGTTTACAGGTGACGAAGAAGCAAGAGCATGTTGCTTGCTACGGCGTGGTGCATGGATGTTTGCTGAAATGTTGATTAACTTCCGTTTCGGCAAATTTTTGCACTACCCATACGTCCTATTTTTAGGAGAGGTCATGCCAAATTTTTCCGGCGACCATGCATGCATGCATGTGTGTGTGTGTGTGTGAGTGCATGATGATGTGTGATTCTAAGGTACTCTCTTTTCTCTATACCGCGCAGGCAACCATGGTCAGACACATGAGCGAAGGTTAAGTGGCTAGATACAAGGAACGCGCGGTGGCCGACATGAGGATGAACAAGAGGACCCACATAAGATGTCCGTGTCGAACATGCAAACTCGGGAGCTTACTCGACCCTGATTCCGCAGACCTGGAGAGTCACCTGCTCACGCGTGGTTTCATGCACGGCTATGATTCTGAAGATGACGAGGACGTCAACAATGGTGTTTCTGAAGACGAGGGCGTACATGATGATCATCATGAAGGAGATGGCGGCGGCGGACATGATGATGATCATCACAAAGGAGATGGCGGCGGTGGACATGATGATGATCATCACGAAGGAGATGGCGGCGGCGGACATGATGATGATGGAGAAGACGCGGCGTCGACGGGCACACAGACATGACTAACCTCAGCCTTGCAGGACCCACATGTTCAGAAACTGCTCCTCAAGGAGATGAGCAATGCAAAAGTTGCTGCCAGAGAGAAAGCCAAGCTGGAGCAGATGGAGATTGACGGGAAAACTCTGTTGTTTCCTGGGTGCCGACCCGAGGATACACGCTTGAGCGTCACGCTCAAGGCTCTGGAGATGAAGGCGGAAAGCAAATGGACCGATGTAAGCTTCAATAAAAACATGAGATTCTGGCAAAAACGTCTTCCCAAGGGAAACACGTGTCCAACTAATATCAAGGAGGCCAAGAAAATCATGTGCCCTCTGGACCTGCCGTACGTTAAGTACCACGCCTGCATCAATGATTGCGCACTTTATCGGGATGAGTACGCGGAGAGAACCACATGTCCGGTGTGCGGCCAAGGACGATACAAGATAGGGAACAAGAAAGTACCTCAGAAAGTGGTATGGTACTTTCCTATCACTCCCCGTCTGCAGCGGTATTTCGTAGACCCTAAGGAAGCAAAGCTCATGCGATGGCACGCGGATAGGAAGAAGACCGAAGATGATCCGCATAAGGGCAAGATCCTGACACACCCTTCGGACGCTAGCCAGTGGAACGCACTTGACATCGACTTCCATGATTTCGGGGCCGATCCAAGGAACATCAGGCTTGGTATGAGCACCGATGGACTCAATCCGTTTGGCAACCAGAGTAGCACGCACAGTACCTGGCCCATGTTTGTATGGCCGTACAACCTCCCTCCATGGTTGTGCACCAAGCAGAGATATGTACACATGTGTATTTTGATTCAGGGGCCAAAACAGCCAGGTGTCGACATGCATTTGTATCTTGGGTTGTTGAAAGAAGAGCTAGCCACGCTGTGGGAGGCGCCTCCTCGTACGTGGGATGCATACTCAGAAGATTATTTCCCTTTGAGAGTCGCGTTGTTCACGACAGTGCAGGACTATCTAGGTTATAGTTACGTCTCTGGCCAGGTGAACCACGGACACAACGCATGTGTCAGGTGCATGGATAAGACCCCGCATCTCTAGCTACCAAGGGATCCCGGTTCCTGGAAGCCCGTGTTCCAACGGACTCGGATGTGGCTTCGAATGGATCACCCGTGGAGAAAGCGCGGAGACCTGTTCAACGGTAAAGAAGAGCTTGAAAAAGCCCCACATCCGAGGAGCGGTGAAGTAATCGACGACATGCTGGAAAATTGGGAAGAGTGCCCTTTGCCGGGAATGAAGCGTCCGAGGACAAAGCCGCTGCATGGTGTGTGAAAAGCGAGGTCTGTTTTCTAGGACCTGCCGTACTTGAAATACCTCCACACGCCCCATAGCCTTGATGTCATGCATGCCACGAAGAACGTATGTGAGAGTCTGCTGGCCACTATCGTCAACATGCCGGATAGGACCAAGGACGGGCCGAAAGCAAGACACGACCTGGAATTCCTTGGCATCAAGAAAGAACTTCATGGTCCGCCCGATAATGATGATGATGATGACGATGAGACGATGGACGAAGATACTCAGGGTCCCCACAAGAGGGCTAAGAGGAGGGATGTGGTGTTTTCCGCTGCCTGCTTCACTCTAAGTGAGAAGGAGCTCGAGCAGTTTTTTAAGTGCCTCCTAGGAGTTAAAGTTTCTCACGGTTACTCTGGGAACATAGGCAGATATCTGGACGAAGCGAAGAAGAGGTTCAGCGGGATGAAGTCTCACGACTGTCACATGTTGATGACACAGATACTTCCCATTGCGATCCGAGGGATAATGGACGAGCACGTCCGTGAGACGTTGTTTGGCCTCTGCAACTTCTTCGACGTCATCTCGAGGAAATCTATCGGCTTGAAGCTGCTCGACACGCTGCAAGAAGAGATCGTCGTGATACTGTGCAAGCTTGAGATTTACTTCCCACATGCGTTCTTCGATATCATGGTGCATCTGCTCGTCCATCTCGTGGATGACATCATTCATCTCGGTCCGACATTCCTGCACAACATGATGCCGTTCGAAAGCCTGAATGGTGTTATCAAAGGATTTGTCCGCAACAGGTCCCATCCAGATGGAAGCATCGCCAAGGGCTTTCTGACCTACGAGTGCGTCTCGTTTTGCCAGAATTATCTACGCACCGAGGAGGATGACACGGACGACCCTGCTGGTCTGCCCAAAAGGATGCACCTCGGTAGGCTTGCCGGATATGGTCACCGCGAGGGTTTTCGCGCCTTGCATGTCGGCACGAAGGGTTGACGCCCCGACTTTGTCCGGGCACACCTCGTCGCGCTACAGCACATCGAATTGGTTGACCCTTGGGTGGAGGAGCACAAAAGCTTTGTAGAGCAGAAGTTCATTGACCTAGGTCGGCCGAGGAAGAAGGGAGACATAACAAGAGAGCACAACTCTAGCTTCACGGCTTGGTTCAAGGAAAAGCTTCACGACCTGCAGTCAACGCCTGCTACGGAGGATGAAAAACTCATTTTTGCATTATCACAGGGCCCCGGGCACAACATGAGGACATATCAGGCCTACGACATCAACGGATACAGATTCTACACTGAGGAAAGGGACAGGAGTAGCAAATATCAGAACTCAGGAGTAACGATGCTATCCTATGCCGATGACGAAGCCACCGTCAAGGAAAGATTCTTTGGAAGGATCGAGGAGATCTGGGAGCTCGACTACGCTGGAGAGAAGGTGCCGATGTTCCGTGTCAGATGGGCCAAGAGCGTCCAGAAAGAGGGCCGGTATTTCACCACCATGGTTATACCCGATGCCTCCGCGAAGAATGCCTTCACAAAAAACGAGCCATGGGTACTCGCGAGCCAAGTTGACCAATGCTTCTTCATCACCGACCCATCAAAGCCAAGCCGTGTTGTCGTGAGGAGGGGCAAGAGGAGCATCATCGGAATGGAAGGACCCGCCAACGACCAAGACTTAGAAAAGAACGGCGATCCAAAGATCGAAGAGGAATTCGACAAGTACTTCGACAAGCCGACTGGCGCAGGAAGAAGGAAGACCACCCTACCTACTAAAGGTTGTTCGTTCATGAGAAGAAACCTCAACATTCCTGGCCTAAAGTATTCAACCGCAAGGAAGAAGGGCAAGAAGATTGCAAAGAGACGCTAGCTCTAGCTAGCTAGCGCGGAATCGAGATCATGACATTTTTTGTGTATATTCATGGTTTTTTGAATAAACTATTACGATACTCACAAATAAAGTGAGAAAAAGTTGTGACATGATGATATTTGTGGTTTTTTACTATTACAAACTATTATTTTGAAGTAACCTGCAAACAATTGTGAAAAAACAATTTAAAAAACAACCTTGTATTTGTTAGAAATTGTGAAAAAACAATTTTTTTAAAAAAAAGTTGTGAGGCAACACCTGCAGGGTTCGAACCCTGGATCCTCTCTGGATGCACAGGCCACTAAACCACTGAGCCATTGACAAGATCTTGTGATATGGCTGAGGCCGCGCTATTTGACTAAGCGTCAACTATGCGTGGGCCGATCTCCTCTTCTTCCCCTCATTTCCCCCTGCCCGCCCTAACCTTAGCCCGTCGCCGCTCTCGTAGCCGTCGTCGCTCCGTGCCGGACCAGGAGGAGAAGCCGTCGGCGAGGCTGGTCAAGAGGGAGGTGGAGTCCACGCCGAAGCCCTCACCGTCCTCGTCAAATCATCGTCTCCCAACTTGTGGAAGAAATCCCGAGCGACGCCAGCGGCGGCGCAGGCGAACTTGGCGGCCGTGGTGACGACGCCTCACTATCTCTAGCGTTCCTCCCCACGACCCACGCCATAAGCCTCTTGCCGGTAAAGATCCTCTTCATCCCCCTCCCCCTCCTCCTCCCCCTCTCTAGGTCTAGGGTTCTTGCGATAGCAGGAGACGAGAACGTCAAGGACAGGGAGTAGTCCATGCCGGAGAGCAAGCGGGATGGCACGTCGAGGACGTCCTGATGCCGGGGAGATGAGCAACTGTAGGCAGCGCAGTTGCAGGCGGTGCGGGTAGCAGCGACCTACCAGATTTGCAATAGTCTTCCAATAAATCAAGTTCGTTTGGCTGTTTCTTTGTCCAGTTTTGCTTGCGTGTAGCTCGTCCATGGAAATCTAAATTTTGTCTCCCTCTTACCCTCGTTGCCATATCAAGTTGCTCTGAAAAATTTCAGCAACTCGAGATCTGGCCGGTTTGTCAAGCTGTTTCATTTCTTGGTACTGGATAGAAGTTTTTTATTTTATTCACGTTGTGTTCTACTTCTGGCTGAAGTGGTACTGTACATCTTTTTTCTCTCTGTACACTAAACTTTTTGACTGGTTGTAGTAGTAGCAGTAGTGAATGTCTTGACTTGCTGCAGTCAGCTTATCTCATCATTGTGTGGAATTAGCTAGAAGTTAATTAGGTCTAGTGTAAATTTGTTTGTCAGAAATTTGCTAGTTCTCATCATCGATGGTGATAAAAGCATTAAAAACACATGCAAACATTAGCTATTATCCACTGTAATCATCTATGGTTGCAATTTTAATTCTAGAATCTTTTGTGTGGTATGAAGCTCAAAGTATTAGCAAGGAATGACAAACGTTCCATTAAATGTAAACAAGAGAATGCTTGGTTCAGGGTTGAACTTTTTACTGCTGTTAATTATTTATAGTAGAATTTAGTGTGACATTTGCATTGATGTGATGGTAAATAGTTTAGAGAAGTGTCTTCTTTGCCTGATTATCTTGATCTCACTTTCAGTTATGCAATACAAAACTAAAAGGGCAGTCTCATTTCCATATTGGGGATCATGGTTTAACTGTGAAAAAGAAGGATCTCGGTCCACATGCTAAGTGTTGGGTTAAAAGAGGTTTAGCAGTGTAAAAGGTAGTGGTTTTTTCTTTGTATGGTGGGAGGAAGCATCCCATTTAGGTAGGACTAGATAGCTCTTTGTGCTATATTTAATTGTTTTTTGGCAATCTGCTCACAGATAGATGCTTTTGTCTTCTAAGATCATAGTTCTATCTACAAAGTAGTATGTCACTATCGCATTATGTTGTGCAGGATTCTCTTTAGTTTGTGCTTGTAAATCATTTTGTTGACAACTTGATATAGCATCTAAAGCTGGGTCTTGGCATGATCTATAGGAAGCCTCCATAATTAAAGTATCTAATCTATGTGATGAAATCACGAGAGCATCATAGTTTCCCATATTCCCTGATTTCCCTCTGGTTTGGTAGACAACATACCGTTCCCCCTTTTCTTGCAACTGTTGTTGACCTGAGCCTATGCAGTTATGCTTCTGCTTTGGATAAGTCTCATGATTTTGCAAACTTCATGTTAATTTGAGCAAAGAAAGATACATAGTAACTGAGAATCATGATGACATAGCTGTAGAGTTATAGGCACAACTTTGGAAGTGATTCATACATTTGCTTTGTGGCTATCTTGCTCTGCTCTGATTTGAGGGATGCAGTTTAGTTATTTCTTCTGCCTGCATTATACAATGGCCTAGTGATACAGAGTTCTCTAGCGTTTGAGATATACAATGGCCTAACTGGTAGCTCTTGGGTGTAAGAGAATCTCTTGTAATTTTTTAAACTTATAAGTTAAAATTCTATACTAAGCTCAATAGATTTTGTTGTTAATGGTTTTAAATTCACTGTTCTACATAAAAGTTAATTCTGCATTTGAAAGACTTCATATTGGCTTGCATAGAGATCATCATGTAATATGCTCTGATTGTTTTCATTCTTACATAGTTACTAGGGATGTGAGATTACTCTGGTGTCAATAAATTCTTACTGTTATGCTTGAGTAAATGGATTACTCTTTATGTATTTTTATTACTGTAAGTTTTTTGTTGACATGTATGTGTTCAGAGATGCTTATGTAGTACACATATAATGTGTATCCATGTTCCTTGCAAATCAAGTTATATTTATCCCTGCCTGTAATGTTAATGTTATTCTTCCTTGAGACATGCTAGCAGTAGTTTTTAACAAGAAGAGAATCTTGTGCCTGTGCCTGCATCCAGTGAGCTCTCTGAGACATGCTAGCAATAGTTACCACTGTTAAAAAGTACTGAGTCATTGATAGGTAGTTTTTAACAAGAGACATGTTAGTAGTAGTTCTTTGTTCATATACTGTTAGGCACCCTACACCTAAGACTAAGAAATAGGATGCTCTGATGCTCATTAGTTCTAATGCTCTGATGTATGAAATAGCATGCTTTGGTTCTGATACATATTCCATGCATGCTTTGAAGCTCATTTGTTCATAGCACTTTATTCTGTATGGTTATTTATTTTGTCATTGTCAGCAGCTATATACTTTGCTGGAATATACTTTGCTGCTGTACTTAGCTGGAATATACTTTGCTGCTGTACTTTGCTGGAATATACTTTGCTGGAATGCTGCTGCTGCTGTATATGTGAATTGCTGCAGGTTATTTCTAAATGAGTTGCCCATTTCTCCCGAAATGTCTTCCGTTTCGGTTGAGAAATGGGCACTCCTAGGTCAAAAAAACAGCAAAGGTCATGCCGAATTTTTCGGTCGACTCTAGCTTAATTATTGTACTAATTAAATTATTGCATATTTTGTATGAAGTGCCGACATGTCGAGCAGAGACAAATATGTCGGGGCTGGCCCTTCTCAGCCCATGAGCATCGAAGAAGAAGCAAGAAAAGCCAACCTAAAGTTTTGGCGGCTTGGCGATGACTTGAGCGGGTCCGACGAGGAGGCCGAAGAAGCTGTGGCCGATGAACTTGGCAAGGAGGCCGAAGAAGGTGCGGCCGATGAAGTTGACTCGGAGTCCGAATATGACTTTGAGGCCGAAGATGGCGACGACGCCAGAAGCAGCAATGGCGACGAGGAGGATGACACAAGTAGTCATGGTGGCGTGACCGCATGGACGTCGGTGGATCGGACGCCGCCACTAAGAAGAAGAAGAAGAAGGAAAGGCAGGATCGGACACTGCCGGTACTCGGCACCAAGCTCGAAGAGTTCACGTATGTGAAACCGAGTGGCCAACCCATGGAGCCTGCGAAGCTTGCCGCTGGGTACGGCCTACAGCTCGGGTGCATCGTGCGGGAGAGCATGAGCATCAACCATAAGAACATAAGAGCTAAGGGCAATACGCGGTTGCGCGAGCTCCTCATTGAGAAGCTTCACAACCGGTACAAGTTCCCATAGCCATTCGATAACAAGAAGCTCAAAGGGAACAAGGCCAACAAGTTAGCCCTCACGAGGATGAGCACAACCTTGAGCAGCTGGAAAAGCCGAGTGAAGAAGAGGATTCTCGCCAGCAAAAGTTGGGAGGAGATAAAGAAGGCCGAGCCGATGCTCAACGAAGATGAGTTCATCAAGTTCAAGGATGCGTGCCTCACTCCGGAAGGTATCGAATGGACCGAGTGGGGGAGGCGTATGCGGGACCTCAACATAAGTAACCAACGCTGTGGAGGCGGCGGTTACCGAGGAAAGAAGGTCGTTTGGGCAAAGAAGGACGCCGAGTATGCCCGTCTAGGGAAAGAGAACCCGTGGCACAAATTCACGGACGAGCAGGTGATGCAGTTTGTCCGTGCCCGCTACTATCTCCACCCCGAACTCAAGGATTTCGTTACTGACGACGATGATGTGAGGAAGTTCCAGAAAAAGCTGGTAAGGAATTTACCGCGCATCTCGATCGAGTCGATATGCGTTCTAAATTTCTAAATGGCCATCTCTTTCCTTCTCTGCAGAGAATCGAAGAAAGATCTTGTGCTTCAAGTGCGAGCTCGTCCCAGGGGTCGACGGCGGACCCGCGGTGGGACACGCCCTTCAACAGGGCGATAAACGTGATCAAGGGGAGAGCCAAGTCCTTGCCGCCAACTTCAGCTGGCCGCGTGGCCGGCTATGGTACGTACGACAAGGTTGGCGACTTCAAGAAAGAGGACCGCGAGGCGAAGAAAGAGAGGAAGGCCACGGCAGCGACGGCGGTCGCCGCAAGTGAAAGACGCAAAGTTGAAAAGCTCTGGGAGCAGATGCCGGACCTGATCGCCGAGCAAGTGCAACAGAAGCTCCGCGAGATCATTCCCGATGAGTTGTGGGAGGGGCTTGCTGCTTGGAATGCGGTAGGTCAACGAGGGGCGCTAGTGGTGCCCAGCATCTCCGGCAGCAACTCTATCCAGCACGTGTCGCCGGATGTGGTGACTCCCGATACTGCCAACGTCGAGGAGGCGCAGCCGGCGGCCGCTCCGGTGCCCCCTGCCGTCGCCGCCAACACGAACGCGCACCCGGAGGTTGCTCTGGTGACACCACCTCCCGCCGACGCCAACACCGAGCAGCCGATCGCACCGGTGCCCCCTCCCGCCACAGCTAAGGCACAACCGACGGTGCTTCGTCGTAAGGCATCTCGGCGGGAGAATGATAATGGTGTCTCGACATTAGCCGAGCTCAACGCCATCTCCAAGGTAATGACTCCGGCCAACACATTTCATTTCCTTTGCCTTTGATGACTATAGCTAGCCAGCGACATCTCACGATATGCATGCAAACTTGTTTTCCCACAGGACACACCTTGCACACTTTTGCATTTTGTGGACGGCGAGCTGAAGGATGTTGCTAAGGACACAATCATTCAGCCAAATAGCACAGTCATGCATCACAAGGAGATGGTCTCAGAGGTGTTCAAGGTCCGGCTGGCTCGGGTGTTGCCGGGATGCGAAGACATGGACCCCCCACCCAACCTCAAGGTGCCGATGAACATAAGACCCTTGCGGGTTGCTTCGGCTGGGTCTTGACATGGCCGAAGACCCAGATTCAGCTTGTGAAGGAACAACAAGTTACTCAGCCGCCGCCACGCATGGAAAAAGTTAATGAGCCGCCGCCATGTTTGGCACAAGTTACTGAGCCGGCGCCGCCACGTATGGCGCCACCGCCTCGGCGGCCACAACAAGTTGTCTCCACCAACACCTCCCGTCACCAGAAGTTGTTGGCCGCCGCTTTACCGCAGCCACCACCAGCACCACATGGCAAGGCCGTCGCTGCATCCTACCCAGTACTGGTTGAGGACATCAACGATGATGATGATGACAACCCAGATGACTGGTTCAACACCGGTGCCACCGACTCTTTGTTCATGCCAAACATGGAAGAACCCTACCATGTCCGCGAAGATCAAAATGCTCGCACCAAAGTATGCACGCGTCTGGACTTCCATGGTGCCCTAGAGGAGACGCCTCCGGATGCTGGCGCCGCTGATCCTAAAGTCAATACGGGAAATATTTTCAGCCCCAACACACTCCATAAGGTGGTGAGCGGCGGTGATCAGTTGGCAACCGACCGTGGTGAGCAGTTGAAAACCGGTGGTCCCATCCAGAAGAAGCACCACCAGAAGAGAAACAAGAAGGATAAGCCGTCTGCGAGCCAGCAGCCGGTCGGTCTGAAGAGGCCCAGGGTTCACGACGACCCGATGTCACAACCCGCTAAGGGCACCTTGCAGGGCATAATTCATGAAGCTGGAAAACCGATTATGACTGAGGAGCAGGTCGCCCACGCTAGTGGAGCGATGGTGAGCCTTATGCACGGTATTCTGTTTCTGGAGGAGAGCCTTCTTAAGGAAACAAATCCATCGTACCCCGTTTTCACGGTGAAGGTTCCAGCGGACGTGGGCTTCGTCGATGATCACCCCACGGATATCTTCTTCATATCGTACGCCAAACGGCTGGACTATAACTTGGTCCGCCTATACGCGCTCCAGCGGGCAATGAAGGTCAACAGAGAGGAGAAGCCTTGCGTCGCGATAGCGGACCCCTACTACATGCGTGAAGGCATGTTGTTGAATCTAGCGAACCGTTCCAGAGCAAAAGAGTACCTCCAGAAGTTCCTGCTGGACAACAAGAGTAAAAAAGACATTCTTCTTCCTTACTTTCCCGAGTAAGTGCACACTCGCTCGGCCGCCGTAATAACTTGTCATTTCTTAGTTTTCGATAGCTCCTTTTCCAACATTCTTTTGTTTCAACTGTTTTGCGCAGAGACATATACTGCACATTGATCCTCGTTGACCCGAGGTACTCGCTAGCCATCTACTTAGACTCGAGGAGTGAGGCGAAGACAAAAAACTACGCCTACATCAAGGGTGTTCTAGATGATGCTCTTGAGGGATACGCTAGGAAGGGAGGCGACTTCAGGAAGGGGGCGGAAAATGTCAAGGATGGCAGACACATGTTCAAGCACGTAATCAAGTTCCCCTGCGTCAAGCAGCCGCCTAACAGTGTCAAGGAGGCCTTCTACGCCCTCCATCACATGCGGGCGATCGTCCAGAATGAACACAGGCTTACGACGCCAGCTAGTGTCCGAGGATGGGCCGAAGAGCATGCAAGGATCGAGGACGCTGAACTTAGGGACGACTTCTTCCGCATCCAGAATCAGATTGTGACTATCTTGCAAGAAGATGTCATCACAAGGGGCGGAACCTTGTCCTACGCCAGACCATTGGCTAAGCGCGAGATCGAAGACCGGCTCCGGAAATAGCGTGACACTAGGACATGGACAACGAAAGATTGCTACAAACCGTTCCCAGAGCCATGTCAACCAAAGTCTTCATGATTCTTCCTAGTCGTTTTCGCATGTATGTCAATCATGTGTGCTTGAGTCATAAACTTTACCGTCTGCAACTCATTCCGGTGTGTGTCTGTGTGTGAGGTGTAAACTTATAACTTGCCTTAGTCAAAAGCATCGTTGTTGGACTTATTTACTTTTGTATGCGGGATACTTATATATAACTCTTTTCTTAGCTCGAGTACTTTCCTTTTGTCGACATGCATGTGAATCCTTTCATTCTTTCGGTTGCATATGATATATGGCTTTGTCGACATATGTAACTCTTTTCTTATAGCTTGAATACTATATATATGGCTTTGTCTACAGAGATGTCGAGATGCTACGTGGTGTACAAAGGGTGGGTACCAGGAGTCTACGATGAGTGGGAGGATTGCCAGAAGCAAGTGAACAAGTTCAGCGGCAACTCCTACAAAGGGTATCCGATGAGAGAGCTAGCGGAAGCTAGGTGGAGGATCCACCTCCTAGGAGAGCGGAGAAACAACAACCGGATGAAGACCTTGATGATCGTGCTCCCGGTCTTGCTCACCACTGCGGGTGTAGTCTACTTGGTCTTTTGGTAGTTTGGAACTTGGCTATAAAGATGATGATCAACTTGTTGTAATGTGTAGTGTGTGTAATGTGTGAGATGCATGGACTTGGGCTATATATGCTCCAACACTTCTAATATTCGGGAACTTTGTCACTATTATGGTTCTAATTGTTTGTGATGATGATATATTTGTTTTGTACTGCATGCTGTGTATTCTGCAGTTATATTGTATACCTATATATATTCTTGTGCATTGCTGTGTATAAATACCAGAAAATATCAGTTTTTTTGGACCTGTACGAAATATCAGTGGCGCATATTTTAAGTGTCTACTGGCGCATTATGTATTAGTGGCGCATATAGCAATATGCGTCATGCATAAGATACTAATGGCGCATATGCTATATGCGCCACTAACCTTCAAACTATGCGTGGCGCATATTGAGATGCGCCACTGATAAACTGTTACTAGTGGCGTGGCATTGGTGGCGCATCCCATATGCGCCACGCATAGGCCAAAATGGTGCGCCACCAATAGCCTTTTTTCCACTAGTGACAGATACTCCACCAGCTGAGAGTACATGGCCTAGGAACCCAACTTCTTTCAGCCAAAACTCACATTTGCTGAACTTGGCGTAGAGTTGGTGTTCACGCAGGGTTCCCAATACTAGCCGCAGATGTTCTGTGTGCTCTTCCTCGGTCTTTGAATAGATCAGGATGTCGTCGATGAAAACCACCACAAACTTGTCGAGGAATTTCATGAATACCTTATTCATGAGATTCATAAAATAGGCAGGGGCATTTGTTAGGCCAAAGGACATGACGGTGTACTCGAACAGGCCGTAACGAGTGGTGAAAGCGGTCTTGGGAATGTCGGACTCTCGGACTTTCAACTGATGATATCCAGTGCGGAGATCAATCTTGGAGAACACTTTGGCTCCATTCAGCTGATCAAATAGGTCCTCAATCTTCGGGAGTGGGTATTTATTCTTGATGGTCACCTCGTTGAGTTTACGGTAATCCACACACAGTCGTATGGTACCGTCTCGCTTATCCACAAACTGAACAGGCGATCCCCAAGGTGAAGCGCTGGGACAGATAAGGCCTTTGCTAAGCATGTCAGCAAGCTGCTTCTTTAACTCTTCAAGTTCTTGGGGGTTCATATGATAGGGTCGCTGAGCAATGGGAGCTGTTTCAGGAATCAACTCAATCACTAACTCGATATCCCGGTCAGGGGGCATACCTGGCAACTCCTCAGGGAAGATGTCGGGGTACTCACATACCACCAGAACTTGATCAAGAGTTGGTCCAGAGACGGACTTCTTGTAGTAGGCTTTGCGGGATGGCATGGTTGCGATGTGCTCAATCTTAACTCCCTCACTATTGGTCATAGATATTGCCTTCCGGGCGTAATCTATGTGCCCCTGGTACTTGGTCATCCAGTCCATCCCAAGTACCACATCCAAACCCTTTGTACCAAGGATGATCAGATTCGCTTTAAAGGGAACTCCTTGAATATCTATTGGCACGTCTACGCAATTTTCCTTAGTCTTCACGACTGACCCAGGGATCTGAACTAGGATAGCTCTAGTCATCATAGTTGACTCTAGCTTCCCCTTTTTCACAAAGTGCTCAGTAATGAAGGAATGCGATGCACCAGAATCAAACAGTACTCGAGCAGGGATGGAGTTAACAAGGAATGTACCAAGCACGACATCAGGTGCTTCTTCGGCTTTAGTTGCGTTGACATGATTCAGATGGCCTCGAGCGGTGTTTGCCTGAGTCTTCTGGTTCCTCCCAGAGGGTCCACGGCCTTGACCCTGATTGGGTTGGGGCGCGCTGAGGCTCGGCGCAGTAGGCTTTTTCAGGGGACATTCCTTAGAGAAATGTCCTGGTTGGCCACAAGTATAGCAGCCACTTCCTTGGCTGCGGTTGGTGGGGTTGAAGGTGTTGCGGTTGCCTCCAGAGGTATTCCCACTTGCAGGGTGGTTGCTTGGGTACTGGCGGTTGGGGTTGTTGGGCCTGGGAGCTTGTGAGGCGAACCTCTGAGGGGGTGGCGCAGACCTAGATGGGGGCATACTGCGAGACCTTTGGCTGCTCGATCCACCCTGACTCATCATCCTCCTCTTCCGGCTTTCGCGGGCAACTTTGTTCTTGTCTTCCACCATGATGGTGGCATAGACCAGGGCTTCCAGGTCATTGTATGGCACGGCTACCAAATAGGTTTGCAGTTCTTCCTGAAGTCCATTCAGGAAACGTTCCCTCTTCTTCTCGTCAGTGTCGATGTCATTAGGGGCATACCTTCCCCAAGTGGTGAATTTGTCGAGGTACTCAGTGACACTCATCCCACCTTGCTTGAGGTTGAGAAACTTGTCGCGCATGATCTTGATGAGTCCGGAGGGAATGTGGGCTTTGCGGAACTTGGTCTTGAAAGCTTCCCAAGTGATTACTTGGCCTTCGGGCTGCATGGCACGGATGTTCTCCCACCATGCACCCGCTGCTCCAGCTAGGAAATGAATGGCATAGAGCACCTTCTTGTTCTCTCCAACTCCCACATACTTGAGCTTGTTCTTGATGGTGAGGAGCCAGTCATCGGCGTCCAGGGGTTCGGTGGACTTAGTGAAGGTTGGAGGGTTGGAGTTTTGGAAGTCCCTAAGTTTGTTTCGGGGCTCCTCATCATCATTGCCACCATTGTTGTTGTGGTGGGTGGCAATTTGCGCAAGGTGCTGAAGAGTGGTGAGGTTGGCTTGGCGCTCGGCGCGCGCGGCTTCGCGGTCTTCTAGCATGAGCCGCAGCAGCTGCTCCATGCTTGGCTCAGGTGGTGGGGGTGGATTGCCTCCAGCTTGGCCTCGCGTTTCCGGAGCCATTCTGGAGAGAAGTGGTTTTGTGAGAATAATAACAAGGGAACTTAGGCATGCTTCAAAGAATAAAAAGAACTCAACTCATGCATAACATATCATCCATAGCAGCCATACATAACATGCTCCAACAACATACATGCATAACAAGTCCAGGCATACATAATATATACAAGCAAAAGGGTGCCAAACATGCCCAGGCACACACATACCACATAGTCTCATGCATCACACATACCATATGGTTCTAGACAGACCATACAACACGGATACACAAAAGGGAGTGAACTAACCACTACGCGGCAACCTACGTGAGAGGGGTAGGGTGGTGGAATCTACTCGTCGCCGCTAACGTGGGGGACTACCTCCTCGGGGTCCTCCTCACTAGGAGTCTCAGGAGCGTAGAAGTCCAGGATAGCGTTGCGGTCATCACCGCTCTCGCTACCACGGTCGTCGTCGTCGGTGCTAGCGGGCTCCTCGTCGAAGGCCTCCTGGTGGTCGTCGTCACGGCCAAGTACTGCCTCGTTCTCCTTGCGGAGCTCGGCGGTCTCCTCCTCTAGCTCGAACACGTGGCTCTCAAGAGAAGCCAAGTGGTCCTCCAACTCGCGGACGCGCCGCCTAAGAGCCTTGTTCTTCTTCACGATCTTCCTCTTGGCAGCAAGGAGACAGTGACGAGAGAAGATAGACTCCTAGAGGTCCTCACGAAGGACGGCTAGCTCTAGCCCTCTCTCATCGGCGACCATCCGGATGTGGTCCAGATGCTCTTGCGTGTGGTGCAGTAGAGCCTCCGTGTGGCAGAAGTGGCGGCTGAAAGGGGTGTGCGTGGCAGCCTGGTAGGGAAGGCCATCGGAGTCGACCCTCCCGTAGTGCTCATAGCGGGTACCGAGTAGCTCGTCATAGTGGAGGTGGACGAGGCGCGAGATGGCGTGTCGCAGAACACGCATCAAGCCATCGCCCCAGTTGCGCTCTATCACCTCGAAGGTGAACTCCGGTGAAGTCGGCGGGACCTCCTTCCCGCGGACCTGGCAAACCACCTGGTAAGCCAGCTCCTGGGTACCCTCCTCAAACAGGAGGTAGCCTCACACCTCGGGACGCGGGCGTCCGAGACGCGTGGCTAACTCCACCAATTCGTGCTCAAAGATCATCACATCCTCGTGGGTGCCGATCTGCCGGTGTGTAGTAGGAGCGTCCATCTACACAAATTTTAAAGTAGAGTTTATTAATGACTTACCCAAGTGTGCAAGATTTTATACATAAGTAAAAACTTGAATTAAAATGCAAGTAAATAAAGATGCTTAAAGAATAAGGGAAGAGATGAGAGCAATATATATTTACCTTTGATATATATAGCCATCTCTTTTATTTTTAGAAAGTAATTTTTGGTCCGATCTAACGCCCATGCTAAACTAGGGTCTCCTAAGGTCAGGATGGCTCTGATACCAACTCTGTGGGGACCCCGGCTTACCACCCGGGATTCCCGTTATGCATTCAATCCACGATCCCAGGAAGACCGTCGTGAATCTACATAACAGAGTTGACATTACATATTACATCATCCATTACATAACGAGTCTTAAGTCTTACATAGGCCATTTGGCCGAATAAAGATTGCCACGCAGGGCAAGTTTAGCTGACACTCTTACTTAGTAGATAGCAGCGGGACACATGCAACGTAGCTGACCCAGGTCAGGCCTACTACCCTACAGGCGACAGACCGGGAGACGTTTCTAATTCGCATCGGCGTCGTCATACTCCTCATCGTCCTCCTCATAGTCATCTCCAAAGTCTGGCCAAGTTAATAGCCAGGGACAAAGCCATGAGTACATTTTGGAATTGTACTCGCAAACCATCTAAGAGAAGAGTGTTCACATGCTATTTGGCTGTAGCAAGGGTGGCTTGGTTCAAGGTATAGCATGTCATACGACATCTCTATATCATAGTTTCTCTTCTCGATATAGCATGTCATACGACATCTCTATATCATAGTTTCTCTTGTCGATATAGCATGTCATACGACATCTCTATATCCTTATTAATGAAAACTTTTATAAAGCAATTAGAGGAAAAGCTCTAGGAAAGGGGGAAACTCATTGAAAACAAGATCGGCGGTCAATCAGACATGACCACCTCCAAGGCATCGGCAGTACCCTCCAAGTACTCTAAACCTTCTCCGTACCACGGCAGTACCTTCCGAGTACCCCGCCCGGCACAAACTCCGTTTTCTCAAAAACTATTTATAAAGCCAAAACCTGACATTGGGCAATGTAGTGATCTTTACAACCGTCCATGACCGAGGACTCGGCTATTAGAATAGGTTTACACTCTGCAGAGGTTGTACACTTTACCCACACCATCCGATAAATCCGCCGGGATACCACCATGGACCGTCATACACGAGTATGCGGGGTTCGGATAATCAGTCATAGCCTCCTTCTATCCACCTTAGTACAGGTGCCTGCCCTGTGGAGTTAACCTCCCCGGCAAACCCTGGTAGCCTACCTCGATCATCTAGAGTGTAGCTCCAGTGCCACGACGGGAGAACCCAAGTGTCTTCCGGCCGGATAAATTCTGAAGGATCCTGATTCACTATTTCCCATACTCTTGCGGCAACCCAGATTCCGGGATCCTACAGACCCTTATATAGTTGTGAGGCTCCCCACACTAAGGTAGATAAACTTCGGACTAAGCCCCGTCCCATACCGGGGTAATGTGGTTGCACGGGTTAATTGTTCTGCGCGACTACAAAGAAACACCAATGTCTTTTTATAAAACCACCAACTCCTTTCCTTCCATAATCCAATCCATTTGTCCCAAAATCATTTAGAAAACATTTCAGTGGAGTAGATACTACTCCAAGGTTTTCAAAACCATTTTTGAAACTTTTCCGAGAGTTTTCCCATCCTACAGTTTTTGGCTCCACTACAAGTTTTTCCGAAGACTTTGATGCTAATCATCAAGTCTCTAATATAGGGATGTTGAGTAGGTGTCAAGGTGTCATCTTTATAGATGATATCAAGTCGACTTGTGGAGCTAAGTCGTCAACTATTGCTATATAGAGGATAATAGCAATATAGAAAAGCAATGCATATTTGAAAACAGTAGTAAACAATGCATAGTGACTTAGTAGGATTCAGATATGCAACAAGTAGATGGCTTGCCTTGGTTGGCTTGTCCCTGACCTCCTTCATCTTGGTACACAAAGATCTCCCCTTCCTTCGCACACTCGTCGTTCGAATCTATCGCCGGAAAAACAACAACACACACAATAAGCATTCATGCATACATGGTTCACACCCAAGACATGCATCACACAACTCAAGCATTGAGTATCAGAAACAAACATTTTCAGATATCTGAACTAATATCTATTTTATAAAAGAATAAACTATTTTAATAATAGCAAGTAAGTTCTATTAGCAAATTAGCCCTAATCACAAACAAACCACTTGCAGGCATCATGGTCAATCAAGATATGGCATCCAGCATACTTACAGATAGCTAACAACATCATAGAACTAACATAATTGGAATCAAATCAAAATAGTAAGGGAAAGAATTAAAATGAATTTCCCAATCTCACTAATCACTAGAAGAGCAATTTAATTCCCTAAAACTTTCTGTAGGTCCTAAAATTCTACCAGAGATCATATTCGAAAGCTACTGAGATGCACAACACACCAGAGGTGGAATCAGCCAAAAATAATAATCCTATTGTGCATAATAATTAAAACAAGGCAAATCTATGTCACCACCAAAATAATTCCTGCAGGCAATAAAATACTCCTGAAATAGAAAATCCAGTTCCTACAGCTTCACATGATAGCATGGCATCACTAAAAATTGGAATCACCAATTTCATTGCACAGAACAACAGATTTGCTTTTATGAATGAAAAACAATAGATCTACACTATTTAATTACCAGATAATATTTAGAGTCCTAAAAATCAAATATGCAGTACCAGTGGCTGGATAACATTGCAAGGATCACAGGAAAATTTGAATCACAATTTTTCGAGGTCTAGAAAATTTTCTAAGCATTTTAGTTTGCACCAGTGAATAATTAACATATAATCACTCAGGGAAAAAAAGAAATGGGGCCGGATCTGGCCAGGCCTCGCCAGATCTGGGCCAGATCGGCTCAGCTGGCTCGGCGGCCAGCCCGGCGATGACCGAATCGGTACGGGGTCTCCCGTCCGTCCAATTAGAAGGCGACCGATGGCAGATCGCCGTCGTCCCCGTCACCTGCTGCATGCACGCGAGGAGAACGGCGCCGGCTAGGGTTTCGCGGGGGAGATGCTCACCGAGGTCGCCGGGGCTAGGAGAGGCTGGGAAACGGCGGCGGCTAGATCCTCGACGACCGGAGTGAGCACAGAAGTTGCATGCAGGGGTCGAAGTGCGTGCGTCCTCCTCGGGCGTCCGTGCGTCTACGGCGATGGCTTCGTCGACCTCGGCTAGTCCTGGAAGCAAAAGTGGCTGGGTGAGATCTAGGGGATGGGAGAGGATCGTCGTGAACCAGAGAGGGAGCAGAGAGAGCGGCTAGGTCGACGGCAACCTCCACCGCTGTCGTGGGTGATCTACCCAAAGCCTCGAGCTCTCCGGCGATCGACTTGCTGCGGCTTCACAACAGAGAGGGGCGCCGGTGAGAGGGGAGTGAGGTGGGAGCAAATGAGCACACTACTACAAAATAGCTTATAGCCTCCAACATATTAGTGACGGGCAAAATTATGCATGTCACTGGTAGCAGTTATCAGTGACAGGCGGTATTACGCCCGTCACTGGTAAAGGTCGGCAGGCCGGCTATACATAGTACTAGTGACGGTAAAGTTTAATTGCCCGTCACTGGTAATTTCAGATAATACCAGTGACAGGCACGGACATTCGACCGTCGCTGGTTAACCTATTACCAACGGACACTGGTATAGATCAATTACCAGTGACAGCCGTAGCGGCTGGCCTGTCACTAGTATGCAGCACCAAGGTCATTCATCTTGTTCTGTACATTACTTTGAAGTACAAATAAATTTGATTTTGAGTCGCTATAGTTTTGTTTCAAACATGGTAAATACTCAAATTTTATATAACCCCTCTTATTTCGGCCCGATTCACTCAGAAAAGAAGTAGATCTACAACTTGTACAAAACTAGTTGGTGTGTACGTGCAACATACGTCTTTGCAATACGGCAACTTTTTCGCTGTCTAAGTTTTCCATGAGTTGTTTTTGTTCGTCTCTATTAATTTTAAGTACAATAAAGTTTCTTTTCTTCATCTAACAGGTCCAATACTAATAGGATGACAATAAGAAAATCGTGCACGTGCACACTTTTCGATCAAAATAATTAGAAAACACAGAAGTCAAATCAAATCAATATACAATCTCAATCAACATAAAACCATTTATTGATTATTTCAGAGCAATCACCAAACAAAAACCAGCTGTGCTGCACAAATTTGCTCAATTCTGTAATTTGCTTACAAAGGAGAGCTTTCTCTGGTAATTACAAAATACACTGCTCATTGACTGTTTGGTTACATATGAGAGCTTCCTCCAGTAACTACAAAATAGTCTGCACATTGAATGTTTTCATAGGAGAGCTAGGATTCCTGTGCAGTGATTGCCATTGCGGATGGCCATAGGCTGGAAGCCAAGAGTATTTGCCATCACTTTTACACAACAGCATTTGCACTAATAGAACATCTAGTTGGCTTATACTATTTGCCAACCACGGCCCAGCAAAACATGCACAAACACATGTATATAGTCCTTGGGTATTGTGCTTGGTCCCAGCCCATGTTGTGCTCGTGTACACCATGAAGGCGACAGCTGCTCCTAATTGTCCCGGTGAGGCCATCGTCGGAACAACATTTGACTGTGATAGATGCATGTATCTCACCCGCTGTAGATACTACCTGCTAGCAATCCTAACATGATTTATCATCTGGTTGTAGACATTAATGAGAGCTCCCAATTAAGTTCAGTTGGATTCACAATCCAACTGATAAAATTATAATGACAATATAATGATTTATAAAATACTAACATGGAACAATATTGGCAAGTAATGCTCGTCTGCATAGCAATTGCAACCATATTTTAATTGCCGCAAGGCCAAATGGATATTTAAAACCGTACTCAGGTACAATTCATTAGTAAGTCGTGAACTTTATTTACAGTACGCATAACAAAATGAGATTGAGCTGCATTGTACATGAAACAATATTTTTCTTCTTCTTCCTAAACATGCAGATAGACGTCCCAACACTGAACCAAGGCAGGATAAATGAGCTGAGTAATGTCAGTTTCTCTAGAAGTGTGAGAAGCATCCATCTGATTTTTTTAGAAGTCTAGCCGCAATGACAAAATCAGACATGAGACATGAGACTCTTCAGTTAGACTTCAGTAAACCAGCCTAATCATCACTGATACAAACCTTTTGAGCAGATACTATGGCATTCTCTTGCTCATGAACCTCTGCATCGTTGACATTACTTGAAGGGCTGCTCTTTCTTGGACCGACACCCTCCTGAAAGTAACACCCAAATCAGATCATAACCAATCAACAATCTCAGTATCGACCAGTAAAAATTTAACATGTTGTACCTGCGGGCGAGTGTCGGAGGAAGCTGTTGCAAGGGGAGGCGTATGATTTCAGGTGGGATGGGTTTGGGACGTCCGCCTCCCATCAGGGGATTCATCCAGGTATCCCACTGTCCCTAATCCTCTTATCCCACCGATGGGAAACTTAAGCTGTCATTTGTGGGATGTCCCACCGGTCCCGAAAAAATCCCGAATACACAGGATATTAACGCGATTTGGAAAACAATCTGTACCAAGGGACGTGAGGCACAGCAGCACCTTACCGAAACACAGCAGCGGCTGCCGAGAGACGACTAGCGCCACATGCGTAGAGTGTGACCAGTGAATTGGCCACTGAGCGGGCAGTGCCGAACCCTCTCTGTGCAGCTTGCGCGTGCAACTGCTCTCCAAGATGCACACATGAAATTTCTGCACACGCTGCGATGACTGCAGCGAACGTGTACTTGTTCGGTGATGCCGCATTCGATGATGCCTCGACAGGAAGCATTTGGACGAACGCCTCGATGGCCTCCCTGGCGCGTCCAGTCTGCACGTAGGAGGATATCAGCGTCGTCCATGAGGCGACATCACTGCGCGAGCCCATGCGTCCGACGGCGGCCAGCGCACCGTCGACATCGCCACGGCGCGCGTAGAGCGTGGCCAGCGTGTTGGCGACGTAGGGCGTGGCATCGACGCCAAGCTTGGCACAGAGCGCGTGCACCTCGCGCCCTCGCGAGAGCAGACTCGCGTCCTCTGCGCACGCGGTAACCGCAGCCGCGCATGAGTGGGAGTCGCAGGACACGCTGCTGGAGGCGCGCATCTCAGCGAAGCGGCGGAGCGCATCGTGGCGACGGCCCGCCCGGGACAGCGCGCCGACGAGCGCGGTCCAGGAGACCACTTCTTTTTCCAGCATTTCGTCGAACATCCTGAGCGCTGGGGCGAGGCGTCCGGCCTTGGCGTAGACGTCGGCCAGCACAGTGGCGACGTAGACGGAGGTGACGGCTGAGTACCGGAGGCGTCAGGCCAGGACCAGATGAGGGGGACGCGGGCGGGGAGGAGCCGAGGGGCCAATCCGGGCCGGGGTCCTCGGGTTCAGCGCGACGCTCGGGCCTGCGGCACTTCTGCCGGTCGGCGAAGACCTGAGTTGGCGACGGATCCGCCCCGGAGTCTAGCTCGACATCGCAACCCGAGTCAGACTCAGATGCGATTTCTTCGCCATAAAAGTCGATCGACCCCCCGTTGGCAGTACGCAATAGCCAAGCTGGAACTTGGACTCCCTCGATCGGGGCGACGTCGAATTTCGCTTAGCACACAATCGAATTCGGCGAGGCCGAATTTGGCCTAGCACAAGATCGAGCTGAAGGCTAGTTCGGCGACGCCAGAGAGAAGGCTCTACAAGGTCTTTTTTCGGCCACCATCGTTTACGCTGTGATATATATACTGTCCCGGGAATCATCGTCTTAACTCAATATATTGTCCCGGTTTCTTTTTTGAGATTATATTGTCCCGGTTTCATTAGATCATTCAGTAGTCTCATCGGTCACCACGCTAGATGTTTCTCTCTATTTTCCCTGAAGTATAGTCTGTTTGAGACGTGATGGCCATAATTTTGATTTTGCCTTTCCTCTTCATAAACGTGTCATGTGTTTATTTTATATTTAGTTGCAGTTGCTTTTTTTTAGAGAACCTGAGTTCTAATGAACTTAATTTGCATCTATTGTAGGGATGGATCGAAATTGGATGTACACGGAGGATCGCATGACACAAAGTTTCCATAATCATGTGAATGAATTTCTTGACGTCGCGGAGAGAGACGTGTTGCGGAAGGGCGGCACAAAGATATGTTGTCCGTGCAGTTCTTGTGAGAATTTAATGTTATTTGAAAGAAAATCCGGGTCATTGCACATGCACCTGATGCGTTGGGGTTTCATGAAAGATTATACAAGGTGGACAAGTCATGGGGAGGAGGCTAAGGTTGTTGCCGATGATGATGGGTTAGATGACGAGGCGCGTCATGAAGATTCAACCGAAGAAGATATGGGAGAACCCGGTGATTTTGGACATGATCCAGAGGAAGGAGATTCAGATGATTTGGCCAAAATGGTCAACGACCCTCATGTGCAAGAGCAGGTTGTGAAAGACGCACAGAACGATAGAGCGGGTGACAGAGAGTGGGCCAAGCTGCAGACGCTAGTGAAAGATTCAGAAACTCCCTTGTATCCCGGTTGCGATCCCGAGTACACGCGCCTATCAGTGACGCTCGAACTTCTAAGGTTGAAGGCGGTCCACAACGACACAGACGGAAGCCTTGATGATAAATTGGACTATCTTAGTAAGCTCTTGCCGAAGGGGAACGTGTTACCTAGGAGTTGCGATGAGGCCAAGAAAATTGTGTGCCCTCTTGGATTGGAGGTGATCAGATACCATGCTTGTGCAAATGATTGCATCATTTATCGTGGGGATTACGAGAAGCTAAACAAGTGTCCAGAGTGCAATGCATCTCGGTTCAAGCGGGGAAGGAGCCAACACATAGAATCCGTGGAAAAATTGATGAGCGGTGCTCCTGCAAAGGTTGTATGGTACCTTCCAGTCATTCCCCGTTTGAAGCGTTTATTCGCAAACAAGAAGGAGGCAAAGCTATTGCGTTGGCATGCTGAGGGACGAAAAAATGATGGTGTGATGAGACACCCTGCAGATGCTTGCCAGTGGAAAGCAATCGACGATGCATTCCCCTCATTTGGAGGTGACCCCAGGAACATCAGATTCGGTATGAGTACAGATGGAATCAACCCTTTCGGTAACATGAGCAGCAGACACAGCACTTGGCCAGTTGTTATGTGGATGTACAACCTTCCACCATGGCTATGTCTTAAGCGGAAGTACATACACCTATCTTTGCTCATTCAAGGCCCAAAGCAACCTGGGAATGATCTCAACATGTATGAGAAACTATTGTATGAAGAGTTGGAGACACTATGGGCAGGGGTCGAGGTATGGGACGCTTATGAAGAAAATAGCTTTAACATGAAAGGTTTGCTGCTCACAACAGTCCAGGACTATCCAGCCTTAGGATATCAATCTTGCCAGTGTGTCCATGGATACAACGGATGTGTGCAGTGCATGGATGATACAACAAGTCGTCGCTTACCGGGCTCTCAAAAAATCGTGTACATGGGACATCGAAGATGGCTTCTTGAGGATGACCCATGGAGACAAGAGGAAGAGAAGTTTGACAATACAGTTGAGATCCGGCCAAAACCACGTAAGAGGAGCGGGGGAGAAATATTAGAACTATTGAACTCCTGGGACGAGTGTCCTAAGGCGGGAAAGAAACAAAAGAAGGTAAAGCCATTGGAAGGCGTGTTGAAAACAAAATCTGTATTCTGGGACTTGGAATACTGGCCATATCTTGACACACGACATTGCATAGATGTCATGCATGTCGAAAAGAATGTGTGTGAGAGCTTGCTTGGTCTATTGCTCCACTTGCCAGACAAGACAAAAGATGGGCCGAAGGCAAGAGCGGACTTGGAAAATCTCGGGATACGAAGAGAACTATGGGCAAGAGATGAGAAGAGCAGTGAAGGAAAGGGTGTTACAAAAATCAAGACCGAGTGTCCTGCCGCTTGTTACACTCTAAGTAAGGCGGAACTCGACAAATTTTTCAAGTGCCTTGAAAGTGTAAAGGTTACTTCTGGCTACTCAGCAAACATACAAAGACATCTTGACATGAAGAACCACAAACTAATAGGTATGAAGTCACATGACTGCCATGTTATGATCACACAGATACTTCCGGTTGCAATAAGGGGACTTATGGAGCCATGGGTTCGGAAGACAGTGTTGGACCTATGTAACTTTTTTGACACTATCTCTCAAAAGTCGATTACGAAGAAGCGATGCAATGAATTGCAAGCAGAAATCATTATCATACTATGCGAGTTGGAGATGTACTTCCCTCCCTCATTCTTCGACATCATGGTGCATCTCATGATCCATATAGTCCCGGAGATAATCGACCTTGGCCCCGTGTTTCTACATAACATGTATGCATTGGAAAGGTTCAACGGGATCGTGAAGCGCTTTGTTCGCAACAGGTCCCATCCAGATGGAAGCATCATCCAAGGTTTTCTATCGGAGGAGTGCGTTGAGTTTTGCACGGATTACATGAAAGTAGACAAACCTATTGGTGTGCCTACTAATCGGCACGTTGGCAGGCTTGGTGGTGAGGGTCACCGCCGCGGAAAGAAGGATCTACATGTGCACAATGATGCAATCAATCGATCGGATGACTATGACCGAGCACACTTTGTGGTGTTGCAGCACACCTCGGTGGTCCAGCCTTATGTTCGTATGCACATGAAAATGTTGCGAGAGAAGAACCCAAAAAAGAACAATGCCACGCTTATGAAAGAGCACAACACAAACTTTGCAAAGTGGCTGAAAAACTACTTTGAGGAAAACCCATGTTCAAAGGATGACGAGAAAGCATTTGATGTGTATAATTTGGCACAAGGTCCCATGATCAATGTCGTGACATATCAAGCATATGACATCAATGGATACACATTCTATACAGAGGCACAAGACCAGAAAAGTGTATACCAGAACAGTGGTGTGATGATGGATGCACTAACTGGGAAGAAAAAGGATAGATACTACGGCAGGATCGAAGAGATATGGGAGTTGGACTACACCATCTCTGTAATCCCCATGTTTCGAGTTAGGTGGGCTGAAAAAATCAACACCGACGACGACAATTTCACTACCATGGTCATACCGCCACCGACACCTATTGAGGAGAGAAATGTGAAAGCCATAAGTGCTAGAAAGGAGCCATGGGTATTAGCTAAACAGGTTGCACAATGCTTCTATATAACTGACCCACAGGCGCCAAGCCGTGTAGTCATGAGAAGAGGGAAAAGGAGTATCGTCGGGGTGGATGGTGTCGTCGATGAAGAGGATTATAACCAATTTGATGACCCAGATACAGATGATGACGATGAAGCTACCCAAGTCTCTGGACCTACTAGAAGGGATCGAACTACATTATCTGTCACACGTCCCTTCAAGAGGCGCAGTCACTCTGAGGGGCTAACATATACCAGGAAGAAAATTAAGACTACTGTAGAGAAGATTGTGGGCGATGACGAAACCGAAATGTAATTAATTGTGATGACGAAACCGATCTACATTATGTATGTTAATGATTTTTTAATATATATGTGTATCAAATATCTAGGGGGACTAGTAAAGTAACTCGTGCGAGACAGGGCAAATAATTCCCGCTAAAATTTGGCTCAATATTTTCCTTTTCCACCAAATCTAAAGGGTAGAAAAAAACAAAAACTAAGAACACCGGGAAAAGGAGGGTTTTCTGCTGCGTGTCGACGGCGTTCCAGATCAAGGCGTCGAGGTACCTTTTCGCCGATCTCCTTTTCCCCGACCCCTAGTGGAGGCGCCCTACGGCGGCGTCAACGCCGTCTTTGCTGGGAATATCCTCACCGCCTCCTGCTCCCGTTCGAATCCACAGCACATCACCCGCCGCGCCACCTCCCCCTCGGGGAACTTCCTCCTCTCATCGGACAACAAGGGCCACGGGCTGGCTATAGGCCAACCTCCGCCGCCGCGCCGCCGCGCCGTCCTCCACCGTATCTCCTTCAAGAAACCCCCTCTGCCGTCCGCTTCCCCTCCGGAGGGCGCCCCGTCCCCATGTTGCAAAATCTGAAATTCCTAATCTTCCTCTCCATTTTGCAGGTCCGTTCCAGTTCATTGTAGAAGATCTGCACCAATTAATCAATTCAAGTCGTCGCTGTCTGCTGCTCCCGGCGACCGTCTTGGTCAATTTGTTCCGTCGTCTCCGTCGCTGGCCGGCCATGTGCTCTTCAATTGGTCAGTCCCCAGTTGTTTTGAAACGTTTTGTTCATAGCAAATTCTGAAGTAGTGTGCCTGGTTGGATTCTAAAAGGATCTGGTTTTCCAACCTTTATTAGTATGCAGTTTGGATTAAAGTTTAGGCGTCACATCTGTCTCTCAATTTGTTGGGCTCGTAATTGGTATTAGGGTCAGCAGCACTTGGAATACCAGTACGGGTGTTTACCAGATACACTGAATCCTTAGGCGAGCTTCCCAGATCCTTAGGCGAGCTTCCCAGATCCATTGGAGATAAATTTTGCTGCGTCCGTGCACTGACTCTCCGGACGCGGCATTGCACAGCGAACTCGCTCGCGTCGTTGAATTCAGAACTACATAGATAACTGAGATGACATAATATGGATAGATACATTTGTGTGTAATTCAGCTGGAAAAGATAGCGACCACATAATGTTAAAGACTATCTGAGAGCTAATTTTGTTTAAGGAGCAGAAAAATCCCATATAGTGCAGTATAAATCAATTCTGTTGTGGCAAATACAAGAATTACTGTCTTTAGAAAAAACAATGATAAGCGGTGCTGTCACAACAAACTGAAAGGGATGGTATAAATTTAATTATCAAGATATATGCTTGCAACCAAAGCCAATTAAGTAGCTATATGCTTGCACTTTTTAACAGTATACACAAATTAAGTAGCTATTTTATTTGACTTTCAGAGTTCACCTCTAAGACAAACAGAAGAATCAGTATGCTCTCTCTTTCCGTGAAGAACTTGTTTACTAATATTCCATTGCTATCTCACTAGCTCTGTAGATTTGCTTGAAGCGCTGATCTGCTACCTGGTTTGCCAAGCTAGCTGGTTTGAGTTGGTAATAACTGATAAGTGATCTAAACGCCGAATTTTGCACATATGAACGGTAAGATCAATTTTCTGTGATTGCATATAGTATGAGCAATTAAATATTTAAGTTGGCAAGTGTCTCAGTAATGAAGCATTACAAAAAATTTATAGGAACGGAAGAATCTTCTGACAGCTACGACTCGTCTACCGATGATTCCAATGATTCCGGTTCATCTCCTGCTTCTGAAAATGAAGAAGGTACCGCACAGGAAACTAAATCACAAGAACACCCATCGAAGGAAAAAAGGGTCCGCAAGCCTAGGAAACCGAACAAGTTGACCAATGATACCTACAGAATTACTAAAATCGATGGTAGAGGAGTTCCTGTCAGTCCTCTCAAGCATGCCAAGGGTTTCAGTAATGCCATAGGCTGCATCGTTCGTGAAACTGTCAAGATCACATGCACAGACCTAAGGGGAAAAGATAAGGAGAACCTGAGAGAATTGCTCTTCAGCAGGCTCTTCAACCGGTATACCTTTGAAAATGATGAAATGAAAAGTCAGGTTCAGAATAAAGCACTAGGCACGATGACAAAAGCCTTGAATACATGGCGAAACACGGCTAACAAAATGAAGGACAAAGATTTTGAGGAAGTGATCAAGAAGAAATGGCCACACATAGAAGAGGAGGATTGGAAACAGTTCCTTGCAAGTCACTCAGATGATGATTTCAAGAAGAAGAGCGATTGGGGGAAGGAATTGCGGGAGAAGAACAAACTGAACCACAAACTAGGCACCCGTGGTTATTTAGGGAAGAAGCCAAAATGGGCGAAGGAGGACGCAACTGCAATAGCAGCTGGGAAAGAACCCCCTTTTTCCTACATCGAGGAAGGTCGAGGAAGGGATTTTGTGAGGGCCCGTGCATCTTATGACCCTGTGACGGGAGAACCGGTCTTCAAATCCATTAAACTCGTGGAGGTGCACGATAAGCTCATGGTAAGCTTCAAATTTTAGACAATGTTTATTACACTGTAATAAAACGAATTCAGTATTGTCTTAGTTTATTCACTTAATTTTACATCTTTGAACGCTGTATGTACGTGCCATCCGTGTGTGCTAACATACACTTAATGAAGTGTACTCTAATAGCAGTTGTTTCACATATAACATTGTTCCCAGTTATCTCTTTCTGAAGCATCCTTCGTACAACCATAGAACTATTATGCAGAAATATTCTTGTATTCTCAGGTTAACCGGTATTTTGAGAAGAATCACAGTTTGGTCATTAATACTGCTGCCTTTTCTCAGTTTGAGAGTTGTATATTGCTTTCATATATATATCGAACACTTGGAAACTAACTTAAATCAAACTTGATGCAGAAACAAACTCAAACTCAAACTCAGGCATCCCAAGACTTAGTTGATTGCGAAAGGTGGGAGGATCCTCTTGGAAAGGCTCTTGGCGGGGTGGAGCATCGAGGCCGTGTGAGAGGCGTGGGGAATGGGGCTCCTTGGAAGGTATTTTTGCCTGAAGATAAGGACATTGGCCTCCAGAGGAGGAGAGCCAGATCCACTGCCCGCATGCACATTGAATTCAACCAGCGGGTTGCGGCGGTTGCCGAGCAGGTTGCCGCGGAGACAGTGAGGCGTATGTTGGCAGAACAAGGACATCAACCCATGCTCCCGAATACCAATCTGTCGATCCCTGGTGATGCGCATACACAGTCAAATACCAACTTGTCGATCCCTCATAGAACACATACACAATCACCCGATATTGGTGGGCATATCAGTACCAACGTGTCTGTCTCGCGCATCCCAGCGGGGTCGCTGAATCCTATAGACGCCATTACTGTAAGTATAAATAAAATCGTATCAACAACAATATATTAGTCCTTTGTAATCTGAAATTCATTGTTGCAACTTATGTCTCATAGGACCTTACTCCCTGCCATCTTTTGGCACCCATGATGGATGGGAAAATGGTGACGGTTGCACACGGGCGAGTGCATCCAGTGACCAAGGAGAACAAGCTGCATTGTGTGGATTTACCACCAGACATGGCAAAGGTTGATGTGAACAAGGTGCTTGAACCCTTTGTGGATTTGGATATTGATGACCGCCACCCCGAGCCAGGTTGCAACAAACTAGGACAGTGCAAGGGGTATGTCATGAAGTGGCCAAAGGATGCGATAAAGTTGGTGGGGAAATCAACTAGCACAACACCACAGTACTCGAGCAAGGCAACCACCCCAGCAAATGAAGTGGGTATTTGCGCTCCTCTAACATTTGAGGACCTGGATGGCGCTGTAGGCGAGGAGGATGACATGGACCAAGACCAAGGGGTAGGGTCCAATTCTTATGTGGCCCCCAAGCATGGTGCCGCAAAAAAAAGGAACTCTCCTGATGAGGCGACATCTCCAGAACCGCAACATGTACGAAGGAAGAAGAAGAAAGAAAAGCTTGGCAAAAAGGAGCATAGGTTAAAAAAATCATTGTCCTACGGATCAACGAACGCAGAAGGAGAGCGAGAAAGTGGTAAATGGCGGAAACATCATATCCACGGTGAGCACTTGGTTCCAGGGGATGAGTTTGCAAGCCTTTCTGTTGATATGAAGATTCTGCACCAGAATATAAGAGAGCTAGAAAATCATAAAGACCATGCCTCACATTACACGGCCAGGGTTCCAGTGGATTACGACCACTTTGTGACCAAATATCCTGCAGACAAGTTCTACCTGGAGTTTCCGGAGATCTTTAGATTGTTCAACCTAGATTTGCTTGAGTCCTCCCTTGTCAGGCTATGGGCGCTGTACCTAGTTAGAGAGACCAGACAGAAAAAAGAACTTGCTGATGTCGGAATCGCTGATCCTTATCACATGCACGACAACAATCTAAGCTCCAAGGAAGGTTGTGAGATTATTTTGAAGGAGTGCATCTTCCCTGCATTGCAAAAAAGCAAGGACAAGAAATACATACTAGTGCCCTACAATCCAACGTAAGTCTATACTTCTGTACTACTTTATTACCTACTGTTATTTGTACAACAAGTTATGCCATTTAATTGAATCTGGTACGCTGCGTTTGCATATAACATATAATCTTGTTTAGCCACTTTAATCACAAAACTGTACTTGCATTCTGTGCTTGTCAGCATTGACGCCTGGTGGTTCTGAATTCTCATTCTTTCATTCCATGATTGTCAGCATTGACGCCTGCTGCTTTGCAAAATGCAGACTAATCTGTACTTGCATGCTATCGGTTCATGCTTGTGCAATTGTGATTTCTTTGCTTCTACTGAAGAATAGATGTTAAGTACTCAAAAGTGTCAGCTCTACAATATCTCTTTCTACTGTTGTGATGTTTATTCGCTGAGTCATATAGAATTTGCTCCTCCTGTGATGTTTATTCGCTGAGTCATATAGAATTTGAGTCTATAATATTTACTAATAATAGGAATGCACATGTTTAGGAACCATTAATCTTAACTTGTTTTATATAAATTGAACTGATCAAATGTATATATATGTATGTCTAATTACTAACATTGGCCTTCCATAACACTTACGGACCTTGGCAGAGTACTACCTAATCACAGTTCTTCATGCATGTATATGCTTTCAGACATATATGTCACCTTTGATGTAGGTCCTAGCAGACAACATGTGCTAATAGTGTAATGGGCTATAAATAAATTTAGCATTTAATTGTGCATATGCTTATGCTTGTGTTCTGGTTGCATATTGCTGTCGGTTATTTCTCACCAATTACTTGATACATATCAGAGTACCATGGCTGCAGTAAAACTGAGCACAGTTGGTGCTTTGCAGGTAATAAATTTGACTGACAAAAGGACCATTTGTTTCACTTCTACAATTGTCACATATTTTACTGGGCATTTGCCACGTATTTAGTTCTCCCTAATATTATTTGCTAGTTCTTTCGTGCCTCTAGGGAAGATAATATTCTGCAATTTCCGCTCAGGTTATGCTCCTTGTACAAAAACTCGCACCTTTGAAACTATAGTTGCAGGTTGGTTGCGTACATGTTTGTCTCAGGTTAACACGTGGGATCTAAATTGTACTAAAACCACCATGGATTTCCATTTGTGTATTGGATATGTGCGTCTTTGATTTTTTGATTTGCTTGCTTTGAAAAGTGAAAAACGAGTAATTCCGTTGCATGGATGTTTGCTTCTAATCACTGCTCGCAATCTGGAACTGTACCAGTGGTACGAATGGTACTGGTCATACAGGAGAGAAGGTATCGCAGTATCGCACCTGGCGTCTGTAAGGAGCTAGTCGTCGTCAGATCGCCTGCTGTGCAGGGTAGGACAGGACGGTAGGTTGAGGCAAGCGTGCCGGTGAACTAAGATTGTTGCTTCAGTTCATCAAGCTTAATCTAGCATAAACACCTATAGTCATACTATGTCTTAATTAAATCAGATTTCTTACATTTCAATCCAGTTTATGACTTTGCACTGAACTTGGGTTGTTTGTTATTGGCGAATGATTGATGAACTAAGATTGTTCGCATGTTTGTGCAGGGGTCATTGGGTTCTGATAATTCTCATGGTGAAGGAATGCAAGGCTTTTTACTTGGATTCACTTAAAAATAAGGTAAAAAGGGATTACACAGTGTTGTCACGGATTCTCGATGATGCTCTATTTGAACATGCTTACAAAGGTGGAAATGTGCCAAAAAAGGTAAAGGTCCTTTACGTTTTAAGCATTATACAGATGTTAGTTGCACACAGCAGCAGGATAGTGTGTCATGTGGCTACCACCTCTGCTACCACATGGACATATTTGTGAGGTCACAGAAGAATTTAAACAAAGGTGTAGATATTCAATTGTTTGGTACTCATCTGGAGTCAAATCCATTTGAAAGAAAGAAAGAGTTTACACGCATCTAGGATATTTTTTCAAGAATTATCAACACAGAGGTCGCCTCAGAATCTGGGTTATTCTATGGTGGTAATGACTCGCCGGAGGTTCACGATTCACGCACAAAGGCAACTGCAACCCAATTGATCAAGCATGCAGGACGATCACCGAATGAGGTATGCCACCATTCGTTGTGCCAGTTATATTGAGCCCAGCAAAATATTCTCTACAAGGTTGCTGCTTTATATTGTGATTTAGTGTTGTACCAGTTATATTGAGCCCAGCAAAATATTCTCTACAAGGTTGCTGCTTTATATTGTCATTTAGTACTGAGCATGTTAGAACCTTGTGATGGACAAATCCATCTTAATGTTCCGTAAATTCTTGCTAGTTTATCTGAATTTAAGCATTTTGTTATATGATATCTGAACCTTGTGATGGACATATCTTGTACAACACCACGGCTAGAAAGGAAGTCGGTGAAACCTAGCTTACATGTATAGTGCGATTCTTTTCAGAATATCTAAACTTGGATATGATAATAATCATTAGCAGAAGATGTACATTTGCTACCAAGCAAAATTTTTGCATGCACCCATGTGTATACAGATTACATCCATATCTCCATTAGAACAATTGGATTGTTTCAGATCAACGGCAGAAAGTGAACCAATTCAGGGACAAGAATAACCTGCTCGCATGCTATGCTATTCGATGCTCCCAGGTAGAAGACTAACACGAGAATGATAAATGGATCTTCCTGACAATATTTCCCTGTTTACTTCTTTGAGTACCACAGCAAAAGCAAAGTAGCAGTAAGAATATCTCGTAGGTGTTAATTTTTGTAGATGGTTGGACTTTCGTTATCTTGTGTAATTACCATTTGAGTTTTGTCTTATAGTATTGAAACTTAAAGCTATCATACATGCAGCACCAAAATTAACTATTACTGAATAAGTGAAACTGTTGTATTTTTCGTCCAATGCAGATGTAAACTTATATGATGTCTGATTGCCGCTAAACGCATGTTGGTCTTCTACCTAAGTCCGTGGCCGCTCCATGTCAACATTTGTTTGGGATGTGATATTTCTGGGTAGCAGATGGTGCTGATGACTCCTGGGAAGATGATGGCGGAAGCATTGACGGTTTTACATGTTATACAAGAGTCGGATGATTTTAATTTGAGGTGTTGGTTCTTCTTAAATAACAACAAATTTGTTTTGGAATATTGTCCTATATTCCAGTTTGTACTACTTATTATCATATTGTGTTATCCATGAGTATCTATGCTTCTGCTCATAGCGTTCTGGATGTGCAAATGGAATATTTTTAATTTCTTAAAATGCTTTTTTTTTATTCCTAAAATATTTATCAGTGACGGGCCTAACTACCAAATAACCAAACGCCTGTCACTGATAACATAAAAAATGCACTGCCGTGGCAACAACGTAGTGACAGGCAGAAATAAAAGGCCGTCACTGCTATATTAATACCAGTGACGGGCACTTGCCCGTCACTGGTAACGCCTTACCAGTGACTAGTTACCAGTGACGGGCACCATGCCCGTCACTGGTGGGCATTTTGAGCCTGTCACTGGTAAGCTTTTCTGCAGTAGTGGCAGCAGCGGAGGGGAACAGGAAGGCTCAGGGGTTTTTATACGGCTGCGGTGAGCTCGGATCACGGTGGACTCGAGCGGATGCAATTGGACACGCTGGGCGGTGCTCTAGGGCGGCGTTGTGCGCTGGGTCCAGTGGCGTAGGTGTTACTGTCGGTGGCGTAGCGGTTCGGTCGGGCCTGTCTCGGTTTCAGCTCGGGTGCGTCTGAACTCGAGCTCGCCTGGGTTGATCCGCTCGGTCAGGGGGCAAGGCGCGGGTGGCGTTGCATCGGGTGGTCAGTGTCATGCACAGTCGTGTGCAATGTGGTGCAGGAGGAGTGCTGGGCGTGCGGGAACGCGTTGCATGCTCTGCGCGCGCTGGGCAGCTAGATCGTGTCGGCTGGCGTGGTCTGGGGTGGCGTGCACGGTGAGGCTCAGGCGGGTCTGGCTCAGGGAATTGGTCGTCGAGGCCGACACGGGGCTGGTGGCGAGGTGACGGGCCAGGGGATGGTCGGTGCGGCTCTGCCCCAGTTGGGCGCCCACGGTGGCCATGGCGACGGTTGCAGGGGCGGAGGGGTAGGGCTGGGTAGTCTCTGCGGCGTGGGGTCGGGCTAGGGTTTCTGCAGGGTGGCGCACGCCCGTTGGGGGTTTACGGCGGTGGGGGTGATCGAAGAGAAGGGAGAGGGAAAAGAGTCTGGCAAGGGCCTCGGGCTCCTCCTCTCCCCCTCGATGCCAACTGAATACGACAAGGAGAAAATTTTCTCCAAGATCCTATGACTCCAGAGAGGGAGATTCACAGCAGACCCTTTCCCTCCCCTTGGTTGGCTTAAGAAGAAGAAAGAGAGAGAGAAGAGAAAATTTTGTAGACTAGGGTTGTCATGGCCGAATTCAAATTTTGAATTTGAATTAAATCAGACTAGGTTTGAATTTGTTTTGCCTAGATTGGTTTCCAGGGGTACCAAATGTGATCAAGAGCTCATGGCCGGAGTTTGAAAATTTTAGAGTCATAAGAGGTAGGATTTTGGAGAAGTCCCTATTTTCAAATAAAGAAGCAAAAGAAAAGAGAAATAAAAGAAAAGATAATGTGATCAAGCAAAGAATTCCATGCTAGGGTTTTTGGCGCACACAAGCTGAGTCTAGGCTCACTAATTCATGCATAAAATCATAACACTAAATTTTAGTTCCTAGTGCACAAGTGTTTAAAAAGAAAACATGGCATAATTCCCACATACACATTCACATGAAATCATGCACATACACACACATAAAATTATGCACATGCATTCACATGAAATCACACATGATGTCACACAAGCACCTTACTTAGCAAAAGTTTTTAAGTCACCCAAGATAAAGTACTTAAACAAGGTCTTAATTTGCTATGCAAAAAAGTAGGGTGTTACAGCGGCGCTCTGCCATATTTGAATGACTAGAAGCGCCCCGGCCCGATTCCTTCAATGGGGATGCGACTATTTATGAGGTGGACTCGATCTGGACTGCGATTTGTGTTGCGCCACCATGGTCAACGTTATGTTCAATTTCAACAAATGTGTTCAATGTTCATGAGCTGGGAAGCAATCAAACCATTACTGCCTTAGACTTTATGCTTGATGTAACCGAAAGCATGCAGCCAGATAGTTTGTTATTCAAAATCCGTCAAACATCAAACCGATCCGTGCTTAGCAAAATCATGGCACCACTCAGATCGGGACTCAAATTCTTCAAATTGGGTCGACGGAGTCCATGTCCGGTGTCCTCATGGCCGGCTCGCCGGCGCGTCGCCACCTCCGCCCCTGCCCTAGGTCTGTTGGAGGCTGCCTCAGCGTATCTCCTCCGCCTCCCCCATCCCCATCGCCCATCATCGGAACGCCTGGAGTGGGTGGCCGCCTCTAGGTACAGGGGTCCCATCGGGATGAACTGGTCTACTCTCTGTTCAAATAATTAACAAGGTGTTCTCCGCAAAACAAAGTTCGTGTATTAAATTTTGCCGGACGTGCTAGGTAAGTTGGGGAGTTTTATGCAAAATGTAACACAACTGGGGAGCTAACATGTGGGTACTGCGAGTGCCATGTCGACAAATACGTCGTGTTCCTAGCACCAGTGACCGTAGATGAACTTTCATGCGTATTTATTTACCGTAAATTGGTATTCTTTAAGTACGATGATCAAACTAAACCTCACAGACAAGTTCGAGTCATAGTTTTAAAAAGGGAAAATTTGCTATAGGACACTGTTATTTTTTGGCGTTTGCCGAAACACACTGCTCAATTGTGTCTTTGCCAGGTACCATTACAATTTTGTGACACATTTGCTAGAACACACCACAATGCCAGTTTTTGGCAATGCGGTGTGTTCTGGCAAAGACACAATTGAGCAGTGTGTTTTGGCAAACGACACAAAATAACGGTGTCCTGTAGCAAATTTTCCCTTTAAAAAATCGGACCAGTTCACTGGTTGAACTGGAAAAAACAGAAACCAACGACCTTAACGGTGTCCTGTAGCAAATTTTCCCTTTAAAAAATCGGACCAGTTCACTGGTTGAACTCGAAAAAACAGAAACCAACGACCTCATTGATCTGTTAAGCGCACTCGACCGCACCCGCCACTCAACCGGGAAATGCCAGTCAAACCGTGGTCTAACCGCCGGTTTCACTCAATAAACCTGATTCCGATCCGACCAGTTCAGGGTTCGAAAAATAATTGCGGAGCCAGCAAGTTTCGAACCCAAAATCTGGCAAGTAAGTACGTAGGGTCTATAAGAAGGGCGTGACCACCGGAGCTAGGTTTAGTTGTTGTACTCTGAGGAGATAAATTCCTTTTGTATGCTAGTTACACGGTAGTAATAGAAAAAAGGGATGGATTGCTTCTTTAGCTTTAGCATTGATGCGATATCTATACACGTTGTCCCTATATTCGACATGGCTGCTACCTAAGCTGTTCTGCTCAGCCGCTGCTCATTTAGTTATATGAATTATTTATATAAAATTTTATGGCTAGAATATTTTTGCATATATAATTAGTAATAATTTATTTTAGTATTTACAAGTAGAATATATTATTTCATATCTTAAAAAACCAAACAGTGAACCGGTGAATCACTTGTCCAACCACTAAAAACCTGAACCATGAGCCTCGCCGGTTTAGTCGCCGGTCCGATTTATTAAACTATGGTTCGAGTACCCATCATGTATTTTACTCTAGCTAGATTTATACAGTTCAAGAAGATAGTTGCCTTTTCGTGGAGAAATCTAACAGGAGATATTGATAATGAGAAGGTGGCACTTAATTACCAAACCACAAATATCGGTAAATAAGAGTGTGACACTTGGCGCAACCTTCCTTCGCCAAGGTTGGTCTTTTTAACTATCCTGCTATTTTACATTTTTTTTAGGGAATACTATTTTACATTAAAATATATCTTCCCTCGGGATAAAATCATATTAAAAATTTTGGGCCAAGTTCGATATTTTGGGCCGGGCTTTATGCGGAAAAGTGAAGCTAGAGCCCGGCCCGTTCCCAAATTTTCCCAGTACACTACTACTCCATCGGCGAATCCTATTTGACACCTCAAGTGTCCGTTACCAATCAACGCATATCTCTGACGTAGATATTTTTCCGAAGCGGGCCGGCCCAATAAGATTCGATCAGTTTTTTTTTTCCAATTTCGATTTTGAACAGATTTAAATTGAAAATATGTTAAATGGAACAAATTTCAAAATCGAACAAATTTTAATAGATTTTAAATTTTCACAGATTTTCAAATTTGAACATATTTTAAATGGAACAGATTTCAAATGGGAACAAATTTTAAATGGAACAGATTTCGAATTTGAACAATTTCGAAAGTGAACAGTTTCGAATTTGAACAATTTCAAAAGTGAACAGTTCGAATTTGAACAGTTTCGAATTGGAACATTTTCGAATTTAAAACAGCCACAGCTAGCGAACCAAAAAACAGCATACGAACGAATTCATCGAAAAAAACCATACGAGCAAATTGGGCCGGCCCACCAGAATCCCGCGTCAGCGTCCGCGCCGTAACGGACGCTAAAGGCGCTGAATAGGGGATCCCTACTCCATCTTCCTCGTGGGACTAGTACTGGGAAAGCCTGGCAGGTGGTACCTGGATTCCCAAACCAACTGCCATCTATCTTCCTCGCCGGACGGTGGGATACTCCCGCACCCCCGCTTCACCCACCGGCCACGCGCCCGCCGAGCTCTGTAGTATACGCAGCAGCTACCATGGACAGGATGCGGGACGCCCTGGAGCGGGCCAAGATGCTGGTCGGCATGGAGGTCCACGAGGAGGCCGCGCTGCCGCCGCCCGAGGAGCAGTCCTTCTTCGACGACATCAACCGGCACTGCACCCTCAACACCACCCAGGCAATACGCCGCCGCCTCCTCCTCCTTCTCCTCTCCCGCTCGCCTTCCTGCGGTCGCTAACTCTCGGATCCGAGGCGTCTGCGCCCAGATCTGCCCGCGAGCGGATTATTGACCAGGATGATGCTAACCAGCGACTTCTTGGCGACTGACAAGCCACGAATTGTAGTATAGGTTAGGTCGCGGTAGAACCCTACGAACAATGCGGCTATGCTGTTTACCAGATCAGGGTTAATCGCTCTAGGCCTCTAGCTGAGCATATGCAAGAAAAGCTCGAGATTCGTGAGCGGCTCGAGATCGACTCGTTTTTTAGCTCGACTCAAAAATAAATAAGCCGAGTATGAGTGTCTTATATAGCTTGATTGGAAGATGATTTGATCTTGGGCTCAACGCTCGCTTGATTTAGCTCGACAGCTTGGAAAAATATTATCATGTATAATAATTTGTTATATATTAAAATAAAATAGAAAAAATGATTACCTTATATGTTGTGGATGGGATTTATTCCTTCTAAGTTGGATGAGGTTTGATTAAGTGAATATGGAAGTTTTATTTATTTTTTCTATATGTTCTAGCTGGTATTTTTGTTCCTTTTTATATGCAAGCAATATTGAGAATGTATTATTTTTCTTAGCTCGAGATCGACTCGAGATCGTTACAAGCTGAGTAGGAACCAACTTTTACAGTTTGACCTTCAACTTGACTCGGTATGAGCTCGCTCGAATTTTAGTATGAGCTGAGCTGAGCCAATTCTAATTCGCTCGAACTCGACTTGTTTACAGCCTAAATTGTGAACCTGAAATTTGGTTTTATTTGTGCAGCGGCTGTATGGTTTTGCGATATGCTTGGCTGCTGGTCTGACATGCACTTTCCTGGTGAGTTTATCTGCCCTATCAGCAATCTCGTGCGCCCTTTCCTTATCGTACTTTTTGGATATGTAGCAATTTTGATGCTTCACCCTTATAGTATGCCCTTTACCTGTCGTTTGATTCATATGCTTCACACCATCACCTGCTGCTTTTGGTCACAGTTTGAGATAACATTGTGTGTGATTATGAGTGCTTATTACTACTCAAGTTTTTTTTACCAAATTTTGGCATGACCGATCAAGTAAGTGCTGGTCAGGGCAAATGTTACATAGGAGTACTTAGTACTGTTCCATAAGCTTCTTTTAGGAGAGAACCTGCTTTTAAGCCTTCTCATATTATGGTGTGTTCCCTTGTACCGTTCTGAACCTGATTCGATGAAGCATTATTGTACCACATGATGTATTAATCATGATAATCGCATTCTTGCATTACATGATACATTAGAGATAATGTCAAGTTGGGGAACATCAGATAGTGCAATATGATTCTATGTATTATGACATTTTTTCTGCAATCCTAGTTGTTACCTTCCGACCATTATATTTTAGCTGTTTTCTTCTATCATTGCAGTCAATGATTGTTTTCTTCCATCCTGTGAAATTCGGGGTTACATTCACACTTGGCAATATGATGGCGCTCGGAAGGTCTGTTGCACCATTTCTTGAATTTTTTTAATAGAATATGTGTCTCTTTTTTTCTTTTGAGAATTAGTTTGTGACCGTTATTGTTTTGATCCTGTAAAATGAGTTAGTCACATACTATGCTTCCTTGTTCTAAAATACCATGTTTTCTTCTGTTTCCTTATGTGTGGTTATGGACAACATTTCTTATTAGCAGAGAATCCCCTGACGTTTTAAATTTTGCTTTCTTCTAAGTTATATGTCTCCATAACCAGTAAAATCAGCATGATCTTTATTTCCAGGACTTCCTTTACACTTGTCACTTAGATGTCTGGATGCAAGATCAGAACCTTCATTAACTCGATATATCACTTTGAAGAATGTGAATTTTCTAGTTTTGCAACTTCACCTAGTTATAGAAGTATATGTGCTTAATGCAATCTAACTTTGGCATAGATACAAAAAAACTTCTTTACAAGATGTTACATGATTTAGTCATGACTTCGTGAGCACCTTAATATCTAGGAAGCTACCTTACCCCTTAATGTGTATGTATGCTCTGTAACGTCCATGTATCTTCGGTAACTAGATTATCTTTTTTACATGTTTCAAAGTTTTTCTTGATGTCAGCTAATGCTGGGACCATTTGTTTGACAGTACAGCATTTCTTATAGGTCCAAAGAGACAATTTGATATGATGCTTGATTCTGTGCGCATATATGCCACTGCTATATACATTGCAAGCATCATCGTTGCTCTATTCTGCGCTCTCTTAGTAAGTAAACTGATTTGAGAAATCTGGCATATTTCATCAATTGTATGCCATGCTTATGTGTTACTTATAAAATCAACTACATCTGTGATGTTTTCTTCATAAACAGGTTCACAGTAAGGTGTTGACTCTACTTGCCATCATTTTGGAATTTGGTGCCCTTGTCTGGTAAGTTGAATATTTTTTAATGTATGATTTTTTAACAATAGGTACTATCAACATTGCATAATGCTGGTCCAGCCGCACAATCATAACTTTTCCTAGATCGAATTCTGCATAAAAAAGAACTCACTAGAAGTTATACATCTTAAAACATTAACCAATATTCACTACTATTTTCTTTATAGAAGTATTCACAGCTAAGAAATATCATAGTGTATGTCTGCATATGCCATGGCTTAAAACTTGCTGGATGCAAAACTAATGCCTAGAATAAAGAAACATGTTTATTTCTGCAAAGGGTTAAACCACATGAATTAACATTGCAGAAGTATGAGGATAGAGCGGCAATTCTGAAGATAGAGTTGTTGGTTTTTTGGTATTTGCAGGTACAGTCTAAGCTATATACCCTTTGCACGCTCAGTTGTATCAAAAGTGATGGCGTCCTGCTTCGACACCGAATTCTAGAGCAACCATCCTGATTCGATCTACCCTCGTTGCTGGATCAGTAGACATCTGTGATCTACTTCTCATTGCCGGATCAGTAGATAGTGGTGATCTACTGTGTACCTCTAACAAACTCAGTGAACTTAAGATCAGAAATCGTGTTAACCTTTTCCCCAGTGTTTCACCCCCTTCTTTCACTCATCTGTATATGGCATCTTGTTCGTTCCCTTTGGCTTATCTTGTATAATGGTCAAAATTATGTTATGATGATAACAGAATCTTGGTACTTGTTTGAAAATCCTGATTGTGAAGGGTTGCTGGTTGAGAACTAGCAGTGTCAAAAGTTTCACTGTATATCATGGCGGTGCATATGTATGGATGTCAATGCTAAATAGAAAGAAATGTCAAATGATCAAACACTATTTGAGTTTTATCTACATTTTCTCTTTGTGGATGACTAAATAAATTAGTACTATATTTTCCTCTTTCCCAAAATAAGCGACTCAGTATTATCTAGATACAGATGTATCTGGAACATTTCAATGTTTAGATACATCTATATCTAGAAAAAAATTCACTTTGGGACGGAGGGAGTATATTAAGTCGGCGCTTATTATGGTTTTAAACACCTGGTAAGTGTTGATGTTAATCAAACACTTTTGAAGAAGAGGTGGTGCATTTCTGACCCTTGCTCTCCCTCTGCAAGATGACAAGTATGATCGCTGGCTTTGGAATTATTACCCAATAGGGAAGTCTCGGTCAAGTCTGCGATCTTCTGGATTGCTTGCCATTCCCCTGCTACTGATTTGGTGGGATGTGCGGAACAAAGCAAATGTTGGAGCTGGTGTATGCTCATGGTGACAAGGAGCTCTGATGATTTTGTGAAGTACACTCGAAGGCGATGTTGATCAGCGCTGACGGAAGCCTTTATGCCGATAGTTGTGTTGGTGAATGGTGGATGGGGCTTTATGGCGCTGGCAAGCTCGATTGTGTCAAGGGTCTTCTGCATGCATGCCGAAGCTGAAGCTTGCCGGAAGGGCGTCCATACTGTGCAGGCCTGGGGAATAACTAACGAACTGGCGCTGAATGAGCAATCAAGGGTAGTGATTTCGATCTGGCGCTGAATGGGTACTGTTCAGGAAGATGAAGGCCCTTGTGTCTTTACATTTTAATTCCTTCAAAATTTCGTTTTACCTGCGGGCTTGTAATGAATTGTTGAGTCTGGATCATGCAATCCAAGCCGTATGGCCGGGCCATGCTCCTGATTTTGTACATGACGATCTCTTTTACTCTTTTATATAAGCAGAACAGCTTTGCGCTTTTAATTTGCCCTTTTACTACGATTACCAGGCATCATACAGCAGCAATTCAAACAAAGAACTGACATAATTTTGCATCTCCTTGCTCAATTTCACCCCGTTCATTTCAGTGTTCGGAGTTCCAACATCCGGCAGCCATTACAGTTATTGATTTTATATACACTTCCACAATCTTGCTACAGATAATGCAACAGCGTGAGGACAGCCGGACTGTGCTGGGGCTGGAATTAGCAATGGGCAACTGGACACTGCACATTTTTTTCTTTCTTTACAAGGTAATACTTACATTAACACAGCTAGGATCAGATTTTACAGGTTACAGTAGTGCTATGGGAACCATGAAATCACATGTTCACAGCTCTTGACGGGGAAAGATCGGTTTCCCCGTCCACTTCGGTTCCTCCTCCATCTCCCACTACCTGCGGCATTTTTAGTCCAGGATATATTAATGGCGGTAAATGGTATAGCCCTAGATATAAATTCAACAACATCACAAGGCAAACACCAAAGGCCGCGATGATTGAGGTTAGCAATTCCCACCTTTATCTGGGAGAGATAACGATCAAAAGCACCGTCACCATATAGGATCTTGGCTCCACAGCCAGGTCGGTCCAATGATCCAACTGCATCTTCATCTACAACCACTGCGTCGATTCGCTTCTCTCCAGATTTTGTATCTGGAATCTACATGGCAGTGGCAACTCAATACATTTCTGGTCTACGTACATGCCAGCTCATCGAGTCTGTGTAAGGTCAACAGAATGAATACAGAATTGTCATGGGACAAACCTCATACATGGAATCCATGAGAATATTCTCAAGGATTGTCCTTAAGCCCCGCGCACCCGTATTTTTGCACATTGCCTTCTGGGAAATTATTCTTAGTGCAGCATCCGTAAAGTGAAGCTTAACCTGAAAGCAAACGTCGAGGGAACATGAGACATGAGCTAATAAAACGTTGCATGTTTCCGATGTAAATATACTTAGAAAATAGGTTACATGTTTCCAATGCAAATATACTCACATTATTCATGCTGAACAATTTCTTGAATTGTTTGCCTAGAGCATTCTTTGGCTCGGTGAGAACCTAGCAAGATACCATTATATCAGTGACCCATTCAAAGTTCCATAACATCATACAGAGGTACATGCCTTTTCTCACAAATATGGTAAATAACAAGATCACAAGATGATCTAGGAATTGTTTTCTCCTACAGCATATAATCATGCTACCTGAACAAGTTGGTCCTCATTTAGCGCTGCCAAGCTGACAAGGATAGGAAAACGTCCAATGAACTCTGGAATGAGTCCATATGCTATAAGATCACCACTCTCAACCTGAAAACAAAGCAGTTTTACAAAATGAATACAATCACATTCTCCCTGAAACAAAGGCTTCCGGAAATATCTGGCTACTCACCGATTCCAACAAGGATGATGTCACTTGAGCGCTTGAAATACCACCAGCCCTCATGCTTGCACGGACAGGTGCCCCAAATCCAATAGAAGAATCTTGTCGCCTATTTACGAGAAAAGGGTGGGGATGCATCTTAGATGAAGACTGACAAGGAAACACCAGAGATAACAGCTTCCAAACCGGTAAAAACAATAAATACCTCTCTGATATAGTCTTCTCCAAGTCAATAAAAGCACCCCCACATATGAACAGAATGTCCTTCGTATCAATCTGTATGACAATGAAGACCACAAAATTAAGCTAGCCCCATGTTTACATACCTTAAACAAGCAATGGCCAGAAAAGTGGAGCATGGTTTAGATGGTACTATCTCCGTTCCGAAATTTAGTTTTCTAAAAAGGCTTACATTTCGGAATGGAGGTAAGAGAAGGCAATTAAAAATTGCTAGTTAAGGTGACATTTGTGGTGTAAACAGTAGTGGAGCTTTGTAAAAGCTATGAATCAGCAGACCCACAAATTTTCAAAAGAAAGCTAGGCTTGAAAATATTCATTAGTCCCAATAAGTTACTATCACCCCATGTCCTAGCTCCTGGCACCTCTACTGGCTATAAAGAAACAATATGATAAGTGTATAACGCAGCACTAGATGCAACCTGTCCCGTATGCATTCATAACAAAGTTCTCTTTTCAACTAAATACTATATGATACATGGTCACAACCTATATATTTCCATATTTTCTCTATTTCCACTATCATACAGGACATGGGAACAACAGTCATGGTGTAATTCTTCAGGCAAAATGCATAGCATGAACACTTTCTTGAGGAAGAATGCCATGTATAAATTGTGCCAAGTGCTAACAATACCTGTATATTATCACCACGAGGATGCTTCCTTGCTCCTTTCTCAGGGACATTTACTATCTAAACATATCAATATTAGAAAAATAAGATCTCCATATGTAGAGACACATCTGCGTACAAACATTTAAACTTTCGGTGTAATTGAATAGGCTAAGAGACACATGAGCTGACTGGGTCATCCGGAGGTTAATGCACATGACTCACCGTGCCTTCCAGCATTTTCAACAAAGCCTGCTGAACACCTTCACCTGATACATCTCTACTGATGTTCTGGCTCTCAGCCTGCATATTGAATGCATCAACTGATTAATGCTGTCCATACCAAGGGGAACTGTTCAATGGAAAGCTAATCAGGACAGACCTTTTTAGTTATCTTATCAACTTCATCAATATACACCATCCCTTGTTGTGCTGCTTGCACATTAAAATCCGCCACCTAGTTAATGTCCAAATATAACACCCATGGTTCACTTTCAAAAACAAAATATTAAGATTTCAGAGAAACAAAAGGTCCTATTTTTCAAAATATGTGGAGTCAAAACCATACCGTAAGTAACTTGTATAATATAGATTCTACATCTTCTCCTACATACCCTGCCTGCAGGGAGTTGGAAATTTAAGCCTTAATGTCAGAACAAAATGGTCTTGGTTGTGTACATACATCTCTATGAGCTTCTGCTCTTCTTCATAACGTAAGTATCATCGAATAGCTAACACTTGCCTGGGTCAATGTTGTTGCATCAGCAATTACAAATGGCACATTCACGAACCGAGCTAATGTCTTTGCAAGTAAAGTTTTACCTGTGAAACAAATGAAGCAACCAAACATAATACTACTGAGCGCCCTCTCTTTTTATAGTTCATCCAACATAGAAGAAACCAAAATTGAATGTGTTCCAATCACACTGACTGTGATTAGTCGCAAATGTTACCTGAACCAGTAGGCCCCATTAACAGTACATTGCTTTTCTCTAGTTCGACATTGTCTTCAGCATCAACTTCTCCATCAGAACCCATATCTGCTCCAGACCTAATGTTTTAGCTTATATACCACATAATTAGTCACTGAATGATATGCATCAACTCTAAGTTCTGCAGGTGCAGTAACAAAAATCCTCAAGTCATTTTGTAAATGAAGGGAAAAATTGAGGCGGTATAATGAAACTGACCCTTTCTGTACAGATTGATGGTATATACGTTTATAGTGGTTGTATACTGCGACAGATAGCACCTGCAAATTTAAATGGTAAGTACTTGAGCCTATCATAGTGGTTGACTGTTGAGTAAACACTACACTGAGCAGGAGTACTTGAGCTTATATGCGGATTAGAATAAATAAAATATCTAGGTGAAACTTTTGCTAATCTCTGCTCATGGCTAACACAACTTAAAAGTGAGAAAGCAACATTTATAGTCTGATTGGTGAAATCTCATCAAAACTATATGTACCATATTTTGTGTATGGAACAGTGGAACGTATTCCATATTTTGGTTAGATGAAAGAGATCAAGGGAAGGTGCACACAAATTAAGGTTGATTGAAGGTGAAATCATCAAGGCTCTTCAGTACTTTTGTAGAAAACTTTTGCACTGGCAGATACCAGATAGGCAGGAGCCATGGGCCATGTCTCTCGCAGAATGCAAGATCTCCGGTTTTCTATCACTAAAAGACATGTTGCTATTTTATTTTATAGTGCTCGCCAACTTCCAAGCACGGTTATTCATCTCCACATTAGATCTTACGAAAAGAGACTACTGACTTCTTGTTTTACATTTGCACCATACGAGCCATCCTGTGTACACCCCTCACTTCTTTCTATTCTCTTCTCTCTCTTGTCCATCAATGGTCAAAGGCAACTCTACCCCATGAGCACCTCTCTTCTTTTGTTTTGAGCATAGCAAGAAGCCAAGAACAGGTGCTAGCACGAAGCCGGGTGCAACAGTTTGACTGGAATTAATAGTTTCTTGTCATTTATTGTTTCTAAATTTTCAGTGGTAAGTCTCTATGTTATCAACACATAATGGGTGCATTAGTCAGTACTTTGCTAGTCTCCTAACTTAAAATTTCCAGTCACACACTTAATTGGTGTGTGTGAGGTGAGATTAAAAGACCAATGGGTCTTGTCAGGCAAGCATATCCTATTACGCCAAATAGACCATAGGCTCAGCCTATACATCGAACAAGCTAAAAGGGCATAGGTAATAAGTACTAGGTATAATCCCACAGTATGGATCGGCATCGATACTGTGAACTTCTCTAAAAGCGGTGCATCGAAGCAAAGCTTAATAAAGTTTCTTCCATTATTAGTTTATCACTCAATGTACGTCAAACATGATAAATCTCTACTTTAAATCCTTAAATTCAGATGGATCTAGATATTGAAGGAAGAACACTTTCATACTTTCATGGCGTTACAAGTTTCAAACAGAAGAACAAGCTTTTCTCACAAACAACACAACTAGCGTAATTAAAATCAACTTAGTGATGGCAATATTCACTCCCAATCCCAGTAATGCTGCATGTACATAACTCGGCATTAAAGACCTATAACATTTGTATTCAGCGTTAAAAAAAACTACTGTAACAATTCGCAGGAGCTAACCAAAAACAACTTCAAAATGCCATCTCTAACATGAACAGTAACTAAAACAAGTGCGCGAGCACACACGGATAGCAACAATTAATGAGATTAGAATAATCACCTTCTTTGCTCTGTCTTGCCCAATCACATACTTATCGAGCCCCTTGGAAATCTCCTTGGGCGTCGGAAAATCCTTCCCAAGGTTGGAGCCGCCCCATCCTTCCTTCCCCCCTCCCTCCTCGCCCCCAGCGCCAGCAGCTCCTCCCCCGCCACCGCCGCCGGCTACGCGGACGACGTTAAGGTTTGGGTGGAACGGCGGCCCTGGGGGCACGTGCACGGCGACGCCACTCCCATCCCCGTCATCACGCGAAGAGGAGCTCGCGCAGATGGTCTCATACGAGGATGGGTCCCTGACCCTTATCCCGTCCATGGGGAGGTCAGCCCGGAGGCGGCCGATCTCCACGAAGGTTCCCTGAAGGGGCACGAGGAGGTTGGGGCGGAAGAAGTAGGCGCTGCGGCAGTTGGGGCAGAGGTTAAGCGCCTGGTAACCACCGGCGCCCGCGGGCGCGGCGGGGGGAGGGGCGCGGTGAGAGAAGAGGATGTCCATGTGCTTGGAGCAGCGCGGGCAGTGCGCCTCCGCGCGGATGCGGCGCGGCTCGGGATCGTCGGTGGAGGACGAGGAGGAGGAGCCGCCCCCCGAGGAGGAAGAGGGGCCCTCCCACTTGCGCCGATCCTGGAGGAGCCGGTGCGGCGGCGCGGCGGCAGGGGAGCACTCGGCTGCGGTGAGGGTGGAGGCGGCGCGCGTGGCTGCGCCGGCGAGGCGCCTCCACCGGAGCAGGCCAGACATGGCGGAGGCGGGGACGGAGCTGCGGATTTGGGGAGTCGAGAGAGAGAGAGAGAAACAGAGGGAGAAAGAGAGAGTGTGTTCAGTTGCGGGTGTGGTTAGCGAATTTCTGCGTTGTTTCTCTCGTTTGTTTGTGAGTTTTTTTTTACGTGGTGGGGGCCTGGGGAGGTGGATACGTGGATTCCGGGACGGCGAGCATGGAATCTTGGGATCGGATAAGGGACGTGCCTATAGTAGTTTATTAGTACTCCTAGTTATTTTTCTTTCCACTTTCCTACTTTCCTGCTCTGTCTGTTCGGAAATTGTAAGAGCATCTCCACTCACACGCCCAACAAGATCCCCGGTAGGCGATTTTTTCATCCGGACGGTGTAAATTGGCCCAGTCGTGCCTCCGTATCCTCGTTTTCGCCCGGATCTGGACCTTCATCCATCCGACGAGCCCAGGCCATCCCCGGCCTTCCGGGGAGCGCTCGGGGACTCCGGACGAAAAAAACTGGCGCGAAAAGGCGGGGAAAATTTGCACGCGTTCCCGCGGGTCGTGTGGCCCCGACCTGTCGGCGAGAGTGGGCGGTCGTCGTCCTCATCGTCTCGTCTTCCGCGCATCGTCTTCTCCGCACGCATCGTCTTCCGTGCGCTGTAAAGGTTACCGCCGATGGCCGGCCAGCCACGCGGCGAGAAGAATTAATGCCAGCGTGGCTATATAACGCGGCCTACCGCGTCTGGCCGGCCACATTCGCCAGCCATCTTCCCCATTCGACCAGAGCACGTCGCCCACTCGCCCACTCGCCCACTCGAGCTCGAGAGCAATGGCGAACCAGTCCGACGACAGCGGCGCGGCGAACAACGGCTTCGGCCGCCGCTCCCTCCACCAATGGGAGGGCCGGCTCCTCCACGCCGCCGGCTACATGGCGCCGTCGGACTTCCGGGCGCCCGGAGGTTGGCGCCTGAGCGCCGGCGGCATCCCCATCCCGCCGCCGCCGACGGGAGCGGCGCTGGACGCCGCCATCGACGAGGTGCTCGAGACGATGAGCGACGAACAGCACGCCGATCCGCGCTTCTACCCGGACAACCGGGAGGCGTGGACGGCGTTCTTCCGCCGGCGATACGAGCGGGAGCTGGCGGCCTACGACGGGCCGCCCCCTCCTCCGGTGCGCAACAACGCCGCCGGGCGCCGCCGATGGTGGAGCGCGCCGGGGAGGACGCTGGAGTTCGTCCTCCAGCACATCGAGGACGGGAACGACCCCGTCCTCGAGATGCCGCCAGCGCCGCGGCCGACGGTCTCCCGCCGCCGCGGGAGCAGCTGGATGCCACGCCGGATGGCAGCGTCCGGCTCGTCCGGGACGGCGTCGTCCGGGATGGCGTCGTCCGGGACGGCGTCGTCCGGGTCGGCGACTAGGTCCGGCTCACTGTCCTCGGCATCGACGCCGAGGACAGTGAAGAGGGAGCCGGCGACCGCGCCTGGCCGCAATAGCGGCGCCCTCGTCATCCACGAGGGAGGGGCGCGCACCGCGTCGCCGCCGCGCCGTCGCAAGGCGACGAAGAAGGACACCGCGCACAAGGCCACGTCCGAGCTCGCCGAGGCGGAGGCGAGGCGCGCCGAGGAGGCGGCGACGGAGGAGGCGATCCAGCGATCCAGCGCTCCCTCCGCGACGTCGTCCCCGCCGAGAACACCATGCCGCTCGACGCGGCACTGGAGTGGTCTCGGCGGGAGTGGAAGCGGGAGGAGCGGGAGTAGCAGCGGCGGCTGCTGGACCTCGCCGCCGCCCAGCGTCGCCCCGCAGCCGCGACTCTTCCTCGTCGCGGCGCGCCGCCCGTCGTCAAGCTGGAGGAATCCAACGACGACGAACTCTACCGCCCAACGCCGCCTCGTTTCGGCGACGCTGGGCAGGGCTCCAGCCGCCAGGCGCCGCCGCCGCAGGACGACGACTCCGACGACGACAGCGGCGACTACACCCATTTCTACCGCCATTTCGGCATGTAGAACGGGTGTTTTAGTTTAGGTTTCGGCCGAATTCGAATATATTACGAATTCGGCCTATATATGTAAAATTTCTATATATTTCGCCCTATTAATATAAATATCTATAAATTTCCTCAAATTTCGCCGAACTTTGACCGTTTTTTGTCGTACTGAGTTTGAATTCAAAAATTCCCCTGGGCTCGCCGCTGGAAACATGGGCCTCCCCAGGCCGAAATTTACATCCATCCGGCGCTAAATAGCGCCAGATTTCGGCCTGGGGGCCTTCAACGGCTGGAGATGCTCTAAGCTAGAGTAAAATCCATCACACCTGTTTGAATCTGTCGGCCAGAATCATTTTTTGATTATTCGTAAGTGAGAATACTTCCTCCATCCTAAATTACATGCGTTCTAGATTCAGTGGAAATTAAACTTTGTAAATTTTAACTAATTGTATAAAAAAATATAAATATTTATAGTATCTATACCTAATAATAAAATACGCAAGGGTTCCATGGTTTGGTTCTCCCGTCAGACGTTTTGCAAAAAAGCCCTCCATAATTCTGAGAATCAATCCGTAGTCCAGTCTTTAGTCAACCCTGACTCACTTGGTCTTCTTCCTCGCTTGTCCCGACGGAGACGAACGGCAGCACTCCCGCCCCTACCGCAGACCAGGAGCGCGTGCGGGCAGCCGGCGGCGTGCAGGAACTCGGGCGGTGCCGCAGACCAGGAGCGCGTGCGGGCGGACGACGGCTTGCGGACGCGGACGGCCGGCGGCGTGCGTGAGCTTGGGTGGTTCCAGGCGGGCGCGACGCGGTCGGCGGCGTGCGGGCGGTCGGCGGCGTGCGGATGCGAACGACGGTGTGGCCGGCGCTCGGGTGGCAGGGAGGTTCCATGTGGGCGCGAGCGGCTGTGCGGGCGTAGACGGGGCGCCCATCCCTTCCCTGCCGCAGACCAGTCGACTCCGGTAGCGAGTGATCGGGCGGCAAGGCGGTTCTAGGCGTGTGGTCACGAACGGAGCGGGGCGTGGCCGTCGCCCCTCCATTCCCGTCTCCTCCTCCATGTGTTGGATCCGGCTTGTCAGAGTCTACTGTCGGCGTCCCTATGCCACGGCGCACGGACTCCCCTGGTGTCGGAGCGCACCAAGGTCCTCCTCCCTGCGATGGCGGCGGCCAAGGTCGACGTCGTCCTCTGTAGTCCCTTGCGCGGCCGGTGATCGGGTCGTGCTGCCGGTGTCCTGTTTCGCGGCGCACTGAGTCCCCTGGTGCCGGAGCGCACCAAGGTCCTCCTCCCTGTGGCGGCGGCCAAGGTCGGCGTCGTCCTCTGCAGTCCCATGCGCGGCCGGTGAACAGACCGACGAGAAATCTACTCCTACCCAAAATCCGCTCAGAGCACGCGTCCATGGGGATCCCAACATGGATAGGAACTCTATTCCCACGTGAATTTCGCTCAGAACATGGGGATCCTGTTTGTAACCTTCCACTTCTGTTATTCAGAGGTGCGCTGCTGCGTGTCCAGGGTCAGTGTCGCCTCCATCGCCCTACTGGTGCTCAGTGTATTAGCGGGTGAGCGCCTGTTAGGTACATACTCACCTGGTATGACTAACCCAAAGCATGGGGCCTACCTGATCCTATCTGTGTCATCGTCGTCGTCCTCTTCACGCGCTTCCGCGTACTCTCCATGTCATTTGTATGTCAGCCGCAACCCGTCCAGCGTCCTCTCCATGTCGTCCACGGTCGAGAGCCGCTAGCCCGAGCGCCGATCAAGTGTTGCGTGTCGAGAACGGGTGGGTTTGGCTTGGAGGAGTGGTATTGTGTTCAACATGGACCTGCAGCGGACCAGGGTGCCGAGGACGGCCGAGGATAGTGGTGGTGTCCAAGATAATCGTGTACATCGGGGATAGGGCCGGGAGAGCGAGGATCAAGTGCTCTGATTCTCCATCAAAAGCTAGGTGTTCCTACGAGGCTAAGAGTCGCCTCCTTGCGTTTTAGAGGACACAAGTTCTACTGCTGCCTCCTTCTGTTTCACCGCCATATGCTTTTGATGCACTGGTCAAGGAGATAGCTTCCAAATAACGTCGTGGAGAAAATACGTTGGCGGGGTAGATGAATTAATCAGCTCTAGATGTCCAGAGCGAACACGAAGGCAATGCCAGAATAAAAGGTTGCACACGAGAGTTGTCTTAGCAGTTTCTCGATACCTCTACACCAAGGCCGCTCGAAAACATGCACCCAGCTGGAGAATAACTTCCGCAGAGATGCGTGACGCACCCATGAAAGCAGCGGCAACACGAAGAGCGGATATACGCGCAGGGGCGGGCCCAAAATTTTATGTATGGGTATTCAAAATTTTATTGTATGAATTTTCTTAATAAAAAATTAGAGTGTAAATTAATGAACTTTATATGTGCTTGAGAAACCCTCACAATGAACGATACTTGTGCTTGAGACATACTTTGTATGAGTTTATACTAAATAAAAATATCAAATATTTAACTTTGTACAAATTTCTAACTAATGAACTTAACATGAAAATATAAGAGTAGAAAAAACACTATATGAGCTTTCTATAACAAAAATTCATGCAAAAAAGATTACTTTTAAAATTAAGAACAAAATGCAAACATGGGGGTTTGAACTCTAGACCAACCAACATAGCTGCTTCTTCAAAACCACTTGAGCTACTTAATCCCTTTGTAATAGTTGGATAGTCTGCTCTAATAATACATTACATTGAACATTAATATACATGTATATTTCAAAATATTTGGGTATTCAACTGAATACCCTTGAATTGAAGTGGGCCCGCCCCTGCATACGCGTCCACCGCTGTCGCTGAACGGGTGGCCCAGATGGCGTGCTCGCTAGAGAAGATACTTTTTTGCGAATGAAATTAGATTAATATAAAAAGTATAGTAAAAAGAGAAACATAATAATAATATACAATAGTACATTAGATAAAATCAAATTGAAATATAATTATAGAATTTTAAACTAATAGTATAAATCAACTAAAAATATAATAAAAATAAAGATTGAATAACCATAATTGTAAATAAAATACAAGAAACAAATAGTTTACATGAATTCAATGGTTCTTCTTGTTAATTTTTAACGTTTTATAATCAATGAGCTCGGTTGGGCGACACCAAATATAGATAATATTCAATTTTTTCCCACCATCATAACGTGCAATTAAAATCTGGGGATGGAGCATGCATCAAACTAAAATTACAATGGGTGTGCCGACCGTCATTATAAGTTTGCGCTATTGCAAGTCAATGAAGTCATGAATAGGAGGATATGATCACATTCGTCGATGATGCCACAAACAAGAAGTGTCATCAAGGATGGTACGCTGGAGTTCCCGGTGCAACGCACGGGCATTTTTCCTAGTAATATAAAATAGATATTGTTAAAATCATAAAAAAAGTATTTTTTACATTATAGAATTTTATAGTTTTACCAATATTCTTGGTTAAACTTTATCTAATTTAACTTTGACTAAATCTACAATGTAGGATAAATAAGGACAGGGGGAATACAATTATACAATCCTTCATGGTCCTGACATCATGCACTATATATGTTCAAAGCGAACCATAAGCTCCTATGAGTCGACTCACCACATAGTGAGCACAGACTCACTCGTATCTCCATTACTTACTTCCTCCGTTAGGAATTACCCTGCATTCTGTGTTTGATTAAAGTCAAAAAAATTAAAATTTGACCAAACATATTGGTAAAACTATTAATAACTATGAAACCAAATACATGCAATATGAAAATATATTTTATGACAATTCTAATGATGGTTATTTTATATTATAAATATTAATTATTTTTCTTATACGCTTACTCAAAGTTTATAAAGTTTGACTTTGATTAAACCCAGAATGCAGGGTAATTCTTGACAGAGGGAATATAAAAGAGCAAACTATAATTCTTCTAAAGCCACCTAAAATGGTGTACACGGAATAACACGAAGCGTCCGATCTAATCAGCTTAATGAAATCTGAGAGTCTATATTAGTCTGATGGTCCGCCACATGATTAAACAGCTGAGATCAAATGTTCAGCTGGTCCGCCCCCATGGACTCCACTCGGAATTCCTGCCCCGATCCGATCAAGACGTCCCACATATCCCCAAATCTCTATCAATAAAGCGGCGACGGTTCGTACGTTGGTACGTCATGGTCATTTTGCATTTTGGCCCCTATAAAATAGATAAATCAACCCGCAGTCCTACTTTCCCTGAATACATGAAGTAATTTTACAGTTTACCCCAAATCCCTTCTCAGCCTATTCCTTCCTCTGGTTCTCGATCCATGCGATGGTGACCGGCGGAGAAGCGGCGCTCGGTGGGAGGAAAGGCTAGCGAGGCGGCCCTAGAGGGGAGGGATTGGTACAAGGACTTTGAACGCTACACTATGGCGCTCAAGATCGATCCATCCCTGGTTTCCACTCCGTTTATGCCGAGGCCGACTCGATTTGGGAGGATTTCCGACCTCGGCGTTTGGCGCGGCGGCGCAGGGCGGCTTCCTGCCCTCATCCACGGCGTTCGGGCCAAGAAAAAGGCCGGAGCGGCTCCTCAAGCCCCTCCTATTCCTTGCAGGCCACCGACGTGTGTGGCCCCTTCGCCCACCAGGTGTTCGACAGTATTCTCTGCCCGGGGATGTCTCACCTTTTGATCACTTCTTATACTCAATCATTCTGTTGCTGTTGAAATACTCAATCTTCTTATCTCTGTTGCAAGCATGAAGCTATGTGGCACTGCGGTGTACAAATTCTGGCGGGAACCAGATTCCACCGCCAGCGCGGCGTCCTATCTAGCTGCCCAGGCCACCCCCACGCGCCGCCTCCCTATGCAGGTGTTTGCCAACACGCCGTCAGACGCCCGCATGGCCGCCATGGCATCGTCACGCAGCTCCTTGCACCCAGGTGAAGTGGAGTTATAGCTATAAACTGACCCATGTTTACTGCTATCCTGTCAGTCAGGTTACTCTTAATTCATTGCGTGTGGAGATGCACATCCTGGACGGCTGCTTGCCGTTCTTGGGTTTTGACGAATCTAAAGATGTGTGTGCCTTCCATCCCTCGATGTCATCGTGCTTCTCTCGTCAGGCAATGCTGCCCAAATCCGTGTTTCCGGTGTGCCAATACATGGAGTCGGGCATGATGTTAAAAGGTGGCTATGAACCTGCACAAGACGGAGAGGATAATGCTCACTTAGTCTAATATGCACGGTTACATGGAAGCTGAGCTTTTACATGACCAGGCGGCTAAAGGTCTGAACCATATTTCAATCGGGAAGATCCTGATATACACATAGTGTACATAAGTGTTTTTGGTGATTTTTAATTTATACGTCAAAATGTCATGTTCTTATGAGGAAAGAAGTAAATACATGATCTAATCCGAATGTTCAGTACCTCTTTTAACAAGTTTGACTCTGGAAAATAAACATAAGATTTGTTTATTTTGATTGATCTGTGCAAGAAAACTATGGAGACCTACCTTCAAACTGTATGCAAGTGTAATTTACCATCCTCAGGTTATAATTATGGACCTGCCATATGAAATGAAGATTGAAGAACTACATGTCATTAAGTTCGGTTTAATCTGAGACCATACGGCATATGCCATATAGGTTTAAATTTGTTCAGACGTAGCAACGCACGAGCATTTTGCCTGTCGTCCCTGCTATGTCGCCGTCCACATCACCAGGCTTGCTTAGAGGTCACTCGAGCCACACTTTAGCTGGCTAAGTGTTGATTCATCTCTCTTCAGGATTAAATGGTAAGAAAATTTCTTAGAGCTTCTGTTTAATGATGCTTCATTGATCATGTTATGAACTTAGTATTTATGTCTCTGCGAATTTTTGTAGACCATGTCTTTTCCCCGAGTATCAAATGGACTATGGCTCTTTTCTGCATGAAGAAAAACTTAAGAGTGACGGGTCAAACTTTCCTGATTGGTACCAGTGTCTGAGGACGGTCGTCATACAAAATAATATGCTCCATTTCCCAACTTCCAATTGCATCCCTGGTAAGGAAACCAAAAATTAGGTTCTGGACAATTGCTTTAATCCTCAAGCATGCGCCATGAGATTTATCATTCAGTAGTGCTGGATACTGCAATACTCCAATCAGTTTTCAGGTCTGACAGGAGTACAACTCTACTTCTCGCTGTAGAAGTACGCTGTCCCCACACGCGACCTCGAGCTCACGCCGGTTCTGTGGAGTCTGATGCACAACGAGCTGGTCCGCCTCACATCGGTGACGGCGCTGCTGTTTGGGAGCCGTTCTCTGGCTTAGGTGGTGCCAATCGTAGGCTGCATTGGCGGTTCATCTCCATGAGCTTATATTCCAGGCATGGCGTTCTCAAACTCTGAATCAATTCAGTGATGGACTGATGGCTAAAGCTCTGAATCGATTCACTGAAGTTCTTCAGATGCATCATATTTATCATCCTAATTCAGTCAAGCTTGGGGCGGCTATGCTGGTATAGGTTTCACCATGATTTCAGAGTATATTATGAAATCTCAAGTTATATCATTTCTGAATTTCTTCTGATGTATAACCTGTTCGTTTGTAGTTCATACTTCTTATATTTCATTATATTTCAGTTGGTAACGGGGCAAGATTGCTGCTATATTCTTTGGCATTTACACAACGCAAAGTCTTTTAGTAAGTCTACAACACAATTCATTTTTTCTATGTTTAATGAGGGACCAAAATTAACTGTATGCTTTTCTGGATGATGCCATTGAAATGTTTTTATTAAAATCTGTCATATTTTGTTCCCTTTGATCGGAAATAAGTGTCGATGGCTTAGTACAAAGTTTGTAATGAGTTAGTATAAAATTATCGGACACTTATTTCTAATTGGAAGGCCCGTCGCAACGCACGGGCATTCAACTAGTTATGGAACAAAACGGAAACCGTTCCCTGAATTCCATCTTTTCCTCGCTGAGTTCTCCAATTCTCCGTGTAACAATGTATCCCGTCGCCGCACCCCATCATCCTCCTGAATCTCGACGACATTCATCGTCGTCCGCCCAGGCGCCTCGCCCGCGGTGCCATCCGCCTGCGTGCCTCCTCCCTGATGCCGCCCGAGTCGAAGGCAGGAGAGGCGGAGAGCTGGAGAGAAGCGTTTTGTCACTACGTCTAGAGTGGGAGGGGCATGGAGACCAATGCTGCGCCCGTTGCGCCTTGCGGGTGAGAAGCGCCATGTCGACAAGCAGCCTAAATTTCTCTCTAAAGTAGCTTAATTCTGGTTTCATATCCTACGTCCAACCTACAGCCATGTCAAACCAGATTGCACCTTCACTGTCGTCGCTAGAGACAGGCCGAGCGACCTCTTCAGTCTTCACCTACCAGACAGTATGTAAGGACGTTAACTGCCGCCTGCTCAACTTCGCCTGGCTAGCTCTCCTAGACCGGACGCTAAGGTGCGATTATGCTCCTCTTTTCTCCTTTGAAGTATTGTATAACACCATGGCACAAGGTGTATGAAGCAATAAGGGCGTTATGGCTGTGTTAACGATGCAGGTGGGATGAGCCTTCCCTCCAATCCTGCCTCCCATCCCGCCAGCGGATTCCGATTATCCCATCCCATTGTATCCCGTTTTATGCTGGCACGATAAGCGATTTTGTTCCAACCTTCCGTTTGTACCGTGCCAGCGTACAGGTACAGCCGTACATGCCTCCGGGAAGAGCTCGCTCGAGCGGACGAGAATCTAATCACGCAGCATCGAGCTAGTTTAATTCGTATCGGCAGTTTAGCTAATGGGTCCCACGGGATGCATGCGTCCCGGTTCCTATGCTCCCGCTTAGTCCCGTTGACTCCCGCTGGGCGGAATAATCGGGAGGCGGGAGTTCCGTTCCCGCACCGCTTGCATCATTAGCTGTGTATGGCTATCATGCATTCATGCTTCTATTTTTTTGATTTAGAGTCGGAATGCACTTTGCTTTAATTCAGAAATTGGATATTTAAGTGGTAGCACTTGTAAATTATATGTCATTGCAAATAATTATTGCTAAGCCAAGAATAAAGATCTGTTTTTGTAATATTGGGCCCTGGATTTTGCTATGTCAACATGCAGTCTTGTTATTCTAACTTGAATCGGATGCATCTTCATGTCGATCAGGGAATCTGAAGACCTAATGAGCACATCGGCAGAAACTACTTGGTTGAAGTTAGTATGCCCGTTTGTCTTATAGGTTTTCTATGGCTACTGTACTTGATCACTGCAATCTGGTATCACCACTATTATCTTCATATGTTAAGGAAAGAATGATTTGCTGTTGAAATTGCAGTCGTCGCAGTTTTAATATCCGCAAGAGATGGTGCGGCCAAGTAACCACTGATAACAAGGTCACCACCTCACACTAGTGGAAAACCGGCTTTTGGTCAGGCATCTTTAGTCCCGACCGTTATCTGGGCCGGGACTAAAGGCCTGGCCACGTCGCCCCAAAATTCGCTTACGCGTACGGCATCTTTAGTCCCGGCCCATTACAACCCTTTAGTCCCGGTTTGAGATACAAACCGGGACTAAGGCCGACTTCTTTTAGGCTTATGCTTCTCCATAAGCCGGCTTATAGAAAACTGTGGGGAGAAACCGTGGTGGGGAGAAGCTCCTAGAAACCTCAGTGAAGACTTCTTTTGGGCTTCTAAAATTTTAGCTTGTATGATGTGTTGAGTTGTGAAATGTCTGTAATGTCCCTAAATTATATATGTGTCACAAATAAGTGATGATACCTCATATACAGTAGTATTTAGTGTAAAATGAGCTAGACATAATTCAAGATAATAATAGAACCGAGGTGTCAGTATAATACAGTACATGCCAAAATAAAAGGAAATGACTTTGAGTTTTTGAAATTACAAAAAAAATAACTTGCAAATAAACATTTATTGACCAAGAACAATATTCATGACCAGTACAAGTTCATGCCAAATAAAATAGGGATGTGACAATACAAATGGCAAACTTGCAAATATTGCTGAATTAACCATGAATCATACTTGCAAACAGAGGAAATCAAACATTCAGAGGCACTCATGCATTCATAATTTCACGTGAATCATATACTTGCAAACAGAAAAATTAACCATGAATTAAACTTGCAAACAGGCGCTAATTGCATTCACAGTTCCACGTCCAGGGAACATTACAGAAATATTTAACATGAAGCATACATGCAAACAGAGGCTTGATAGAGGAGGTGAAAGGATGAGGTGAGGTCGCGTCAGCGGCCTCGGGAGAACGGCGGCGGCAGCGGCCAGTACAGGGAATTCAAGGCAGAGAGACGGCTGCTGCGCGGGGTGTCGGCGCCCTCGGGAGAACGGCGGCAGCGGCCAGTGCAGGGAATTGAAGGCGGAGAGGCGGCTTCTGCGCGGGGCGTCGGTGGCCTCGGGAGAACGGCGGCGGCGGAGCACCTGCGGCGGCGGTGGGGCAGCTGTGGCGGCGGCGGCAGGCAGAGGAACCCTAGTTTTCTCTAGTCACGAACGGGTACGAGAGCAAGCGAGGAGAGAGCGACTCATTTTTCTTTTTTTCAGGGAACGGTTCGATTGGGACTTGCGGAGTGGCATGGCAGTAATATGGAAGCAACGGCCAGGGTAAATTCACATACCGTTTCGGATTTTAACCCAGAAGCTCGGGAAACGCTAGGGAATCGCCTCCAGACCAGATTCTGGAATTGCACTACGCGAGAGCTTCGCGGTGGGAAGAAGCTCGTTCGAAGCCTCATAGTTCTTTTCGGCTTGAGCGGTTCACGACCTCGAAGCCCACCTAGAAGCTGAAAAGAAGTCCCCCTAAAGGGCTATGTGGTTAGCGGCCCGTATGTGCACCCCCTTTAGTCCCGGTTTGTGTCTCAAATTGGGACTAAAGGGTTCTGCCTATATATATGGCCGCAGCCCCTCTCCCCTCTCCCTTGTTTTTTTCTTGGATGGAGGAGTGTGGATTTGTGCTAGTTTTGTATTTTATTCCTATGGACTAGAGGTGTTTGTGGAAATGTGTGTTAGAGCGATGTCACTTAAGTTCACCAAACACAACTACGATATGAGGTGCCCGAGCCACGCTTAAGCCTCTTCCTCTTTATTTCCACTTGTTCTAAAAGGTTAGCTACTATTTTCTCGTTTAGACCGTGCGGTACTAATTTTAGGATCGTGATTGCGTTTGATATACTGTTGTATGACGCAGATGAGCCATCCATGGATGTACGGTGATCGACGCCACAACCGCTTACAGAGAAGGCGTGCATTCTTTTCGAGATGCGGCCAAGGCGAACAAGCATGGTGGTGGCTTTATGTTTTGTCCATGTGTTGAATGTCGGAATGAGAAGGATCACACTTCCTCAAGAGTCATTCAGAGCCACCTGCTTTGGTCCGGTTTTATGAGACGGGGTAGTTGTAGACCAAAAGTACGGCATGACAACAGTGGATCTCAATAATCTTGTGTACATGGACGAACCATTCGTCCTAGCCATTCAAAAAACGAGAAAAAGAAATCAGCAAAAGAAGACATCGTCCGATGAGCCAAAGCGCCACATAGTTCTTTTAGGGAAAAGAAACATTGTGGGAGTAGATGACAAGACAGACATGTCAGTAGATTATAATAAGTTTCATGAAATTCCGCCCTTCAAAGTGAAAACTGACCCAAGCATCCTACTGAATGATGAAGATTCTCCATGGCTACGACCCAGAAGAAAACAGAAATAATAGATAGGAATGTTGGTGCAATAATGTATTAAACCTTTTATATAATACATGTATGGAATGTACTAAACCTTTATTTAAGGAGCATGTGTGTTAATAATGAACTGACTCTCAATTAGCAATTATTGATTCATAAGGGAGAGGTAGTATTGCAATTTGAAAGAAAGAGATGTCGCCTAGAGGGGGGTGAATAGGTGTTTTAAAAACTATTACGGAATTGGCTTGAAGGAATGCAGAATTAAACTAATGTTTATTTTCTTCAAGCACAAAACCTAAATATGCTAGGCTCAACTAAGTGCAACAACAACAACTAGAGATAAGCAAGATAGCACAAGATATATTTCACAAGTGATAAACAAGATATAAGTACTTCAAGCACGAAGGCTATCACAAGGAAATAAACTCAGGTATAGAGATAACCGAGGCACGCGGAGATGAAGATGTATCTCGATGTTCACTTACATAAAGTAAGCTAATCACCGTTGGAGAGATGCGGGAAACCATGAAGGCCCCCGAACGCTATGAAGGCTCACCTTCTTCTCTGAGTCCCCCACGAAGCTAGGGACCCCTTCTTATGGTTAGCTTTTCCTCCATTCCAAAGATGGCAAGCTCCACAACCACTTCACAACTCCCACGAAGGGGAATCCCGGGCCTCTTCACAATCTTCCACGAAGAGGTCACCGAGGCACCAACCGCCAAGCCAACTAGGAGGTCACCCTCCAAGAGTAACAAGCTCACGGTCTCTCACTCGAACAAATCGTAATGGAGAGCTCAATACTATGCAAGGATGCAAAGCAAGAACACAAGGGGAAGTGCTCAAATCCTTCTCTCCCAAATCCCACCAAGGCAACAAATGCTATGGAGGAGTTAGAGAGGAAGAACAAGGGTGGAGGTCAACCAATGACCTCAAGATCTAGATCCAATGGGTTCCCCTCACTTAGAGGAGGAATTGATTGGTGGAGTTGTAGATCTAGATCTCCTCTTCCAAATCTCTCAAAAATATGCAAGAATCATTGGAGGGAAGAGAGAGGGAGCAAGCTCAAGAGGGACAACAATGGAGGTGAGAGAAAAGCTCAAGAACACACCAAGAACCCTAGAAAGCCATTGGGGAAGAAGCCCCTTTTATAGCAAATCGAAATAGGGCCATTGGGGGCAAAACTCGGCCAAAACCGGTCAAAAGTCGGTCTCACCGGGCTCTGCGCCGGACCGCCCGGTGCACAGCCCAGCGAGTGCCGGACCTGCGCCAAAAACGTGTTCTGGACGGGTTTCGGTGCAGCCCCGGTACGAACGCCGGACCGGACGGTGTACAGCCCGGCGCCGCCGGATTTGCACCAACTGAAAAAAATCGGAAGATGAAAACGGTCATAACTTTTGCATCCAGACTCCGTTTTTAGCAAACTTGGGCTTTTTGAAAAGCTAAGAGAAAGACCTATCCAATGAACCACATAAAGCCCAAGAATTAGTAAGAGGTAAAAAAATAAGCAGAGGTGAGAACCTCCCATAAGAAAGAACCGGTAAATCCTCCAAACCCAAAAACGCAATAAGAGATGCATATGAAATCCGTTTTCAATGAACTTGGACTTGTTGGAAAGCTAACAACAAGCTCAAGAACCTCACATAGAGAAACACCAATAAGCAACGAAGTAGGGAAGCAAATTATGCAAAGGATTGAGCTCCCTAAGATGATGTGATCAAGTTACCCAACCGAAAGCCGCTCTTGATAGTGCGGCTATCTATCCTATAACCCGGTCTCCCAACAAACACCTTGAGACCGGTAAAAGGAAAACCTAGCAAGGACAAACATTTGCCTTGCGCACCCCGCTTGATCTTGATGATGATGCTTCATGCTTCCGGCAAGCCGGAATGCTTCACTTGATCATTGTTGCTTCATGAAGACTTCCAATAAGCTCCCCCATACACCACTATGGGATACCTTCACTAAGGCATATCTTCACAATTTCATTATCACCAAATGGATGACAAGCTTCAAGCATATGATCTTCTCGAGATGCTTATCTTGAAACTTGCACTTCACAACCTTGATGACAACCACCACTTAATGTCATCTTCTCATGGGCTATATGTAAAATCACTAGTGATGCATATCCATGACACAATACCTAACCCACATAGACAACACAAACACACATATGTAATGGGTTAGTTCACAAAGCATAATTGACAAACCATACTGAAAGTGTGGATGGTCTAACCTAGAGGGGGGGGTGAATAGGTTTCTACAAATTTTACTTCTCTTTTCACTAGTTTTAGGCTTTGCGGAATATAAGTGTTAGCCTAACAACTAAGTGAGCAACCTATATGATGCAATGCAAAGTACTTCAAGCACGAAGGCTATCACAAAGGTAAAACACAAGTAAAGGGGCTCCGATAGAAATCACCGAGGCACACGGAGACGAAGATGTATCCCGATGTTCACTCTCTTGGGAGAGAGCTAGTCACCGTTGGAGAGGTGTGAATCCCCACGAAGGGTACTCAAGCGCCATGAAGGCTCACCTTCTTCTCCTTGAGCCTCCTCCACAAAGTAGGAGCCCAATCACTTGTGGTGGACCTTAGGGTGGTCTCCGAACCCTCGCAAACTTTCCACGGGGCGAATCACAAGCCGAAAGCCTCCGGGTGACCCTAGCCACCTAGGGTTTCCCACAAACCCAAGAGTAACAAGCAATACTGGATGAACACAAGGGGGAATGAAATTTGGCTTGGTGGAATCGTAGATCGTGGTCTCCTCAATCTTTCTACCAAAGGAATTTGGATTTGAGTGGGTAGAATGGGAGATCCTTCAAGAATTGAATGCTCTTTAATGGAGGAGAGAGAGAGAAGGTAAGGATATGATTTGAATGGCAACCTTATCCTCTCCAAGGTAGGTGAAGGGGTATTTATAGTCCAAGGGGAGAAAGAGCCGTTTGAAGCAGAATTCCTGCGCCCAGCCGGTGCAAAGTCGGCGGCGCCGGCCGCTGAGCCGGACCAGCCCGCGCACAGCCCGGTGGAACCGGACCTGCACCGGACAGGCCGGCGCACAGGCCGGTGACACCGGCTCCACACCGGACAGATCGGTGAAGGTGGAAGGGCGCCGGGGAGTATGCTGGGTAGCCCGGCTTTTACGCCGGACCAGAACCGAGAACCCTTCCAGAACACCAATCCGGTAAAGAACCGACGACTGTACCGGGCGGGCCGGTACAGCGCCCGGCACACCGGCCCCCACGCCGGACTGGTCGGCTTTTACGCCGGACACCAACCGAACACCCTACCAGAACAAGATTCCAGTAAGAGTCCGGTGGCAGTACCAGACAGGCCGGCGCAGGGCCCGGCACCGCCGGCCACTAATGCCAACACATGAAAACTGTCTCAAAAAAAACTTTTCTTCCCGTGAACCTTTGGCGAAGTGTGCGGCAATTATGGGTGGTAGGATGAAAAACAAAATAGGCCACCTTCCCACTGAGTTCACCGAGATTACCCCTCTTAATAGTGCGGAGTTCCTATACTCAAAAAGGTAAATAAATTAACAAAGGAACTACCGTCTCTTCGAAACAAACGGGGGGTCACACAACTCCTTCCATCACACAAAATGAGCTAAAACCTGCAAATAAGGCTAGCAAGACACATTAGATCGTCACTAGCTCGTTTGTCATTGTTAATCAAAATAAAGGTTAAGGGTAAAATACCCTTACAATCTCCCCCTTTTTGGTTAATGATGACAAACCAAGCTAGAGTTCATAACAAGTAATAAGCATGTAAGCACAAGTTTCTACATACATTAGAGCGGCTCCCCCATATTTGCACATGATTAAGTTGCGTTGGAATGCAATGTACAACATATATGTAGAGTATGGGAAGCTTCTCTAATGTAAATGGGAACAATAAGATAGTATAACAAGTGAATCAACTTGGCTAAACTATCCATGCATAAGATTAAACAAGATAGATAGGACGCATAGATAACATAGTCGCATACAATAATTTAAGCACACTTGCCCAGACGTATGGGACTTTCACATAGTTCACCTCTTAAAAATCCACACGAAGACTCCAAATGTTCTTAAAAAACATCTAAAAGCAAACACAAGCCAAGAGTAAAACATCAAAGAACGATAGCTTGTGCATTAAGAGAGGAACTCTACTCACTTCTCCCCCTTGGCATCGGAACACCAAAAAGGAAGGAGCAAGAGAGTGGCAAATGAAAGCAACTAGTCAAATGGATGAGGTGGAGACTCGGCATCCTCGGCATCTTCTTCTTCATTGCCTTCATCTTCACCTTCATCTTCACCTTCATCTTCCTGGATCTCATCTTTAGCAAAAGTCCTAGTCCGTGAGGGACGAGAACTAGGGATAGTCATTGGGTACCCTTGGAACATCTCATCATAAAGCGGAGGCATCACATAGTTTACCACGGGCACAGGGTTCAACTCCGGACCTGGAGGAGGAAAAGGATAGTTCTTGGAAGCAAAGAACTCATTCTGGCGAATCCTTGTGTCCTGAGACATCACTAAAACTTGATGTGCCACATCATTGGTGTTCTTGCACATATCCCAAAGATTCTTGAAGAACTTGGCAGCTCCACTTTTCTTGCGAGGAGCAGGTGAATGGCGAGAGCTAGAAGGCCCTGGAGACCCAAAGAGAGGGGCCGAGGGACGACGAATATGAGGATGCTCCAACCAACCTTCACTCAGCCCAAGAGTGAAAAGGGCATGCTTGGTACGCTCACCGGTATGTGCAAACTTGCCATTCACCCTGGAGTCAATGAACTTCTGAACAAAAGGGCAAAACCCCGGAGTCATACGGGAAAGCACAGACCTCTTCAGCTCACAGTAGATGAAATCACAAACATCAATCTTCCTCTGACGGCTAGGCTTGCACCAGTAGAGAAGGTTGATATGATGGCCACGAATGTCAGAGGCATCTCCCTTCTTACAAACCAGGTTCTCACGGAAGAACTTGGCCAAAGCGTTGAACGAGTAGTACATGCCAGAGAGAGCGGGAGGCTCAGCCACACGGTCGGAAGTAGGGTAGCAGAAGGAGATGGCGCTCACCGGCTTGGCTGCCTCAGAGTGAACTTTGTACCCAGACTCATCTGCTACATCATAACCAAGAGCCTCACAGAAATCACCATAGGTGCCATAGCACTGCTCAGAGCCAGTCATCCAGGTCATGTTGCGATCTTCATCAAAGTAGATTGTGCAGTGGAACTGGCAGATAACATCGGGATAGTAGTCATACTTGAAAGCTGCAATATCCAGAACACCTAGCTTCTTCACACACTCATCAACAAAGTGAAGATCATCCTGAATATGGTTGTTGTAGTGTGTCATATGGAGTGCATGTTGGTGCACAACCCAGCCTCTCTTGAAATGAGCCTTGTCACTATAATGATCATCCCACATTTGCTTCTGTCCTTCAGTCCAAAACTTCTTGTCAGCTCCGGTATAGATTCTCTTCTTGTAACGATAAGGATCACGGAGACGGAACTCCCTCCACCTCTCAACATGCATGGTGGCAAAGCTGTCATCAGGAATCTCCTCTGGCACTTCAGGGTTGGGAGGTCTCTTCTTGGATGCAGATGTCTTCCTGATCACTAGCGGGTTGTCAGACATCCTGGGAATAACAGTCCTCCCACTTGTGCGAGCCCCATCTGGCCTTTCAGTACGGGCCCTCTTGCCGAGAGTCTCATCTCCAACCTCATACTCATCATCTGTAAAAACACATCGAATGCAAAGAGAAACAATGAAACCAATGCACAAATCAGACAAGAGGCCAAGAGAGAACTAGTAGAGCATACAAGTGAACAAAGTAGACAAAGGGAAAGAATAAAAATTGGACAGACACTTGATGGCCGGTGTAACCGGACCTGTACCGGCCCTGGCATCAGGCAGCCGGTATGAGTCCGGCGAAACCGGGCTGTACGCCGGGCAGCCGGTATACATCCAGCGAAACCGGGCTGTACGCCGGGCAGCCGGTGAGAGCCCGGCGCCGCCGGGCTGTGCACCGGCCTGGCCGGTTCTAGGCCTGGTACAGAGCAGGTCACGCCGGCAATCGAGTGTATGCAAAAAAATTCAACACCTTTCCCGAATATCGACTATGCTACTCATGCTAACTTGTGTACCAACTAGTTATGATAGACATGGAGACCACAAAGAACAAAGTGTGGCCTCCGATAGCAAGAGATCTAGGGCAAAATCTCAAATCCACAAAAATGAACAAGGGAAAGAGGGGATTTGAGAGGGAGAACAACAAATTACCCGATGCCATTGCTCCTCTTGCCCTAACTTGGCGGAGAGGAACTTCTATGGAGGACTCTTGGCGGGTAGATTCCCAAGATCTCCAAGAAATGAGCAAGATTCGACGAATCCTTTGGTAGAAGACTTCCGAGAGACCCGATCTATCAATGAGCCGAGTTTGGAGCGAAGATCTTGGAGGAATCAATGGGGATTAGGAGGAGCACATGGGGGCGGCGGCCATGGAGGAGAGGGAGGAGTTGGGGGAAGAAAATGGACTGGCTAGGGTTCCACCTGAACTCCCCCTTTTTATACTCGATCTGGAAACCCGGTGGAAAGCCGGCGGCGCCGGGCTGTGTGCCGGCCTGCCGGTTGGCAGCCGGTTTTGCCGGGCGCTGTGCCGGGCCACCCGGTGAGGCAGCCGGTGCACGCCGGTCCTATACCGGAATCCTGTTCTGGCCAGGGTTCCGGTGCAGACCCGGTACAAGCGCCGGGCTGGCCGGTCCACAGGCCGGCGGCGCCGGGTATCCCCAGGAAAATAGATCGAGCCCTCTCCTTGATGACACAAAATAATGAAGAGATCGTGCGCCGGTTCCAAGGACTTGTGCAGGGAAACATAGATCTCAAGAAAAGCAAAAACAAACTCGAAGGATATTCAATGAAAATCAAAATGATCATGAATCAAAACCAAAACAACTCAACAACTCAAGAGACACATGATCAAAAACCTCAAGGGATGCAAAAATTCAAAATAGGAAGCAAGATAATTGCGGAGGATTACTCCCCCTATGTTTGAGCGCAAATGTCATGGCACCGCAAAGATAGATGCTTGGGTCCATGTCATGATATTGGGTCTATTAATGTAGCACGCATAGGTATGCATAATGTCAAGACATGACAAAATGGCTTCGACCTATGTGTGCGGTGTTTCTAAGCTAGACACAAGATAAATGAAAGGTTATAAGCAAGAAAATCAATCCAAGTTTTTAGGATCAAGAATACCAAGTTCATTACTTAACTCAACAAACCGTGCTTCATCCAAAGGTTTCGTGAAAATATCCGCCAATTGGTGATTGGTGCTCACATGGGAGAGAGCAATATCACCCCTTGCGACATGGTCACATAGGAAGTGGTGGCAAATGTCGATATGTTTGGTGCGGGAGTGTTGGACGGGGTTGTTGGCGATCTTTATTGCACTTTCATTGTCGCATAGAAGAACCACCGTACCAAGAGACACACCATAGTCTTTCAAGGTTTCCTTCATCCACAACAATTGAGTGCAACAAGATGCCGTGGAAATGTATTCGGCTTCAGCGGTGGATAGGGAGATGGAGTTTTGTTTCTTGGACGACCAACTCACCAACGACTGGCCAATAAATTGGCAAGCCCCGGAGGTCGACTTCCGGTCAACCTTGTCACCGGCCCAATCGGAATCCGAGTAGCCCACAAGATCAAAGGTTGACCCCTTTGGATACCAAAGCCCGAGAGTAGGAGTATGAACGAGGTATCTTAAAATCCGTTTGACCGCCACAAAGTGGCACTCCTTAGGAGCGGATTGAAAACGAGCACACAACCCAACACTTAGCATTATGTCCGGCCTAGAAGCACAAAGGTAGAGAAGGGATCCAATCATGGAGCGATATACCTTTTGATCCACCGGTTTCTCACCTTCACCAAGGTCAAGTTGCATCTTGGTTGGCATGGGGGTTCTTGCACTCTTGGCCTTGGTCATCTCGAATCGAGCGAGCATGTCCTTCACGTACTTATCTTGAGAGATGAAAGTTCCTCGCTCAAGTTGCCTTACTTCAAAGCCTAGGAAGAACTTCAACTCCCCCATCATGGACATCTCAAATCTCTATGTCATCAACTTCTCAAAAGCTTTGTTATGTTTTTCGTTAGCCCCACCAAAGATAATATCATCAACATAGATTTGGCATATGAAAAACCCACCCCCTTTAACCCGCTTGGTGAAAAGGGTGGAATCTATCTTTCCAATTTCAAAACCGTCCGTGAGTAGAAAATCCCTAAGGTGCTCGTACCAAGCACGTGGAGCTTGCTTGAGGCCATAGAGCGCCTTATGGAGTTTGTACACTCAATTCGGGAAATTGGGATTTTCGAAACCCGGGGGTTGAGAAACATATGCCTCCTCTTTCAAGGGGCCATTTAGAAAAGCACTTTTGACATCCATTTGATAAAGCTTGAAATCATGGAAAGAAGCATAAGCAAGCAATAGACGAATAGCTTCAAGGCGAGCAACGGGCGCAAAGGTGTCCTCATAATCCATACCTTCTATTTGGGCAAACCCTTGCGCCACTAACCTTGCCTTGTTACGAGTGACGACTCCATTCTCGTCTTGCTTGTTCTTGAACACCCACTTGGTGCCAATCACATTGATCCTATGGTCCTTGGGCCTCTCAACGAGAGACCACACCTTGTTGCGGGTGAAGCACTCCAATTCTTCTTGCATGGCATTCACCCAATCCGGATCTTCCAAGGCTTCATGTACCTTTTGAGGTTCAAAACTAGACACAAAAGCATGATGGCCACAAAAGGTGGCAAGCAAAGCAAGTTGTCTATGAGTTGAAACTCCCTTAGAGATATCACCAAGTATCTTGTCGACTTGAAGATCACTAGCCTTGTTGGCAGCCTTGATGCGCCTTTTCAACCCATCATGACCAACAAATTCTTCTTGTGGCTTGTCTTGGTCATGACCATCTTCTTGAGCTTGATCTTGAGAGGAGTGGAAATCTTGATCATCTCCTTGATCTTGCTCATGAGGTTGAGGGCTTGGTAGATGTTCTTGGGCTTGCGTCTCCTCTTGAGGATCTTGTTCCACTTGGGATGGTGATGAAGGTTCTACTTGAGTTGAGCTAGGCTCCACTTGAGTTGACCTTGAATATTCTTCATGGGGAAGGTCTTGGTTTGGAAGAACTTGATCTTCACTAGGCAAGATGTGACCAACTCCCATAGACTTGATGACTTGTGAAGATTCTTCATAACCTACATCACTTGGAACAACTTGCTCCACTTGGGAGCCATTAAATTCCTCGAATACCACATCACAAGATACTTCAACACATCCGGAGGATATGTTGTAGTATCTATAGGCATGGGAATCGTCCGCATAGCCAATGAAAATACCCTCGATTGTTCTAGTTTCGAATTTACCAAGTCTTTCCTTTTTGTTCTTGACGAAGCACTTGCATCCGAAGACGCGGAAGTAGGAGACATTGGGTTTGTTCCCGGTGAGGAGCTCATAAGGCGTCTTATTGTACACCGGGCGGAGGAAGAGACGGTTGGAGACATGAACCGCGGTGGCAATGACTTCTCCCCAAAAATTATAGGGAGACTTGAACTCATCCAACATGGTTCTCGCCATCTCAATGATCATTCGGTTCTTCCTCTCCACCACGCCATTTTGTTGAGGGGTGTACGGAGCAGAAAACTCATGCTTGATCCCCTCTTCACCCATGAAGTCATCCATGGCGTAGTTCTTGAATTCCGACCCATTGTCGGTCCTTATGGTCTTGATCACTTCTTCAAATGTACGTTCCGCTTGCTTGGCGAACTTGGTGAAGAACTTGTGGGTCTCATCCTTAGATTTAAGGAGGAACACCCATGTATATCTTGAATAATCATCCACGATGACAAGACCATATCTACTACCCCCAAGGGAGTCGTAGGTGGATGGCCCGAAGAGATCCAAGTGAAGGATCTCCAAAGGCCTTGTCGTTGAGATCACGCTCTTGGCCGGATGATTCTTCCCAAGTTGCTTCCCGGCAACACATGCACTACACACACGATCTTTTTCAAATGTTACATTGGTTAGTCCAACAACATGTTCACCCTTTAGGAGTCATTTGAGATTTCTCATGTTAACGTGGCCTAGGCGGCGATGCCAAAGCCAACCCTCGTCAACCTTGGCTATGAGATATGTTGAGGAGGAAGTGTTCTCTTTCGAGAAATCAACCACGTAAAGGTTGTCCTCAACATTCCCAACACAAACCAACTTGAGATTATCACTCCTAAATACTTTCACATGATTATAGGTAAAATAGCAATCATAACCAATGCTTGCAAGACGACGTATTGAAAGAAGATTATAGCCAAGGGTGTCGACAAGCATGACATTCTCAAGAGACAAGTCCTTTGAGATTGCCAACTTGCCTCGACCCAATACCTTTCCTTTTGAGTTATCTCCAAAGAGGATGCATTGAGTTGAGTTAACATCTTCAATGAATTGCTCAAGCACCTCTCTTCCTCCGGTCATATGATTAGTGCACCCACTATCAAACAACCATTTCGGTCCACCGGAGGAATAGCCCTACAAAATCAATTCTTGGGTTTAGGAGCCCATTGTGAAATGGGACCCCTAGCATTAGCAACAAGAGATTTAGGTACCCAAATGGAGTACCATCTATAAGCATAACCATCACGAGGGTAATACGTCTCAAACATATCTATAATTTTTGATGCTCCATGCTTGTTTTTGCACCATTTGCCTTGTGTTTCATTACACTTAGTGGTGTTTTTATGCGATTTCTGTAACTAACCTATTGACAAGATGCCACAGTGCCAGTTCCCTGTTTTCTGCTATTTTTGTGTTTCAGAAATGCTACACAGGAAATATTCTTGGAATTGGACGAAACAAGTTCCAGAACTCCTATTTTTCCCGGACGAAGGACGAGGACCGAAAGAGAGCCGGAGGGGGCCAGGGGCCAGCCTCACACCAGGTGGGTGTGGCCCAGCCCCTGGCCGCCCCCCCTGTGTGGGAGGAGCCCCTGGCAGCCCCCTGACGACGCCCCTTCGCCTATATAAAGCCTCGGGACGGAAAACCCTAGGGGTGTCGGCGAAATTTCCAGAACAGTTCCGTAGCTCTGCCGCCGCTGTCGACGAATTTCGGGGGACAGAAGTCTCTGTTCCGGCACCCTGCCGGGACGGGGAAGTGCCCCCGGAGCCATCTCCATCGGTCTCCATCGCCGTCTCCGCCGTCTCCATCGACCTCATCGCCATCTCCATCAACCTTGCTGTCTCCTATGATGAGGAGGGAGTAGTTCATCCCCGGGGCTGAGGGCTCTACCGGTAGCTATGTGGTTCACCTCTCTCTCCCATGATGTGATCTCTATGTGATCATGAGCTTTGTATCATGTTGAATAAGTAGATGCTACTCTTCATCATTATGTGTACTCTAGTGGTGTTATTAAAGTAATCTATTCCTCCTGCCATGGTGTAACGGTGACAGTGTGTGCATCGTGGTGGTACTTGGTCTAGGCTACGATTGTGATCTCTTATGGATTATGAGAATAATTATCACTATGATAGTATTGAAGTGATCTATTCCTCCTTTCATGGTGTAATGTTGACAGTGTGTGCACTGTGTTAGTACTTGGTCTAAGTTGCAATAATATTTATCTTGAGTTGTGATTTGATTTGGATATCTCTATGAGTGGTGTTTGTCAAGTACTTGATGAACTTTAAGGGGTGCTTCTGTAGCCACTACGCAATGATTAGTGTTATTCAATAGGAGAGTAATTCAGAGTACCATAGTGAAGAGAAGTTATTTATTTGTTCAATCATGTTATATTTGTTGAGAGTGTGTCCACTAGTGAAAGTATGATCCCTAGGCCTTGTTTCCAAGCTTGGCACACCGTTTACTTGCTGTTTTGTTACTTGTTTGCTTGCTGCCATTTTATTCCAGATTGCATATACTACTTATAATCATCCATACCACTTGTATTTCACTATCTCTTCGCCGAACAAGTGCACCTATACATATGACAAGTGTATTGGGTGTGTTGGGGACACAAGAGACTTTCTGTATCGTAATTGCAGGGTTGTTTGAGAGGGATAGCTTTGACCTCTTCCTCCCTGAGTTCGATAAACCTTGGGGTGATCCACTTAAGGGAAACTTGCTGCTGCTCTACAAACCTCTGCACTTGGAGGCCCAACACTGTCTACAAGAACAGAAGCGTGTGTAGACATCAAGCTCTTTTCTGGCGCCGTTGCCGGGAGGTAAGGTAAAAGGTACTCGCATCCTCCTGTGTGAGTGCTCGGAGTTATTCCCTTTAGATTCTGCAATTACATATTTTTGTTTCTTGTTTTTATTTTCACTAGTTAGGCTTAATGGAAAATAAAGAGTTCTTTAGTCTTTTTCCTGAGTTTAGATATGAAGTGTTTGAAGAGAAAATTGAAAAACCTTTGGAGCTTAATTTGCATGCTAATAGTGTTGTTAGTATGAATGTTTTGAACACTGTTATTACTAATGCTATAGAAAAGTCTAAGCTTGGGGAAGCTGGTTTTGTTAAGCATGATATTTTTAGTTCCCCAGCTTTAGTGGAGAAAGTTTGCTCTGATGATATTTTATCTCCCCTATGTGATGTTCCTATGCCTGTTACCTATGTTAGTGATCATGATTGGGAAAAGCACTCTACTTTTGATATTGAAAATATTTTTGGTACAAATTCTAAGATTAATAATTGTTGTACCATTAGTGCTATCCATGTTCCTTCTTATGATGATATGTTTGATGAATATGCTTTGCGAAATAGCTGTTCTCTAGTTTATGATGGTTATGATGATGGGTATAATATTTTCAGTTCACCTACTGTTGAGGAGAAAAATAGTTATGATTACAATATGCCTCCTATTTTTGATGATTATGGTGATGAGAATAATTATTCTATTGAATCTGCTCCTACTACTATTGTTCATGTGGGAAGTATTAATCCTTTTATACATGTGGCTCATGATAGGGATGCTTTATGTGATAGTTATATTGTTAGTTCTATACATGATGCTACTGAAAGTTATTATGAGAGAGGGAAACATGGTTTAATGGATCTCAACAATATAGAGTTTCCCCTGTTTGTGTTTCAATTCTTGAAGTTATACTTGTTTTGCCTTCCTATGCTTTTTGCTTTGCGCTTTCATGACTTGTCTCTCTACAAGACTATTTTTCATAGGAAGTGGTTTAGATTTAAATGTGTTTCATATTTGCTTTTTGATGCTCTCTCTTGCTTTAAGTTCCTATATGGCGCCTTTGCCTCAAGCTCTTATATGGCACCCACATGAGCATCTTTGCAAATTACTGCGCCTAGCTCAAAGGCATTAAAGAAAAGCACTCTTGGGAGATAACCCATTGTTTATTTTAAGTACTTTTTCTTTTATTTGAGTCTTGGAAGTTATTACTACTGTAATAACCGCTCCTTATTCTTTTTATTTCGTTGTTGTGCCAAGAGAAGCCTCTAATTTGAGTGAGGTAAGATTTGGGGATGTTGCTGTCCTGAAACAGTTTTCGGTGCTGCACCGTAAAAATTCGTGAAAATTCTCTGTATATCTTTTGGACCTGCGATTTCTTGTGCATATGCCCCAGGTTATATCCAAACTTTCATTAGTTGAACACATTTTTATTTGAGCAACAGAAAACCCTCTAAAAATTCAACCTTTGTCTGCTATTCTGTTTTGACAGATTTCTATCAATATTTGTGTTTGCCGCTTTATCGCTTTCTTTTTGAGTTCTTTTGATCACGGAACTTTTGGGGAAGTTGCTACAGTAGTATATACTTTATATGTGGTGGTTTTAGGTTGAATCCTGAAGCAAAAAGGGTTGATTATATGTTATGCTTACACTAATGTTGCTAATAGATTTGTGTTTAGTTTTGTATGAAGGAAGTTTTCAAGTGTAGGGATCGGAGAGTGATGAGATGAGATGAAGAATGGACAAAAGCTCAAGATTGGGGATGCCCATGCAACCCCCAAGAAATATCCAAAAGGTACAAGCGTCAAAGCTTGGGGATGCCCCCGAAGCACCCCCTTCTTCATCGGCAAAAAACAGGTCACCTTTCAAAACACTATATTTTTATTGCTTCATACACTATGTGTTTTTCTTGGGGCGTCAGTTGTTTTGTTTTCAGTTTTCTTTTGTTTTGTTTGCTGCAATAAGTGGTTAGATCACACCATGTTTCTTTTGGAGGAGATGAACTCGCTTTCCATTTGCCAAGAACACTCTAGTTTTCACTCTTATCGTTCAATGAGTGTTCTCTTTTTCTGCTACTGCATTTAGCTTGCATTTTTCGCCTTGATTTTTGTTCAGATCTTGTTATATCTTTTCATCAAGGTGTATTTTTGCCTCTGGTCTTTATTAGTTTTCATCAAAAGAGGTGTTTATAAAAAGTTTGAATGGTGTTGGAAAAGAGAAAAAGCTTTATGCAAAAAAGTGGTACAAAAAGGAGCTTGTGTAGACTGTGGCCTAGGCTTTTGCATGTCGTGCTTGATGTTTTTTTGATAGTATGCTTAGTGGTTTTGCTGTAGCATGACTTGTCTCAAATAACTGAGATTGCTTAATGAGCCTTTGAAAAAATCATGCGTTGTTTTTATCGTATGGAAGCATTATTTTGGTTTTCTCCTTGATGCTTTATTTGGGTTGACTTGGCGCATGCTCACACATGTTAGACTCTTACAAAGTCGCCAATAGCCTCTATGATCATTTAGTTTTTGACTTTTGATGCCATCTTATGCTTCTTTTAATGTTGCTTTGTCGCTTGGCATGATTATGGCCATTATTGCTCTCTTAGTTGGTCGCTCCCAGTCTTTTGCTAGCCCTCGCCTTGTACTGAGTATGAGCTCTACTCGTGCATCCAACTCCTAAAAACCAAAGTTTTCCAAAGTGTCCACCATACATACCTACTAGCAATTTGCTATTCCAAGTAAATTTGACTTGCTTTTATTTTCTCTTCAAATTAAACTCTTACCAGTGTTATGCGAAAATTGGTCAGTAAAGCTCTCACGAACCGAAAGGCACACTTTACTTTTTCCTGTTCTTATTTTTTTTGACATTGTGGTCTCTTATGTTGAGTTGTTATGCTTGCAAGTTGTAAGTTGGATATTAGCCCAACCATGCTATCATGGGGCAAGCTTTCAACATTGCACTTCTTATTTGAGTTGATATCGTGATCTTTTGTTTATGGATGCCCGCGGTGTGAAATGAATTGGGAATCTTGCGGGGATCATAGAGTTTGTATATGTGTTAGGGAAACGCCTGGGCCGCCAATCTAAGCCATGCATAATTCATGGTGGAAATTTGCAGCATACCCATAGTGGACATTCGACGACGCATCTCAAAATAAAAAGCTAAACAAATGGCAAATAAAAGAGATGTCGAGGTGTTCATTGTCTTCTTGTCCTGTCATTTTGATGTGGGCTTGTTCCATGTCATCGGGCACGGAGGTACTCCATTGGCGGTTTTTGATGATACATATATACTTACAATGACAAGAGCCTTGCTTGGGACTCTAAGTTAAGTAGCATGAGGTTTGGGTACTCGTATTCACGGGGCACGAGGTTTTCGACTTATGATTTGTCAAGCATATGCATCATAATTGTTCACGCATTAACTTTAACCATTCAAGATGCTTATGATGGGGGCAATGAGAGCTCAAAGCCGGTAAGTACCATAATTTTTGAAGGTTTATAAAAATTGCAAACACTGCTTCCCTCCGCGAAGGGCCTTTCTTTTACTTTTATGTTGAGTCACCACCTTCTATCTTTATGCACCATTAAGAGAGCATAGTTGTCATTCTTAGTACAATGTGCATTGTCCCAAAGTTTTCATTGATTAATTCATATTGTTGGTTTCACTTGTTCTCAAATTATTTGTATCTAGTCGCCCTCTTAAACTTGAAGGTGTCCTATGCATTTATGTTTTGCTCTCCATGAAGGACAAGCTGAAAACCATTTGTATGTTTTTCCTTATGATTTGAACACATGTTTGACTTTCATTGTTTCATTTTCATGATCTTTTGTTTGTGTTCATTTTCATGTTATAACATGGTTGCTAAGTTTCTATTATCAAGATTATGTCTTTCATGCCCATGTTTTAAGTTCTTTGATCTCAGCACTCAATGCTTTACCTATATGATCAAGATTGTGATGGTGCATGTCACCTCAAAAATTATTTCTTTTGTTATCACTTACCTACTTGAGGACGAGCAGGAGTTAAGCTTGGGGATGCTGATACGTCTCAAATGTATCTATAATTTTTTATGCTCCATGCTTGTCTTTGCACCATTTGCCTTGTGTTTCATTACACTTAGTGGCGTTTTTATGCGATTTCCGGAACTAACCTATTGACAAGATGCCACAGTGCCAGTTCCCTGTTTTCTGCTGTTTTTGTGTTTCAGAAATGCTACACAGGAAATATTCTCGGAATTGGACGAAACAAGTTCCAGAACTCCTATTTTTCCCGGACGAAGGACGAGGACCGAAAGAGAGCCGGTGGGGGGCCAGGGGCCAGCCTCACACCAGGTGGGTGCGGCCTAGCCCCTGGCCGCGCCCCCTGTGTGGGAGGAGCCCCTGGCAGCCCCCTGACGACGCCCCTTCGCCTATATAAAGCCTCGGGACGGAAAACCCTAGGGGAGTTGGCGAAATTTCCAGAACAGTTCCGTAGCTCCGCCGCTGTCGTCGACGAATTTCGGGGGACAAAAGTCTCTGTTCCGGCACCCTGCCGAGACGGGGAAGTGCCCCCGGAGCCATCTCCATCGGTCTCCATCGCCGTCTCTGCCGTCTCCATCGACCTCACCGCCATCTTCATCAACCTTGCTGTCTCCTATGATGAGGAGGGAGTAGTTCATCCCCGGGGCTGAGGGCTCTACCGGTAGCTATGTGGTTCACCTCTCTCTCCCATGATGTGATCTCTATGTGATCGTGAGCTTTGTATCATGTTGAATAAGTAGATGCTACTCTTCATCATTATGTGTACTCTAGTGGTGTTATTAAAGTAATCTATTCCTCCTGCCATGGTATAACGGTGACAGTGTGTGCATCGTGGTGGTACTTGGTCTAGGCTACGATTGTGATCTCTTATGGATTATGAGAATAATTATCACTATGATAGTATTGAAGTGATCTATTCCTCCTTTCATGGTGTAATGTTGACAGTGTGTGCACCGTGTTAGTACTTGGTCTAAGTTGCAATAATATTTATCTTGAGTTGTGATTTGATTTGGATATCTCTATGAGTGGTGTTTGTCAAGTACTTGATGAACTTTAAGGGGTGCTTCTGTAGCCACTACGCAATGATTAGTGTTATTCAATAGGAGAGTAATTCAGAGTACCATAGTGAAGAGAAGTTATTTATTTGTTCAATCATGTTATATTTGTTGAGAGTGTGTCCACTAGTGAAAGTATGATTCCTAGGCCTTGTTTCCAAGCTTTGCACACCATTTACTTGCTGTTTTGTTACTTGTTTGCTTGCTGCCATTTTATTCCAGATTGCATTTACTACTTATAATCATCCATACCACTTGTATTTCACTATCTCTTCGCCGAACTAGTGCACCTATACATCTGACAAGTGTATTGGGTGTGTTGGGGACACAAGAGACTTTCTGTATCGTAATTGCAGGGTTGTTTGAGAGGAATAGCTTTGACCTCTTCCTCCCTGAGTTCGATAAACCTTGGGTGATCCACTTAAGGGAAACTTGCTGCTGCTCTACAAACCTCTGCACTTGGAGGCCCAACACTGTCTACAAGAACAGAAGCGTGTGTAGACATCAGAGGGCCAACATATCTAGCAACAACATTCCCATCCGTGCCCTTACACAACACGTACGATGGGTTGGTCTTTCCAGCAAAGCTATGGTTAGGATTGCCCCTATTGGCATTCCTTTCCATAGGCACATTCTTACCATTACCATTCCCATTGTTCCCTTCCTTCACAAAGTTGATCTTCTTGGGTGGAGGAACATAGTAGTAGTAGTAGTAGTAGTAGTAGTAGTTGTTGTAGTTATTGTTGTTGTTGTTGTTGTTGTTGTTGTTGTAGTAGTTGTTGTAGTAGTAGTAGTAGTAGTAGTAGTAGTAGTAGTAGTAGTAGTAGTAGTAGTAGTAGTAGTAGTTGTTGTTGTTGTTGTTGTTGTTGTTGTTGTTGTTGTTGTTGTTGTTGTTGTTGTTGTTGTTGTTGTTGTTGTTGTTGTTGTTGTTGTTGTTGTTGTTGTTGTTGTTGTTGTTGTTGTTGTTGTTGTTGTTGTTGTTGTTGTTGTTGTTGTTGTTGTTGTTGTTCCTAGGAATATAACCAAGGCCTTGACCACGAGGCCTCTCCTTTTGTTGAGCAAAGAGCTCATGAGGAGGTTTCCCAAGTTGTTGAGATGAGAGACGTTCTTTCTCAAGTTGAGCCTTCAACTTAGCATTCTCCTCAATGAGGATTGCTTGATCTAGAGAAGGATTAGTAGCACAAGCAACATTCTCAACAATTATAGGCACACTTGATGAACCTTGAGCTTCATCATGAAGAGCTTGAAGTTCCTCATATTTCTTGCTAAGTCTATTGAGCTCATCCTTGACTAGCTTGTTAGCCCTTTCAAGGTGCTCAAGATCCTTAGTAAGAGAAGCATGAGCAACTTCAAGTTCCTTTTTGGAAGCATCAAGTTCTTGTTCCATTAGCATAGTTTTATCCATAGTATCCAAGTCTTTAGTTTTATCAAGTTGATATGTTTCAATTTGATGAGAAAGAAGCAATCTAGTGTTCTTCTCCTCGGTTAGCTCTTAAACAAGGAGATTGAATCTCCGTTCCCCATCTTCAACATGGGATCTCGCTTCCTCAAGGGACTCATTGCGTTGAGCAATAGTGTCCATCAAGTATTCAAAATGATCACGAGCATCACCACGAAGAGAACACATAGTCTTGTAAAGAGTGGCAAGAATAGTCTCCTCATCCATATCATCATTAATGGGACAAGAGGGTTGGGAAGAAGATGTCACCTTAGCCTCCTTTGCCATAAGGCATTTATGAGGAATGTTCTTGGTGGAGCTCTCATAGTCCTTGGTGTAGTCGTACTTGAATAGTGACCCGGGCTTGGCAAGAGCCAAGCCGGCCACTCCAACAATGTCCTCCTCGTCACTATCTTCTTCATCAACATCGGAGGTGTATTCAACACCCACAAGCGCCTTGACGTCCTTGAACTTGCTCTTGTTCCTCAAGTTGATTGGATTAGGCTTCAACTTTGGCTTGGCACCCTTTATGTACTTTGGCTTGTCTTGTCTCTTCTCATAGGGGCAAGTGTCGGCGAAATGCCCCGGCTCATCACAATTGTAGCAAGATCTTATCTTCTCCTTGGGAACAATGCTTCCTCTCTTCATGGAATGCTTTCCGTACTTCTTGGCGAAGAATGCTAGATCGGTATCCAACTCACTTGTTGAAGTCATCTCTTCTTCTTCTTCACGATCTTCTTCAACACTCTCTTCCTTGCTTGCTTCACGTGCCTTAGAGTGAGTGACATTGGCCTTCAAAGCAAGTGACGGGTTCTTGTTCATGGCTCGGACAATCTCCTTGGTCCTATTTGCCTTGGCAATCATGTCATCATGAGCTACAAAGTATCCAACAAGCTCATCCGCGGTCATCTTGCGACAAGGTTCCAAGAAGGTGACATTGAAGGCCAACTCCTTGTATTCACAAGACACAATCTCAATGAACTTGTTCTTCACAAAGCTATCATTCATGTGAAAGCCATCATCAATGGTGTTTCCTCCAAGAAGAATGATCTTCTCCTTGAGAGCTTGGAGTCTTGAGTAGGCACTTGAGACCGACTCTCCATCATTCATGCAAAACAAGTTCATATCTTGTTTGGCGGCTTCATACTTGGTCTTTTGCATTGCCGATGTCCCATCAAACTTGACCGAGAGCTTCTCCCAAAGTTCCTTGGCGGACTCAATGCTTGAGACTTGATCATACACTTCACGCTTCAAGCTTTGATGAATCTTGTCAAGGGCGGTGGAGTTGAGTTGACAATCAATCCTCTCCTTGGGCGTCATGTGCTTCTCATCAACGGGACTGAACCCATTCTCAACAACGCCCCAAAGCTCCACACAAACGCACCTGAGATGAGAACGCATGCAAGACTTCCAATAGGAATAGTTAAATTCATCAAGCATGGGGGGTGCACCGGAAAAAGGATTCATGTGAGGCATAGGCACGCGTTCGAGGGGATATTCATATGGCCTTGCATGAGAAGAGGGTCCATCGGGCTTAGGTGGATTATCCACCTTTGCCTTTTCCGAGTTTGGGTTCTCATTCGGAGCACCCTCGACAACCTCGGGAAGGACACTCTTAGCATCCAAAGCCAAGAATCTCGCTTCCAACATGGCGAAACGTTCGTTGAGTTTGTTGCGTTGCTTATCAAGCAACGCTTGGACCTCAACGGCCGTGAAGACTTTGCCTTCACCCTCATCCGTAGGTGAGACCATCTTACTCTTAAGGCGGTTAAGCCCTTAGAAAGAGCCCTTGGCTCTGATACCAATTGAAAGTGTGGATGGTCTAACCTAGAGGGGGGGTGAATAGGTTTCTACAAATTTTACTTCTCTTTTTACTTGTTTTAGGCTTTGCAGAATATAAGTGTTAGCCTAACAACTAAGTGAGCAACCTATATGATGCAATGCAAAGTACTTCAAGCACGAAGGCTATCACATAGGTAAAACACAAGTAAAGGGGCTCAGATAGAAATCACCGAGGCACATGGAGACGAAGATGTATCCCGATGTTCACTCTCTTGGGAGAGAGCTAGTCACCGTTGGAGAGGTGTGAATCCCCATGAAGGGTACTCAAGCGCCACGAAGGCTCACCTTCTTCTCCTTGAGCCTCCTCCACGAAGTAGGAGCCCAATCACTTGTGGTAGACCTTAGGGTGGTCTTCGAACCCTCACAAACTTTCCACGGGGCGAATCACAAGTCGAAAGCCTCCGGGCGACCCTAGCCGCCTAGGGTTTCCCACAAACCCAAGAGTAACAAGCAATACTCGATGAACACAAGGGGGAATGAAATTTGGCTTGGTGGAATCGTAGATCGGGGTCTCCTCAATCTTTCTACCAAAGGAATTTGGATTTGAGTGGGTAGAATGGGAGATCCTTCAAGAATTGAATGCTCTTTAATGGAGGAGAGAGAGAGAAAGAAGGTAAGGATATGATTTGAATGGCAACCTTATCCTCTCCAAGGTAGGTGAAGGGGTATTTATAGTCCGAGGGGAGAAAGAGCCGTTTGAAGCAGAATTCCTGCGCCCAGCCGGTGCAAAGTCGGCGGCGCCGGCCGCTGAGCTGAACCAGCCGGCGCACAGCCCGGCGGAACCGGACCTGCACCGGACAGGCCGGTGCACAGGCCGGCGACACCGGCTCCACACCGGACAGATCGGTGAAGGTGGAAGGGCGCCGGGGAGTATGCCGGGCAGCCCGGCTTTTACGCCGGACCAGAACCGAGAACCCTTCCAGAACACCAATCCGGTAAAGAACCGGCGACTGTACCGGGTGGGCCGGTACAGCGCCCGGCACACCGGCCTCCACGCCGGACTGGTCGGCTTTTACGCTGGACACCAACCGAACACCCTACCAGAACAAGATTCCGGTAAGAGTCCGGTGGCAGTACCGGACAGGCCGGCGCAGGGCCCGGCGCCGCCGGCCACTAATGCCAACACAGGAAAAGTATCTCAAAAAAAACTTTTCTTCCCGCGAACTTTTGGCGAAGTGTGCGGCAATTATGGGTGGTAGGATGAAAAAGAAAATAGGCCACCTTCCCACTGAATTCACCGAGATTACCCCTCTTAATAGTGCAGAGTTCCTATACTAAAAAAGATAAATAAATTAACAAAGGAACTACCGTCTCTTCGAAACAAACGGGGGGTCACACAACTCCTTCCATCACACAAGACGAGCTAAAACCTGCAAATAAGGCTAGCAAGACACATTAGATCTTCACTAGCTCGTTTGTCATTGTTAATCAAAATAAAGGCTAAGGGTAAAATACCCTTACACATACCATATCACAAGACCGATTGGTCCCATGTGGCACATTCCTTATGCTTCATGTGTTGACCAAACTAGAATCCAATCTTTGATCTTTGCCTTGGTCAAACTTGAATCTTCTCATGCTCTATCACATTATCTTGAGCCACATAAAGAATTCTTTATTTGATTGCATGCTCTAGGTATTAGTCAATCATATCTCAACTCATGAGACCATCATGACCTCGACATAGAGCCATATCTTGAATTCTTCTCATGTAACCAAACTCTCAAGATCTTGAGACTCCTTGGCTTAGCACATAAGCTAGAGCATGGATTACTTGAGTTCTACACAAGAACTGCATCTTTATTTCTTCTTCTTGATCATATTGGATTCATCTCTTCTTATTCAATGATCTTGATGCCAACACTTAAGATATATCTTTATCTTCATGGCATCCAAGCCTTAAATCCAACACATGGACTTCAAGCAATTCCTATGAACAATTCCTTCATAAAAAGCTCAATGAAAACATTAGTCCATAGGGATTATCATTAATTATCAAAAACATACTTAGGGGAAATTTACCCTTACACAATTCAGTGTGGCGAATTAGGATTATTCCCTCTCCATGTGTATTAGACTTACAAAATGGCAATTTTGTTAATAGTTTGATAAGTTAGAACAATTATTTTATAAAACTGAAAATGGATTTGAATTACTTATTCAAATTCAAGCACTTTTCATGTTGAAAGTTTAATGAGATTCAAAAATATGCAAAAAATATTAGTTAATCTATTATTTCATTGAAAATGGCAATTTTGTTAATAGTTTGGTAAGTTAGAACAATTATTTTATAAAACTAAAAATGGATTTGAATTATTTATTCAAATTCAAGCACTTTTCATGATGAAAGTTTAATAAAATTCAAAAATATGCAAAAATATTAGTTAATCTATTATTTAATTAAAAATAGCAATTTTGTTAATAGTTTGATAAGTTAGAACAATTATTTTATAAAACTGAAAATGGATTCGAATTACTTATTCAAATTCAAGCACTTTTCATGTTGAAAGTTTAATGAGATTCAAAAATATGCAAAAAATATTAGTTTGATAAGTTTGATTTTTTAATTCAAAATAGCAAATTTATTAATAGTTTGACAGGTTACAATAATTATTTTACAAAACAGATAATTGATTTACAAAACAGATAATTATTTTACAAAAAAGATAATTATTTTATAAAATGGATAATTATTTTATAAGCTATTATCCCTGTTTTGGGCCTTTAGTCCCGGCCCGAACCACGAACCGGGACTAAAGGTCTGTTTCTGGGATCCCCCACCCAAGCCCTTTAGTCCCGGGGCGTGTCTCAAACCAGGACTAAAGACCCCCCCTTTAGTCCCGGCTTGAGCCACAGCCCGGGACTAAAGGGCTTGGGGGTATGAAGCAAAAAATGGGAGAATAATGATCGTAGCGCGTGTCCCACAGGAGTACTACGGCCGACCCGAAGAGATCCATGTCGACTTTGACGAACTCTTCCAGATGTACAATCGCGACGCCCTCGACAAATCTCTCATGAGTTGCTATTATCTGTAAGTTTTTCAATTCGTTGTCTACATATAACTTGTTCATTTATTTCAATTCATTGCATGTAATTATCCTCACTATATCCTTTTGTACTCTATTATGCAGAATGAAGATCCTGGTCTGTAAAAGTAGGAACATCATAAATATTGGGTTTATTGACCCAGATAAAATACATATAAAGATGCTAACTGATAAACCCAAGGAGACGGAGGAAAACATTCTAAGGTTTTTAACGGATCAAAATTTATGTGACCACATACTGTTTCCATACAACTTCAAGTGAGAGTCTTACTCTATTGTGTCCATTCACTTTTAAGTGTAATTGATAAGTTACTGACGTATATATATACATGTGCAGCTATCACTGGATTCTGTTGGACATTCAAATTGATAAGGGAAGAGTTAATGTCTTCGACCCATTATCAAGAAACATGGAACAGTTCCAAAGCCTGCAGGACATGCTCCAAAGGTAATTTTAATCATTCTTGCGCTATATCAGTCTCTTTCAATGATTTTCTGAGATATCAAGTAATGAAAAACTTAGCAAATTATTTTCTTTGTCGGGCAGGGTTTGGAAGCGGTTCAAGTGCGTGACTGACGGTATCTCTCATGAGAAGCTGACCTTTACAGCGGTTCAGGTAAGTAGTACGAGATACTTCTATTTTTAAAACATTTATGATGCTAGATTATTATTTTGATTATATTCTATTCTCGTAAAGTGCGACCAACAGCCACATGGGACACATCTATGTGGATACTAAGTTTGCGAGTTCATTCGCACGTTTACCTCTGAGCATAAGGATTATAGATACGACATAAGCAATACACATTCACAACTCTATTTTTACCCGTCATTCTTTGTTATCATGATTGACATTCATATTGATCTCCTTTTCTTATATAGTTCGAGGCCATGCGGGAGAAGTACCTACCAGAGCAACACGCGATTGCTGTTGCAGAGGAGCTAGCGGCCTTTTTAAGGACAGAAGTTGTAGATGACAAAGTAAGATTTAGTGTAGCTAGGGGCCATTACTAATGTTGGTCCATGTAATCGAATAGACGGGCTCTAGTCCCGGTAATTGTGATCTCCATATAATTGTATATTTATACTCGATCGTAAGATAAGTTATCTTATATATATATATGCACTAACATGTATGCGTAGAATTATACGAAAATTGTTTTTAAAATGAAGAAAGAAATAAAATAAAATACAACAAAAATAATTCCCTAGAACACCTAAACCCTAAAACCCTAAAATAAAACAAAATCTGTAGAGGCTCTTTAGTCCCGGTCTGTGTTACAAACCGGAACTAAAGGGCCTTTTCCTGACGATGCTCCGAGGCGCCCACGTGGAGACCCTCTAGTCCCGGCTCGTAACAGGGCCGAGACTAAATGTTTAGCCTTTAGTCCCGCCTCTGTAGTCCCGGTTGGTAAACCAGGACTAAAACCCCTTATAGGCCAGGACTAGAGATCTTTTCCCCACTAGTGTCAGGTCGCTAAGCACGAGTGCGTCGTTCGCTTCATGCTGTGCTAGCATATGTTGGTCAGCGAGTGGCTTAGCTATTGCACAATGATCTCACCTCCATACTTTAAGTGTGACTGAATTTTTGCTTCTGTCCAGTACTTCATTGAAAATATAAACCTGCCTATGTAGTTTTTTTTGCGGTGACAAACACAGAAGTACAACGACTAATTACAAAAAGGCCCTCATAAGAAATAAGATTACAACCCAGCCCTTTTGCAACTCGACCACGCCGGAGACGACGAGCGCTGTCGGTGGCGCGCCGCTGCTCAAGCTCCGCTTGAAGCCTTGGATCCGGAGCCCCCCCAAGCCAACGGGAAGTCGCCGATCACCGATCCCAAAGGATCTACGCCTGAAGACGCCGTCGTCGTCACGCCGCTGCACATCTGCATCTATCGGATGTTCCTGAGCCAGATCCACCGTCTCACGGACTCCGGCGAAGGGGGGAACGAGCCGAACAGCTCCGCAGAGCCGCGGACTCGCTGAAGGAGGCAGGTCGACGCCGGAGCTCCTCGGAACACCACCGTCGAGGGGAAGGACCACCACCTGCAAAAACAACACCGGCCACGCCTCCTCCGCCAAGACGTCGCCGGCTGACACCCAACCTGCCTATGTAGTTGATTGTTGATATTTCATTGGCTCGGTAGAATGATTATATTGTTGACATGCTTCAAGGCATTGTAAATATGTGCTATTAGGTGGAAAGAGTAGTATTAGCATCAAAATTGACTGAGAGAGTTTTGATATATATCTCCACTAAAATTATGTTTACATTAGTTGATGAGTACATTTTTGATAAGTGCATTTTCATATAGTTAATACGTGCGTGCACGTACACACTAACTAGTCAGAGAAAGAAGCGCATCAAGTTATTAATTTGGCTCAAAGGAATCTACATGCAGAGTTGGCCCATATGGCATAGACAAAATAGTGTTGAGAGAGATTGCTCAGAGTCACCAAAAGTAGGTGTATGCATGCATTTCTTTAATGGATGGCGAGACAAAAAAATAATGATGCCAACATAGCAGCCAAATGAGTGCGATTCCAAAATCTGCCATATATTTTTATGGTTCAATTTAACATGGTCTGATGGCGCTTCGTACTTGCCGATGTGGCACTGTATTGACCCACACTTCAAATATCAGCCTCTAAACATCCACATAGACTATTTCGAAATAATAAAAATAATAGAGGCTAAACTGAAAAAGAAACATAGAGATAAGATATGTTAGAGCAACTCTAGCAGACCCCCATATCTAAAACCCCATCCGCGAGTTCAGTCCAGCCTGCATCTGCAGTTTGCGGGTCAAAATTACGCGGGACGAAACAGACCCCGCATCCGCGGCCTGCAAAACAACATATTCCAGAATATGTTGTTTTGCGGGCCGCGGATGCGGGGTTTGTTCCGCCCCGCGCGGTTTCGGCCCGCAAATTGGAACCGTAAAGTTTAAAATGTAGCAAGACAAATAAATGTACACAATATGCAACAGTTTTGCATGCAATATGCAATAGTTTTGCATCAAAGTAAGCGTTCATCACGCGATCATCATCTCCACGTCACCGCATACAACATCGCGACACAAAAGGGACCGTCCTCTCTGATTTTGATGCGAAGATCAAGCATCACCGCCGGCACCACCACCACCACTGGCTCCATCACAACCACCGGCTCCAGCACCACCACCGGTAGTCGCCACCGTAGAAGCACAACAAGCCGCCAAGATCGCAGCTTCCCTCCTTCGTTGCAAGATCTCCATGCGTGATAAGTTCCACCATTCTTTGGTGAATTCTTCCATCTTTGATGAATCCATCATCATTATCTTGTTCTCCTTGGCAGTGAGCTCCAACGTGGCACGTTTTTCTTCGGCTTGTGCTCTCCTCTCATTGATGCTGGCCTTCATATTCTCATCTTCTCGGAGTAACTCCCAACGCATTTGCTTCTCTTGACTCTTCTTCTCCATCAACATCACTTTGGTTTCCAAAGTTTTGTTCACGAATTGCTCTCGGGACTTCATCATATCGTCCATCTTGTCTCTAATGCTTGACAACTCCGCTTGCTTCTTGAGCTTATCTTTCTCCCTCTTGACACCATCAGGGTTCTTCTTGTTCTTATTGGCATTGAGCTCGCCATCCTCCACTTCATCATCCAATTCTACTAATGCCCCTCTTGCCGATGGTGCTCCCCGATCTCTAATCTTCCACTTCTCGCTATGCTCAAGTAGCTTATAGCAATGTTGAAGTGTGAACATTTTGCCCTTGGATCCGGCCATGTCTTTGTACCTATCAATTGCAATTTGTTCCTACATGTTGCAAACATGTGATGAAGCTAATCTACCCACAACATAATGATATTGCAAACACATGAAGCAAACATATGATGAAGTAAACTTACATAGTCACGTATGGTGCATCCACTCAGCCCGCACTTGGTCCATGCAAGCGGTCCATCGGCTACATGGAGTCTTGATTACATCACATCGACCTTGTAGTGACCGGTATGTTCTAGGTGTCCTATGTGCATGCCTAGGCATGAAATGGCAAAACTTGTCCTAAATTCGTTGCCAATACCGCTTACCGGTTTGATCAGTCCCGGTGACACCATCAAGAGTGACGCTATCCCATGCACGGATCAAAGCTTCGTCTTCCACCTCAGTGTAGTTTGTCATCCTTCTTGTGATCTTTTTTGCTTGCGTCATCTTCATATGTGTCGGCGTCCACCTCTTCCTAGTCATGATCACCTCCCTCCTCCACATCCTCGGCATCATCAATCCCAATGTGCCCATTCTCATAGTCACCAAGCGGCTCTTCATCAATGTCTATGGATGCATCATTGAGCATGCCAACAAAGGAATCCGCCCCTTGGCTACACCGCAAAACAAGCAAACAATCAAATTCGCCGCAAACAAGCTCGCTACACCGAGAAGAAAATTGAAACACACATCTCCGGCATTTCATCGAACACCTCACGGGTGTGTCCACCGCCGGCCACGGGCGCTGCTGCGGCCGCCGCATTGATTGCCGCGAGCGAGGCCTTTTTCGCCGATGCCCTCTTCACCACCGTAGGCTTTGTCGCTGGTTCATTCGGACGTTGTTTGGGGATCGGGGGCGTCTTGGCAACCGGGCAGACCGGCGGAGTGGACGGCGCACCGGCGTCTGGTCCAACCTGGCCTGCTGCGGCCGGCTGCCCCTGCCCAACGATGTGAGTCCCCATCCTCTTCCGTTTCGACCCCGTGGCGGCGCCAGCGATGGTGCCTCCGCCTGTAACCGTGGCACCACCGTCAACACTAGATGCGGCAGTGGCGGGAGGGGCCGAATCGGAGGTCGCGGCACGCTGGGCGGCTATCGGCGGTTGCGGGGACGCCATCAGAGCTTCCGCGGTGGCGGAATCGGCCGGCGCTGGTCGGGTGATGACCCACAAGTATAGGGGTGTATCGTAGTACTTTCGATAAATAAGAATGTCGAACCCAACGAGGAGCAGAAGGTGTTGACAAGTGGTTTTGATCAAGGATTCACTGTAAATACTAGCAAATGGGTTTTCAGGGGTATTTGGTAATGCAAATAAATAAAGTGCGAATAAATAAAAGACAGTAATAATAATTGCTGCAAGTGGCCCAATCCTTTCTAGAGCAACGGACAAGCCGGTTGTGTAACTTATGATGACCAAACATTCTTGAGGACACACGGGAGTTTCTGTCAAGTGCTTTCGCTTCATACCGCTAAATAATCTTTATTGGTTTGATAAGTGTTATGGGGGTGAACCTGTGCTAGCGCACTACCCTTACTAGGATAAATACACACTTGTGATTATACCCCTTGCAAGCATCCGCAACTACAAGAAATTAATTAAGATAAATCTAACCACAGCCTTAAACTCTAAGATCCTACGCTCCCTGGTGCAATAGTTTCCCAACAGAGGTTTATGTTTCTGTCATTCCAGCAACCCCACAATTGGTAGCCAAATACACAATGCATCTCACTAGGCCCATAAATGGTGAAGTATCATGTTGTCGACGTTCACATGACACCACTAGTGAAATAGCACCACAACAAATAAATATCAAACCATTAAATATTACTCAACATAATTCCACTACTAACAACTTGACTTCTCCAATGTCCTCAAGAACTAAACGAACTACTCACAAGACATCATATGGATCATGATCAGAGGTAAAATAATGGTAAATAACAATCTGAACATAAACCTTAATTCAACGGTTCCACTCAATAGCATCAACCACAAGAGTAATCAACACCGGGAAAGTTTCCCCTAAGAATTTGACAAGATTCAACTCAAGATGTTAAATCGGGATGGCGTGGTGATGGTGAAGATGAAGGTGCTGGTGATGAGGATGATGGTGATGATGACCCCGATGAAGTCGGTGCGATGATGATGATGATGGCGTCGATCTCCCTTCTCCGTGAAGGAATTTCCCCGACAGATTTCTGCCTGCCGGAGAGCTTTTCTCTCTCTGGTGTTTTCCGCCCCGCAGAGGCGGCGGTGTCTATCTCTCAGCCCCCCCTTTGACTTAGGTTTTCAGGTACGATGAAATACGCGAAGGGGTGATGGCAGAGGTGGGCCAGGGCGGCCACACAATAGGCCTGCGTGGCCAGGGGTGGGCCCGCGCCCCCTGTGTGTGAGCCTGCCCTGTGGCTCCTCTCGCCTCCTCCTTCTGGCTTCTTCAGTATTCTGGCAAAATATAATTTTCTGGTATTTTTCTGGAATTTCCTGATCTTTCGAAACATGGTGTCTTGACGGTCCTTTTCCAGCAGAATCCTGACTCCGGCAGCAAATCCTCCAATGATCATCAAACATGTAAAATAGAGGAAACAACATAAATATCATCTCTAAATATGAAATATATCAATGAATAACAGTAAATTATGATACAAAATAGTGATGCAAAATGGACGTATCAACCCCCCCAAGCTTAGACCTCGCTTGTGCCCAAGCGAAAACTGAACTCGGTAAACATGACCACAGGTTTATGGAGTGAAGTGTCGATAATCAAAATACAGACAAGAAGCATCACATTCTCTAAGGCACAAATTATAATAGACAACAACTTCCCTTTATATGATATAGACTTGCAATACGTAATAGGGAATCACAAATAAAGATGCACAAGGTAAACTATAATTGGTGATGGCAAACCTTAGTTCTTGGTCAGAGAACAATGAACAAACTATACTTGCTTTTGAACGGAGCCTTTTAAAACAGAGCTAATATAGCAAAAACCATATGCTCAACGAAACAAACTCTTTGCAATCATAGAAAGCTTTCAAAGATATATTTCTTCAGATAAAAGCATTGTACTAAACAAAAGAAGTTAGTAAACATGATTGAACGGATCAACATATGGATGAGTGAAACATAACAACTCAAATGCTTGCTTGAGATAGAAGGGAATAGGTTGACTCAACATAAAAGTAAAAGACAGGCCCTTCGCAGATTAAACATGTGCTAGAGCTTTTCATTTGTAAAACAGAGGTAAAAGTTATTTTGAGAGGTGGTTGCTTTTGTCAACGATTAGCAACGGAGTTCTTGATATCTTCCATACTAAACAAGTGAGAGCGGTTCTGAAATGTTAATTAATTGGCACAATGGTGCTCTTTTATAGCTTTGCACTCCTCCCCACTTTTCCTTTCTCAAACCATGGCTAACCGATTCCATCGGGTGCCCACCAACTTTCACATACCATGGAGGAGTGCCTTTTTCTTTTCTTTCTTTTTGAGATTACAATGGTCTGACCAGCTCCCTTGCAAAATTAATGACGAGCAGATGAAGCTGCCTAGTCGAGGGGAACTTAATTTAGTATGGAAGATAACAAACCCATCCACTACGTCCTCATGAGCTAAAAACAGTGGCACAAAATGAGAAGTAGTTGAAGGTTTTTGAAAGGTAGCACATGAAAATTTACTTGGAATGGCTTGAAATACCATGCATAGGAATTTATAGTGGACTCTTTGGAAGTAACTTGGTTTTTGGGAGTTGGATGCACGAGAAGTATTCCCTCTCAGTACAGGTTTTTGGCTAGCAAGGCTGGGTAGCAAGCATAAGAGTTGCATGAAACAAACAAACATACATATAATAGGAACAATCATGCAAACTTCCTTGGAAGTACAAAATATTTTAACTTGAGAATACTATTGCTTATGAGCCAAACATGAAGGAAAGCTGAAATGATGTAACTATAAACACTTCTTTCTTCTTTTCTACTCAAACCTCAAGGTAATGTTGCTACGGACCAAGCTAAGTTTGCCAAACCCAACTAAATTTACTCATGCTCCCAAAGTGATACCAATACTAATCAACAAGACTATTCATATAAGAAACATTGCAACTCACACCAAGGGATACATAGATAACCAACTAAGGAGGATACTTCCACACTGCAAACTATCCTATAAGATTACTTCTCTATTCATGATATGACTCTACTTGAAAAGTAAATGAGTAGAAGATAATGATGTGATACCGTGGCACTCCCCCAAGCTTGGAACAAGCCAAGGGGATGCCTATACCAGTGACGAATTACTCCTTCAGCGGTGGTGGTGAGTCCTTAATAAGCTTCTCAATCAAATCTCTCAAGTCATAAATCTTGTAGCTGAGGTTACGAATCATCTCTAAATTGTGCTCAATACGGCTCATGAACCTGTCAGCCTGAGAATCCCAGCTTTTTGAATTATTTCCCCATCCTTCTTCACTCTTTGAGCTTTCTTTCCCTGCATTGTTAGAACGATCTATATCCCAACCAGAGGGCAATCGTGACCTTGGTACCTTTTGAAACTGATGTTCATGTATTAGAGTATGGAAGTGGTTGTTGCTTGACGGGGATGTCCGTGGAGCTAAGGTGTGACGCGACACACCCCCTCCGGTGCTCATCCATGAGCTTCTTTTAAACTTGCTAGGGTTTGTCACCACTCCGATACTTGCAATGACAGCACGTGGGACCGAGCGTGGCTCTTCTTCTATCTCCTCCTTCTCGGTTTCACTCCCGACCTCCTCCTTCGGCTCGAGGTCTTGGTGATCATCTCCTGAAGGCATCTTCTCCTTGTATTCGCTTGAAGGAGCCATGGTGCTCCCAAAACTGAGATCAACTCCTGACAGAAACAGCTCGAAATGAAAACACGACGAGAAAACGATATACAGACCTCGGGCAATCCGGGGGGTTATATAGGCAAAAATTAAACATCAAAACGTAACCACAGGAGGAAACCGGGACGAAAACGAGCTCCGGGGTGCTCTCACCATAGGGTGGCGCGACCTGGAGTGGGCCCGCACCCCCTGTGTGTGAGGACACTCCGGACTCCATCTCCTGCCCGTTTTCGTCTTGTGATTTTTCATATTTAGCAAAAACAATAAAAATATTACTAAAAAAGTTTAACGCAAACCTTTTCTAACTAGAACTGTTACCTATTCGAAAATGAATTCTGCAGGTTCCTGCATATTGTCCTGGATGAATTCTTCCAGAGAAACCGTTTGAATAACATCAACATCTTCATTATATGAATCTCCAACAATATAATGTTTGAGTCTTTTCCCATTCACCACTTGTTTGTGTTACCTTTTAACGAAGCAATTTTATCGCACCAGAGCGGTACACCTCTTCAATAACATAGGGTCCTTCCCATTTTGAGAGTAATTTTCCTGCAAAAAATCTGAGACGAGACCTATACAATAGAACTTTCTCACCAACATGAAACTCTCTCTTAAGAATTCTCTTATCATGCCATTGCTTGACTTTCTCTTTGAAAAGTCTGGCATTCTCGTAAGCTTTGTTTCTCCACTCATCTAAAGAACTCAAATCTAACAACCTTTTCTTACCAGCGAGTTTAAAATCCCTATTAAGCTCTTTCACTGCCCAGAAAGCTTTGTGTTCCAATTCTAAAGGCAAGTGGCACGCTTTTCCGTAAACCATCTTGTAAGGGGACATGCCCATGGGGTTCTTATAAGCAGTTCTATAAGCCCATAAAGCATCGTTTAACTTGCTAGCCCAGTTTTTCTAGATCTATTTACAGTCTTCTGCAAGATAGACTTGATCTCTCTATTTGAAAGCTCTACCTGCCCACTAGTTTGGGGATGATAAGCAGAAGCAATTTGATGATTAACATCATATCTAGCAAGAGTTTTTCTAAAACCACCATGAATAAAATGATAACCTCCGCCAGTCATAAGATATCTAGGTACTCCAAACCTAGGAAAAATAACATCCTTGAGCATTTTTAACGAGGTCTCACCATCGGCACTCTTTGTAGGTATGGCTTCTACCCACTTGGTAACATAATCAACAACAACAAGTATATGAGTATAACCTTTTGAAGGAGGAAAGGGACCCATAAAGTCAAATCCCCAACAATCAAATGGTTCAATAATAAGAGTGTAACTCATAGGCATTTTATTACGTCTAGAAATATTACCAACTCTTTGACATTTATCACAGGATAAAATGTACCTTCTAGCATCTTTAAAAAGGGTTGGCCAATAAAAACCTGATTGTAGAACCTTTTGTGCAGTTCTATCTCCAGCATGATGTCCTCCATAAGCACTTCCGTGGCATTTTCTCAATATTTCTTGTTGTTCATACTCTGGAACACATCTTCGCATAATACCATCAACTCCTTTATATAAGTGTGGGTCATCCCAAAAATAATGCCTCAAATCATAAAAGAATTTTCTTCTTTGCTGAGCTGTAAAGGTTGGAGGCAAATACTTAGAAACAATAAAGTTAGCATAATCAGCATACCAGGGATTCTCTCGTGAAGTTACATTTATCGAAGCCAACTGTTCATTTGGAAAACTATCATTAACAGGAATAGGATCAAAAGAAACATTTTCCAATCTAGACAAATTATCAGCAATAGGATTTTTAGCACCTTTCCTATCTACAATATGCAAATCAGACTCTTGTAAAAGCAACACCCATCTAATAAGCCTAGGCTTAGCATCCTTCTTCGTCATAAGATATCTAATAGCAGTGTGATCAGTATGAATAGTAACTTTAGAATCGATAATGTAAGGTCTAAACTTATCACATGCAAAAACAACAGCAAGAAACTCTTTCTCAGTGGTAGCATAATTCTTCTGAGCAGCATCAAGAGTCTTACTAGCATAATGAATAACATTCAACTTCTTATCTACGCGCTGTCCAAGAATAGCACCAATAGCAAAATCACTAGCATCACATATAATTTCAAAGGGTAAATTCTGATCGGGTAGTTGAACAATAGGAGCAGTAGTTAAAGCCTTCTTAAGAGTTTCAAAAGCTTCCTTACAATCATCATAAAAAACAAATGGTACATCTTTTTGAAGAAGATTAGTAAGAGGCTTTGAAATCTTAGAGAAATCTTTAATAAACCTCCTATAGAAACTAGCATGACCAAGAATACTACGAATACCTTTAACATCTCTGGGACAGGGCATTTTCTCAATTGCTTCAACCTTTGCTCTGTCAACTTCGATACCTCTTTCGGAGATTTTATGTCCAAGAACAATTCCTTCATTCACCATAAAGTGGCATTTCTCCCAATTTAGAACAAGATTAGTTTCTTCACACCTCTACAAAACTTTATCAAGATTGTGCAAACAATTATCAAAAGAAGTTCCATAGACGGAGAAATCATCCATGAAAACCTCCACAATTTCTTCACAAAACCCATGAAAAATAGCAGACATGCATCTTTGAAAAGTAGCAGGAGCATTGCATAAACCAAACGGCATAGGTCTATAAGCATAAGTTCCATAAGGATAAGTAAAAGTGGTTTTCTCTTGATCTTGCTTTTTAACAGCAATCTGAGAGAAATCGGAATAACCATCAAGACAACAAAAATGAGTTTTCTTAGATAACCTCTCTAGCATTTGATCTATAAACGGTAAAGGATAATGATCTTTCTTAGTAACTTTATTTACCTTTCTAAAGTCAATGCACATCCTATAACCAACTACTACCCTTTGAGGAATAAGCTCGTTATTCTCGTTAGGCACAACAGTGATACCTCCTTTCTTAGGAACACAATGAACATGACTAACTCATCTACTATCAGCAATAGGATAAATAATACCAGCATCAAGGAGCTTCAATACCTCATTTCTTACCACTTCCTTCATCTTGGGAATTAAGCGGCGTTGATGTTCAACTACTGGCTTTGCATCTTCTTCCATGTTAATAGCATGCTGACATATAGTAGGAGAAATCCCTTTTAAATCATCAAGAGTATAGCCCATAGCTCCTCGGTGTTTCCTCAATACTTCTAATAACCTTTCTTCTTCCTTTCCTGAAAGTTTAGAACTGATAATAACATGATATATTTTCTTATCATCTATATAAGCATACTTAAGATCATCGGGTAAAGGTTTTAATTCAAAAACAGGATCTTCCTTAGGTGGCAAAGTGGTACCAAGATCCTCCACAGGTAAATTATGCTTAATCAACGGTGGTTGACGAAGAAGAATATCGTCAATCTCTTCTCTTTGCTCCCTGAAGACATCACTTTCATGGTCCTCCATAAATTGCTGCAAAGCATTATTAGGAGCAAGAGCAATAGAGGCAATCTGTTCAACTCGAAATTTTTCATTAGGCAATTAATTTTCATAAGGAGTTTTAGCGAACTTAGAAAAATTAAACTCATAAGATTCTCCATCAAACTTAGTAAAAAATTTCTCCTTCTTACAATCTATCACAGCACCACAAGTATTCAAAAAGGGTCTACCGAAAATAATAGGACAAGTTTTACTAGCTTCCTTACCAAGTAATAGAAAATCAGTAGGATATTTGGTCTTACCGCATAAAACTTCCACATCTCGAACAATACCAAGTGGCAAGACAGTCTCTCTATTAGCAAGCTGAATAACCACATCAATCTCCTCTAGTTCACAAGGGGCAATCTCATGCATAATTTCTTTATAAAGCTCTATAGGAATAGCACTTGAACTTGCACCAATGTCACATAAACCATAATAGCAATGATCGCCAATCCTGACAGAGATAACATGAACATTTGTTTTCCTACGCCTACTAGGATGTGAAACAATGTTAGAAGCATCTTCACAAAAGACAATATGTTCATCTCCTACATTTTTAGTAACAAGGTCCTTCACTATAGCTACATGAGACTTGATAGTAATTTGCTCATCAGGTTCTACAGCTTTCTTGGTACTTTTATTAAGCACACTTACCATAGTAGAATGCTCCTTTACCTTAGCAGGGAAAGGCGTCTTCTCAAAATAAGGTTCAGGCAAAATACGATCAACAGTACAAACTTCAGTAGTTTTAGCAGGAATATGACTAATAGAATCTTTATAAGGCGCATGATATTTGTTCCAATCTTTCTTTGGAACATCAAGATAAGAGGCAAAGGCCTTAAAATAGTTAGCAAGTATCTGAGAATCAAGACCATAAACAGTGCTAACATTATGAAAGTCATCGGTTCCCATAAAAGCTTTAATGCATTCATAATCATAATTTATACCTGACCTCCTACCTTTGTCGTTCTCCCATCCTTCAGCATTTTCTTGAATACGGTCAAGAAGATCCCATTTAGCTTCTCCTTTCATATGAGTAAATGGTCCAAAAAAGGAAGCATCCAAATAATCCTTGTCATGAAGAGCAAGCCTCACATAAAAGTTATCAATAACAATATTACTGGGGAGCTCATGAATGGGACATTTGAGCATTAGTAACTTCAATCTCCCCCACGCTTGGGCAATACTCTCTCCATCATGAGGCCAAAAGTTATATATTAGATTACGATCTTTATGAATTTCACTTGGAAGATAAAATTTGGAATAAAATAGAGGTACAATTTCCTCCCAAGCAATAGATGGACCATCCTTTAGCAGCCAATACCACTCCTCAGCTCTGCCTTTCAGTGATAAAGAGAATAGCTTCGTCTTAACCTGGCTCAATGAAATACCTGCACACTTGAACAACTCGCATAATTCATGTATAAAGAGTAAATGATCACCCGGATGGACAGTTCCATCTCCTGAATAGCAGTTATCCATAACACGTTCAACAATTTTCATAGGTATTTTAAAAGGATCTAATTGAGCAGGTGGTGGTTGTGGTTCATCCACATCCGCAGCAGTGGTAGTAGTGTTCCCAAATAGGAAACCAAATGGAGAACTCTCCATAGAAAAATAAAATAAAAATAAAAGATAAAAATAAAAACAATACTCACAGCGACGGTTACCTTTAACAATTCCACTCTTCAATAGCGCTTCACTCCCCGGCAATGGCGCCAGAAAATAGTCTTGATGACCCATAAGCATAGGGGGTGTATCGTAGTAATTTCGATAAATAAGAGTGTCGAACCCAACGAGGAGCAGAAGGTGTTGACAAGTAGTTTTGATCAAGGATTCACTATAAATACTAGCAAACGGGTTTTCAGGGGTATTTGGTAATCCAAATAAATAAAGTGCGAATAAATAAAAGACAGTAATAATAATTGCTGCAAGTGGCCCAATCCTTTCTAGAGCAAAGGACAAGCCGGTTGTGTAACTTATGATGACCAAACATTCTCGAGGACACACGGGAGTTTCTGTCAAGTGCTTTCATTTCATACCGCTAAATAATCTTTATTGGTTTGATAAGTGTTATGGGGGTGAACCTGTGCTAGCGCACTACCCTTACTAGGATAAATACACACTTGTGATTATACCCCTTGCAAGCATCCGCAACTACAAGAAAGTAATTAAGATAAATCTAACCACAACCTTAAACTCTAAGATCCTACGCTCCCTGGTGCAATGGTTTCCCAACGGAGGTTTAGGTTTCTGTCACTTCAGCAACCCCACAATTGGTAGCCAAATACACAATGCATCTCACTAGGCCCATAAATGGTGAAGTATCATGTAGTCGACGTTCACATGACACCACTAGTGAAATAGGACCACAACAAATAAATATCAAACCATTAAATATTAGGACACGGCTAGCCAGCATCCGGTGCTGGTTAGTCTATACCAGCATCCAGATGCTGGTTTGTCTGCTCCGGCATTCGCCCTAATAAACACCCATCCCCAACCCGTGAAAGCTAAACCTAGCGTGCGCCGCTGTGCCCTCGAACCGCGCGCCACCAGCGAGCAGGCGGCACTGCCGCAGAGGATACATTGTTGCCCCGTGCCACAACATCGACGCCGCCGCGGTCCATGAATGGAACGAGACAGTGTCCCGCGCGCCTCACCACTTTTCCTCAATGGGCCATAGCCTTTCCTTCGTCGCCAATCACCGCCGACCAGGGCCACTGTCTCACCTCCGATTTCACCTCGACAGGAGGTCAGCAAGCACGCCACCTTAGCCAACAGGCGCCATGCTACCGCCGCCTGGATGCGCCGCTCGGGGTTGGGGGATTCAGAGGGGGAGAGCCATCGCTGGCACTGGGATGCGGCGGCCGAGCGCACCACCATGGTCGGTCCTGAGAAGCGGGCAGTGGGGAATTTGGCCTATCGCTCTGGGCCTCTGCTATGGTCTAGGCTCTTGGTTTTTTTTTTGGCCTTTCAGAATTCTAAAAAATTTGACAAGCACCACACATTTTTAACTCACACGTGAGCAAAGTTGCACACGACTACTGCCAAGTTGTATAGCTCCAGGTGTTAAGTTGCATATCTATGTATCCGCTAAGTTGCATACACTACAACTATCTTAGTTCATTTTTAATTGACGTACGATTTAATCAGAACACAGACAGTACTAAGTTATATAGCACTATTGCTAAGTTGTATATTTACATACCTCTATTGCTAGTCGTACACCTACTAATGCTAAGTTTGCACATCTAATAATACTAAGTTGTATATGCACTAATGTTAAGTTGCATACACACTATTGTTAAGTTGTATGATTACTATGCATTGCATTTTATGTCTATATTTTATATCAATTTAGTTTTTAAGATACTCACTTAGCAATAACTTCATATACCAAGACCCGCAACTTTGCACTATTAGTTGTTGTATCGCTCTTGAATTCCGAGATAGACAACTTAGTAGCAACGAAAATTCATAGCAAACAATCCGAAACTTAGGTGGTACTATTGTATACGTAACTTAGGCACGCTGATAGGCAAATTCATCATATGGCGCACAACTTTACCATAATGCTGCTAGCCAATTCAGTACTACGAGTACACGGCCTTTTTATGATGCTAGCAGACTTAGTACTAGTGATAGAAAACTTAGGGGTGCTAACCAAATTAGTACTAGTGGTAGGAAAGTAATAATATATCTGGAAAAATACAACTTAGCACATGTGTGGAGAAATAAGCTATCTTTGTGGTGGCTGGTGTACGCCAAGATGGACGGTTCACCCGCAGTCTCGCCTTCCCCATTGTACTAGGGCTCCGCATTGATCGAGATGGATTTGTACCTCACAGCGGCGGCTGCCACGAAGACAATTATTTCTTCATACATGTGTTAAGTTGTATTTTTTCCAACAATATTAATTGGTCCACAAATGAGCTAAGTTATTCTTCGCATGCAATAAATTATTCTCTCACACATTTTGTTAAGTCTGTGTTTTATATATAGTAATTTCTTAGTTCACATATGTGATAAGTTATATGATCATCATTGCTTAGTTGTACACCTCCCTAGTCTAAGTTGTATACCTCCCTAGTCTACGTTGCTAGCTGCATACCCTATCTATAAAGTTGGCTACCTTTCTATGCGAGTGGAACAACTATTTCAAAAAGTGACAACAACTATAGCCCATACCAAATGCAACTTAGTAGGGGTTTGGCTGCATCTAAAATGCCACATAAACCAAGTTACATTTTTATCCTAAATTGTATTCATTTACCAACTATGTTGCAGTGGAAACAAGCAAAATTGCATGTTATAGATGATAACTTGCATTTTGCCAACACTAAACTGTTGCTTCACACATGTGCTAAGTTGTGTTTTGCCTCATGGATCTTGGATGAGCCGCAACCAACTATTGTTAAGTTGTATACCCACTAGGATTAAATTGCATCCCTTGTCCAACAAAGTTCTAGATGGAATATACATAGTTGCATTATTTTCTATATTAAAGGTGGTTTGGACAACTTTTTATTCATCCATTATTGTCTAACTAGGGTTATATTGCACCCATTTTCCAACCAGTACTAAGTTGGCTATCACCATTTATAGTGACATGAAAAAATGTCTAGTGTTCAGAGGGATGCGTGCCGACCCCCCCCCCATTGTGCGACATGTGTCCAGGCTGGTCAAACATTGAATAGTGCATCATGCTTCCTCCCTCTCTAATTATCTGATGCAATATTGTTAATTGACATTTAAAATATTAAAAGGGGCCCCTCCCCTCCTCCCCGCTTCACTATATAAGAACCCCCAATCAAATTGACTGCATCGATAGGCAATTAGAACTGATTATGCATCAAAAACAGTGACAAAGAGACTACTATAGTTGGCATACAACATCACAATAGCAATATGAAATTATATTATGGCTACAACAGTAGGCAATTCGAATATATAATGTATCAAAAGCGGCCACAAAGATAAGTTTAGTTGGCATACAACATCACAATAGCAATATGCAATTTTATTATAGAGGTATACAACATCATAAGGAAATTTCAGTACAGGAAACTTCACTTTGGTGGTGGGAAGTTTGTTGCATTGATGAGGTATGCAACTTAGCAACAATGGTAGACAACTTAGCTCCAGCGATGTGCAACTTAGTTGCAGCAGTAGGCAACTTAGCTATAGCGTGCAACTTTGCTGCAACGGTAACAAATACATGAAAGCTATCTAAAATAGAATAAATGGGGACAAAATACAACTATGTATGTTCCATCTCAACAACTATGTTGGACAATGAATGTAAATTAACCCTAATGGGAATACAACTTAGCAATTGTGGATATCCAACTTAATAGTAATAGGTATACAACTTAGCAAATAGTGGGTATTCAACTTAGCAATTTTATTATAACTGTATACAACACCATAAGGCAATTTTAGGCAGGTTTACGAAACATCACATTGACGATGGGCAGCTTCGTTGCATTGATGAGCAACTTTACTTCTACGGTAAACAACTTCGCTTTAGTGGTATGCAACTTAGCTGCAACGGTAGAAAATTAGTTGCAGCAATAGGTAACTTAGGTGCAGCTGTAGCAACTTAACTGCAGCGATGTGCAACTTTGCTGCAAGGATGACAAATACATAAAAGCTACCTAAAACGGAATAAACAGGGACAAAACGCAACTATATATGTTTCATCTACAACTACGTTGGACAATGAAAGCAACTTAAGTGTGGGTATACAACTTAGCAATAGGAAATATTCAACTTAGCATATGTATCAAGCCACAATTTACTATCTACAAACACAATTTAGCCGATATGTGAGTAAAAAATATATTATGTGCAAAATATAACTTAGCTCATATGTGGAACCAATATTACATAGCAATTAAATTAACACTAGTGAGATTTAAAACTTAGCACAATGGGCACACAACTTTAGCACTAGTGAGGTATACAATTTAGCAACAATGGTTACACAACTTAGATAAAGTTGTATGCAACTTTAGAACCTTGATGCTAGCCGACTTAGAACTGCTAGTAGGCAACTTAGGCATAGTGGTAGGTAAGTTCATGATGATAGTGCACAATTTAAGAATCCACCCCCAATAGGGATTTCATTTTGTGGTAGCTCCACCGTGATGTACAACCTCACCTCAATCAATGTGGATATGGTCATTGTCACGAGACATGACACGAGGCATAATGATGTTGTAAGAATCAGAAGGGGTGTCGCTTTGAGATCGACAGTTCCTAGCCATTCTAGGAGGCAACTAAAAATGAACATTTGGTGCAATTAAAAATAGCACTAGTGAGGTATACAACTTAGCAACTCACAAGGGTATAGATAATAGAGTCTGTTAGTTAGCTACCCCTAAGGCCCGTTAAGCTAGGCCCAATTGTAATACTAGTCGAAATACGAGTTCATGTCGTATGTCGATATTGTAATCTGTGCCGGATCCCTCCCGATCCCTGAGACCTGGCCACCTATATATAGGGGCCAGGAGGGGACGGTAAGGGACAGATTGAAAGCAAGCCAGGTTTACACCCACGTTTACTTTCGATAGCCACCTTGTTTGACTGATTTTACCTTCGAATTCATCCGACGCCCTGTCTCCCCGATCCTAAGTCCTTCATCTAGGACATTTTTCGAGTTACCCCTCGTCAATTGGCGCCGACCGTGGGGACTCTGGGCGTTAGAAACATGAATTTGACGGCTTTTCCACTCATAGCCAATGACAATCCAGAAGTCGACGAAATCCAGATATCCTTCGGAACCGTCGATTTTCAACCTCACCAGTCAAGTTTCACGCAAGTATTCGAGAGCATAGATCAAGATATGAATTTGACGATCGAAAGCCTAAACTTTCGCGTCGGATCACTATGTTCGATTCGCCTTTCAAATCCGACGAAACCTGGTGCTAAATGGATAGACAACTTAGCACTTGTACGATATATAGCTTAGCAACGATGTATGCAACTTGGCAGTAGTAGGATATATCACTTAGCAAGAGTGGTACGCAACTTAGCAGCAGTGGGGTATACCACTTAGCAACCGTGGGAATGCAACTTTGGTGTAGACGTAGGAAACTTCACATACAAGATATGCAACTTAGCACTAGGAATATACAACTTAGCAAATAACCGGTATTCCATTTAGCACTAGGAGGAGACAACTTAGGAAAAATAGGAACATAATGGAATTGGGTATGTTCCATCTGCAATTAGACAGGTAGGCAACTTAGCACTAGGAGTATACAACTTAGCAAATAGCGGGTATACAACTTCGCTCTACCACTATACAACTTAGCAAATAACAGTCATGCAACTTAGTACGTGTGTGAAGCACAAAACACAACTTAGCAAAAATATGTGAGAAAACAATTTATTGTATGCAAAAATACAACTTATCTCATATATGAAACCAATAAATACCGCTGACAAAACACGATTTAGCACATGTGTAAAAAACAAATCGTCTTCGTGGCGACCGTTACCGCCGTGAGGTACAACCTGTACCTCACCTCAATAAACATGGATATAGCCGTGGTGTGCAACTTCACAATCATGATATAGCTTCACAAATATGATGCTAGTGGTAAGCTACATAGGCTTAGTAGTAGTCGGCATGAGTGGAAGACCAATTCATGACAATGCTATACAACTTCAAAACCATAGGTGCTACCATACTACTAGTGGTGGCAACTTAGCAGGAGCTACCACAAATTTATTTCAATTAGTAGGCAAGTCAGAGGACTATTATGCAACATCTGAAAAATTGAACGCTTACTAAGACTGAGGGCTTATATGCATGAGCATTTGCATAAAACTATAAAGTACAAGGACTAAGATGAAAATTCCTGATGGGATAAGGGTTCATACTCTTTCTCCCGTGATTTCCATTGCCGTGACCGTGAGGACTGAGGAAGCGAAAAGCGAGGCCACACCGCTCGCCGGCCATGGCCCGAGGTCGCCGCCTTGAAGACGAGGCCGCACCGCCGTGGATTCGAGGATAGGCGCCGATCTCAGGCTATCGCAGCTGCCGCATCATGCTGCGGGGAGTCGCCCCGATGTCGAGAGCCGCCACCCGTGCCGTGTGCTGGCCTGTGTGTAGGTGGCCTGCTCCTTGCTGCTCGGCCAGGAAGAAGGGGTATGGAAAGCTGCAGTTGCCCGCGGCAGCGGCAGGAAGTCAACGGTGTGCCGGTATGGTGGCGCAGGGCCGCGCTAGCAGCTCGGGCGAGACGCCGGCAGGATCCTTGCGGCGGTGCGGAGAACGACCGAGGTGGCGGGGGTGATACGTCTCAAACGTATCTATAATTTTTGATGCTCCATGCTTGTTTTTACACCATTTGCCTATTGTTTCGTTACACTTAGTGGCATTTTTATACGCTTTCCGGAACTAACCTATTAGCGAAGTGCCACAGTGCCAGTTCCCTGTTTTCTGCTGTTTTTGGTTTCAGAAGTGATACACAGGAAATATTCTCGGAATTGGACGAAACAAAAGCCAGAAGTCTTATTTTTCCCGGGAGCATCCAAACATCCGAAGAGAGGAAGGAGAGGGGCCAGAGGCCTCCCTCACAAGGGGCTGGCGCGGCCCAGGCCCTGGCCGCGCCACCCCTGTGTGAGGAAGCCCTGGCAGCCCTCTGACATCGCCCCTTCACCTATAAGAAGCCTCGGGACGGAAAAACCTAAGCCCCCCCCGATCAGATTTCCAGAAAGAGTTCCGTAGCTCCGCCGCCGCCACCGACGAATTTCGGGGGACAGAAGTCTCTGTTCCGGCACCCTGCCGGGACGGGGAAGTGCCCCCGGAGCCATCTCCATCGGTCTCCATCGCCGTCTCCGCCGTCTCCATCGACCTCACCGCCATCTCCATCAACCTTGCTGTCTCCTATGATGAGGAGGGAGTAGTTCATCCCCGGGGCTAAGGGCTCTACCGGTAGCTATGTGGTTCACCTCTCTCTCCCATGATGTGATCTTTATGTGATCGTGAGCTTTGTATCATGTTGAACAAGTACATGTTATTATTCAGATATTTTGTGTACTCTAGTGATGTTATTAAAGTAATCTATTCCTCCTACTATGGTGTAACGGTGACAGTGCGTGCATCATGGTGGTTCTTGGTTTAGGCTACGATTGTGATCTCTTGTGGATTATGAGAATAATTATTGCTATGATAGTTTGAGTGATTTATTCCTCCTTTCATGGTGTAAAGGTGAGAGTGTGTGCACCGTGTTAGTACTTGGTTTAAGTTGCAATGATTTCTATCTTGAGTTGTGATCTGATTTGGGTATTGCTATGAGTGGTGTTTGTCAAGTACTTGATGAACTTTAAGGGGTGCTCCTGTAGCCACTACACAGTGATTAGTGTTATTCAATAGGAGAGTGATTCAGAGTACCTTAGCAAGAGAAGTTACTTGTTCAGTCATGTTATATTGTTGGGAGTGTGTCCACTAGTGAAAGTATGATCCCTAGGCCTTGTTTCCAAGCATTGCACACCGTTTACTTGCTATTTTATTACTTGTTTGCTCGCAGCGATATTTATTTCACATCACGTTTGCTACTTATAATCATCACTACTACTTGTATTTCACTATCTCTTCGCCGAACTAGTGCACCTATACATCTGACAAGTGTATTGGGTGTGTTGGGGACACAAGAGACTTTCTGTATCGTAATTGCAGGGTTGCTTGAGAGGGATAGCTTTGACCTCTAACCTCCCTGAGTTCGATAAACCTTGGGTTATCCACTTAAGGGAAACTTGCTGCTGTTCTACAAACCTCTGCACTTGGAGGCCCAACAAGTGTCTACAAGAATAGAAGTGCGTAGACATCAAGCTCTTTTCTGGCGCCGTTGCCGGGGAGGTAAGGTAAAAGGTACTCACATCCTCCTGTGTGAGTGCTCATAGTTATTTCCTTTAGATTCTGCAATTACATCTTTTTGTTTCTTGTTTTTATTTTCACTAGTTAGGCTTAATGGAAAATAAAGAGTTCTCTAGTCTTTTTCCTGAGTTTAGATATGAAGTGTTTGAAGAGAAAATTGAAAAACCTTTGGAGCTTAATTTGCATGCTAATAGTGTTGTTAGTATGAATGCTTTGAACACCGTTGTTGCTAATGCTATAGAAAAGTCTAAGCTTGGGGAAGCTGGTTTTGTTAAGCATGATATTTTTAGTTCCCCAGCTTTAGTGGAGAAAGTTTGCTATGATGATATGTTTGATGAGTATGCTTTGCGACATAGTAGTTCTCTAGCTTGTGATGATGAGTATAATATTTTCAGTTCACCTACTATTGAGGATAAAATTAGTTATGATTACAATATGCCTCCTATTTATGATGATTATGGTGATGAGAATAATTATTCTGTTGAATTTGCTCCTACTACTATTGTTCCTGTGGTGAGTATTAATTCTTTTATGCATGTGGCTCATGATAGGGATGCTTTATGTGATAGTTATATTGTTAGTTCTATTCATGATGCTACTGAAAGTTATTATGAGAGAGGGAAACATGGTTTGATGGATCTCAACAATATTAAGTTTCCCCTCTTTATGTTGCAAATCTTGAAGTGGCACTTATTTTATCTATCCATGCTTGCTACTATGTGCCTCGTTGATTTATTTTCTTACAAGATTCCTATGCATAGGAAGTGGTTCAGATATAAATGTCTTTCACATTTGCTTTTTGATGCTCTCTATTGCTTTAAGTTCCTATATGGCGCCTTTGCCTCAAGCTCTTATATGGCGCCCACATGAGCATCTTTGCAAATTACTGCGCCTAGCTCAAAGGCGTTAAAGAAAAGCACTCTTGGGAGATAACCCAATGTTTTATTTTCAGTACTTTTTCTTTTATTTGAGTCTTGAAAGTCATTACTACTGTAATGACCGCTCCTTATCTTGTTTATTTCGTTTTTGTGCCAAGAGAAGCCTCTAATTTGAGTGAGGTAAAGATTTGGGGATGTTGCTGTCCTGAAACTGTTTTCGGTGCTGCACCGTAAAAATTCGTGAAAATTCTCTGTATATCTTTTGGACCTGAGATTTCTTGAGCATATGCCCCAGGTTATATCCAAACTTTTGTTAGTTGAACACTTTTTGATTTGAGCAACAGAAAACCCCTAAAAAATTCGACCTTTTTCAGCTGTTCAGTTTTGACAGATTTCTGCCAATATTCGTTTTTGCCGCTTTATCGCTTTCTTTTTGAGTTCTTTTGATCATGGAACTTTTGGGGAAGTTGCTACAGTAGTATATACTATATATGTGGTGGTTTTGAGTTGAAACCTGAAGCAAAAATAGGTTGATTATATGCTATGCTTGCACTAATGTTGCCAATAGAATTGTGTTTAGTTTTGTATGAAAGAAGTTTTCAAGTGTAGGGATTGGAGAATGATGAGATGAGTTGAAGAATGGACAAAATCTCAAGCTTGGGGATGCCCATGCATCACCCCAAGAAATATCCAAGAAGTACAAGCGTCAAAGCTTGGGGATGCCCCCGAGGCACCCCTTCTTCATCGGCAAAAATCAGGTCACCTTTCAAAACACTATATTTTTATTGCTTCATGCACTATGTGTTTTTCTTGGAGCGTCAGTTGTTTTGGTTTTCTTTGTTAGTTTGTTTTATTTGCTGCAATAAATGGTTAGATCACATCATGTTTCTTTTGGAGGAGATGAACTCGTTTTCATTTGCTAAGAACACTCAGTTTTTCACTCTTATCGTTCACCGAGTGTTCTTCTTTTTCTGCTACTGCTTTTGGTTTTCGTTTTCGCCTTGATTTGCGTTCAGATCTTGCCATATCTTTTCATCAAGGTGTATTTTTGCCTCTGGTCTTCATTGGTTTTCATCAAAAGAGGTGTTTATAAAAATTTCAAATGGTGTTGGAAAAGAGAAAAAGCTTTGTGCAAAATAGTGGTACAAGAAGGAGCTTGTGTAGACTGCGGCTTAGACTTTTTCATGTCATGCTAGATGTCTTTTTGATAGTATGCTTAGTGGTTTTGCTATAGCATGACTTGTCTCAAATAACTGAGATTGCTTAATGAGCCTTTGAAAAAATCATGCGTTGTTTTTATTATATGGAAGCATTATTTTGGTTTTCTCCTTGATGCTTTATTTGGGTTGACTTGGCGCATGCTCACACATGTTAGACTCTTCCAAAGTCGCCATTAGCCTTCATGATCATTTAGTTTTTGACTTTTGATGCCATCGTATGCTTCTTTTAATGTCGCTTTGTCGCTTTGCATGATTATGGCCATTACTGCTCTCTTAGTCGGTCGCTCCCAGTCTTTTGCTAGCCCTCGCCTTGTACTGAGTATGAGCTCTACTCGTGCATCCAACTCCTAAAGCCAAGTTTTCCATTGTGTCCACCATACATACCTACTAGCAATTTGCTATTCCAAGTAAATTTGACTTGCTTTTATATTCTCTTCAAATTAAACTCTTACCAGTGTTATGCGAAATTCGGTCAGTAAAGCTCTCACGAACCGGAAGGCACACTTTACTTTTTCCTGTTCTAAAAATTTGACATTGTGGTCTTTTATGCTGAGTTGTTATGCTTGCAAGTTGTAAGTTGGATTCTAGCCCAACCATGCTGTCATGGGGCAAGCTTTCAACATTGCACTTCCTATTTGAGTTGATATTGTGATCTTTTGTTTATGGATGCCCGCTGTGTGAAATGAATTGGAAATCTTGTGAGGATCATGGAGTTTTTATATGTGTTAGGGAAACGCCGGGCCGCCAATCTAAGCCATGCATAATTCATGGTGGAAATTTGCAGCATACCCATGGTGAACATTCGACGACGCATCTCACAATAAAAAGCTAAACAATATAGCAAATAAAAGAGATGTCGAGGTGTTCATTGTCTGCTTGTCCTGTCATTTTAGTGTGGGCTTGTTCCATGTCATCGGGCACGGAGGTACCCCATTGGCGGTTCCCAATGATACGCATATACTTACAATGACAAGAGCCTTGCTTGGGACTCTAAGTAAACTAGCATAGTTTGGGTACTCGTATTCACGGGACACGAGGTTTTCAACTTATGATTTGTCAAGCATATGCATCATAATTGTTCTCGCATTAACTTTAACCATTCAAGATGCTTATGATGGGGGCAATGAGAGCTCAAAGCCGGTAAGTACCATAATTTTTGAAGGTTATAAAACTTGCAATCACTGCTTCCCTCTGCGAAGGACCTTTCTTTTACTTTTATGTTGAGTCACCACCTTCTTTCTTTATGCACCATTAAGAGAGCATAGTTGTCATTCTTAGTGTGATATGCATTGTCCCAAAGTTCATTGATTGACTCATATTGTTGGTTTCACTTGTTCTTAAATTATTTGTATCTAGTCGCCCTCTTAAACTTTGAGGTGTCCTATGCATTTATGTTTTGCTCTCTTTGAAGGACAAGCTGAAAACCTTTTGTATGTTTTTCCTTATGATTTGAACACACGTTTGACTTTCATTGTTTCATTATCATGATCTTTTGTTTGTGTTCATTTGCATGTTTACAACATGGTTGCTAAGTTCTTATCGTCATGATTATATCTTTCTTACCTACTCGAGGACGAGCAGGAGTTAAGCTTGGGGATGCTTGATACGTCTCAAACGTATCTATAATTTTTGATGCTCCATGCTTGTTTTTACACCATTTGCCTATTGTTTCGTTACACTTAGTGGCATTTTTATACGCTTTCCAGAACTAACCTATTAACGAAGTGCCACAGTGCCAGTTCCCTGTTTTCTGCTGTTTTTGGTTTCAGAAGTGATACACAGGAAATATTCTCGGAATTGGACGAAACAAAAGCCAGAAGTCTTATTTTTCCCGGGAGCATCCAAACATCCGAAGAGAGGAAGGAGAGGGGCCAGAGGCCTCCCTCACAAGGGGCTGGCGCGGCCCAGGCCCTGGCCGCGCCACCCCTGTGTGAGGAAGCCCTGGCAGCCCTCTGACATCGCCCCTTCGCCTATAAGAAGCCTCGGGACGGAAAAACCTAAGCCCCCCCGATCAGATTTCCAGAAAGAGTTCCGTAGCTCCGCCGCCGCCACCGACGAATTTCGGGGGACAGAAGTCTCTGTTCCGGCACCCTGCCGGGACGGGGAAGTGCCCCCGGAGCCATCTCCATCGGTCTCCATCGCCGTCTCCGCCGTCTCCATCGACCTCACCGCCATCTCCATCAACCTTGCTGTCTCCTATGATGAGGAGGGAGTAGTTCATCCCCGGGGCTAAGGGCTCTACCGGTAGCTATGTGGTTCACCTCTCTCTCCCATGATGTGATCTTTATGTGATCGTGAGCTTTGTATCATGTTGAACAAGTACATGTTATTATTCAGATATTTTGTGTACTCTAGTGATGTTATTAAAGTAATCTATTCCTCCTACTATGGTGTAACGGTGACAGTGCGTGCATCATGGTGGTTCTTGGTTTAGGCTACGATTGTGATCTCTTGTGGATTATGAGAATAATTATTGCTATGATAGTTTGAGTGATTTATTCCTCCTTTCATGGTGTAAAGGTGAGAGTGTGTGCACCGTGTTAGTACTTGGTTTAAGTTGCAATGATTTCTATCTTGAGTTGTGATCTGATTTGGGTATTGCTATGAGTGGTGTTTGTCAAGTACTTGATGAACTTTAAGGGGTGCTCCTGTAGCCACTACACAGTGATTAGTGTTATTCAATAGGAGAGTAATTCAGAGTACCTTAGCAAGAGAAGTTACTTGTTCAGTCATGTTATATTGTTGGGAGTGTGTCCACTAGTGAAAGTATGATCCCTAGGCCTTGTTTCCAAGCATTGCACACCGTTTACTTGCTATTTTATTACTTGTTTGCTCGCAGCGATATTTATTTCACATCACGTTTGCTACTTATAATCATCACTACTACTTGTATTTCACTATCTCTTCGCCGAACTAGTGCACCTATACATCTGACAAGTGTATTGGGTGTGTTGGGGACACAAGAGACTTTCTGTATCGTAATTGCATGGTTGCTTGAGAGGGATAGCTTTGACCTCTAACCTCCCTGAGTTCGATAAACCTTGGGTGATCCACTTAAGGGAAACTTGCTGTTGTTCTACAAACCTCTGCACTTGGAGGCCCAACAAGTGTCTACAAGAATAGAAGTGCGTAGACATCAGGGGGCCCGTAGGAGAACGTGATAGGTTCGTAGCATAGAAAACAAAAGTTTCCTACACATGAACACATAAACTAGCCAAGAACATCTACGAGATGGTAGCAACAGAGACTAACCCTCGAAGACCGGTAGCGGGGATTACGTTCCCGCACAAACGTTGTTGATGGAGAGTCGAGGAAGACGCACGTAGTCGACGTAGTCGTTCACTTGACGTAGTCGATGTAGTGGTTCACTTGACGATCATGAGATCGTGTACATGGCGCCACAACCAGCGGCGCTTTCGTACTCGGTCACACGTACAATTCGGTGACGACCTCCATGCCCTCGGTCCAGCGGGGCAGCGGAAGTAGGGATCCGCCGGAACTCCTCCTCCTCCACTTCTCCAAGTGTTGGTGGGTAACAATTTTGGCAGCGCTTCGCTTAAGCAATAGCCATGGTGTGGAGCAATAAGGTAGGGGATGGAAGCAACTAAGTGTAGGGAGAAGAGGAGTATGTCCAACATATACATAGGAGAGAGGGGGCAGCCACCCATGAGGGGTGCGGCCAGCCCCTCCCCTTTTCTCCTCTTCATGGTGGTGGTAACCCCCTCCTTCATGGAAAGGTAACCCCCCTCATCAAATGAGTAACCCCCATTTTAATTTTGCATGACATTCATGTTAATTAAAATCCACACTTATTGAATTAATAAAACATTTTTATTTCTTTAATATTTTTTAATTCAATCAATCAACAAACATTAACATTTACCCCCTCGAGTCATTTTGATATACCGAAACAGTTTCGGTGCTTTTCTGAAACAACCCCTGTGCTGTCCAATAATTCAGCCGGAGTTCCAAATCCACTCAAAACGCGTCAGCGAACCTTAAGTGTGTCACCCTACGGTTCGTGAATAATGTGGACATGATCGAGACTCCTCTCTGATCAATAATCAGCAGCGAGATCTGGAAATCCATGACGACTCCCACTTACTCAACGATGAATCTAGTGATCGTGTGAACCTTTAACGAACATAGTTAATTCCTTTTGTCTCGCGATATTATTACTTGTCCGAGATCCGATCATTTGGTATCAACCATACCTAGTTCGATCTCGTTCCCGACAAGTCTCTCTACTCGTTCCGTGATAATGCATTCCCGTGACCTAGTCACATGCTTGCAAGCGATTCTAATGCAATATCACCGAGAAGGGCCCAAAGAATATCTTCCCATCATCGGGTCAGACAAATTCCACTCTTGATCCATGAGCCTCAACTAATACTTTCAGAATATCGAAATCAACCTTTATAATCACCCTGTAACGGTGTGACGTTTGATATCATCAAAGCACTCTTTCGGTATCAGTGATTAACATGATCTCATGGTCCGAGGATTAGAACTATTTTGTATGAGTTTGATATAGCAATGAACTTTATGACTTGATCGTATTGCTAATCTTACTATGGGTGTGAGTGTTCATCACATCATTCTTCTAATGATATAACCCTGTTATTAACAACATCCAATGTTCATGATCAGGAAACCTTGATCATCAGTTAATCAACGAGCTAGTATGAAAGAGAGGCTTTACTAGGAACCTTTTTAGTTTATTAATCACACAAGTATTAATCTTTCCGATTAATACAATTCTAGCATGAGAAATAAACATTTATCATAAACATGGAATATGATAATAACCACTTTATTATTGCCTCTCGGGCATATTCCCTTCAGTCTCCCACTTGCACTAGAGTCAATAATCTAGTTGATACTTGCGTATATAACACTTATGGCTTTCACGTGTTATCCGTACGTATTGCATGTGGTTAATCTGATCTCCAGATCTGACACTTTCAGTTCTGTGTGTATTTGCATGTCTTTGCGTCTGCACGCATCACTCATTCTCAAATGAGATAGTTGGGTATAAATTTGGTCCTTAGGTGAGACCTTAGTTCCTTTTAGCTAAAATCATGTTGTCACTATTGTCGCACAATAGATCTTCATAGTAATAGCCATCTTGGAACTACACCTAGTTTGATAACAAACTTCTTGACACAAATGCCCTCCTTTGCTACTTCTAAAGTAGCCATATACTCAACCTTTGTTGTAGAATCCATCACAATGTCTTAACTTTGGAACTCATCCAAATCCACCATGGAACTTCCTTCCATTACATTGTGCCACCTAAACATATAGCTAAAATTGAGATAAACTTAATTTGTATCTTGTGACAAACTTAGTATCAATGTAACACTTTACAATGAACTATGTGTCACTTTGTCATACATAATATATATCCTTAGTCCTTCGAAAGCACATAAGGATATCTTTACTATTGTCCAGTGATCATCTTATGATATTTATCACTCTGGTATATACTCACAACATTTAGAGCATAGGACATGTCTGGATATGTACATATCATGGTATACATGATCTATCAAATCATTCATGTGGCTTCACTCATCAAGTGTTAAAAACACCTGAATCTTGTTTCAACCTCTTCCATGCGACAAGAACTTTTCTTGTCATTTCCATATTGAACTACATTCAATATTTCATCTATGTACTTTGGCACAACCATATTGGTACCTCGATCTATCTACATAGACATCGAGACCCAATATTTTGGTTTTGCCTAAGTCTTTCATTGAAATCTAATTTTAATGAAATTCTTAACCTATGTCAATAAAAGATACACCATTTCCAATTAACAATATGTCTTCTACATAATGTACTAAAAATATGTCTGAACGCTCCCACTTAATTTCTTGCAAATGCAAGCATATTCATCGTATCTGATGAAACTAAACCTTTTAATTATTTCATCACGGTGAATATTCCAACTCCGCGATTCTTACTTCAACCATTGAAGTTTGCATGCCTTTTTAGCATCCTTTGAATTTACAAAACCCATTGGATCATGTCATGTACATGTCCTAGGTAACCATTCTATTAGAAGAATGTTGTCTTGTTTGTTCAACTAACATATACCAAACTTGGCATATGTAGTGGTTGCTACAGTAATCCGTCCAGACAAAATATCGCTATGAAAGATCAAATCTTGTCATAGTCAACTCATTGAACATAATCGTAAACAGTTTAACGATATGTCGACTATTTCATAGATGTGAAAACATCCATGTCTGTTTATAGATCCAAATAGATTCATTAGGCTTCATGCCTTTTGAGGGTCTTCCAAGTTCAGAAACTTGGTTTGTCGTGTATGGAACTATCATGGAAGTTTATGGCTTCTAGCCATTTGACGGAGTCAGGGCCCATTATCGCTTCTTTGCATGTAGTCGGTTCATCATTGTCAAACAATAATGATTTATTTTCAAATCTAACTATTTGATTGTTACCCGACTCACGCGGTTCAATAGGAACTTAGATCTATGTGACCACAACCTTTGAGGTACGACAGCCATGCGCATTGTGACCGCCTCCGGGACACTTCCCAGCGCTGCGCTACTCATCACATATAGCTTAGGTTCAATAACCCAATCAAAGTTCTATTGTCCTCCCACTTAACTTTTCGCGAAAATTCCGTCTCAAGAAACTTGACGTTTTCAGCGACAAACACTTTTGTCTTAGGTGTTCTGGAGGAATACTCAACATTTACTTTGGGATAACCTACAAAGACGTATTTATCCGACTTTGGTTGTAAACATTTTACATATGCATAGCATACCAAACTTTTAGAAAAGACAACTTGGGTTTTATCCCATGCCATATCTCATATGGTGTCATTTCAATGGATCATGATGGCGCTCTTTTCAGCGCAAAAAGCGGTAGTCTCTAAAGCTTTATCCTTAAAATATAATGGCAGTTTTATAGACGACACCTTTGATGGGAAACAAAGTTTTATTTTATTTCTCGAACACTCCATACTCCTATGGTGTTTCGGTAAATACAAGTCTATGGAACGATTCCTCAACCTTTAGGTGTCTGCTAAACTTGTAACTCAAATATCTTCCTTTATGATCAAATCATAAATTCTTTATTATCTTGTTACAATGATTTTCCACTTCATCTAGAAATACTTTGAACATTTTTCAAATATTTCATACTTCTTCCTTATTAAGTAAATATACACATATATCTACTCAAGTCATCGTTTAAAGTAAATGAAGTTCAAGAATTCACCACACACGGCTACACATAATGGACTATATAGATCAACATGTACAATATCCAATAAGTTAGTCGTCCGTTCTTCTTTGGCCTACAAACGGAGTTTTAATCATCTCTAGGAAATTTTCACAAGCGTCAATTGATTCAAAATAAAAAGACTCCAAAATCCCATCAACATGGAGTTTCTTCATGTTTACTTTCCAGTATGATTTAAACGGTGGTGTCACTCATAAGTGATCTTCTAATCATTTGTCTTGAGACATTTTTAGCATCAGTGTTATGGATGTGATTTCTCCAACAAGATAAACGTTCATTCATCTTTTATGAATGCGGTAATAATTTGAACAACCATTGTTCTCATAATACCATAACAAAATAACAATTATTAAAACAAATCTTGAAGGCTAGGTTTAATTCCAACGAAACACAATAACACTTTATTTGTTTTCGATGAGAATCATCCCATATTCATTTGCTAGTTAATCAGGCCATTGCAGTTCTTGTATTGCGTTGTTCTGTATGATAGTTCATACCAACCAATTTAGTATCAAATACCCAAGAACCACATTGTTTTAACAAGCAATGAATACACCCATAACATGTATATCTTCTATATACCTGAGCTGGACATTTCCAGTCTTTTCTTTTCCGCTAGAATAAATTTTGGATTCTCTTTTAGCAATTCTTTTCCTTCTAGAAGAATCTATCAACATCAATAGTGGCGCCATACACATGGCACATAGTTCAAGGGATGATTAGTCAAACACTAATACCCTTGGACTCACACTTTGAAGTAGATCACCATAATCAAATATTTGGCGTTCTTCCAAATTCCATTCTTTAGTAATCTTTTAATGTTGTAAACATTTTACCTACATTTTGTATTTATCCTATAATGACAACTTTCATGATCAAGCTACTATAGCTCATGAGGACAAATTGTGAGTATAATGTTAGTTCCTAAACATTTTAGGAGATCTGGACGCCTAGCGTCTCCAATCTTCGCAAATTCTCATACAATACGAGAACATGTGTCTTAGTAAATTATACTCTATCACAATGCAACCAAACATTGTTTCAGATATCAAAATATCTTCCACATATGATAGTTTATGAAACAATTCTTTCAACTCCTAGATAACCTTGATACTAAAAACAACTTTTGAATATCAAGGATCATGGAGGCAAGTTTGATACTTAGATACTAACACTGGAATTGTTACTCTTGATTTAATACTACTTATTACAATTCATCGAGTAAACAAGGTTTGCTAAAAGTTTGCAATAGGACTTTATACTTTAGATTGACATTCAAACAATACGACACCAGTTCATAAAGTTAGCATCCAGAATTCAATAGTTCTATCATCTCAATTATAGCTAATCGCAAGGTAGTAAATGGATGCCAATGACTACAACAAACTATGCAAATTCACTTTGATTTAGTTCATGATAAATTGAGTTATATAATTCAAAATTACTAAGTGAACTCCCACTTAAAAACAACATCCCTCTTAGTTTTCTTAAGCGATTACACGAACCAAAGGCGAACATCATAGTTTCAAAGGCGAACATCATCATGTTCATCATATCAACCATATGACTCATGCTTAACCTTTCGATTCGTGTTCCGAGGCCATGTCTGTACATGCTAGGCTCGCCAAGTAGAACCATAGCACTTGCGTGTGTAAAACTGTCTTACACCCGTCGTATATGAACGTAGAGTCTGTCACACCCGATCATCACGTGGTGTCTTAAAACGACGAACTTTCTTAACGGTGCATGCTATGGAAGAACACATTTTTATCTTGATATTTATGTGAGAGGGATCATCTTATAATGCTACCGCGCGATCAAATCTAAGCAAAATAAGATGCATAAAAGGATAAACATCACATGCATATATAATGTGATATGATATGGTCCTTCATGCATTCGATATCCATCTTGTGCGTCATGGCATAATCTCCATCATTCCACCGGCGCAGCACCAAGGTCCATGGCGCGCCACCTTGATTGTCTTCCTCCATTACAATATATCACTTGGATATATATATTCGGCACACAGGCTATAAAGTGAAAAAGACAACCATATGGCTCCTGCCGGTTGTTTATAACTTACAAAAAGGATCATTGCATACAATTTGTAATATAAACAATTTAACCATATCACATCACATGCCCTGCAAAAACAAGTAGGACGTTTCAAATTTGTCTTGCATATTTTACGTGGTTTGGGGCTTTCTAGGAAGAACCGTTCTTACCTACGAACATGTAACCACAACGGTGATAAAAATATTATTAACAACTCTTTGTAAAATAGATCATAACTATAGTGGGAGAAATGTGCACCCACTAAGCCACATATGCCAAAGCATGTCAAGTGTAGGACAAGTCTCGTGAACACGGTCACGTAATGTTAGTCTCGGGCAGCTTCAATCCCACTATGCCACTATGATCCAAAAATACAAAAAATAGCAATAACATGATCATCAAGGCCCACATCCACATGTGTTCTAACCGTGCATACCAACTACGCATAGAGATGGCTCTGATACCACTGATGGGTTCGTAGCATAGAAAATAAAAAATTTCCTATGCATGAACACATAAACTAGCCAAGAACATCTACGAGATGGTAGCAACGGAGACTAACCCTCGAAGACCGGTAGCGGGGATTACATTCCCGCACAAACGTTGCCGATGGAGAGTCGAGGAAGACGCACGTAGTCGACGTAGTCGTTCACTTGACGTAGTCGCCGTAGTAGTTCACTTGACGATCATGAGATCGTGTACATGGCGCCACAACCGGCGGCGCCTCCGTACTCGGTCACACGTACAATTCGGTGACGACCTCCATGCCCTCGGTCCAGCGGGGCAGCGGAAGTAGGGATCCACCGGAACTCCTCCTCCTCCACTTCTCCAAGTGTTGGTGGCTAACAATTTTGGCAGCGCTTCGCTTAAGCAACAACCATGGTGTGGAGCAACAAGGTAGGGGATGGAAGCAACTAAGTGTAGGGAGAAGAGGAGTATGTCCAACATATATATAGGAGAGAGGGGGCAGCCACCCATGAGGGGTGCGGCCAGCCCCTCCCCTTTTCTCCTCTTCATGGTGGTGGTAACCCCCTCCTTCATGGAAAGGTAACCCCCTCATCAAATGAGTAACCCCCATTTTAATTTTGCATGACATTCATGTTAATTAAAATCCACACTTATTGAATTAATAAAACATTTTTATTTGTTTAATATTTGTTAATTCAATCAATCAACAAACATTAACATTTACCCCCTTGAGTCATTTAGATATACCCAAACAGTTTCGGTGCTTTTCTGAAACAACCCCTGTGCTGTCCAATAATTCAGCCGGAGTTCCAAATCCACTAAAAACGCGCCAGCGAACCTTAAGTGTGTCACCCTACGGTTCGTGAATAACGTGGACATGATCAAGACTCCTCTCCGATTAATAATCATCAGCGGGATCTGGAAATCCATGACGACTCCCACTTACTCAACGATGAATCTAGTGATCGTGTGAACCTTTAACGAACATAGTTAATTCCTTTTGTCTCGCGATATTATTACTTGTCCAAGATCCGATCATTTGGTATCAACCATAACTAGTTCGATCTCATTCCCGACAAGTCTCTTTACTCGTTCCGTGATAATGCATTCCCGTGACCTAGTCACATGCTTGCAAGCGATTCTAATGCAATATTACCGGGAAGGGCCCAAAGAATATCTTCCCGTCATCGGGTCGGACAAATTCCACTCTTGATCCATGAGCCTCAACTAATACTTTCGGAATACCCAAATCAACCTTTATAATCACCCTGTAACGGTGTGACATTTGATATCATTAAAGCACTCTTCCGGTATCAGTGATTAACATGATCTCATGGTCTGAGGATTAGAACTATTTTGTATGAGTTTGATATAGCAATGAACTTGATGAATTGATCGTATTGCTAATCTTACTATGGGTGTGAGTGTTCATGACATCATTCTTCTAATGATATGACCCCGTTATTAACAACATCCAATGTTCATGGTCAGGAAACCTTGATCATCAGTTAATCAACGAGCTAGTATGAAAGAGAGGCTTTACTAGGAACCTTTTTAGTTTATTAATCACACAAGTATTAATCTTTCCGATTAATACAATTCTAGCATGAGAAATAAACATTTATCATAAATATGGAATATGATAATAACCACTTTATTATTGCCACTCGGGCATATTCCCTTCAGAACGCGATGAGGAGCAACTGGCGACAGCCAGCAGGAGGGCGCGGTGATGAGCGGCACAGGGGATCGGAACGACTCGCCCTAGGAAAATTGAGGAACGAGGGATGAATCCGAGCTCGTGTGACCGTGTGGGACCCCAGGTGGGATTTTGTCGGAAACGACAGCGACGTTCGGGTTGATCTGTTGCATCGTGTGGCCAGGAATCAAGTGCCGCAATGTGACATCCAGCACCCAAGCGCTTTTTAGCATCTGGGTAAATATTACTCAACATAATTCCACTACTAACAACTTGACTTCTCCCATGTCCTCAAGAACTAAACGAACTACTCACAAGACATCATATGGATCATGATCAGAGGTGAAATAATGGTAAATAACAATCTGAACATAAACCTTAATTCAACGGTTCCACTCAATAGCATCAACCACAAGAGTAATCAACACCGGGAAAGTTTCCTCTAAGAATTTGACAAGATTCAACTCAAGATGTTACAGCGGGATGGCGTGGTGATGGTGAAGATGAAGACGCTGGTGATGAGGATGATGGTGATGATGATCCCGATGAAGTCCGGTGCGATGATGATGACGATGGCGATGATCTCCCCTCTCTGTGAAGGAATTTCCCCGGCAGATTTCTGCCTGCCGGAGAGCTTTTCTCTCTCTGGTGTTTTCCGCCCCACACAGGCGGCGGTGTCTATCTCTCAGCCCCCCTTTGACTTAGGTTTTCGGAGATGAAGAAATACGCGAAGGGGCGATGGCAGAGGTGGGCCAGGGCGGCCACACAACAGGTCGGCACGGCCAGGGGTGGGCCCGCGCCCCCTGTGTGTGAGCCTGCCCTGTGGCTCCTCTCAGCTCCTTCTTCTGGCTTCTTCAGTCTTCTAGCAAAATATAATTTTCTGGTATTTTTCTGGAATTTCCTGATCTTCCAAAATATGGTGTCTTGATGGTCCTTTTTCTAGCAGAATCCTGGCTCCGGCAGCAAATCCTCCAATGATCATCAAACATGTAAAAATAGAGGAAACAACATAAATATCATCTCTAAATATGAAATATATCAATCAATAACAGTAAATTATGATACAAAATAGTGATGCTAAATGGACGTATCATCGGGGACAGGAAATGGGGCAGCGGAGGCGGTGCGGAATCAGTGGGGTGGCACGCTAAAATTTCCCTCCTGCCAACGCCTCGCACGAGTTGGGGGTCAGGCTCAGTTTGCCCTTTCAACCCCTTGATGTGCGGGTCAGGGCCGCGTGGATGGCGGCGGCCCCAATTTTTTTGGCGGGTCGGGGACGGATGGGGGGTCTATTCCGTGCACTTTTTTTGACCCCAACCCGCAAACCAGCGGTTATTTTGCGGGTTGGGGCGATTTGGAAGGTCTGCTAGATTTGCTCTTAGACCTTCTCCATGGCTCCATCCCTCCTCCGCCATCAGAATCGATCTCCTCCCTGTCACTGTGGGAATATCCGATCTTCGCCAACGTGTTTATAGCTCTGCCAAACTGAGTAGACCATCCTCGCCGTAAGAATCATCTTGAATCGCCTTTAGTCATTGGCTTCCTGCTCATCTTCTCCAGCTCCGGTAGGTGGTCGTCGTTGTGTCGATCCCCTCCACTAGTGACCCCCGCCGCTCCTGCTCATTCTCTCAGCCTTCTCTTAGAGTCTCTCAAGCTGTCTGGCATGCCCATGGAGCTCGTTTGCTATCCTTGACTTGCACGCGGACGAGGAGGAATGCGAGCACATCCGTGCCCTGCAAGCACGGTGTCCAGCAGCAGCTGGTACACCACGCGCCTCCCCGCCCTCGCTCGTAATCGTCCCTTGCTCCTCTCGGGGCAATGCCCTTGCTCCAGCTGGCATGCTTCCTGTCCTTGGTCCTCCCAGTGTGTGATGCCCGCCCCTGCTCCTCCAGGCGTGTTGCCCGCCCCTACGCGTGGAAACAAAAAATGAATATAAAATCATGGAAGGGCCTAACTAGAGATCTCTTACATCCAAAAGACCATGCCAATCGAAAATGGAACTTTCATCGAGTTGAGTATGTGCAATACATGACATAGCTAGATAAGTCAAATAGAAGATATTGCTTTTACGCGAGCAACTAATTTCTTCATGTGGGTACAATCCACTTTGATGAAATGCGAACACAAACTTCAGGCATCTAAGAAAGAATTCACCATGACACTTAGTTGTATTTTTGAAATAAATATGTAGTAGTTATGAGTAAAGAAAGCAAGTCATGCATACATAGAGACATACATACATCAGTGGGTTGAGAAGCAAACAATCTCCCCACCACTCCATGCTATATTTTCCTGCCTTGACACTATCAAGCAAGAGAAGAGGATTAGGGTGTGATGTGATGGTCTTACCTATATAGAGTCCTTTCTTCGTTGAAGGGAAATATCCCCTCACCCGATAGTTCTTCTTGCTTTAGCTTGGATACCGGATAAGTTGATCTAATTCAAGATATCTTAGAACATATCACAGTAAGTGCATAGGTTGGTAATCATTTCTCTCCTACATTTAGTGGCAAAAGGTCTTTCGGTCATCGTCTCTAAATGCTTATGATTAGGATTTTTTATGATTGAGAAAATATGTTATCTCCGTTCCAAACTAATTGACATTCTAGTGTGTAGACAAAGTTACGTCAATTAATTTGTGAAATAATGACTACTAAAGAATTGCCCCCTCTTTATTTCATCGGAAGGCCATGGAAAACAATCATCTCTTAAGCAAAATGAAAAATGCAGCTTTTAGCCTCGCGCTTTTTTTTTATGTTTTTGCCCAATTTAGAGCTTCTTATTAAAAATTGATGGTTCCATACAATGTATAGTGAAAACCTAATTTTTTTGGATTCTCCCTTTGAAAACACTAGTTTTTTGCCCTCTTTTCAAAAAAAAAAAAATTGGCGGGAATTTTGCCCGCATCTGATCCCCAATTCTTGTTCACCCCATATAATGATGTTGGGTAAATTGTGACCTTGTATGGTTGTGTCGCCGTGGTGGTGAGCAACAGCCGCTTCATCACAATATTGACATGGACATGTCACACTTTGGCCAAGTAAATAAGAAAATAGGAAATAAAAAGCAGAAAAATAAAAAAAATGAGACATCAAAAACTTAAGAAACTAGTGAAACCCAAAGCAGCCAATAAAAACTAGAAAAAACTGAAAACCGACAAAATACCAGCAGCGCCTCAGGCTAATGGTCTGGCCCAACGTGGGTGACCGTGAGCGAAACCAAAACCGCACGTGTTGCAGTAGAAGGCTAGCGTGTCACTTGTATTCCAGCGAGGTAGGGCTCCAAGAGCTAGCTAGCTTCCTCCTCGGTAACCAGTTGAGTTTTTCGGGGGAGCAAGGCACTGCGTGGTTCTAATGTAGTGTGGCGGAGAGTGGAGTGAGACGAGACGAGCTCCCTACTGGTCCTTATATATATGAGGAAAAAGGTATGGGGTTGTATGCTAGGTCTTGATGGGTCAAAATCCACACACGGTTCCTTTAAGTAAACCATGTGTGAAACGCAAACATCGCACACGGTTAACCCTAAGATAACCGTGTGTGAAGGAGAACATTGCACATGATCTTCGCGTCACTCAACATGTGTGTTCTCCAATCACGGGAACGCGACAGAGGCACAAATAAGGAGTCACATCACACACGGTTTACACATAATACATCATCTGTGATATAGTTCTTTAAGACCCGTTAATAATATTTGGACATCCGCCGGTAGGTCTCCAATAAAAAATGGTTGCCCTTCCTTTTACAAAATACAGATAATAAGATTTGGGTATCGGCCGAAAGGGCTCCAATCATACATCGTGCTCTTCCTGTTACAAAATGATCGCTAAATTCACATTACATACATATATAAGGCATAATAAAACTGCAATAACTATAATAAGCGTCATCCTCATCACCAGAGGAGATGTCGATGACGTCGTCATCGCCGGCGACGCCCCTATTGGTGTTTGATGCCTCTGCATCATCGACAGCTACACCCTCTCCAGATCCTGATGCCTCGGCAGAGTCGCCTAAATGGCTGGAAGTGCACGACGATATGGCCATTATATTTCCAGAGCTTCTTCCCAGGCGGCCCCGCACCTTGCCGCCGCGGCCATCCAAATCGCTACAAGCTCGTAAGAGGGAAGCTGCAAAGCAACCGTAGAGCGAGACGAACTTTTTTGTGATTCATCTTCGTTCGTCAGAGTCGTCGCGTCCTTGTTTACCTTCAAATTCGTTTTGTCGCCCTCATCCGAGGAAGACCAACCGTAGTAGGAGGGGGAGGAGCCCGCTTCGTTGTCCGGCGGCGGAAGGGACTGCTCCTCCTCCCAAACCGGAGAAGCTTGCTCCACCTGCACCACAAGAGAAGCTTTCTCCTCCTGCACCACAGCAGAAGCTTGCTCCTCCTCCACAACGAGAGATTCAGGGTCCTCCTCCAACAGGGGTGATGTCTGCTCAGTACACTGACGCTACACCGGCCGGCACTACCAGATGCATGCAAGAGAGGGAAATGATCTTCTCGCTGCGAGTTATATCAGTGTGTGTCTATCGTAAGCTTGTGTGTGGGCGGCGACATAGTGCTTTATAGCACGCGGTCGTGGAAGCTGCATCCTATGTGGCACGCTGGAGCCTAGAGGAAGGCAAAAAGCAACAAGCTTCTAAAAAAATATCATGAGGCAACCTCATAAAACACACTACACACAGTTACGTATATATTTTCGTCAAAGTTGTCACATAGCAAACAAAACGGTGCAAGTATCCAGGTCGCAGCGACTACAGTTTAAACAATTTACTGACGGTAAATCGTGTGCAATAATGCATAACTACTCTGACAATTTCTTCCACAGATATCCATCTTGCTGAATGGCGTCCCTGGGCGGTGGATCGCGTGCAGGAACGGCCTTCGTCAGGGGGATCCTCTTTCCCCCTACCTCTTCCTCGCGGTCGCTGAGCTTCTTCGTTGCCTTCTGGTGGAGGACATTGGTGATGGCCGCCTGCTGCATCCTCTCGCTGACGACCTCCCCTGCCCCGTCGTCCAGTACGCGGATGACACCCTCATCATCTTGCGTGCGGATCCGTCGCAGCTTCGCCGGCTGCGTGGGGTCTTGGACTCTTTCTCCCGCGCCACCGGCTTTGCGATCAATTTTTACAAGAGCACATTTGTTCCCATTCATGTGTCGGCGTCGCGTGCCGCCGATCTTGCCGCCATCCTAGGGTGCCCGGTTTCATCCTTTCCCCAGACATACCTTGGTCTTCCGCTCTCGGACCGGAAGCTGCCTGCCTCAGCTCTTGAGTTCCTGGCCGCCCGGATCTACAAGCAGATCCCGGGGTGGCGCCTCTCATTGATCCCAATTGGTGGGCGCCTGACCCTAGCTACTGCGGTTCTCTCGGCGCTCCCGCTATTTGCCATGTCTGTCCTCCCTCTGCCGAAAGGTGTGCTCGCCAAGATGAACCGACCGCGCCGTGCCTTGGTGTGGAAAGCTACCGCGGCTTGCTCTGGTGGAGACTGCCAGGTGGCATGGGACTTCGTGTGTCGTCTGCGGGAGGAAGGAGGGCTCGGCGTGGTTGATTTCTCCTTCCAGAACACGTGTTTGCTGCTCAAGGTGCTGCATGGGCTCCTCTCCGGGCGCGACACACCTTGGACCCGGTGGGTGAAGCGCAGCTACCTGTGCTCGCATCCCGCGCCTTCCACATCGTCCTGGCGCCATTTTTCATCCCTGATACCCCTCTACCGGTCTATTACCCGTGTGGTTCCGGGGGATGGGGCCTCGACATCATTTTGGTTTGACAGCTGGTCGCCGCTCGGGCCGCTTGTGTCTGCTCTCCCAGCAGCCTTCTCGCATTGCCTCTTCCCCGATGCGACGCTAGCGGAGGCCATCGGGGAGGGGGCACGCGCCGCGGTCATCCCGGTTCGGCACCGTCTGACGGCACAGGCTGAGGCTGAGCTGGCATTTGTAAGTGCTCAGCTGCGCGCTCTTCACCTCACGCCCTCCGCGGATCGCAGGCTTGTCTCATTCGAGGCCTCGGAGGAGTTCCGCACCGCCGACGTATATCGTGCGCTGTGCTCCTCGGGCTGCATCGTGCCTCACCAGGGGCTTAACTGGGAGAACTTCGCGCCTCCCAAGGTGCGTGTGTTCTTCTGGATTCTTCGGCTCGGGAAGACAAGGACGCGCGCGCACTTGTCCCGTTTGGGTTGTGTCCCCTCGTCTGACTGTCCCTTCTGCCCTGGGCGTCTGGAGGATGTGCAGCACCTATTCGTGCAGTGCCCGCGCTTGGCCGCTGTGTGGGCGCTCGCTGCTCCCGGCCTTCACCTCCCCCCCTCGGCTGGCCTGACGATGCTTATGGACCGGCTCGCCGAGCACCTCTCAGATATGCAGTCGTCGCCCCGCAACACGGTGGTCCTCTCCATTCTCTGGGCGGTTTGGAAATCCAGAAATCGTATGGTGTTCGACTGTGTCTTGCTCCCTGCTAGCCAGGTTGCTTTGATGGCGGCTAGTCATCTACGCTTGTGGGTTGTCCGCGCGCCCCGGCGTGTCAACCTCGCCCCCTCCACTCGTGGTGTGATAGCGTGTCGTAGCGTACGATGTGTTTACTCCCCCGTTCTTTGTCTTGATGTATCACGGAGTGCTTGTCGCTCCTGCGTACGGGGGTTGCCCCCCCCCCCCCCCCCCCCCGTCCGTGCTGTGTAGCTCTCTGTTTTTAATGAAATTGAGTTTAGGTGGGCTATCGCCCCCCGTTGCGCCCTCAAAAAAAATTTTCTTCCACAGATATCATGTGCGAATATTTAGTGACGATTCGCTTTAGCTTGTCGTGTGCATTGTTAACGCTGAGGGGCCTGCCGGTTAAGTTATTTTGTGTCCGTGATTTACCCCACCGTACATGAAAATAGCCTTCTTTGTGCAATGGGTTTTAAAAGGACCGATCTATACTAGTAGGATAATGTGGGTACTGAGATTTGATAAGAAGGTCGAAGCATCTTTTTAACACGGCAGGCGCGCGCGAGGTTTGTGCTGCGTAAAGAAACACGGAGGAGCACAGGCGCTCGCATAGGGCCGACGACGGAGACGGCCGCAGCGGCGAACGGATAACTCTCAGGTAACATCTAATTACTTCCATTAAAAAATTAAAATACGTTAGCTGAGCTACAATTCTAGTCGGTAAATGCCTAATCTAGCTACAATTCTAGTCGGACTAAGATAGAATCTTCCTAAAGTACTCCAGTGCTCCGTAGACCGTAGCCAGAGTCGATATTTCCCCCTAGACTAGATGAAACAAGACCGTCATACGATTCCGATGGCTCGCCTAGGACCGAGCAGCAGCTCATGGGCAGACCTCCTCCCGGAGTTGCTAGCCCAGGTCCTCCTGCGCGTGCCGTCCCACGCCGACCGCGTCCGCTTCCGTGCCGTCTGCCGCTCCTGGCGCTCCGCGGTGCAGCCGCGCGACCTGCCCCCGCTGCTCCCATGGATCGCCCTCCGCGACGGAGCCTTCCTCAGCCTCCCCGACGGCGTACTCCACCGGTTTCCCTTTCCGGCCGACGTCTCCAACCGCGTCTCCATGGGCGACAGGCTATGCCTCCTGCACCTGGACGGCACGTGCTCCCTCACGAACCCTCTCACCGGAGAGACCACCAGGGAACACATCGACATCGACCCGGACATTCTCTGGAACGACGTAAGGATACAGGCGCACAACGTCGGCAAGCTGGTGGTCTCCGACCGTGTCGTCGCCGCTATCAGCATGTGCGGCCAAGCGAGCGTCTGCTCCCGCGCGCCACCGCAGACTTGCTCGCCCTGCTCCAGATGTAGGGTGTCGGCCAATGACATGGTGCTCTTCCAAGGGAAGCTCTACCTGCTCACTTCGCAAACTTCTCCCATTCGTCTACATCACAAGCTCGATGTCATGGACTTGTGCCAAGCCAACAACAGGCTGCAGTGCGTCATACCCGCCAGCGCAGACATACCCACCCTAACAAATACCTGGCCGATAGCCGGCTATAAGCGCTACTACTACTTGGTCGTCGTGTCCGGTGACCGGCTTCTCATGGTTGAACGGGAGGTCGAGATGGAGCTCCTTCGTTCTGCGGCGCCCCACCGGACTCGCCGGATCGAGGTCTTCGAGGCGACGGGCCTGCTGGGCGGATCAGGATCAGGCCATGCGCGCTGGAGGAAGCTTGATACACTCATGGGGCATGCTCTTTTTATCAGCCGAGACTGCTCTTGGTCGATCCCTGTTGCCAACCGTTATGGCCGCGCCGTTGGGGGAGCTCAGGAAGATTGTGTCTACTTTACGAACGAGCATACGCTCTACCGTAGTAAAGACAGAAAGCCCGAGGATGATTTCCGCAACTGCGGCGTGTACAATGTCAGAGACCAGACCATGTCGCCATTACCAACAGAGATGGCGTCCACTCTCGTTTCACATGCCGGTCCATGGTCTTTGACCTGGTTTTTCTTGCCCCAGATATGATCCAGTTGTGAGAGTACAGGGGAATTTGCCCAAACTCAACTCCTCCTAATCAGCTATGCTGCGTTTGATTGTCCGTAAGATTGTTTTATAGAATTTGCCCGGAGTTGGGCAGTTGCCTTTCCTTGCGCTTTTTCCTTGTACGGAGGGGGGTGGCGAGGCGAGGAAGACAGAGCTGGACCTAGTCGACGATGCCTGATGATCCGCACTCCGCGGATGGCATGAAGACCCTTCGTGGTACTCTAATCATTTTCCTCACTCGCTTCGCCGCTTGTGAGGTGCTCTGCTCTGTGCTCGCGCACTGCCATTGACAAGCTAGAGGCTGGGTTCATCTGCTGATGATCTAGGATGTTTGTTGACGCAGTCCTAGCTAGATGTAATCGGTAGAGGTAGTGCTTAAGAAGCCTTTTCCCATGTTTTTTAATGATTTCGAGGGTCCCCTGTTTCAGTGTGTTTTGCATGCTAGCAAAGTGTGAATTTTATGGATGATTGAGTTCATATATTGAGTGTGGAATTATGTGGTTTTGTTCTAGGTAATGTGTTTGATATGAGAATGCAACACTTGATCATGTTCTTGAGAATTTAACACCGAACTGAGTACATTGACAACTGCAGCACTAAAACATTCTCATTTATGTGGATTGAAGATTTAATTAGGCAGTTGGGTTATTAGATGACACAGAAAACTCATATATATTGGTGTCCCCACCTGGTAAAGATTGGCATGATGGACTAGTGTGCATTGATAATTACTCTGACATCCTAGCAATGAAAGTTGCAGTGCAGGGACATGAACAAGGCCAGAAACTATTGCACATTCTTGTTGATCACACAAATTTTCTCAAGTCACTTAGGGATGATGTCATAAATAATGGAGGGCCACCACTGGCACATGTTATTAGCCCCAAGAAAGTTCCAAAGAGAAGCAAAACTTCAGAGGTTGCTAGCACATCTACAGTCACAAATGAAGCAGATGATGCATAACATGAAGATGATGATGAGACTGACTCAAAATTATATGATAGTGATTATGATGTAGAGGATGGTGATGATGATATATTTGAAGAAAAAAATTGCCAAGGAATTAAATGACAATAATGAGCAGCTAGAGATAGTTGAGCAAGAGCTCCTTTTTGGTACATGCAAAGGAAGCTCTTCCTTATGGAGGAGGCGGGGGTAGAGTCACAACTACACAGATCAGATGAAGCCCATACGGCATCTCACTATTCCCAAATTTGCATTGCTTTGCTCCTAGCATGTAGCACTCTTTCATTCGGAGACGAGCGGATCACCTATAGCATGCCCAACACGTGCGCATGTACTACATGCCCGCACGAGCGCGTGATGGCACACCTCTACTTGACGATATCTCATACAAATGCGACTTCGAGGATGTGTCGGATCTGCTACGTCAAAATGGTGGATCAACGGACAACATCAACTTCAACAGCAACTTTGACTCTGAAGAGGACTTCACTGATCTTTGCGACGGTGACTCCTATGGTTCTGAGGACAAGTAGATTTCAGACTTGGAACTCTAGGATGATGACTCGACAATGTTATCCTCGGAACTCGACAACAACAGCACTGCACGACACCATGTGTACGCTGTGATCACACAAGAATCATCAAAAGATCTAGATTCCGCCGAAAACCCCCTCGTCAACCCAGAAGATCTCACTAGGAGTCGAGGCGAGCGCCACGATCAGGCTGACGTCGGGGTTTTTCCCGCGGGCGGCGCCACGCGGGCGTTGGGAGCCTCGTCGGGAGTGATCTCTCTGGTTCCCCAGAAGCATGGGGCATGGCCGCATGGGCTGTGGGGTACGAGCTAAGCCTGATGCTCGCAGGCGGCCGTCAACATCACCGCCCTCCCCCACCCAATGAGCAACCACGCCGTGTACCCCACCTCCTGTGACTGTGTGTCTTGGCTCCCGACACGGTCGAGCCCACAGCTGCGGGCGGCGCTCCTCCCAGCCGCCAAGGCCTCGTTCTGGCTAATTAAGCTTCTCGAGCGACGACCCTCCGACACGGTCCTTGGATCATATAGCCGTGGACATCGTCGTTAGGAAGAAGATGGCACATCTAAAATCAACCGTTGCGGGACAAAGCGCGAAGGAAGGAAACTCATGGGACATGGGCGATTGAATGATTATTTCACTTAACCGTGGCAGCGTGGTAATGACTTGCAAAGGTGGACTAACCAAAAATTGGGGGAAAATGCTTTTTCTTTTATTATTAGGTAGAGATTAACTAAGATTTATCTCTTAGGAATAGGATGCTTATTGGGAGAGTCTTGGTAGCTTGTATCGATATTGCTATTTATAACACGCTGATTTATATATAAAGCAAGCCCAATCGGAAATATAATTCCAGTGATATATGGTGGCCGCCGTGATGATGGTGGTGATGTCCGTTTTGAATATTATTGTTAGAGTTTATTTTTTGAATTTAAAGGAATTATTTTGAAAACCCAAATTCTATTGACCTTATGCAAAGAAAGACCTATTTGACTAATGCTTAGTTTTTGTTGAAAACTTATTCTGGTCAAAGAGATTGCTTCTTTATTGTTTTAAAATGATATGTTGGATTTTAGAAAATTTTAGAAACTGGTTTGAATTAATTTGAAGCACAAATACAAAATTTATAAAAGTTACAAAAGAGAAAAGAAAACAAAACAAGAAAAGAAAAGAAGAAGGAAAAAACAGAAACGGGCCTGGGGAAACAAAGAAGCCCAACCCAGGATACAGCCTACGGCCCATCTTCCTTCCCTCCCCGAACCGGTACACATTTCTTCTTTCCCTCGCTGACGTGTGGACCCCACATGTTGGGCCACATCATCATCCCCAACCTCCGGCCGAAATCACCGGAGGAGACAACCGCGTCGGCGAGATTTTCTCTCCTTCAATTTGCTTAATATCCTGCCTCTTTCGACGCCTGCCCGCGCCTATAAGATCCCCTAGACCCCCTCTCTATTTCCCCTCTCCTTCCTCTCTGAAACACGCCGCCAGGCCGACGAATTTTATCATCGGAGCCCGCAGCACCTGCGACCGTTCTTGCTCGATTCCGGCGACTCTAGGTAAATCACGAGGGGAACCCGTAACTGGGCCGGTGATTCCCTAATTGTTTCTTTATCTACGAGCATGCAACCACAATGGTGATTCCCTAATTGTTTCTTTAACCCCTGCTAAGGGCCCTCCATAACAAAAATCATATCCACTAAAGAGGAGAAACTGACACCGCCGGCAGGAGGAGATATGGCGGTAGCCGGGAGGCAGAGAAGGAAGTGGTCATGCTATCGTGCTGGATGAGAAAGAGTGTCAGAGCAGGGAGGACTGAATCGATTGATTCGGGTAGGGCGGTGGGCTTGTCGGGTTCCCGGCCACATGCGCCACGCGCTGAGAGAGCCAGGATGCCAGACCTAGATTTTTTATTATTTTTATTATTCTGTAAGAATATTCAACAAGCTGACAAATTTCCCTTATTTTTCTTTTAGATTCTGAATTTAGATATGGTGTTATTTTAGTTCTTAGGATGTTTATATATTTGTTTAAATAAATTAAACCACAACATTCACCTAACCATTTCACGGGCTAGGTCATCGATAAATTCAACTCTTACGCCCCTAAATATAAACTTCCTTACTGTATTTTTTAATTTGTTCATACCGCTATTAAATTATAATATTATTTGAAATCTCCTATCAAATGTGAGCCATATGGCCAGGTAAATGTCCATCGCTTCTAATTGGTAAAAACTGAAAAATGTATTCTTATTTTTTGCTCACTTATAATCGCTAAATTGATTCAAATTCAACGGGATCGTGCGCCAAGGCGCACCTCTATATCTAGTGTATCAATCGCTATTGGCAGTGGTGAATCTAAGATGAACCCATCTGCTGCAGTACTGCCACCGCCACTTCTCGTTGCAGTATGGTTAGGGATTTAGTTGGAAGAGAGAGGATTTGGGGATTTTCTCTTCTAATTTACGGAGGGATTTTTGTGCATTGAAATAAACACAAGGGATTTCATGCTAAATGTTTAAAGTTGGGCCCGTGCCTTTTTCTAGTGTGGCAACCCCAAGTGTTGGCCTCACATTGTTTTTATAAAAATGCACCTGAAATACAAGTTTATGTACCACCAGAACATATTTTGCAAGTTTTTTTTTGTATAAAGTGCACACGAATACAAGTTATTGTATGGCTAGTTTTGGGTGGTGATATGTCTTCTGGGTTATAGGCATGTGTCGTTGTGGTATCTTTGGGAGCCTGCTCCCGTAAGTGCTGGTTGTTCGTTTTGGTACTTATTAACTATAAGACTATCTCTTAGGAATAGGAGGCTTATTGGGAGAGTCTTGGTAGCTTGTACCGATATTGCTATTTATAACACATTGATTTTATATATAAAGGATGTCCAGTCAGAAATATAATTCCGGTGATGGTGGTGATGTCCATTGTCGTGATGGTGGTGGTAGTGGTTATGGTCGCCGTGGTCGTGGTTGCTGCCCCGGTGGTGACTGCGGTCGTGCATCATCGCTGCCGATTGATTTGCGGGCGGCCTGGTGGGTGGGAAGAGGCTCATGTCCTATCGCTTGGCTTGGTTTATTTAGGTTGGATTTTCATGGAACCATGTGTGTGAATAGGCCACGGCTTATTTTTTAGGTCTAAAATTAAAATAGCATCATAATAAACGCTTGCAAACCCCTCAGACAACGTTGCCTCATACACTGAAAATTGCACGTAAATTAAATTACCGGATCGACATAATTATAAGTCACATGGCTACTAAGATTTGAACTAGACTCCCAGGCACATCATCATCTAAAAAAACCTATGCTATCAAAAGAGTTGTACTGATCCGACGCGTGCACGTATGTAGACGCTCCCGTCGACAGATGGATCACCCGATCGTATGAAGGGAGCAACCTTGACAAAATTTTCATCCTAAGACCGCAACGAGCCACACGATGAGCATGATGATGAGGGCCACACCCAAAATCTGTACAAAGAACAAGAGGAGAACGATCGATCCGGTTAATTAGTTACTCCATAAACATCGAAGTTAACTATGAGTTATAAACTAGTAGCAAGATGCACGCGCATACGTACGATGCATAGGACTTTGGCGTCGAAGGCGTCGTCCGAGTTGTTGTCCGGCCTGCGCTGGACGACCGGCGCCCCGACCGTCGTCGGCAGCAGGGCCGGCGGCCGTCTCGACGACGGAGCGGGCTGTGTCGGCACCGGCACTGGGTACGGGTAAGCGTAGACTAGGACCACCGCCCGCGGCTGCTGGCTGTTGAGGTGATGACGGTGGTCACGCGTTGTCGCCGCCAGGGCTTCTGCCGGCAGCGAGGGGCCATGCCCCGTCGATGCCTCCGCCGCCTCGTTCACCGGACGGAGGATGGCCATCGCTAGGTTAGATAGAGTGGAAAGGTACGTGATGTGATCGACTTGATTGATGTCTTGATCGTGTGCCCTGCGGCTGGGGTTTGGGGTGCGTTTATGTATAAAGCTTGGATTTATAATTTGGAAACACGGAATCGCGTTTGGAATTCGAAGTAGTTGTACCGCAAGAAATCCAGACAAAGTGTGGTAGGACTCCGCATAGAATGGAAAGTTTTAGAGATCGAGTTCGCAGCCGCGAGCCATTTCCTTGTATATGACTAGTTGCCACACGCCCACAGCCCATAGGCCGACCGATCGAATTAATCTCCGTGAAGATTATACGGTGATCCGACTGACATATTTTCATGAACAAACATACATACGAGCCGCCGTCGACAGCGGTACAAATCGGGTCTATTAAGGCCTCCGATTGTACACGAAAAAGCTCTTTCATATTGGCAAATCATATTTGACACCCGCCGGCGCTGGAATGTGTCACGCCTCGAAGTCGGATCTAGTCGCAACAACTGCCACATATTTATAACTTTGTGATTATAAACATGTAAGGCTGAAATAATACTTCCTCCAATCTATATTACTCTTCGTTAATATGGATGTATCTATCTCTAAAATATGTCTAGATACATCTATATTAGTGAAGAGTATTATGGGTCGGAGAGAGTATAAATTTTATAAAGCTAAAGCAGGTGGAAAACACTTTATTTATTTACTTTTCTAGTACATAAGTCAGGCTACAAGCAAGTTCAATTTCATTTATCTTCGTATCCCGTAGTACTACTTCTATGCGATGCCACTTTGTCCAACCGTGCTAACTTCTGCAAGAAGAAAGATGGCAAGGGTGAGTATGATGGCATACTCAGCAAGCATATGATTCAAAGGAGAAGTAGGAGAAGTAGATGACACTGGATCAAACATAATATGCTTAGCAGATTGACAAGATAAAAATAGCTGCAATGTAATAGAAGTTCAAATGGAGGGAAAATATATGGCATCACACATGACAACAAGCTTACTCTACCCGGGAATCACAGAGGTGAATGTTCATGCTTTTACACTCTGCAGAGGGATACTCTGACATTGACAGTCTTGACTAACTCCACATAGGTGTTAGCCGAGCAGTATTCTTTTACCCACTAGAACCCGAACACCTAAACCTACTGATGTTGATCGCTCCTACGAATCCATCATCAACACGTTTTCGAATAGAGCCGTCCCTATCAAAGAATACAGACAGTCCCATACCCGAACTGTGATTGGTACACACATTTGCCGTCGTAATACCAGATATACAGAGGAAATTATCAGATGAAGTAAAGTATGACCTGCTACTCCACAAACAACCTTAGCAGCATCCATGAGCAACCATTGACCAGAGGTTCCTCATCAAGTGTACAGATCCGATTAAAAGTAAACGAAGAACAAGACCAAGTATCAACAAGTTACATGCTGGGGTCATATCACTAGAAGCTAACAATCAGGTAACGTAGAGCTTAATTAACAAGAAATAGTAATCAAGGAATTGGCATTGTACCATCGATATGGCTACAAGAGCAAGAGATGGCAGGGGCGGAGCCAGGATAAAATTTCAATGGGGACAAAAATATATTAAACTAGATAAATCTCTTTGCTAGGGGGGGGGGGGGGGCATGAGAGATGGTGCATGAGTCAACAAGTACTAGACTACTAGCTATAGACAGGAATTAAACGAAAAATCGCTTTGGTGGCCGAGCGGCCTGGGGCTGCGAATCGTGTCCGCTCAGACAGCCTTGGGATCACCACCTGGGCGTATTCACTGGGGCCATTTTTGTCTATAGTGTTGTATGTGGCTGTATTCCCACATGAGGGTCCCAGCTGATGGAACATGTCATACATTTTCTTTAGGCTTAGATCCTGTGCCACGCTTGCAGAGATGGTCACAAGGCATTCCAGATTCATGTTAGGTGCGAGGAACACATGCGACATCGTATGGCTGCACAGCGAGGGCTAATCAACAATTAGTAGGAGTATTTTATAGAAAGCGTACCACGTTAGATATTAAGGGAACTAAACCAAGTGATAAGGCTAGGTTAATTAGTAAAAATCATGGCAAAATCAAAGAAATGATGATATCAGCTGGCAGGTACAACCGGGTTATATCATGGAAAATCAAGTAAACGATCACTTTTTTTGTGACACCATGCCTTGCTTATTTATTTCTCTTACATAATTTTTATACAAGTTATTCTTATTTTATTGAACACTGCGCAAAATGGATTTCGAACCAAAAACATGTACTATTCTAGTCACCAAAACAACTTTTCTCATTACAATATATATATTTGAATTTAACAAAATTTGACTCTCAATAATTCCTAGGTGGAATATTTAAGTAGGATTTGAGAGTATTTTTGGACACTTTATACGGACTCTCTTATCATAGTTATTGACCATCAATGTAATGAGTCATCTTGACAGTTGCTTAAGAATTTCTATTATCTTGACTCAAAAGGTTTATTTTCTAGATTTAAGGTGAATAAGATTGCTCCCCTTGCAGATGTTTATAATGGATAATTATGAATATGAGCATATATATATAGCTATTTATTATACTTTATCGCTTCATTGAGCTAGCATTGCTTTTACCAATGACGATGACAGATTTGATAGTGCTTTCTTGATGATAAAGATTATCAAGACCGAGTTGCGCTCCGCGATGGGTTCTTCGATGTAACGATGAGTTACATTGAGCTAGGGATATTTACAAGTCTTAATCTATAGAATTATTGATATTTTAAAGGTTTTACTCATATTAAAATATGTTTCCATTTTTATTATACTAATTCGTTGTATTACAATGATATATCTCATTATCTTCACATCAGCCTTTTAGAATTTGCCATACTTAAAATTATTTTCGTCCTTCGCCACTGTATACAATGGAATGTCAAGTGTTAGATACTCCCTCCGATTAGAAATAAGTGTCGGTGACTTAGTATAAACTTTATACTAAGTTAGTTAAATCGCCGACAGTTATTTCCGATCGGAGGGAGTATGTTATTATTTTGCGTGGTAATATATAAATCAAGGTCAAGTTTGAGATTACCAGGTCGCTAATTAACATGGCAGCACCCATTTTTGGTACATATGTTATTATTTTCAAACCATTCCGAATCCCTCAACAACCAGCACCTAACCTAATTTAATCCAACCGGCGGTCAAATTTTGAACGGCTGGACGCCCCTGCATGCTAAGTAACTACTCTCCACCATCATCGACAAGACTTGTCAAGGAGCATTAACGCACTGACTCAAGGCGTCAGGTACTGACAATGTGCTGTCCAATTCCATTATGGGCCAAAAGGCCCGTTTCTTGTGCCCCTCCCGTGTCTCACCTGTTCGAACAAAATACAGGACACTGTTTATGGACACGTATATCGGTCCGTATTTTCCCTATCCCTCTGACAACTACTGATCTGGATGCCCATAACAGCGCTCAAGATATCGTGCGCCAGGCCGCTCGTCCGCCATATCGACGCTCGGAATTAAATAGCTAGTACGGTATGAGAGAGAGAGAGAGAGAGAAATAAACAAAGAAAGAAGATGGGACGCATGCTTGCCTCAAAGAGATAATCCTTCCAGATATTAATCGTCGATGTCAAATACTATTCTATTGAAATCCAAAGAAATCCAGTAGCAGTATAAGCACCAATCTATGGCTCCTCTCTTTTACGATGGTTGAGCATCCTACGTACGCTGGTTGAGCAGCACCTTGGACACAGCTACGATCTCTCACTCTCTCTTAATATTTCTCTCAACGCGATAGTGGGGATCTCTCACACTCTTTGGAACACTGATGGATGTTGCGAACCAAAGGACCGTCGAATAGCTAGCTATTTATAGGAGAGATGAGTTCTTCGCCGCTTGCCAGCTGACCGTCGATCATTGCTAAGGAAGCACCAGTCCATTCTGTTTTGACCTTCCTGCTGGCCTCCATGCAGCAAGCGCACATAGCAGCCTTGCCGACTAAGCCTAGCCAGCATGTCTCAAGTAGCACGTTGCCTTCTTCTAATTAAATACTCCAATGCTAATTCATGTTTGACAAGTACTACTTATGTAATCATGTTTATCTTAAACAGTGGATACCAGCAAAATCAGTTGATTAGAAGGCAATTATTAACTAACTTAAATTAAATTAATAATTCGAAATTTTGGGTTTTCACATAATGCGTCACGCCCTGGGGCGGGGCGACATGGGCAGCGGCCTGTTAGTGCGGGGAGGGGGGGGGGGGGGGTGACAAGGGTATGACAACCGAGGCCCATTATCTTAGTACCCCTGGGATCCATTTGGGTAGATTCTCATGGAAGCCATGTCCAAGTATAGTCATAGTCAAAATATGAGATCATATGGTAACCCGTATTATAATTTGTATCGAACCTGACCGGTTCTTTAAGACTTGGCCACCTACAAATAGGGGCTAGGAGAGGCCGGCCAGGGATAGATCGAGATTGAGCTAAGATTGATTCTAAGTTTACTCTCAATACACAATATTCACCTTGTTTGTCTGAAACCCTACCTTCGAGTTCATCCGACGTCCTCTTCCCCTGATCCTAAGTCCTTCATCTAGGACATTTGTCGAGTTAACCCTCGTCAATAGGCGCCGACCGTGGGGAGCTTGGGCATCGGAATCATGAATTCGATGGATTTTTCGCTTCTTTCAAAGAGCAACTCGAAGATCGATGGAAACCAGATCACCTTTGGAGCCATAGATTTTCAACCACATCCACCAACCCTAGCTCTGGTCTTCGCAGGTCTATATCAGGAGATGGATCTGACAATCGGGAGCTTCAACTTTTGCGTCGTGTCTCTGGGCTCAGCACACCTTTCAGCTCCGATCAAATCGGGTCCATCGGCAGAAAAAACTGCAATCGTAGCAACTCCAGAAGCATCAGTTGGCTCATCTAGCGAGGTAAACTCCCCGGTCAGCATCAATCCGGCAAAGAGAGACACAGTCGAATAACTCGACGAAATTATGGAAAACTTAGACCTCGCGGAATCATCAGGTTACCAGGATATGAGTTTCGACGGAAACTCCAACAATTCAAACAGCTACTCAAAAGAAGATTGCATGGTATGTTACGGCAATATATCCAACAACTCTGAGGATACATGGAAGTCAGGACTAGAACTCTATGACGACGAGCAGACAATCTTCTCTTCGAGTTCCAACAGAGATATCCATAGCTAGTACCAAGTATATGCAATCATTGATGAACGACAGAAGAACTTGATGGCAACAACAACCCAATCATCAACCCAGCAAACGTCAGAAGAGGAGCAAATCACATGGTAGAGGGGGACACCGCAGAATCTATTGCAAATAGAGCGAAGGTCCAGCTAACAGTAGCAGAGTGGAAAACAATTAAGGTGGCAGTCAAGAACGGCACAGCCATTCCGATTGACACAAGGCGAGAGGTACTTCTGGGATATCACTATGCATTGCATCGGCAGTCACAACAATTGGAAAAGGAAAAAGGCAAAATCAGGAAAAGATTAGAGTTAGTCAGTGCGTCAAACAAAGCATACCACGCAGAAAGAAGCAATCCATCATACACAAATAGCGGAAGGCACCACAGGCATGGATCTCGAATGGACAACCTCAAGTATGCCGACAGAAGGAATCTGTCACAAAATCTCAATTCATCTTTCTTATCAGTCGATGAGCGAGGGAATATTATACGAAAGACACACCAAGCAGCACTCGTAGCAACACAAGCTTACCTGTTCACCACACAACCAACACCAGGAGACCCATGAGAACATATGCATAGAGCAGCACTGCAAGGACTAGGGTTAGTAGGAGATAAGCTAAAAGCAAGAGACGAAGCACCGCGTCGTCACGGGGGAACCCACAAGTCGATCCCCGAACAAAGAAAAGTCGCCATGCCATCACAATAGTCCTCGACACGGGAGTAGAGGTCAATGATCACGATCTCCATCACCAAGGCGCTACAACATCCCATGGTAGGGAGGAAGCCAAAGATCCAAATCCCCGAGATACGCATACGACAATGACGATGATGAAATAGAGATGGTGGCAACATGCTTTACTCAAAGAGTTTGAAGAGCGCCAGTACCCAAAGGATTCAAGTTACTGCATGATCAGCAGAAATACGACGGGTCACAGGAGCCACAATCGTGGCTATCAGATTATTTTCAAGCAGTAAAAATACTCGGGGGCTCCAAGGAAAAAGTAATGCAAAGCTTGCAGTTACACCTCACTGGGGCAGCACGGTCATGGTTAGGAAATATTGAAAAAGAAACAATTGGGAGCTGGGATGAACTCGCCAAACAGTTCATAGGCAATTTCAAGTCAACTTACAAAATGCCAGCATCAACCAAAGAACTCAAAGCTTGCACCCAAAAATCAGGGGAGACACTCTGTTCATACACACAACGCTGGAGTATAATCAAAATTCAGCCGAAGATGTCTCCGACGAGAGAGCAATTGATGCCTTCACACAAGGGCTCTGACGGGTGATGACTCCCAAGTGCAGAAGATCAATTGTAGTACCTTTCAAATAGAAAAGGTTGTCGAACCCACGAGGAGATGAGGGTATTGGTTAGAATGCTTGGTAAATAAAGCAATAAAAGTTGTAAATGTTTTTCGGATTTTTGAGTGTAAAGTTGCAAGTAAATAAAAGCTTAAAATAAAATGCAATAAGTGAAAGCTCTTTGAAAGAGAAAGCCCAATCCTCTATGCAGCAAGAGGACCAGCTCAAGTGTGTGTGTGTGTGTGTGTGTGTGTGTGTTTCTTATAAGTGGAAGACATTCCCGAGGGCGGCATGGATTTACTTGTCTTAGAGATTTCTAAAACAACATGGTGCATATCTTGTCTAGGTTTAATCTTCTCGGACGGAGTCTTAATTAGGCGCAGCCATATCAATGAACTATACCCCTTATTATGGATCTCATGGCCATGCAAATGAGCAACACGAGAATTATTAAGACATAAAGTCCCACCATAGCTATAAACTCTAGGGTCCCCGATCTGAATCCCCCCAATGCAGCTTCATGTATTAGACTAAGGTAACTGTCCCCCGAAGTCCTACCCATTCCATTGCACTGTGGTCTTGCCCTATGAGCCCATAAAGGTGAAGTGGTGTGCAGTCGAAGTTTGCACATCACCATCATAGAACAACATAAAAGATAAAAACTAGACAAATATCAACACATGTTATATAAAAATCATTGCCAATTCATCCTATGCCCTTAGGAACATATGGAACTACTCACAACGTGCGGACATGATCATAACTAGTGGCATGAATGATACAAAACAATCTGAAATAATTATCTCTCAACAAAATAACGACAAGTGCCCACTCACAAGCATGAATAGCAACACTCACAGAATATATAGGGATTGATAACTCTCAAACAATGAGGGGATCGGAGTGGATCATGGTGGTGATGATGGAGATGGTCCTGATCTTGGTGATGGTGATGATGGAGAGGCCTCCCCCTACGCCAAGGAGGAGAGGTGATGGGGATGGCGATGATTTCCCCCTTCTCTACTGCTCCAGAGCAGCAGGATCTGACCCCTCTAGAAGGGGTTAGAGGTTTCACCGCTGCCCCGGCCTCGATTAATTTTAGGAAAATTATGGCATTCCTTTTCTGGCGAGACAAAGGCGTGCTTAAAAGGGGAGGTCGAAAAGGGGCCCGAGGTGCCAACATGTAGGCCCCACGTGACCAGATTCCTTGGTCGCGTGGTCCATGCCCGCTCGTCCCTCATGGCTCCTCTCCTCTGGTTCTTTTTCCCACGATCTTCCTCCCAATAAAATACTTTCTGTGCATTTTCCCCGGTCCATTTGACATCCACAAGGTCCTAAAACATCAAAAATATGGGGAAAAGGAGTTTTCTGACTCCCAGAAATTAAATACCAAAAATGGGGACTTTGTAAGAAAGTCCCATAAATTATCTAAAACATGCAAAAACAATATGAAACAATGCAAATAACAATCTAATATGCCAATATAAACTACTAAAATGAGGATACAAAATGCACGTATCAACTCCCCCAAGCTTAAACCCTTACTCGTCCTCGAGTAAGTAAGCAAATAGATCATTACATGCATTAATGAGCTTATGGTTGATAAATAAATACGGGCATTGTATCATCATCATGTTCAATTATAAAGAAATATTAATGAACTAAAACTCATACACATGAGGGAAACATAGATAGAGACTCTAGCAATCACCTCTTAATTTTGAACAAAAATAACCATTGTATGTTGGACAACTGGATCATACTCTTTTCATATGTGTTTTGAAAGCAAGCATTATAATAATTGATAGCTTGCTATAATTTAAAGACAAGATCAACTCTCATTGAATAACTAGTTAAAAGAAGAGAAATAAAAAGATAGATATGAAATTGTTTGCACTCTTGCTCCTTAGTAACCTATGCAAACCTTGTTCATGAATATTTCAATCAATTCTTATGCTCAACTCAACCTTTATCTCACACTTTCCTTGGCTAACCGAATCCTCGGGTGCTTTCCATGCCATTCACTTTCCAAGAGCATAAGTATTGAAACATACATGACTTTAATTTGCTCATAAGCTACTAAAGTTAAACAAGAACATCTCATAATCTTTTCATTACCCCTTCCCAACTTTTTATCCCACAAGACTGAACCTCTACCTTGAACTATACTCTTTCATGTCATACTAAATAATTATTTTTACTTGTTCTTTTAATGAGGTAAATTCTACAATTGTCCAACATACTCAAATTAATCAAGTTCAAGGCAAGAAGTGATTGAAAGCTCTAAACATGCCTTGCTCCTTTGCATGAGTGTTACCCATAAATCTCCAAATAAGAGAACCATGGATGACACCATACTTTATTATTCATTGATAAACCACAAGATAGGGGATACATGATAATGCTCTATGATCTTGCAAAACCTAAGATAACTCGATACTAAGCGATAAAAGCAAAGCATACCATGACTAGATAAAATAAGATAAACTAGCAAAGATAAATAGACTAGATGGAACTCCCCCAAGCTTGAACGGTTCCCGCCGACTTTATTTCTCTTCTTCGGGCTGGTCCTCGTATTCTGCCCTCCATTCTTCCATCTTCCATGGGAAAGGTTTCCCGTTGTATAAGGATGTAGGTGGATCATTATACCTGAGGGAAGCAGCCTCCGCGATCTCCTTGAAGCGCTTTTCATACTCATAGTTCTGGTTCTCCATGTCCTAGATCAGGGCTTGGAACTTGTGCTGCTATGAGTTGACGTGTACCTCTCCTCCAAGTCCTTCTTCTCCTGCTCTAGGTTCATGAAGTGGTGAGCATCAATACTGCCTCAACCATAGTGCTATACTTGAAGGTCTTCTCTTCTAGGGCATCAAGCCTCTCCTCCAGCGTGCCGGTGGTCTTGGGAGCCTTCAACTCGGTGCAAGATTAGATCGGTAGGAAGAGGTATATATTGATGGTTTTTTAGGTCAAGACGAAGATTTGGAGTCGAAAATGAGATGAAATGGAAGTCCAGGGGGCGAACAAGCACACCCCATGCGGCCAGGGAATCTGGCCATGTGGGCACTACGCGTTCCTTCCTTGGAACTCCGTTTCTTCCAGGTTTCTTCTTTACCCTTTTAATTTCCATAAAAATTGCTTCCTGTAGAATTTGACAGAATTTTGACAAAGTTTCGAACACGGAAGTTAGCTTTTATTGATTTTGGGTGGCTGTAACTACACAATTTTTCACAATTACGGCCTCTGGTGTTTGTAGGTTCAGTACCTCCATCTTTCTGATAAATCTCTTTCCTGCAATATAATGTTTTAGGCGTTGACGAGGGTTAACTCGACAAGTGTCATAGATGAAGGACTTAGGATCGAGGGAAGAGGGCGTCGGATGAACTTCAAGGTAAAGGTCAGTCAAACAAGGTGTGATTATGCGTGTATCAAGAATAAGCATGGTATTCAACTGGCTCAATCTCAATCTGTCCCTGGCCGGCCTCTCCTGGCCCCTATATATAGGTGGCCAGGTCTCAAGGAACCGGTCGGGTTTGATACAAATTACAGTGTCCGTATACGATATCATCTCATATTTCAACTATGTCTATGCTTGGGCCTAGCTTAACGGGTCTCAGGGGTACACAGCTAACAAGCTCTATTATCTGTACCCTTGTCTGTAGCCCCCGAGATTCTACCAGAATTGTAGATTCGGGTTGAATCTCAAATCTTTATATCTTTGACCTGATCAATCTTCGACCTCTTCTTTTCCCTGTACTCATTTAAACAACTCAAATTATTTTATTTCTCAAGGGGATTTTGGTTAACAAGCCTGTCATCTCTATACTTGCTACCTACTTCAAACTCAAGCCCCTGGACTTGAGTCTAGTACCTGGTCTAACCCAATCTTTTGTCATATTTAGGACTTACACATAAAGGATTCTAGTAATTCTCAGGGTACCCAATACGTCCACCAGGATTTTTCTTTGCATCATGGATACGGAAATTTACTAGCAGAGCGCATTCAAGTGCGTATACTAGGCCATGCAGGACAGATCCTGAGGTCTTACTGATGTCTACGCACGCGTCTGTTCTTATAGACAGTGTTGGGCCTCCAAGTGCAGAGGTTTGTAGAGCAGTAGCAAGTTTCCCTTAAGTGGATCACCCAAGGTTTATCGAACTCAGGGAGGAAGAGGTCAAAGCTATCCCTCTCAAGCAACCCTGCAATTACGATACAGAAAGTCTCTTGTGTCCCCAAACACACCCAATACACTTGTCAGATGTATAGGTGCACTAGTTCGGCGAAGAGATAGTGAAATACAAGTAGTTGTGATGATTATAAGTAGTAAATGCAATCTGAAATAAAAATGGTAGCAAGCAAACATGTAACAAAATAGGAAGTAAACGGTGTGCAAAGCTTGGAAACATGGCCTAGGGATCATACTTTCACTAGTGGACACACTCCCAACAAATATAACATAATTAAACCAATAGATACTATCATCAATATGCAACTCAAAACAGTTCTCCAATGGAAAACGAACACTAATCATGCGTAGGGCTACGAAGCACTCCTCAAAGTCCGTATGTACCCAAACTAGATTGTCCCACACTATCACCGTGAACGCACTAGATGGTTCCAACAAACACCAACATTTCATAGAGACATTAACCAAAAAGATACACATGATGCACACACTAGTCACCTTTACACCATGATATGAGGTATCTCTGGAGAGTACAATAATAAAGTATAGAAGTAGCATAATATTTAAATAATAACATCTACCAATTCAACTAGATACAAAGCTCACGATCACATAAAGATCACATCATGGGAGAGAGAGGTGAAGCACATAGCTACCGGTAGAGCCCTCAGCCCCGGGGGAGAACTACTCCCTCCTCATCATAGGAGACAGCAAGGTATCATTTTCTACGCAAGTGTCCTTAAAAGGTTCATGATACATGATGAAGACTATTTGGCCCGATCTTTCATGATGCACCTCCTGATCCAATGGATCTGATAGATCTCCCAATCACGTGAGCGATGCACGTAACCTGAAGATGGGGGAACGTCAATCCTGCGAGCAACTCATCGATGTAGATGAACCTCACGCCGAATAGATGAATCCAACAAGCAACTCGATGATGAATAACGAGCCTCATGCCGAAGCACGACAATACTTGAATAACAAGCTGCTTCACGCAGAACACAATATAGTGGATAAATAGACGAACGTCGGAGACACCGTCTCAATACGCCAACCCCGGAGGGATGGTACACACGTGGGAACACAATGTTCTACATAATTTTCTGCCTCCTAAACCCTAGCCGCCCAGCCTCTTTATATAGACGGCCAGAAAACTATTGGGCTTGGACAGGCCCAAACCCAAAACATAAATAAAACCCTAATTGGCCCACAATGTGACCAGACTAAGAAATAACATGAACAAATACAAATTAATGACACAGCCTTAGACTTAATTATCACATATCGTAGGTCGTCCTGGCATGCCAATCCTCGTCATCCTCCCCTTCTTGGAAAGGCGTTGTCCTCAACGCCGGAGGGTCTTCTCATAAAAACGTGGCATCAAATCTGCAATATCGCCACTGTCCATCTTTAAGTCTTGCCAGCCTGCCACACCACACCTCTGTCTCGACTAGCTTGACTTGCCTTTGGCGCCTTTGAGTCTTCGGCGCCCCCAACGTTCCAACCTGATGGAGACACAAACGATCACCAGAAAGCGGTCTCGAAGCATATGAGCAGATCACCCAAAACGGACAGGACATACTCCTGCACACTGAGGGTCCAAATGAGCTGAATATACCCGCAGACGCAAACTAAATTTTGGTAGCAAACCAAGCATATCACCCAAAACAAACAGAACAAACTTCTGCATGCCATGGATCCAAATGAACATAGGTGCCACCACGTCTTGAAAATCAGAACTAGTGTCTCCTTTTCTTTTCTTTTATGTCCAAACACAGCTCTCTTTTTTGCAATCTGTACGAACACCATGCAGTCAATGATATTCATGTACAAATACTAAAACAAACTGTGTCAGCCCAACCAATCTCCTACGGAAAAATGATTGCAACAATCTATTCTGATCTTAGCCTCTCTAGTTGGATACCACGCACAACCCAAAAATATAGCAAGTTTGATCCAGACTTCTCCTTTTTTGTTATAAAAAAATCTGCAAAAAAACTGAACCATGTTGTCATGCGTGGAAACAGCTCTGATACCAAGATGATAAAGACTGTTTGGCCCGATCTTTCACGATGCACCTCCTGATCCAATGGATCTGATAGATCTCCCAATCACGTGAGCGATACACGTAACCTGAAGACGGGGGAACGTCAATCCTGCGAGCAACTCATCGATGTAGATGAACCTCACGCCGAATAGATGAATCCAATGAGCAACTCGATGATGAATAGCGAGCCTCACACCGAAGCACGACAATACTTGAATAACAAGCACCTTCACGCAGAACACAATATAGTGGATAACTAGATGAACGTCAGAGACGCCGTCTCAATACGCCAACCCCGGAGGGATGGTACACACATGGGAACACAATGTTCTACATAATTTTTTGCCTCCTAAACCCTAGCCGCCCAGCCTCCTTATATAGACGGCCAGAAAACTATTGGGCTTGGACAGGCCCAAACCAAAAACATAAAATAAAACCCTAATTGGTCCACAATGTGACCAGACTAAGAAATAACATGAACAGATACAAATTAATGACACAGCCTTAGACTTAATTATCACATATCGTAGGTCATCCTGGCGTGCCAATCCTCATCAATACACATCCCCATTTCCTTTAGGAACATTAATATGGGAAGCAAAGGTTTTAAAACAATCAATCATAATTTGAGGATCAAGACCATACTTAGCACTAAGCTCTTGAAAATCAGCAGTTTCAGTGAAAGACTTAATGCAATTAAACTCGTAATTCATACCTGATCCTTTACCTTTGTCGCTATCCCAACCTTCAATATTGTTTTGAATTGTTTCAAGCAGACCCTACTTGGTGTCGACATCCTTGCTTGTGAAAGACCCATCAAAGCATGCATCTAGATAGTCCTTGTAATATCCTGAAAGCCTTGCATAAAAATTATTAATAACAATATTACGGGGAAGATCATGAATAGGACATTTGTGCATTAGTAACTTCAATATTCCCCACGCTTGGGCAATGCTTTCTCCCTCATGCGGATGGAAATTATAAATGTAATTCCTATCTTTATAAACCTCACTAGAAGGATAGAATTTTGAATAAAAGAGAGGTACAATTTCCTCCCAATCAATAGGTCGACCATCCTTTAGCGTCTTATACCATTCCGCAGCTCTGCCCTTTAGTGATAAAGAAAATAGCTTTCTCTTAACTTGGTTCATTGAAATACCTGCACACTGGAACAACTCACATAATTCATGTATAAAGAGCAAATGATCACCGGGATAGACAGTTCCATCTCCTAAATAGCAGTTATCCATAGCACGTTCAACAATCTTTGTAGGTATTTTAAAAGGAGGAGGAGCACAAGCATCATTAGAAACATCACATATGGGAGATAAAATATCATCAGAGCAAACTTTCTCCACTAAAGCTGGGGAACTAAAAATATTATGCTTAACAAAACCAACTTCCCCAAGCTTAGACTTTTCCATAGCATTAGCAATAACGGGATTCAAAGCATTCGTACTAATAACATTGCTATGCGAAATAAGCTCCAAAGGTTTTTCAATTTTCTCTTCAAATCTAAACTCAGAAAAAAGACTAAAGAACTCTTTATTTTCCATTAAGCCTAACTAGTGAAAATAAAAACAAGAAACAAAAAGATATAATTGCAGAATCTAAAGAAAATAACTCCGAGCACTCACACAGGAGGATGCGAGTACCTTTTACCTTACCTCCCCGGCAACGGCGCCAGAAAAGAGCCTGATCTCTACGCACGCGTCTGTTCTTGTAGACAGTGTTGGGCCTCCAAGTGCAGAGGTTTGTAGAGCAGCAGCAAGTTTCCCTTAAGTGGATCACCCAAGGTTTATCGAACTCAGGGAGGAAGAGGTCAAAGCTATCCCTCCCAAGCAACCCTGCAATTACGATACAGAAAGTCTCTTGTGTCTCCAACACACCCAATATACTTGTCAGATGTATAGGTGCACTAGTTCGGTGAAGAGATAGTGAAATACAAGTAGTTGTGATGATTATAAATAGTAAACGCAATCTGAAATAAAAATGGTAGCAAGCAAACATGTAACAAAACAGGAAGTAGACGGTGTGCAAAGCTTGGAAACAAGGCCTAGGGATCATACTTTCACTAGTGGACACACTCCCAACAAATATAACATAATTGAACCAATAGATACTATCATCAATATGCAACTCAAAACAGTTCTCCAATGGAAAACGAACACTAATCATGCGTAGGGCTACGAAGCACTCCTCAAAGTCCGTATGTACCCAAACTAGATTGTCCCACACTATCACCATGAACACACTAGATGGTTCCAACAAACACCAACAATTCATAGAGACATTAACCAAAAAGATACACATGATGCACACACTAGTCACCTTTACACCATGATACGAGGTATCTCCGGAGAGTACAATAATAAAGCATAGGAGTAGCATAATATCTGAATAATAACATCTACGAATTCAACTAGATACAAAGCTCACGATCACATAAAGATCACATCATGGGAGAGAGAGGTGAACCACATAGCTACCAGTAGAGCCCTCAGCCCCGGGGGAGAACTACTCCCTTCTCATCATAGGAGACAACAAGGTTGATAGAGATGGTGGTGAGGTCGATGGAGACGGCGGAGACGGCGATGGAGACCGATGGAGATGGCTCCGGGGGCACTTCCCCATCCCGGCAGGGTGCCAGAATAGAGACTTCTGTCCCCTAAAATTCGTCTTCGATGGCGGCAGAGCTGCGGAACTGTTCTGGGAAAATGCCGATTGTTTTAGGGTTTTCCGTCGGGAGGATTCTTATAGGTGAAGGGGCATCGTCAGAGGTGGACCAGGGTGGCCTCACCATGGGTGGGCGCGGCCAGGGGCTGGGCCGCGCCCCCTGTGGTGTGGGCAGCCTCTGGCCCCTCTCCGGCTCCCGTTTGGTCTTCGTCCTTCGTCCGGGAAAAATAGGAGTTTATGAACTTGTTTCGTCCAATTCCGAGAATATTTCCTGTGTAGCTTTTCTGAAACACAAAACAGCAGAAAACAGGGAACTGGCACTATGGCATCTTGTCAATAGGTTAGTTCTAAAAATCGCATAAAAACGCCACGAAGTGTAATGAAACACAAGGCAAATGGTGTAAAAACATGCATGGAGCATCAAAAATTATAGATACGTTTGAGACGTATCACTTACCTTCATGATCTTTACGATCATGGCATTCAAGATTTTATCGCGATGACTAAGCTCAAGATTCATGAATCTTGCTTTTAAGCCTTGTTTGACTGTTTCAATGTCAAAAATCTTCGAGTTGTTTTTTCAACTAGTCATAAATCTCTCCCGATGGTAGTGAAATAGTAATATCACTTTGGTTGATATTGTCGACAATTAAGTCGATGATTGTTCCGATCAGTAGTCGATGTTTTCTATCATCATCTGGTGTGATGGTAGTAGCCCTCGAGGCTATAGTTGAAAGTTTTTCGAGTATAGGCTCAAGCATACTGTCTTCTCATCTTTCCAGCTTCATTATTCTTGTGTTAGTTTCGTCGGGTGCGCAACCAGCGCTCCCGATGGTAGTAGCCCCCGAGGCTATAAGGTGGTGCTTGCAGCCTTTTATAGACTCAAATAATTCTTTTGCATAAATTCTCTTTTTTGGAATTTTATTGAATCCCTCTTCTTCCTTTATATTTTTCCACTTGTTCTGTTCTTTTTTGACGACACATTTGAGGCCCGTGATTTAGTTGGACCTTTAGTTTGCTGAGGCCCACTAAAGGTAACTTATAAGTAAGGGCCCCTTGTTTCACTAGGGAAAACTCTAATTCCACCACTATAGGTCTTCTCCACCGCATCATCTTCATCCCCCAAATCTTGCTCAGGGTTTGTTCCGCTCTTGCTTCGCCAATCTATTAGCGGATCTTGTGATGGCAGATGCTGGTGTTATCGATCGGGACACCGGTGCCATGGTGGAGAAGCGTGGGCGTGGTCATCCTCGCGGTAGCAAGAACAAGCCCAATGATGTTTCCATGGTGGCTTCGTCATCTTCCGCACTGATGAAGCGACGCCCCGGCCATCCATTGGGGAGTAAGAATAATCCAAAGCGTTCTTCTTCTCTTGCCAACCGATCTGTGGATGCAAACACTGCACACCACAATGCTTCTCCTCCTCCTTCTGTGAATCTGTTCTCCTTTTTTTCTATCGCTGGTTCTCAATGCCGTGAGCAGCAGCGTGTGCCCTTAAAGTTTACCCAATTCATGGACGGGCACGAGCTCCGTGAAGCTATCCTCCGTAAAGAATCTGGTGGAGGAACTCCATACGAGGTGGAGGTATACTATGACGGCCGCGGTGAGATGTTCTTCAGGGGCGGCTGTCCCCAGTTTGCAGAGGATCATGACCTACATCAAGGCTTTTTTATGCTCTTCAATTATCATTGTGGTACATCGAAGTTTGACGTGAAGATCTTTGATGGGACGCAGTGCCAGAAGAAGTATGAAGCCGAAGTGCATTTTCAGTAGATGTTGTCTGCTTTTGATGTGATCCTTCTGCCACCCATTGTGGTCATCTTATGTAATAAATATTTGATGTAAACAATACTTATGTTCTTTTTACTTAACGAAAAGACCAAGGGAACAGAATGTTCCGAGGTGTTTTCTTGAGCATCGATGTGCTTTTTATGTATATTTATTTATTGAATTTATTTGCAAGAACAACTCTTTAATTGCTCGTGAGAAAACATGATAACATGATCTCAATAATATTCATACTTCTTATCGCAACGACTCGAGGGTCATAGCCCCTGAGCGGAAAATGTTGACATACTTTAACATATTATATAATCGACCCAAGAAACCTGACCTGTGGCCTCGTGTTCTGGGTTTAGATGGTCATAACTCGAAGTTTTTATTCTTGCCGACGTAGATTTTTGCCAGTGATGCCTTCTATGCGTAGAAACACCAAAGTTTCTCTGCATTCCACGGGTTACTTTCATCTTTGCCTGTATTCTTATCTTGTAGTCGATATGCTCCTCCTGGTATGACTTCTGTGACTATGTAGGGTCCCACCCATGGCGATTCTAACTTGCCATGGCCATCCTGCTTGAGTCGTAAGACTAGATCTCCCACTATGAAAGAGCGGGGGTGAACTCAAGTACTGTGATAATTTCGCAGACTTTGCTGATATTGTGTAGCTCTGGCCAATGCTACATCTCTTGCTTCATCGAGTGCGTCGACGTCATCTTGAAGTGCCTCAGTAGAAGTCGTTTCATCGTAAGCCGCAATTCTGGGGGCTTCATGAGTAATTTCGACTGGAAGCACGGCTTCTGCGCCATGGACCAGAAAGAAAGGTGTCTCTTAAGTAGCTGCATTAGGCGTAGTTCTCAGACTCCAAAGCACGGAGGGTAACTCATCTACCCAAGCGTGCTTGGCTTTCTCCAGTGGTGGTAGTAACCTCTTCTTTATTCCATTGCATATTAAGCCGTTTTGTTTTTTGACTTGCCCGTTTGTCTTTGGATGTGCAACAGATCTGAACTTCAATTTGATCCCCATACTCTCACAATAATTTTTGAATTCATTTGACGTGAAGTTCGTGCCATTATCTGTGATAATGCTATGCGGTATTCCAAAGCGAAATACTATCGACTTGATGAAGTTGACTGTTGCTGTGGAATCCTGAGTTGTTACTAGGGCTGCTTCTACCCAATTGGTGAATTCATTGACTGCTACTAGCATGTAGACGTGCCCTCCTGGTCATGACTTGTGCAATTTCCATACCATTTCCAAACCCCATTGTGCAAAGGGCCATGACAGTGGTATTGCCTGAAGCTCTGCTGCTGGTGCGTGCGACCGGGATGCGAATCGTTGACAAGCCTCACACCTTCGGACGATGTCTTTTGCATCTTCGATTGCTGTTAACCAGTACAATCTTGCGTGAAAAGCTTTTGCTTCTATAGCTTTGCTACTGGCGTGATGGCCGCAGACTCCTGCGTGGATGTCTTTTAATATGACTTGCCCTTCCTGAGGGGTGACGCATCGCTGTAATACGCCGGTTATGCTTTTCTTGTACAACTTTCCTTGTAGTATGACAAAAGCTTTGGATCGTTGTATTATCCAACATGCTTCGATCGTATCTTTGGGTAGTGTTTTATTCATCATGTATGCTAAGTATGGTTGCATCCAAGTTTCTTTGATCATCATGACCTCCTCTGGTGCTGCCGTGCTCTTTGTTACTGACTTGCTAGCCCCCGAGCCTATTGTTGCATGCTGATTTAGCTCTCCCAAAATTGAAGTTTTGCTGCCTTTTATTGATCTCTCGATGATTTCTTCCCAAAAGACTCCTGGTGGTATAGGCATGCATTGGGACCCGATGTTTGCTAGATTATCGGCTTCCTCATTGCTAGCTCCGCTGATATGTGAGACTTCGCATCCATCGAAAGTTCCTTCCAGGTAGTAGTACAAATTTCAGTATGCCATCATGTTGTCGCTAATGGTGTCACAACGGTTCATGACTTGCTGGACCACGAGATTCGAGTCCCCAAATATTTTTAGTTGAGTTGCTCCACATGCTTTGGCCATCTTCATTCTTGAAGCAGGGCCTCGTACTCGGCTTCGTTGTTAGAAACTTATGAAAAACTCATCCTTAATACGTACTTTAGCTTATCTCCTTGCGACGATATTAGGACTACTCCTGCTCCTGCTCCTTGGACCCTTTTCGACCCATCAAAGTACATTGTCCAGACACTTGACAGGTTGGGTGGTCCTGTGTTTTGTAGCTCGAGCCATCTGCCGTGGAATATGGCAGTACCTAGGATTTGATGGCTTTCCTCTTCTCATACGTGATGTCTAGAGGGGAAAGTTTGATTCCCCATAAGGATACATGTCCTGTTGCTTCAAGGTTATTTAGTATATTTGATAGTGCGGCTTCGTTAACCACTATGATTGGATGCACTGCAAAGTACTGTCGTAACTTCTGTGCTGTTGTGAACACGCTGTATGCTAATGTTTGATAATGTGGGTAGGGCTGTTTAGATGGTGACAAGACTTCGCTGAGGAAGTATACTGGTCGCTGAACTCCGTGTGCCTTCCCTTCTTCGCTTCATTCAACTACTAACACCGTGCTCACCACCTGGTGTGTAGCAGCGATGTATAATAGTAATGGCTCTCTTTATTTTGGTGTGACCAGCACTGGTGGTGTGGAAATCACTTTTTTTAGCTGTGAGAATGCTGCATCTGCCTCTTCTGTCCACTCAAATTTTTTATCTGACTTTTTCATAAGTGCGTAGAAAGGGAGGGCCTTTTCTCCTAGTCGTGCGATGAATCAACTCAGTGCTGTGATGGCTTGTAAGAACAGCTCGTTGGGAACCCCAAGAGGAAGGTATGATGAGCATAAAAGCAAGTCTTCCCTCAGTTATGAAACCAGGTTTAATTGAACTAGTAGGATAAAGCCAAACTTCAGAAGGTGATGCTTGCTAGCTTCGTGACACTCCGAACAAGGGCGCCAGATAAACTGCTTGTCGGCGTGTAGCTTTCCACCAGCAGCAACGTGAAACCTGCACAAAACATAACCAAAAACTTTGCTCCCAACTTACGATGAGGTTGTCAATCTCACCGGTTTGCTGTAAACAAAGGATTGAGTGTATTGAGTGGTAATAGGATAATAGTATGCAAGAAAGTAAACAGTGCGAGTAAAAGTAAAACGGTATAGCAATGTAAAGGAAATTGGACCGGGGTCCACAGTTCACTAGTGGTGTCTCTCCATAAGATAAATAACACATGCTGGGTAAACAAATTATAGTTGGGCAATTGATAGAATAAAGATAACGTACATATGTCATGAGGATCACTATGAGATTTACTCTGAGCATTATGACAAAATACATAGACCGCCATCCAACTGCATCTATGACTAAAAATCCACTCGCGGGGAATCATCTGAGGATCCCTTGAGTATTAAGTTGCGAGCAACAGATAATTGCATTAAGCAAAGTGCGTAACGTAAACAAAGAAAATGTCCTTGGACACAAGAATGTTGTTTTCTCCCTAGTGGCAACAACACATCTACAACCTTAGAGGTTTCTGTCACTCCCCTGGATTAAATAGAGGCATGAACCCAACTATCGAGCATAAATACTCCCTCTTGGAGTTACTAGCATCTACTCGGCCAATATAGCTACTAGCAACGGAAAGCATGCAAGATCATAAACAATATAGAGATAACATAAGATATAATATTCAGCACATCAACATCACATAGTACCAATACTCATCGGATCCCAACAAACACAACATGTATGATTACATAAAGATGATCCTGATCATGTAGGGCATCTCACAAGATCTAAACATGAAGCACATGGTGGAGGAGACAACCATCTAGATACTGTTATGGACCCATAGTCCAAGGTAGACTACTCACACATCACTCCAGAGGCGACCATGGTGGTGTAGAAGGCCTCCGGCAGGGATTCCCCTCTCCGACAGGGTGCCGGGAAGAGCTCCTGGGTCCTCCCATCTCGCGACGGCGGCAGCTTGCAGTATGTTTCATGGAAAAGAGATCCGTCCCTTAGGTTTTTCCCATCGAGGGGAACTTATAGGCGAAGGGGCAGCGTCAGAAGTGGGACCAGATGGTCTCACCACAGGTGGGCGCGGCCAAGGGCCGGGCCGCGCCCCCTGGTGGTGAGGCTGGCCCCTAGCCCCCTCTGTCTCATCTTCATTCAATTCCAAGAATATTTCCTGTGTAACTTTTCTGAAACTCAAAAATAGCAGAAAATAGGGAACTGGCACTGTGGCATCTTGTTAATAGGTTAGTTCCGGAAAATGCATAAAAATGCCACGAAGTGTAACAAACACAAAGCAAATGGTGTGTAAACAAGCATGGAGCATCAAAAATTATAGATACGTTTGAGACGTATCAAGCATCCCCAAGCTTAACTCCTGCTCATCCTCGAGTAGGTAAGTGATAACAAAAGAATAGTTTTTGAGGTGACATGCACCATCACAATCTTGATCATCTATGTAAAGCATTGAGTGCTGGGATCAAAGAACTTAGTACATGGGCATAAAAGACATAATCTTGACAATAAGAACTCAGCAACTATGTTATAACATGAAAAGAAACACAAACGAAAGATCATGAATAATGAAACAATAAAATTCAAACGTCTGTTCGAATCATATGGAAAACATAGCAAATGGTTTTCAGCTTGTCCTTCATGGAATAGCAAAACATAAATGCATAGGACACCTTCAAGTTTAAGAGGGCGACTAGATACAAATAATTTAAGAACAAGTGAAACCATAATCATGAATGAATCAATGATAACTTTGGAACAATGCACATTATACTCAGAATGACAAATATGCTCTCTTAGACGGTGCATAAAGGTAGAAGGTGGAGACTCAACATAAAAGAAAAAGAAAGACCCTGTAGAGGGAAGCAGTGATTGCAAGTTTTATAAACCTTCAAAAATTATGGTACTTACTAGCTTTGAGCTCTCATTGTGTAACATCCCAAAATTTGAAAGAATTTAAAATTTATGCACACATAAAATCATGCCATCATTTCATGCACATGCATTCATATCATCGCTTTATGCACATGAGTTCCTAGGGATTGACCTACCTTTCGTTTGGGTCAAAATCTTTCCCTGTAAGTTTCAAACAATAGGGGAAATTATTTTACAAAATTCACAACTGGTTTGAATCAATTTGGGAGCTTTTTGCAAAATTCACAAAAGAAAAAAAGAAAAGGAAAAAGAAAAAAAGAAAAGGAAAAAGGGCCAGCGGCTGCACTTCGGCCTGGATCCCCTGATCCAGTCCACGGCCCAGTTACGCTTTTTACCGAAAGGGTACACTCTGGCCTCGCCCCGACGCTGACAGGTGGACCCCACCTGTCAGATCGTCATAAGGGTAGAGACCCCCTCCCTCGCACGGCAACAGCCCTGACCATCCATCGCCCCGCGCTCGAAAAACCCTAGCCCCTCCTCCATGCAATGCCGCCTATAAAAGGCCCCAACACCCCTCCCCCGACCCTCTTTTCTCCCTGGCACAAGTCCTCTCCAATCCGACGGAATCCGTCGATGGAGTCTGCAGAACCAGCGAGCGTATCCGCCCGATTGCGTCGCTGTAGGTGAGCCCTGCTTCCCTCTTTTCCCCCTATCCTCTTTCCCTTTCACCGGCACATCTCCCTAACTTCTTCCTGGACTCAATTTCACAGCGGAATGACAAATTCGTTCACACCCGAAGCTCGCCGGCGCCCGAAGCACCTCCAGCCGATCCCCTCTCTCCCTGCTGGACGCAATCGAGGACAACGACCACATTCTTGAGATCACCTCGTCCTCCCACACCTTGTCATAGCCTCGCCGTCGCTCAGAAGTCACCAGAAAGCCGCCGGAGTTAGCCACCTGCACGCCCTCGCCGAAGAATCTCTCGCCGGAACCCTAATAGGTGACCTCTCCCTCTCCTTTTCAATCTGAACCGTCCGATCTAGATCGCCTGGCCCAAAAAAGTTCACTTAAGTGAACCGGTACTGGATGATCTGGGACGTCCAGATCTCATAAGATCTGACGGCCCTTGACCCCGATCCGCGTGAAACGGTATCGCCCAATCAAAAAGCACTGCGTGTCAGCCCCTGGTTATTTCCGTTTCAAATTTTGTTTTAAATTAGCAGATTGCTATTTAAACTTCAGAAATTCATATCTTTAGTTCTACTGATCCAAATTTAGCAAACTTTGCATCTCTGGAATCAGAAAAATGAGTAGAACCTATTTCTGGAATAAAATAATACTTTTGCATCTGTTTTATACAGTGAATTACTGCAAGCCTTATTTAAGTGTTTTTGCTATTAAAAATAGTTGTAAAATTTATTTTATAGTAAATCCTTTTGTTTTGGTCTATATGAAACCTCTCAGTACTGTAGCACGTTCAGAATAATTTTAGTATCTTCTATATTACCTTTGTAGCTTTAGTTTGTTTAAATTGTTCTTTTTTGTGTGTTGAAAATAAATTAAGCTTTATAAATAAACTCTAAAATTTTGATCATGACATCATGCATATAGTTAACAACCAGAGAACGTGTTAAGTGTCTTTGAGGTGTTTAAATCACATATTGCATGCATATTTTCCTTTCATGAGTGTTATATGATTGATATGTGCTTATGGTGCAATATTTTATGTGTAGATTGTGTTGAGTGCAACGAGTGCCTTTGTGATGAGTGCACCAACTCTTCTCCTCACCAAGGCAAGTGTCACCATGTTTCCTTGTCCTACTAAAAGTTTTGTCACTTGTAGCTTTTCTAGTAGAAGATGCATGTGTAGGTGTTTTTAAGATTTCCTGTCTTAGCTTGCTAGATTTTATGCTAAGTCTTTTGTCTAGCCTTGCCTAGCTTTGCATCTCCTAGAAGAATTGCTGCTGCTATAGGACTTGTTTTACACTTGTTGTGGGAAGGGTTATCACATGTTTTTGGCTAAGTGTTGAAAATCAAGTTTTGGAAAACTAAGAAAACAACTAAGTTAATGAATCACCTGGGTGGATGTGGCTTTGATTGGGTTATGTTGAGTGGTTCCTTGGGGTCATCTCTTCGAACCTCTGAACCGCCAGGTGTATCTCACTTGTGGACGGCCACCTAGGAGCAAAGAGATTGGAGACGTTCCAATCATGAAGCTTCTAGTGCAACCACAAGATATATGGGCTCTGTCTTGGTCAACTAAGCTGCAAGAACTCAAGCCAGGCGGACAGAGGTTGGTAGATATTGGTAGGATGGAACGCGTCCATTTGGTCTGAGGGAATGCTTCTGAAAGGCCTCGTCTTAGTTTTCACTTGGCCATTTGAGGCAAAATGCGTTAACTAAGTCTTGTGGGAAAAGTGCACCACCTCTGCAAAGTGTTTAGAACTAAGTACTTAGCCGTGTCCCCGGTTATGGACAATTCTGAGTGACATGATATTGAAGCTATTCAAGAATCTCCTCACCTCAATTTCTCTAAGTTAAAACTTGATGGGTAAACTTGGGTAGCAAAAGGTTCTTGTCAAAATTTTGCTAAGGAAAACTTGAGTTTTTACAAAGATAGGGAAAAGCTTGCTTTTGCTAAGTCAAACTCCACCTGGCCAAATAGCATATAAGTGTAGGTGCCATTGAGTCCACCAAAGTGACATCTTGCCAATACATTCAAAGTATTGACCCTCCGTGGCTGCAACGTATCATGTTGCAGGTGGCTACTAAGAAGGTTGAAGGTTGCTGGGCTACGGTCACGAGTCTTCGTCCAACACGTCTGCCTGTGGAGCTATGAAAGAGAAGAAGACTTGGAGTTCATTTACTTAGTCTTTTCTAGAGTTGTAATAGGATTGTGCCATTGTGCCTTTTGAGTTGTAAAAGAACTATGTTATTTGTGGATAAAGCATTATAATAAAGACCTTTGTATTCTTGGTATTTCATGTTGTAACTGTGTGTGTGCTAGCAGTTGATCCAGGAATAGCAAAAATAAAGCACAGGTACGCTACAGATGGTATCAGAGCAAAGTGTTGCCCTTAGGTTCGTGACCCTAGGATTGGACGAAAACCCTTAGGAAAATTTAGGAGTTGTTCTTGTTTCTCTTTGTTGCTAACACTTAGGAATTGTTTTGACTTCCCTAAGTTAGAAATCTCTTTAACTCTTGTTCAGCGCTTTTGTTAAGTTTTTCTCTTTTGGCTTACTAACTTGTCAAGTTCCAACGTAAAGATGTTAACCTTTCGCATCACCAAGCCCGACAGTTTCAAGGACTTCAGCTTTGGAAAGCGCCTCATCGACATTGTCACCGCCTTGTCCCTGCCTACCCCGTTCATCAATGGGAGCGAGATGACTAAGTCTCACAAGAAGGGCGTCTGGGTCATCCACATCACGTAGCCAGGGCGCGAGACAGAGCCGAAGACTGAAAAGATCAAGTTCAAGACCTTCCACACTAGCAAAAAGGCGGGCGCCCATCTCCTCATGCAAGAACTAATAGCACGCCTCTGCGGACGTCACTTCTCCGAGTTTCAGAACCACTACTCCCACTCCTACGGCCGACGCGATGAAGAGGGCATGATCATCGGGCTATCTGACAGTGAACAAGACCCCATGCGCACACACCTCGCCGAGTTAGAGTATCTCGTCAGGGACGTCGACGTTGAGAGGTACAATGAGTTGATTAACAACGACGGGCTACGTGCAAAGCTTGCCGAAAAGGACAAACAACACCTGGAGTAGGAACAGAGGATCAAGGAGATGGAGGCAAAGTTTGAGACTCAAGAGAAGAAGCGGAAGAGCCAAGAGAAGAGGATCCAAGCCAGGAACAAAGAAGTGAGAGAGCTGAAGCAGAAGTTAGAGTGCAACGACTTCGAGCTTGAAGTGGACCACAACTTGATTGAGAAGCTGCGCGCCGACAAGAGGGAACTTCAAGACAAGGTCGACACCCTAACTGAAGAATTGCAAGACTACAAGAGGCTACTCAAGGAGAATGGCTTCGATGTTGAGGAGGAGGAAGTCGTCATGGAAGATTAGAGTAGTTAGATAGACTACCCACTTTATCTTTGAGTTTGCGTTTATGCCCGTGACCGCTTGTGGTATGGCATTAGACATTGTTTTCCCTTAGACTTAAGCATTGGCGTACCTTCAAACTATTTGTGAGTTGCTTATTGCGAGTTTGGTTTAAAAGTTCTCCTATGCTTGTGTGTGTTTATGTATGTGTGTTCTTTTAAGGATTGTTTTTATGCATGTGGGTAGGAAACTTTATTTCTTTAGACTCTATCTCTAAGTCTAACCTCACATATTTCAAACCCAACAGATGCCTCCTTGTCGCGCTCCTGGGGAACAGATGCAACAGATGATGGAAGCCCAGGCTCAACTCATGCAAGTCATGACTCAGTTTTTGGCCAACGCTAACAACAATAATAATAATAACAACAACAACAACCCTCCACCACCACCACCCCCTCAGGTTGACATGCTTACAAGGTTCCTAAGGCTACGTCCTGCAAAGTTATCTCATGCTACTGAACCACTAGAAGCCATGGATTGGCTCCGTGTAACGGTCTAGAAAAATCCCCTGTTTAGATTTGATTGTTATTTTATTTTTGTGCATCATCATGCATTCTCACCTTGCATGTTTTTGTCAAACCATAATTATTTGGAGGAAAATCTATTTTCACTATTTTTCTTGTATGGTTTTATAATAAACCCTCCCTTCACTTTTCTTACTTTTAGTTAAAAGTAAAACTAGAATATTGCAAATATTGTAAAATGTTTTAAGACAAAATCTTGGTTTTGAAATCTTTCAAAACCTGTTTTGAAAAGGCTTTTCTAAATCCTCCTTACCTTCCCTTTCTTGGTCCCTAAAGAATTCAGCAAGACAAAGAAAAGAAGAAGGAATTTTAGAAAAAAAAGAATAGAAGCACAGCCGGCTACCTCATCTTGCCCTAGCGGCCCATCTCTTCTAAGCCCGCCAAATCCCTGGTCTTCTTCCTCTGTTCGTACGACAGGGAATCGAGCGACTCCACGTCAACAACCTGATCGATGGGATGGCTCCCAGGACACCTCCCGGAGTTCTAAAGCCCTCGTGTCGCCCTAGCCCTGCAACCCTAGCATCTCTTTCCCCTCGTCCGCCGCCGTTCCTCTCTCTCGCACTTCCCCGAGGACACCGTCTGCTCACCGAGCTCACTCTGCTCCTGGCCGCCTTGCTCCATCCCCTGTTTCCTCCAGCTGACTTCGCATGGGCGTGCGCGTGCTCACGCCGTCTTGTTTCTGCTGCACGCGTCCTGGACATCCTTGACCTCGCATGCGCTCCTCGCGCTGTTTGTCGCCATGGTCTCCTTCACCCGAAGCTCTGCCTCGCCTTGGACAACATCTCCATCGCCCACAAGCCCCGCCACGTCAAGCTCTTCTTCTCCACCGAGCCCGACGCCTGCTCGTCAACCACGCAGAGCCCGCGGCCTCCCATCCTTTCTTCATTGACCCGGAGCTCCGCCTCGCCGTCTCGTGCTCGCTCTGCAAGCGTAGCCACAACTCCCATGGTCATCCTTGCCATCCTCGTCAACCGGAGCATGCTGGTAGCGAACGCAGCCAACGCCATCATCTTCGACATCACCGACGGCCGCCCGCGCCTCGTCTTCACTTCCAGCCGTTCCAGTCCACGTTCGGCCTCCCCGTCCACTCAGCGAGCTTCAGGGAAGCGGGAACGTCCGCGTCAGACATGACATCACCAAGCACGCCCTGACCAAGAAGATGGCCTCCACCACGGGCTCGCTCCCCTCCGGCCAACGACCATGTCCGGCTCCTACTACTTCCAGCCAGGTCGCCTCCTCTGTGTCCATGAACTTTGTCCGCAGCCATGAGCAAGCTCGTCTCCGTTCGTGTCTTCAGTCCAAAGGTGTGAGCTTGTTCTGTTATAAGAACCAGGCGCCCTTGTTTAGACATAAATAGTGCATAGGCGAGCTGGTCTGTTACTTCGTTCTCTCACGGTGAGATCCTGTTTTCAAATCGTGTCTTTGGCAGTAAATCCACCCTTTTTATTCTTTTTTGCCTGCTGACATGTGGCCCATCCTCGTCAGCGACCCTGGCACCAATGCCGCAGTCAACAGTCCAGTCAGCTCCGCCTCGGTCCCGTGGTCAGCGACCCAGACTGGTTCCTTTCCGGTGAGAAAAGTCCCACCATTTTCTCTGTTTTCTGAAAATTGCTGCAAAGGTGTCAAACTTGCTAAATCCATATCTTTTAATCTATAACTCGGAATAAAAAGTATTTTATATGAAAGTATATCAGAAAAATGTGAAGAATCTGAATATAACATCCATTTGCATGTTTGCATCTCGCATCATGTAATGACGTGGTAGTTTGCATATCACCTAATACATAACATATGGAGTATTTGGGTATTATCAAATATGGTTACCCCACTTCATTTAATTTTGAGTAGCTCACCTATGTCTTGTTTTGCCATGCTAATGAACATTTAAACTTGCCGAGTAGTAAGACAACTTGAACCATATATGTGTGTGTGTCGGAATCCGGTTCCGCTTAATTTGAATAAGTTGCATTGCATCATAATTGCCATGTCATGCATACATACTTCACATGATCATGCCGACTCTTTTGCCGTAGTAGTAAGTGTTGCATCCGTTGTTTGTTTTAGCGATTTGCTTCTTCCCGGATAGGATGCTTCGTGGTGTTGTGAGCAACGTCAAGTTCTTCGGGTGTTCTTCGATAATCTTGCCAGGTAAGCTTTCCCGCCCCTCACCTACCTACAGGGGTACTTATTACCTATTTGTGTTTATGCTTTCTCTTATTCTTTATGCTAGCCTTGTGTTCCGATGCTTTGTTTGAGTCACGTATCCTATCCACCTGTTTCCCCAAAGCAAAACTATATACTCGCCACCTCCCGCCTATTACCTTTTTCTTGTTGTTTGAGTTGGCCTTGCGAGTCGTAGGCATGCTTAGGTTGTTTCAAGTTGTTTTATCTTATCGGGTTGTTGGGAAGTTTATCACCTGCTCTACTTGATATATGAGATGGATACGTGGAGATAAGTTGGATATTAGATGTTGGAGATAAACATGATTTATTTATGTTACAACTACACTTGATTAAGCAGAGGCATCGGTGAGTCATTTTGCCTGTTTTCCGATGGCTCACTTGTGTCCCCTAGGACCCCGAGTTCTCATGAACTGTTCTAAGCTGAGCACGCTAACCACTCGCAGAAGATTCTATGGGGTCTCCTTGACTTACTACTTTTTCTCGAGTTAGTTTATCGGGGGCCACAACACCATATTTACATTTGGATCCGCATTTGGTTTGGGCTACCAGTGATGGTGCTTTAGGTTCTAAGCCCCTCTCCGATGGGTGTGGTTGTGCCGCCTCCGATGGTTGGCAGGTTTATTTGGCTACAGCGCGTTTTTATGTGAAGCTGGCGGATCCCTCCGATGGGCTCTCTTCTAGTCTTCTCCATTCTTGCAAACTTCTGAGTCCGTCTTCGGAGCTTGGCCGACTTCGTTACGGGTAGCTTAGTAGGGTGGCCCCGCTAAACTCTCTCGTAGAACTAGCAACGGTCTTGTCGTGATATCTGGCCCTTGTCTAGGTTGGATTGATCGAGCGTGTATGGGTACATTGGTGCACCCCTGCAGGGTAAATCTTTTCGAAAAGCCATTTCCGCGGTTATGGACGACTTGGAGCCGTTCTACTCGATCATAGAACAACTTGCACCTAATTGATGATAAAAAGTGGCATAGTAAATAGTTCTACTACAATATTAAATTGTTATAAAATTGTCAACTGTGTGAGTGCCTTTGATATTGCTTCGTGTGGTTACAAGGAGGTGATTCATTGGCTGTGTTATGTTTGCTGTAGTATTCTAGTTCTTTACTTTATGCGCTCTCTTATCTTATTCTGATTGGACGGAAGTTGTAGAGTGTCTCTATAGGTTCTTTAGTGCTTGCTCGCTGCCGCTTAACCCCATCATACAGCTGACGTCCTTTTGAGTCTCTCGAGCTTGTCTACGTACCTCATATACAAAGACGGCTTGTTGACTACGCTTTATACGTCTTGAAGTCTTGCTAAGTACTTCGTACTTATTGCTGCTCGTCTCGGATTTCTCGCCGGAGCAGGTTTGAAGACAGGTACATGGAAGCGACGACGTTAGCAAGGTTACCCTTCCGGCTTGGCCTGGGCAGGGTTATGGACGCCATCGTTATCTTCAGGCCTCTTAGGCCCATTTGTATTCTTGTCCGTACTCGGATACTATTTTGCTTTATGTATGATTTGGATCTTTGTATGTATATTTGGATTCTTGACTCGTGGAGTCTTTGTGGTTATATATTCTTTTGTGGGTTCCATCGTGAACTTGTGTAACTGTTGCTATCTTGATTCCACCCGCATAATGTGTATGTTGCGACGTGCATATTTTGCTTGGTGGTGCATTTCCAAAGCGACATCGTGCGAATTGTGGCGTGATTGCTATAATTCGCAAGGTGCCGATTTTGGGACGTCATAAGTGGTATCAGAGCCCAGGTTTTGTCGATACCCGCGGGTCCGCTCTGCCTGTAGGATAACCTTGCCAATGGTCGTTGTTGAGTCTAGTGTTAAAACTATTTTGCTAAAAATGCGTTGGATAGTTCTGATTAGCTCTGCATTTTACTCCTTAGCTATGTGCTTCTCTCCTCTTACCTTTGCGAATTTTGAGTCGTCTCTCTTGCCTACCTCTTTGAGTTTAGTTTTCTGCGTGGGTGGACGATCTCTTGCCTTTATCCTAATAGGTCCGTTCTTCGAGAGTCCATCATCGTCAACGTGAGCAAGAATCCTTTGTTGGTGGTGTCGAGAAGGAACCTTTTGTTGGTGGTGTCGACAACATCTACACGGTGCAAGAAGATTCGATAGTTTAACCAACTCTTTCGCCTACATGAGCGTGGATCTCGGGGCGAGATGCCTTGTTGGTGGTGTCGATTGTAACGGTCCAGAAAAATCCCCTTTTTAGATTTGATTGTTATTTTATTTTTGTGCATCATCATGCATTCTCACCTTGCATGTTTTTGTCAAACCATAATTATTTGGAGGAAAATCTATTTTCACTATTTTTCTTGTATGGTTTTATAATAAACCCTCCCTTCACTTTTCTTACTTTAAGTTAAAAGTAAAACTAGAATATTGCAAATATTGTAAAATGTTTTAAGACAAAATCTAGTTTTTGAAATCTTTCAAAACCTGTTTTGAAAATCTTTTCTAAATCCTCCTTACCTTCCCTTTCTTGGTCCCTAAAGAATTCAGCAAGACAAAGAAAAGAAGAAGGAATTTCAGAAAAAAAAGAATAGAAGCATAGCCGGCTACCTCATCTTGCCCTAGCGGCCCATCTCTTCTAAGCCCGCCAAATCCCCGGTCTTCTTCCTCTGTTCGTACGGCAGGGAATCGACCGACTCCACGTCGACAACCTGATCGATGGGACGGCTCCCAGGACGCCTCCCGGAGTTATAAAGCCCTCGTGTCACCCTAGCCCTGCAACCCTAGCATCTCTTTCCCCTTGTCCGCCGCCATTCCTCTCTCTTGCACTTCCCCGAGGACACCGTCTGCTCACCGAGCTCACTCTGCTCCTGGCCGCCTTGCTCCATCCCCCATTTCCTCCAGCTGGCTTTGCATGGGCGTGCACGTGCTCGCGCCGTCTTGTTTCTGCTGCACGCGTCCTGGACATCCTCGACCTCGCGTGCGCTCCTCGCGCCGTTCGTCGCCATGGTCTCCTTCACCCGAAGCTCCACCTCGCCTTGGACAACATCTCCGTCGCCCACAAGCCCCGCCACGTCAAGCTCTTCTTCTCCGCCGAGCCCGACGCCTGCTCGTCAACCACGCAGAGCCCATGGCCTCCCATCCTTTCTTCATCGACCCGGAGCTTTGCCTCGCCGTCTCGCGCTCGCTCTGCAAGCGCAACCACAACTCCCACGGTCGTCCTCGCCATCCTCGTCAACCGGAGCATGCTGGTAGTGAATGCAGCCAACGCCATCGTCTTCGACATCATCGACGACCACCCGTGCCTCGTCTTCACTTCCAGCCGTTCTAGCCCACGTTCGGCCTCCCCGTCCACTCAGCAAGCTTCAGGGAAGCAGGCACGTCCGCGTCAGACATGACATCGCCAAGCACGCCCTGACCAAGAAGACGGCCTCCACCATGGGCTCGCTCCCCTCTGGCCAACGACCATGCTCGTCCTCGAGTAGGTAAGTGATAACAAAATAATAATAATTGAGGTGACATGCACCATCACAATTTGATCAACGAGGTAGAGCATTGAGTGCTGAGATCAAAGAACTTAAAACATGGGTATGAAAGACATAATCTTGATAATAGAAACTTAGCAACCATGTTATAGCATGAAAAGAAACACAAAGGAAAGATCATGAAAATGAAACAATGAAAGTCACGTGTGTGTTTCAACCATATGGAAAACATAGCAAATGGTTTTCAGCTTGTCCCTCATGGAGTAGCAAAACATAAATGCATAGGACACCTTCAAGTTTAAGAGGGTGACTAGATACAAGTAATTTAAGAACAAGCAAAATCATAATCATGAATCAATCAATAATAAACTTTGGGACTATGCACATTATACTCAGAATGACAACTATGCTCTCTTAGACGGTGCATAAAGGTAGAAGGTGGAGACTCAACATAAAAGTAAAAGAAAGGCCCTTCGCAGAGGGAAGCAGTGATTAAACATGTGCTGGAGCTTTTCATTTGTAAAACAGAGAGATAAAAACTGGATTTTGAGAGGTGGTTGTCTTTGTCAACGACTAGCAATGGGGTTCTTACTATCTTCCATACAAAAATGAAGCAAGTTTTTGAGAGAGAGATTGACACTTTGGTGCTCTTTTATAAAGCTTGGCACTCCTCCCCACCTTTTTTTTCTCAAACCATGGCTAACCGATTCATCGGGTGCCCACCAACATTCACATACCATGGAGGAGTACCTTTTTTTCTTTCTTTTTTCTTTTTGGAATAAAAAATATGGAAGATAGCAAATCCGACCACTACGTCTCCATGAGCTGAAAATAGTGTCACAAAACGAGAAGTGTTTTGAAGGTTTTTTTTTGAAAGGTAGCACATGAAAATTTACTTGGAATGGCTTGCAAATACCATGCATAGGAATTTATAGTGGACACAATAACAAACTTGGGTTTTGGGAGTTGGATGCACCAGTAGAGATCATACTCAGTACAAAGTGAGGACTAGCAAAAGACTGGGAGCGACCAACTAAGAGAGCAATAACGGCCATAATCATGCATAGCGACAAAACATCATTGAAAGAAGCATGAAGTGGTATCACAAGTCAAAAAACAAATGATCATAGAGGCTATAGGCGACTTATTTTGTAGTCAACATGTGTAAGCATGTGCCAAGTCAACCCAAATAAAGCATCAAAGGAGAAAACCAAATAAATGCTTCCATATAATAAAAACAACGCATGAATTTTTCAAAGGCTCATTAAGCAATCTCAATCATTTGAGACAAGTCATGCTACAGCAAAAATCACTAAGCATACTATCAAAATGATATCAAGCACGACATGCAAAAGCCTAAGCCGCAGTCTACACAAGCTCCTTTTTGTACCACTTTTTTCGCATGAAACTTTTTCTCTTTTCCAACACCATTCAAACCTTTTCGAAACAACTCTTTTGATGAATACAAACATAGACCAGAGGTCCAAATACACCATGATGCAAAGATATAACAAGATCTGAACATAAATCAAGGCGAAAAACAAAAGCTAAAAGTAGTAGCAGAAAAAGAGAACACTCGTTGAACGATAAGAGTGAAAACTAGAGTGTTCTTGGCAATGAAAAACGGAGTTCATCTCCTTCAAAAAGAGCATGATGTGATCCAACCATTTATTGAAGCAAACAAAACAAAAGAAAACTGAAAACTAAAGTAAAGACGCTCCAAGAAAAACGCATAATGCATGAAGCAATAAAAATATAGTGTCTTGAAAGGTGACCTGATTTTTGCCGATGAAGAAGGGGTGCCTCAGGAGCATCCCCAAGCTTTGACGCTTGTACCTCTTGGATATTTCTTGGGGTGCGTTGGCATCCCCAAGCTTGAGGTTTTGTCCATTCTTCAACTAATCTCATCATTCTCCAATCCCTACACTTGAAAACTTCCTTCATACAAAACTCAACACAACTCTATTAGCAACATTAGTGTAAGCATAACATTGAATCAACCCCTTTTTGCTTCAGGTTTCAACTCAAGACCACCAAATATAAAGCATATACTACTGTATCAACTTCCCCAAAAGTTCCATGCTCAAAAGAACTCAAAAAGAAAGTGATCGAGAGGCAAACACAAATAATGGCAGAAATCTGTCAAAACAGAACAGCTGACAAAGGTCGAATTTTTAGAGGGTTTTTGTTGCTCAAATCAAAAAGTTTCAAACTAATGAAAGTTTGGATATAACCTGGGGCATATGCATAAGAAATCGCAGGTCAAAAAGATATTCTGAGAATTTTCACAAATTTTTATGGTGCAGCGCCGAAATCTGTTTCAGGACAGCAACTTCCCCAAATCTTACCTCACTCAAATTAGAGGCTTCTCTTGGCACAACAACGAAATAAAAAGGATAAGGAGAGGTCATTACAGTAGTAATAACTTCCAAGACTCAAATAAAAGAAAAAGTACTGAAAATAAAACATTGGGTTATCTCCCAAGAGTGCTTTTCTTTAACGCCGGTTGTGAGTTCCGGCATGTCCCCCGGGCTCAGAATGAAGTGGTCGATACATTGTCCAAGCTGGGATCTTCCAGAGAATCAATCCCGCCCGGCATTTCGCTGGAGCATTTGAGGAAGCCATCAATCAAGCCCTTGCCAGAGTCATCATCCATATATGTTCTGCCGAGCCCAGAAGAAGCAGTTCCGATGGAGATAGATGCCGGAGCCAGTTCAGATAACCTAGGGACTGCTCTCTCAGTCCCGGGGACTGGGCCGACATATGCAGTAAGTGCAGTATTCCGGAGCAGAGATAAAGGCAAGGGCAAGAGAATGACTACAAGAAGCTAATTGCTAATCAGTTTCCAATATCCACCTTGCGGACACGACCTTGCACTGGCGAGTTAGCAGGGATGCGCCGACAATTCGCAGAAAACTATTTTGACTACTCTGTTCGGATAACTCGGAGAAAAAAAATATTTCGACTACTTCGACTACATCTACGTCGACTGCGGCTTACCACACTCGGGGGCTCGCTGTCGTGCGCTCGCGCAAACTATCGGCAACGCTCGGGGGCTCGATATCAACTCCCCTGGGAGTGCGAAAAATCACCCTCAAGACTGCGATTTCGTCGACATCAGCAACGCGACGATCCCAACAGCGCTCGGGGGCTCGACAACAACTTTGCCTCCGATCGTGATTGCGATTCTACGACAACAACTCGACTACGTCATCGTCGACTACGCCGTGCCGACCACGCCGCACCCGATAAAAGCTAAGTTCTCCTCTTCCAAGAGTTGATTATTATTTACTTTCGCCACACCCGACACTCGGGGGCTCCGCCATGCAAAATCATCTTGCATATCATTGACTTCAAAAAATTGTGAAAGCCCTAGTAGCTGGCGTTTCTTGTCGAATACTTGACAATTTAGTTTACAGTCGCAGAAGCTCGACTAACGGTTGGCAAGGCACAAACCTTGGGCGTCAGGCTAACGAAAAGGCTTAGCAAGTATCTTAAAATTCAAATACGGCAAATGCATCACATTACGTCTGACCTGAGTAGTTGATCGAGCCGTGAAGTGCATCAGGCTAACGAAAGGGTCTTACATACGAGCAACAAAATTGCACAAAAAATATCGAGTTTTTATTTTACATCCTACATCATCATTACAATATGCAAACGCAATATTTCTTAGAGAGACAAAGTATTTCATAACTTTTCATATTTTCTGCAGGAGTCAAAATTCTTCGAGTAGTACAACTTGAGTCTATGCCCGGCTACAAGTACCCGAACATAGACTCGGGGGCTACTCCCATCGGGAGCGCTGGTCGCGCACCCGATAGAAAGACAATTTCAAGAAAGAATTCGACAACAAGAAGAAGAAGGAGATAAAGAAGAAACTTGGAGCCTATGATCGACTGCAAGTACCCGACCATAGCCTCGCGGGCTACTCCCATCGGGAGCGTTGGTCGCGTACCCGATGAAAAATACTTCGAGAAGAACAGTGAAGAAAATTTTGAGTCCATTATCGATGGCAAGCACCAGAAAATAAACTCGACATTTCACTCCCATCGGGAGAGCGGATTCAAGAACCCGAAGATTTCAGAAAGTCAAAGAATTGAAATCGAAAATTGAAGAAATGAAAGTTTTCAAAGAGTTGAAGTTTGATGAAGTCAAAAATTAAAGAAGTAGAAGATTTGAGGAAGTCGAAGATTCAAGAAGTTGAAGTTTGAAGAAGTCAAAGATTGATGAAGTCGAAGATTTGAAGTTTGGAGACTCAACCCGAGTCTGCGACTCAAGTAGAGTCTCGGGGGCTACTGATGTGGGTATGCCCTTTAGGTACCCACGGATTAGTATACCGGGTCCAGCCCATTAAGGAGGTGGACCGGTACAAGGACTCGAAGATTGAATTGGAGACGAAGAAGGAAGGTTCTAATCTGTATTCGACTAGAACACTTGTAAAACCTTAGCCCGGTTGCATATATAAAGCCAGGCAGGGACGCCCCTAGAGGCAAATCAGATTACACACAATATCTTACAGACAATTAATAGATTTTAGACTAGACAATAGATTAGATACACAAACTCCGCCTACGGCGGCTCCATGTAAACACCGGTACGTCATGTACCAATCGCGATGCCGGAATCTCTAGTCGTTGCTCTTCCCCCGATCCTAAGTCCTTCATCTAGGACATTTGTCGAGTTAACCCTCGTCACCCGGGGACTGCTCCAGCATACCTGGGGACTGATCCTTCAGTCCCGGGGACTTCGCAGCCCATGGAGATCGATTATGTATCGGTCGAAATGATGGAGATAGACCAAGCAGTGTTCACTGTTAGGGAAGTGCCCTCATGGGCACGTCCCATAATGGATTTCTTGGTCGATGGCCAAGTACCGGCGGATGAAACTGAGGGATGCTGGGTTACGAGGAGATCCAAAGGGTATACCATCATCAACAAGGAAATATACAAGAGAAGTGCCACGGGTGTGCTGCAGAGATGTGTTGAATCCGCTGAAGGCCAGGAGATGCTCCGGGAAATTCATCAGGGGGAGTGTGGTCACCACGCTTCATCCAGAGCCTTAGTGGCGAAAGTGTTCCGGCATGGGTTTTACTGGCCGACGGCACTGCAAGAAGCAGAAGACTTGGTCCTGAAATGCAATGGGTGTCAGATGTATGCCCACCACATTCATCAGCCAACATCAGCATTAAAGACTATCCCGATAACTTGGCCCTTTGCGGTTTGGGGCCTGGATATGGTCAGGGCATTTATGCCGGCAAGGGGAAAGATGACTCATATTCTGGTCATGGTGGATAAGTTCACCAAGTGGATTGAAGTAAAGCCAATAAGCAAGTGTGATGGCCACACAGCAGTGAAATTCTTAAAAGATATAATCTTGAGATATGGTGTTCCTCATAGCATCATCACTGACAATGGGTCGAACTTTGCCCAAGGGCCATTTGCTAGATATTGTGAGGAGGTGGAAATTCGGCTAGACATTGCGTCGGTCGCTCACCCTTGTACCAATGGCCAAGTGGAAAGATCGAATGGACTAGTATTATCCGGCATAAAACCCCGGTTGATAGAGCCACTAGAGAAGACTCCCGGATGTTGGCTAGATGAATTGCTGGCAGTGCTTTGGAGTTTGAGGACAACTCCGAATAGGTCAACACGCTATACCCCATTTTTCCTTGTGTATGGAGCAGAAGTTGTGCTTCCAACAGACGTAATACATGATGCACCAAGAGTGGTGCTATATACTGAGGAAGAAGCTAAAGAGGCCAGAGGGAATGATTTTGATCTGCTAGAGGAAGCAAGAGAGATAACGCTATCAAGAACTGCAGTATATCAGCAGAACCTCAGACGCTATCATGCGCAGAAGGTGAATCCAAGGAGATTCCAAGAGGGAGATTTAGTGCTCCGGCTAAGGCAAGGCACAGAGGGCCGGCATAAGCTAACTCCTCCATTGGAGGGGCCATTCATTGTGAGCAGGGCTCTGCACAATGATGCCTACTATCTTATAGATGCGCAGGCCCCCAAGAAGAACAAGGTGGACATGTCCAGAGAAGAAACCAAGCGACCATGGAACATAGCTCTACTCCGTCCCTTTTACTCCTGAGCAGCATAATGTATGTATTTCCATTTTGCTTTGTGTGCCGGCACTATATGCCGGCACAAGACTAATGAATGAAATGTCGGCATCCCGAGGAGATCGGGCACTGCCTCTAGTTTATACTGTTGTCTCTTGTTCAGTTCTTCATTTATATGCCGGCTGGCTTGATTTGAATGTTTCCTATGTTGGCCTAGTAATGTGTCGGCACCAAAGGCCGCTCTTCGACTTAGCTGCTGTCCGAAACCCGGCTTCATGGCTAGCAAGAGTAGATGCCGGAGATTGTCTACACATGGAAAATGGCTAAGGAAAGATAAAGCAAGCAAACCGACATTTATTTTACTACAAAAGTTAAAACTGGAAGTGTCGGATGATTTGAAGTCTAAGTTTCAATGTTTAAGTACTGTATGTTTAATAAAGCAACCTTGAGACTCATACGTCAAAAGCCGAATAAGGTAGACAAGCATCCAAGGTTGTGGAGTTAAGGAAACAGGAAAACAAACTTGGTGACTTAGCCAAAAGATGATCCGACATTCATAAACAAGCAAACCAAATTAAAACTTGTTCAGGTAGCAAACCAAAGGAAATAGAGTATATCTTACAACTGCACCTGGCATACCGGGGATCTGATAAAACTTAAAGTTTTTCTGTGATGCAAAGTCTAAGAGGCAGGAGTAGACGGAGAGCCGCCGACAGGTGGAGCTGTAGCAGTAGAAATGTCGGCTTCAGGAGTGCCAGATCCAGCAGAAGGAATGGAGCCGTCACCTCCGGCCGGGGCAGAACCCTGCTCTGGAGCTTCAGTGTGGGCATCCTCAGCTTCTTTTTCATCCTGGCTGGAGTCAGAGCCCTCAGCGTCCTCAGCGTCATCCTTCTTCTCTGGCTCACGGATGTCCCGGATGAAGGCCTCAGTATCGGCGTAGTCCACGTAACTGTGGGCTAACTCTTGGCGATGCCGGATAAACTCCGGGTCTGTGGTCCACATAGATCCTTCGCGCACAGAGCGCAAAGTCTCCAAGTCAACCTTTTCATACCAAGAGAGAAAGTAAGTGAGAGCTTCATCAGCTCCCACCCTTGCGCCAGAGTCCCGCCATTCCCTCAGGCAAACTTTGGAGAGCTGCAGATCATTTCCAAGGTCAAGAGGGTCAGTGGGCGTTCTTTGTCCTGGCCAGAGGGCGGAGTGCGCTTCCTGAGCACCAAGGAAGAGATCTTCAGTGTAAGAGGTCATGGCCTTCTTGCGAGCATCCAGAGCGATCAGCTGCTCAGACATGTCCCAGCTGCATGAGTCAACCGGAGCACTCTGGTTCACCCGATCCACCTGCAAAGCCTTCTCAACGTCCTCGACGGAAGCAGGGAACATGCCTGAAAGATGAGGAAAATGTTAAAAACAGGAGTATATGTTGGCATGAAGGTTATGCCAGAAAAGATCATTGTATGTCGGGCAAGATGTGTCGGGCAGGAGAGGATTTGAAGCTTATTGGCGAAATTGACGTTGAGCCGGGCAATATCAACTTCCCACTTGGTGGCCTGCTCCTTCAGGTGCTGCAATTCAGTTTTGGCTTCGGCGGCATCAGATTTAGAGGTGACAAGCAGCCCCTGGACCTTCTTAAGTTAGCCATCCCTCTCCTCCTTTTCGTCCAGGAGCTCAGCAATCTGGCTCTTCAGTTGCTCCACCTCAGCTTTTTGGGCGACATCCCTTTCATCCAACTGCTTGGCCACATCCACTGAGGACACACAGTCCTGGTGGCGTGCTTCCAGTGCAGCCTTTTCATCTGCAAGGATTTGAAGTTAAAAGAATTTGAAGATAGAGAACAATCACAAAGATTGAAGGATTTGAAGTGCAAAGTGCTTATTTGAAGATTGGCAGAATCCAACATACCTGTGAGCTCTTTTACCCTCTTAAGAAGCTCGGTGACTTGTTCTTCAGTAGTAGCTGAAAAATGTCGGTAAAAGGTTATGTGTCGGCGTATCAAGATGTGTCGGCAAGGGAAATATTGCGAAGTAAAAAGAGGAAAGGCATTTGGCATATAGTGGTATGTCGGCTGAGTTTACCTTTCTTGGACAGATCCAGGCGAAGTTTGCTATGGTCGTCGGATAACTTCCGATGCTCGCATACCAGGTCATGATACATGTCGGCGCATGCATTGTTCATGCGCTGCAAAAGTGTTGGGATTTGAAATGTTATGAGAGAAATTTAGCATATCAGTTAAGTTGAAGATTCTACCAAGTGTTCATTTTTTGAAGACCCGGCACAGGTGCTGCGCACCTATCCCGGCCCTCGGTGACTAGGATTTGAAGCTCGAATCGAGCTTATATGTCGGTCAGGTGGATTTGAAAGTTACATCAGGTTTTAGTTTTTTGGAAGACCCGGCACAGGTGTTGTGCACCTATCCCGGCCCTCGGTGACTAGGATTTGAAGCTCGGATCGAGCTTATATGTCGGACAGTTGGATTTGAAAACAGCTAAGTGGAAAAGAATATTTGAAAATCCTGGATGTCCATATCCTGGACAGCCGACATTTTTGGGGATTGGGGATATATAAGGAGAATACTTACGTTGGTGGCGTCGGCCAAAAGGTGATGCCTCTGCTGGATGCTGAGGAGCTCACTAGCAATAGGAATGGGCTTGGCGGCCAGTATAGCATCAGGATTGCCAGGGGCCGAAGCTCCGGCCAGTTTCTTCTTCCTGGAGCTGGCAGTGTCCATGTAATCAGCATCGTTCCACTTCATGCAGTGTTCCTTGAGGGATCCAAGGCTTTTATCGCTCTTGGTCAGCAGAGAAACGTGGCCCTCAAGTTCCGGCGTCTGGAAGAAGCTGGGTCGGGCCGCTGCCTTGCCAAAATGAAGTGTCATGGCAGAGCTGGAAGGCGCGGGCTTAGCAGATGCTGGCGCAGTTGTAGCAGATGGTGTCACGGTCTTGATGATTTGCTTCATCTTGAAAGTGCCGGACTTGGCCGGGACAGCAGTCTTTTTAGGAGTTGGAGCTTTGGGCATTGGTTGTTCCGGCACGGCCGGTGTAGCTTGTCCTGCAGAAACTAGTGCCAGGTTAGTCCAGACTTCTGGTACTTCGGGAGCTTTTCCTTTCTCTATGCCGGCGCTCTTGTCGCCTGCACCAGCATCTTCAGCAGTTCTGGCACCGCTGGCAGGCGCGCCGGTGTCAGGAGCATCTTGTTGAGCCCTCGTGTCCATGTCGACATCGGGGGCAGAAGTATCTTGTTGAGCCCCAGAGTCCATGTGGACGTCGGGGGCAGAGTTGTCATGTTCCAGCGGAGGATCATCCTTCGCTGGGGAAGAGGCCTTTTTGGGTGCAGGCGAAGATGCCAGCGCCAGAGAGGTGGTATGGCTGGCAGCTGGTATGTCGGGGCATGCAGCGGCCGCCGGCTTATCCACATTGGGGCTGGCACTGGAACTGGAGGCATGTTCCGGCGTAAGAGGAGCCCTTGAGGAGGAAAAAAGCAAGTTAGTAAAACAAAAGAAAAGTCACGGAAGTAGTGTAAGGGGAAGAAAGTTACCCCGAGGCAACAGGTCTCTGCCTCTTGGGTTGGGGCATGCCGATCTTCTGCCTCTTCGTTTGTTGACCTGGTTCAGGCTGGGGTTTCACTCCGCGCTTCTGGCTGGCACGTCCGCCGGTGGAAGGAGGTCCCTGATTCAAAGGGGCAGCATCAACGACTTCCTCGTTCAGGATAACTGAGGATGACATGGCACGAAGAGCATAAGCAAGAGGTGTTGGGCAGATAAACATCCGGCAATCTTCATCAGAATCATCCTCACTCCAGTCTTGAGTGGAATGCTGGGTTGAGGAGGCCTTACCCGCGGCAGAAGCGGTGCAGGTGTTCTTGGGCAGTTTGTCCTCATGATCCGGATCTTCGGGATCCGGAACAGTGCGGTCTGCGGCGATCCTAAACTAGGCATTCTCCATAGCCTGGAAGCTGAATTTCTGCAAAAGACAGAGCAGTTTGATCAAAAATAAGAAATATGTCGGCAGAACAGATATGTCGAATTAAGCATAGATATGTCAGTAGAACAGATATGTCGAATTAAGCATTGATATGTTGGGCTAAGCGCAGATGTATCGGCTAAGTAGATTTACCGTCGGGGCGGGGCGGTCTCGGCTGTATGGCTCAAGCCCCCAGGCAAAGGTAACCTACGAGGACTTGCAGATATCCTTAACCCGCCGCAGAATGTCGGTGGGGCTTAGTTTGTGCATGGAGTGTCGCGTGGGGTCCATGGCCCCGCTCATCTGACAAATCTTGTGGGACCGGCGCTAAAGAGGAGAGACGCGCCGGCTAATGAAACATGCAACAATATCCTGCGGTGTCAGGCCGGCATCCAGCAGCTCGCCCTTAAGCCGGTGGAGGGCATTGACCGGCCCCACCGTGTTCTTCGGGTTATATGTCCAGTTCTTCATCTCAAAGGGTGGCTCATCCACATATGGTGGCAGGTTGAGCGGATCAACATCTGTGGTGTTCTTCACGTAGAAGAAGCTTTTCTGCCATTTCTTGCATGACTCGAGCAATTCTATCTTCGGAAAGTCGGAGCCTTTCCGGGACATGATGGTGGCCGCGCCACATTGGGTCATGGGGCAATCCTTTTTTCCTGGGCGGTTTCCGGCGGATCATCCTTGCTCCGGGGTTCTTGGGCGCTTTGTTTGCGCAGCTGAAAGTATTTGGCCCATCCCTGGGCGAAGGGCTCAATGCCGGCATAGCCCTCGCAGAAAGCGGCGAAGGCCGATAGAATCATCACCGCGTTTGCCGGCAGATGATGAGGCTGCAGGCCATAGTTGTCCAGGAAGTCCTGGAAGAAGTTGCTAGCCGGCAGAGTGAAGCCTCACTCAAAGTGAGAAATGAAGACGACTCGTTTGTCGGACTCAGGTGCCGACACAATCTCACCAGCAGGTAGCCGGCATGCTATGCCGACCGGGACACGTCGGGTGGTTGTTCTCCAAGATATGTCGGCCGGGGTCACCTCAGACCCCTCCCTGCCGGAGCGTCCTTGTGCTTGGGCCAGATTATCCTCCTCCAGCGCAGAGGTGGCCGTCATACTGGATGAAGCCATCGTGGCGGCCGAAACAGGGCATGAGAGCCGGAGTCCCATGTTGTTAGCCCTAGCAGAAGCAGAGTAAAGGGGGAAAGTTAGTCTATCCGGCAAACAAGTCTCACACAAGTTAGTAGGAAGAAAAGATCTACCGCCGCAGTTAAATCAAAGATAATTAGGGGATTGTTCCTACAGGAAGAACATCTACAAACTTCCAGAGAAGGTATACCGCAATGTTGAGAAAATCAATTGGAGGCTAAGTACAACCATTAGAGGAGATCTATGCCAGAGAAATTACTACCAAGAAATTGCGGAGAGGCATGAAAGAAGAAGAACGAAGAAGGGGAAGAACTCACCAAGGTAATGGCGACAGCGGCAATGGAGCGACGGCGAGCTTGCAGAGGAAGACCCGATCTCCCCAAGCAATGTGCTGGAGAGGAAGAGGACCGACGGCATCGAGGATGAAGAAGCCGAGCAATGGCGAGAATCGGCGCCGGCGTGAAGGAAGACGGCGGTGGCGCGGAGTCTCTGTGGCTCGGTCCGGCGGAGGAGGGCACGAGGTAAAGAGACAGAGGAAGAAGAAGGAGTGGGGGTAAAAAGCGAGAATTACCCCCGCTCCCCTATTTATACCGCGGGACGGTCGTCATGGGTACGGTGGTAGTGCTCCACTACCCCGACCATTTCTGTGGAAGATCGCCACATGGCGGCGCGTCGTGGGGCGGCGGTTCCAGTAACCGTGCCACTAGGCTAGTTATGGCAATGATGATAGGCAGTAATCACGCTATGAACCATCACTTGATGTGACCGTTCGCAGTGGCAAAGCAGTTGCAAGTTTCGAGGAAAACTGTCGGACTTGGCTTCTCGAGGAAGCTTCACCTATGTGCCGGCATGACCGCACTTGAAACAAATCCCGTCCGGAACACCCTCGGGACCGGCCGGATTAAGTTTTAGAAAAGGAAGAGGAGCCGGCATATACACGGAAGGCCGGCATATACTTTAACCGTCGGCATATAATCAAGAGCCAGGATAACAGAAAAGAGATGGTATGTTGAACCTGCCAAGGCCCCTTAGTTAAGACTGGGGGACCTTGACAGCTTCGGGGACTAGTGTCGGGGGGATGACCCCCAGTAGGGTCAAGAGACCAGAAAGACATAAGGAAAGTGGTTAACTTTATATTGGTTGACCAAGGTTGGGCCTGGCCGAAATATAAGAGTATCGACCAGGACGGCATATAGGCCGTATCCCAGCTAGTGTTCAGATATGTCAGCATAGCCGGGATACATGCTGAGGAGTGCCGGCGTATATACAGATATGCCGGCTTAACCTAGTTGTTATATTATGCAGGAACAGGGGAGGCCGGATTACCCGACCTTGGGTCGTTGGTCTGGCATATAGGTCCAGGATATGGCCAATGGCTATATCCGGGATACAGAAGTCAACCGAGGGGTCACATCCCTACAATCAAGGGAGGAAACATCCAAGCATGGAGGCAGATTATGATGACAGGCTGCACAGTGGTGGTTTACCAACCATCACTGTGCCAAGTACAGTCCTTGACATCACAGTGGTAAGGTCACAGTCAAGGAAGTACAAGGTACAGGGATGCTGAGTCCCATCGAGAGCAATCAGGGGCAAAGTCAAGGGTGGCAGCCATCGTCAGCATGTCCTGTTTGGAAGTTAGCTGCTGTCTCTTGGTCCAAGTGACCGTTGTAACCCTGGCTACCCCTATATAAGGTGGCACAGGGAACCCTAGCAAAGGGTTGATCCCTTCTTACTCTCTCAGTCCATAGTTCATCTTCCTCCTCTCACAGAGAGCTTGGAAGCACCATTGTTGTACACTCCATCGATCCAAATATACAACCAGTAGAGCAGGAGTAGGGGTGTTATCTCCTTACGAGAGCCCCGAACCTGGGTAGATCATGTGTTCCTTTCTGTCGTGCTTCTTAGCTCGCTCCCCTCTCCCGAATCCTCCAGCATCTAGTTCGGCCCCCATTTAAACCATCCCATGGCATATGTTGTTTCACCACGACAACAAGTCTTCTGGTAAAATATAATTTTCTGGTATTTTTCTGGAATTTCCTGATCTTCCGAAATATGGTGTCTTGATAGTCCTTTTTCCAGCAGAATCCTGAATCCAACAACAAATCCTCCAATGATCATCAAACATGTAAAAATAGAGGAAATAACATAAGTATCATCTCTAAATGTGAAATATATCAATGAATAACAGTAAATTATGATACAAAATAGTGATGCAAAATGGACGTATCAACCCCCCAAGCTTAGACCTCGCTTGTCCCCAAGCGAAAACTGAACTCGGTAAACATGACCACACGTTTATGGAGTGAAGTGTCGATAATCAAAATACGGACAAGAAGCATCACATTTACCAAGGCACAAGGTATAATAGACAGCAACTTCCCTTTATATGATAAAGACTTGCAATAAGTAAAAGGGAATCAAAAATAAGGATGCACAAGGTAAACTATAATTGGTGATGGAAAACCTTAGTTCTTGGTCAGAGAACAATAAACAAACTATACTTATTTTTGAACGGAGCCTTTTTTTAAAACAGAGCTAATATAGCAAAAACCATATGCTCAATGAAACAAAATTTTGCATTCATAGAAAGCTTTCAAAGATATATTCCTTTAGATAAAAGCATTGTACTAACAAAAGAAGTTAGTAAACATGATTAAACGGATCAACATATGGATGAGTGAAACATAACAACTCAAATGCTTGCTTGAGATAGAAGGGAATAGGTTGACTCAACATAAAAGTAAAAGACATGCCCTTCACCAAGGGAAGCAGGGATTAAACATGTGCTAGAGCTTTTCATTTGTAAAACAAAGGTAAAAAGTTATTTTGAGAGGTGGTTGCTTTTGTCAACGACTAGCAACGGAGTTCTTGATATCTTCCATAGTAAACAAGTGAGAGCAGTTCTGAGATGTTGATTAATTGGCACATTGGTGCTCTTTTATAGCTTTGCACCCCTCCCCACCTTTCCTTTCTCAAACCATGGCTAATCGATTCCATCAGGTGCCCACCAACTTTCACATACCATGGAGGAGTACTCTTTTTTTTCTATATGAGATTACAATGGTCTGACCAGCTCCCTTGCAAAATTAATGATGAGCAGATGAAGCTGCCTAGTCGAGGGGTACTTAATTTAGTATGGAAGATAACAAACCCATCCACTACGTCCTCATGATCTAAAAACAGTGGCACAAAATGAGAAGTATTTGAAGGTTTTCAAAAGGTAGCACATGAAAATTTACTTGGAATGGCTTGAAATACCATGCATAGGAATTTATAGTGGACTCTATGGAAGTAACTTGGCTTTTTGGGAATTGGATGCACGAGAAATATTCCCTCTCAGTACAGGTTTTTGGCTAGCAAGGCTAGGTAGCAAGCATAAGACTTGCATGAAACAAACAAACATACATATAATAGGAACAATCATGCAAACTTCCTTGAAGGTACAACAATTTTAACTTTGAGAATAATAATACTTATAAGCCAAACATGAAGGAAAACTGAAGTGATGTAACTACAAGCATTTCTTTCTTCTTTTCTACTCAAACCTCAAGGTAATGTTGCTACTGACCAAGCTAAGTTTGCCAAAACCAACTAAATTTACTCATGCTCCCAAAGTGATTCCAATACTAATCAACAGGACTAGTCATATAAGAAAGATTGCAAACTAAAATAAAGTGTGCGGAAAGTAAATGATAAAACTTCTCATTAATATTTCATTACCGCAACTCACACCAAGGGATACATAGATAACCAACTAAGGAGGATACTTCCACACTGAAAACTATTCAATGAGATAACTTCTTTATTTATGATATGACCCTACTTGAAAAGTAAATGAGCAAAAGATAATGATGTGATACCGCGGCACTCCCCCAAGCTTGGAACAAGCCAAGGGGGTGCCTATACCATGATGAATTACTCCTTCGGCGGTGGTGGTTAGTCTTTAATAAGCTTATCAATCAAATCTTTCAAATCATCGATCTTGTGACTGAGGTTACAAATCATCTCTGAATTGTGCTCAATACAACTCATGAACCTGTCAGCCAGAGAGTCCCAGCTCTTGGAATTATTTCCCCATCCTTCTTCACAGTTGGAACTTTCTCTCCCTGCATTGTTAGAACGATCTATATCCCAACCAGAGGGCAATCGTGATCTAGGCACCTTTTGAATCTGATGTTCAAGAATTAGAGTATGGAAAGGGTTGTTGCATGACGGAGATGTCTGTGGAGCTAAGATGTGGCGCGACACACCCCCTCCGGTTCTTATACGTGCACTCTTCTTGAACTTGTCATGACTTGTCACCACCCCAATGCTTGCGATCATGGTGCTCGGGCGTGAACTTTGATCTTCTTCCATCTCTTCTTCCTCGGGCTCACTTTCAACTTCTTCCTTCAGCTGAAGGTCTTGGTGGTCATCTTCCGGAGGTGTCTTCTCCTTATCGTCGCTTGAAGAGTCCATGATGCTCCCAAAACTGAGATCAACTCCTGACAGAAACAGCTTGAAACAAAAACACGATGAGAAAATGATATACAGACCTCGGGTAATCTGGGGTGTTATATAGGCAAAAATGAAACATCAAAACTAAGTCACAGGAGGAAACTGGGACAGAAACAAGCTCCGGGGTGCTCACACAATAGGTGGGCGTGGCCTGGGGTGGGCCCGTGCCCCCTATGTGTGAGGACACACCGGACTCCTTCTCCTTCCCATTTTTGTCTTGTGATTTTTCATATTTAACAAAAACTATAAAAATATAACTGAAAAAGTTTAACGCGAACCTTTTCTGACTAGGACTGTTACCTATTCGAAAACAAACTCTGCAGGTTCCTGCATATTGTCCTGGATGAATTCTTCCGGAGAAACCGTTTGTATAACATCAACATCTTCATTATAAGAATCTCCAGCAATATAATGTTTGAGTCTTTTGACCATTCACCACTTGTATAGTGTCATCTTTCAACAAAGCAATCTTTATCGCACCTGAGCGGTACACTTCCACAATAACATATGGTCCTTCCCATTTAGAGAGTAATTTTCCTGCAAAAAATCTAAGACGAGACCTATACAATAGAACTTTCTCACCAACATGAAACTCTCTCTTAAGAATTCTCTTTTCATGCCATTGCTTGACTTTCTCTTTGAAAAGTCTGGCATTTTCGTAGGCTTCGTTTCTCCACTCATCCAGAGAACTCAAATCTAACAACCTTTTCTTACCGGCAAGTTTAAAATCACTATTAAGCTCTTTCACTGCCCAAAAAGCTTTGTGTTCTAATTCTAAGGGCAAGTGACACGCTTTTCCGTAAACCATTTTGTAAGGAGACATGCCCATGGGGTTCTTATAAGCAGTTCTATAAGCCCATAAAGCATCGTTTAACTTGCTAGCCCAGTTTTTCCTAGATCTATTGACAGTCTTCTGCAAGATAGACTTGATCTCTCTATTTGAAAGCTCTACCTGCCCAATAGTTTGGGGATGATAAGCAGAAGCAATTCTATGATTAACGTCATATCTAGCAAGAGTTTTTCTAAAACCGCCATGAATAAAATGAGAACCTCCGTCAGTCATAAGATATCTAGGCACACCAAAGCTAAGAAAAATAACATCCTTAAGCATTTTTAACGAGGTCTCACCATCGGCACTCTTTGTAGGTATGGCTTCTACCCACTTGGTAACGTAATCAACAACAACAAGTATATGAGTATAACCTTTTGAAGGAGGAAAAGGACCCATAAAGTCAAATTCCCAACAATCAAATGGTTCAATAACAAGAGTGTAACTCATAGGCATTTCATTGCATCTAGAAATATTACCAACTCTTTGACATTCATCACAAGATAAAACATACCTTCTAGCATCTTTAAAGAGGGTTGGCCAATAAAAACCTGATTGTGGAACCTTTTGTGCAGTTCTATCTCAAGCATGATGTCCTCCATAAGCACTGCCATGGTATTTTCTTAATATTTCTTGTTGCTCATATTTCAGAACACATCTTCGCATAATACCATCAAATCCTTCTTTATATAAGTGTGGGTCATCCCAAAAGTAATGCCTCAAATCATAGAAGAATTTTCTTCTTTGCTGAGCTGTAAAGGTTGGAGGCAAATACTTGGAAACAATAAAATTAGCATAATCAGCATACCAAGGAAGGTCGCGCGAAGTTACATTTATTGAAGCCAACTGTTCATTTGGAAAACTATCATTAATAGGAATAGGATCAAAAGAAATGTTTTCCAATCTAGACAAATTGTTAGCAATAGGATTTTCAGCACCTTTCCTATCTACAATATGCAGATCAAACTCTTGTAAAAGCAACACCCATCTAATAAGCCTAGGCTTACCATCCTCCTTAGACATAAGATATCTAATAGCAGCATGATTAGTATGAATAGTAACTTTAGAATCAACAATGTAAGGTCTAAACTTATCACATACAAAAACAACAGCAAGAAACTCTTTCTCAGTACTAGCATAATTCTTCTGAGCAACATCAAGAGTCTTACTAGCATAATGAATAACATTCAAATTATTATCTACGTGTGATACGTCCATTTTGCATCACTATTTTGTATCATAATTTACTATTATTCATTGATATATTTCATATTTAGATATGGTACTTATGTTATTTCCTCTGTTTTTACATGTTTGATGATTATTGGAGGATTTGCTGCTGGAGTCAGGATTCTGCTGGAAAAGGACCATCAAGACACCATATTTTGGAAGATCAGGAAAATTCCAGAAAAATACCAGAAAATTATATTTTACCAAAAGACTCCGGAAGCCAGAAGGGGAAGGAAAGAGGAGCCAGGGGGCAGCCTCACGCACAGGGGGCGCGGCCTGGCCCCTGGCCGCGCCGGCCCTGTGTGAGGGCTCCCTGGCCCACTTCTGGTCTCGCCCCTTTGCGTACTTCATCGTCCCCGAAAACCTAAGTCAAGGGGGGCTCAGAGTTAGACACAGCCGCCTCTGCGGGGCGGAAAACACCAGAGAGAGAAAAGCTCTCCGGCAGGCAGAAATCTGCCGAGGAAATTCCTTCCTAGAGAGGGGAGATCATCGCCATCGTCATCACCATCGCACTAGACTTCATCAGGATCATCATCATCATCATCTCCATCACCAGCACCTTCATCTCCACCATCACTACGCCATCCCGCTGTAACATCTTAAGTTGGATCTTGTTATATTCTTAGGGGAAACTCTCCCAGTGTTGATTACTCTTGTAGTTGATGCTATTGAGTGGAACCGTTGAATTAAGGTTTATTTCATATTGTTATTTACCATTATTTCACCTCTGATCATGATCCATATGATGTCTTGTGAGTAGTTCGTTTAGTTCTTGAGGACATGGGAGAAGTCAAGATGTTAGTAGTGAATTATTGTTGAGACATCTTTAATGGTTTGATATTGTTGTGGTGCTATTTCACTAGTGGTGTCATGTGAACGTCGACTACATGATACTTCACCATTTATGGGCCTAGTGAGATGCATTGTGTATTTGGCTACCAATTGTGGGGTTGCTGGAGTGACAGAAACTTAAACCTCCGTTGGGAAACCATTGCACCAGGGAGCGTCGGATCTTAGAGTTTAAGGCTATGGTTAGATTTATCTTAATTACTTTCTTGTATTTGCGGATTCTTGCAAGGGGTATAATTACAAGTGTGTATTTATCCTAGTAAGGGTAGTGCGCTAGCACAGGTTCACCCCCATAACACTTATCAAATCAATAAAGACTACTTAGCGGTATGAAGCGAAAGCTCTTGACAGAAACTCCCGTGTGTCCTCGGGAACGTTTGGTTATTATAAGTTACACAACCGGCTTGTCCTTTGCTGAAGAAAGGATTGGGCCACTTGTTGCAATTATTACTACTGTCTTTTATTTACTCGCACTTTATTTATTTGCATTACCAAATACCTCTGAAAACCTGTTTGCTAGTATTTACAGTGAAACCTTGATCAAAGCCACTAATCAACACCTTCTGCTCCTCGTTGGGTTTGACACTCTTATTTATCGGAAGTACTACGATACACCCCCTATACTTGTGGGTCATCAAGACTATTTTCTGGCGCCATTGCCGGGGAGTGTAGCGCTATTGAAGAGTGGAATTGGTAAAGGTAACCATCACTATGAGTATTGTTTTTATTTTGTCTTTTATCTTTATTTTACTTTGCTATGGAGAACTCTCCATTTGGTTTCCTATTTGGGAACACTTCTACCACTGCTGCACATGTGGATGAACCACCGCCGCCACCACCTGCTGAAGTTGATCCTTTTAAAATACCTATGAAAATTGTTGGGCGTGTTATGGATAACAGCTATTCAGGAGATGGAACTGTCCATCCGAGTGATCACTTACTATTTATACATGAATTATGCGAGTTGTTTAGGTGTGCAGGTATTTCACCAAGCTAGGTCAAGAAGAAGCTATTCTCTTTATCATTGAAAGGCAGAGCTGAGGAGTGGTATCGGCTGCTCCAAGATGGTCCATCTATGGCATGGGAGGACATTATACCTCTCTTTTATTCCAAGTTTTATCCTCCAAGTGAAATCCATAAAGATCGTAATCGAATATATAATTTTTGGCCTCATGATGGAGAAAGTATTGCCCAAGCATGGGGGAGATTGAAGTTACTAATGCTCAAATACCCCATTCATGAGCTCCCGAATAATATTGTTATTGATAATTTTTATGTGAGGCTTATTCTTCCTGATAAGGATTATTTGGATGCTTCTTGCTTTGGATCATTTACTCATATGAAAGAAGATGCTAAGTGGAAACTTCTTGACCATATACAAGAGAATGCTAAAGGATGGGAAAACGACAAAGGTAGGAAGTCAGGTATAAACTATGATTATGAATGCATTAAAGCTTTTATGGGAACCGATGACTTTCATAGTGTTAGCACTGCTTATGGTCTTGATTCTCAAATACTTGCTAATTGTCTTAAGGCCTTTGCCTCTTATCTTGATGTTCCAAAGAAAGACTGGAACAAATATCATGCGCCTTATAAAGATTCTATTAGTCATATACCTGCCGTAGCTACTGAAGTTTGTAATGTTGATAGCATTGTGCCTGAACCTTATTTTGAGAAGACACCTTTCCCTGCTAAGGTAAAGAAGTATTCTACTTTGGTAAGTGTGTCTAATAAAAGTACTAAGAAAGCTGCAGAACTTGATGAGCAAATTACTATTAAGTCTCCTGTAGCTATATTGAAGGATCTTGTTACTAACGATGTAGGGGATGAATATATTCTTTTTTGTGAAGATGCTTCTAACATTCTCTCACATCCTAAAAAGCACAGGAAAACAAGTGTTCCTGTTATTTCAGTCAGGATTGGAGATCATTGCTATTATGGTTTATGTGATATTGGTGCTAGTGCAAGTGCTATTCCTTTAGAGCTTTACAAAGAAATTATGCACGAGATTGGCGCATGTGAACTTGAAGATATTGATGTGGTTGTTTAGCTTGCTAACAGAGAGACTGTTTGGCCTCTTGGTATTGTTCGAGATGTGGAAGTTCTTTGCGGTAAGACTAAAAACCCCACTGATTTTCTAGTACTTGGTAAGGAGGCTAGTAAAACTTGTCCTATTATTTTTGGTAGACCCTTTTTGAACACTTGTGGCACTGTGATAGATTGTAAGAAGGAGAAAATTTTCACTAAGTTTAATGGAGAGTCTTATGAGTTTAATTTTTCTAAGTTTGCTAAGACTTCTTATGAAAATGACACGCCTAATGAATTTTTTTGAGTTGAACAGCTTGCTTCTATTGCCCTTGCTCCTAATAATGCTTTGCAGCAATTCATGGAAGATCATGAAAGTGATGTTTTTAGTAAGGAAAGAGAAGAGATTGACGACATTTTCCTTCGTCAACAACCATTAATCAAGCACAATCTACCTGTGGAGGATCTTGGTACCACTTTGCCACCTAAGGAAGATCCTGTGTTTGAATTAAAGCCTTTGCCTAATAATCTTAAATATGCTTATATAGATGATAAGAAAATATATCCTGTTATTATTAGTTCTAAACTTTTAGGAAAGGAAGAAGAAAGATTATTGGAGATATTGAGGAAACACCGAGGAGCTATGGGATATACTCTTGATGACTTAAAAGGGATTTGCCCCACTTTATGTCAGCATGCTATTAATATGGAGAAAGATGCAAAGCCAGTTGTGGAGCACCAACGCCGCTTAATTCCCAAGATGAAGGATGTGGTAAGAAATGAGGTATTAAAGCTCCTTGACGCTGGTATTATTTATCCTATTGTTGATAGTAGATGGGTTAGTCCTGTTCATTGTGTTCCTAAGAAAGGAGGTATGACTGTTGTGCCTAATGAGAATAACGAGCTTATTCCTCAAAGGGTAGTAGTGGGTTATAGGATGTGCATTGATTATAGGAAGGTAAACAAAGTTACTAAGAAAGATCATTATCCTTTACCGTTTATAGATCAGATGTTAGAAAGGTTATCCAAGAAGACTCATTTTTGTTTCCTTGATGGTTATTCTGGTTTTTCTCAAATTGCTGTTAAAAATGAAGACCAAGAGAAAACCACTTTTACTTGTCCTTATGGAACTTATGCTTATAGACGTATGCCGTTTGGTTTATGCAATGCTCCTGCTACTTTTCAAAGATGCATGTCTGCTATTTTTCATAGTTTTTGTGAGGAAATTGTGGAGGTCTTCATGGACGATTTTTCCGTCTATGGAACTTCTTTTGATAACTGTTTGCACAACCTTGATAAAGTTTTGCAGAGGTGCGAAGAAACTAACCTTGTTCTTAATTGGGAGAAATGCCACTTTATGGTAAATGAAGGAATTGTCCTTGGACACAATTTCTGAAAGAGGTATTGAAGTTGACAGAGTAAACGTGGAGGCAATTGAGAAAATGCCCTGTCCCAGAGATGTTAAAGGTATTCGTAGTGTTCTTGGTCATGCTGGTTTCTATAGGAGGTTTATTAAAGATTACTCTAAGATTTCAAAGCCTCTTACTAATCTTCTTCAAAAAGATGTACCATTTGTCTTTGATGATGATTGTAAGGAAGCTTTTGAAATTCTTAAGAAGGCTTTAATTACTGCTCCTATTGTTCAACCACCTGATTGGAATTTACCTTTTGAAATTATGTGTGATGCTAGTGATTTTGTGATGACCCACAAGTATAGGGGGTGTATCGTAGTACTTTCGATAAATAAGAGTGTCGAACCCAACAAGGAGCAGAAGGTGTTGATGAGCAGTTTTGATCAAGGAATCACTGTAAATACTAGCAAACAGGTTTTCAGGAGTATTTGGTAATACGAGTAAATAAAGTGCGAGTAAATAAAAGACAGTAGTAACAATTGCAGCAAGTGGCCCAATCCTTTATTCAGCAAAGGACAAGCCGGGTGTGTTCTTATAATAACCAAACGTTCTCGAGGACACACGGGAGGTTTCTGTCAAGAGCTTTCGCTTCATAGAGCCAATAGTATTTATTGATTTGGTAAGTGTTATGGGGGTGAACCTATGCTAGTGCACTACCCTTACTAGGATAAATACACACTTGTGATTATACCCCTTGCAAGCATCCGCAAATACAAGAAAGTAATTAAGATAAATCTAACCACAGCCTTAAAATCTAGGATCCTACGCTCCCTGGTGCAATGGTTTCCCAACGGAGGTTTAGGTTTCTGTCACTCCAGCAACCCCACAATCGGTGACCAAATACACAATGCATCTCACTAGGCCCATAAATGGTGAAGTATCATGTAGTCGACGTTCACATGACACCACTAGTGAAATAGCACCACAACAATATCAAACCATTAAATATTTCTCAACAATAATTCACTACTAGCATCTTGACTTCTCCCATGTCCTCAAGAACTAAACGAACTACTCACAAGACATCATATGGATCATGATCAGAGGTGAAATAATGGTAAATAACAATCTGAACATAAACCTTAATTCAACGGTTCCACTCAATAGCATCAACTACAAGAGTAATCAACACCGGGAAAGTTTCCCCTATGAATATAACAAGATCCAACTCAAGATGTTACAGTGGGATGGCGAGGTGATGGTGGAGATGAAGGTGCTGGTGATGGAGATGATGATGATGATGATGATCCCGATGAAGTCCAGTGCGATGGTGATGACGATGGCGACGATCTCCTCTCTCCGGGAAGGAATTTCCCTGGCAGATTTCTCCCTGCCGGAGAGCTTTCTCTCTCTGGTGTTCTCCGCCCCGCAGAGGCGGCTGTGTCTAACTCTGAACCCCCTCCTGACTTAGGTTTTCGGGGACGATGATGTACGCGGAGGGGCGAGACCAGAAGTGGGCCAGGGTCCCCTCACACAGGGCTGGCGCAGCCAGGGGGCTGGCCGCGCCACCTTAGCGTGTGGGGCCCCCCTGGCCTCTCTCGACCCCTCCTTCTGGCTCCGTGAGTCTTCTGGGAAATTATAATTTCTGGGTATTTTTCTGGAATTTTCCTGATCTTCAAAATATGGTCTCTTGATGGTCCTTTTTCCAGCAGAATCCTGACTCCGGCAGCAACTCCTCCGATGATCATCAAACATGTGAAAACAAGGGAAATAACATAAGTATCATATCTAAATATGAAATATATCAATGAATAACAGTAAATTATGATACAAAATAGTGATGCAAATTGGACGTATCAACCCCCCCAACCTTAGACCTCGCTTGTCCCCAAGCGAAAACTAAACTCGGTAAACATGACCACAGGTTTATGGAGTGAAGTGTCGATAATCAAAATACGAACAAGAAGCATCACATTCACTAAGGCACAAATTATAATAGACAGCAACTTCCCTTTATAAGATGTAAGCTTACAATAGGTAAAAGGGAATCACATGTAAAGATGCACAAGGTAAATTATAATTGGCAATGGCAAACCTTAGTTCTTGGTCAAAGAATGGAGAACAAATAATTCTCTCTTTTAAACGGAGCCTTTTAAAACAGAGCTAATATAGCAAAGACTATATGCTCAACAAAGTAAACTTTTGCATTCAAAGAAAGCTTTCAAAGATGTATTCCTTCAGACAAAAGCATTATACAAAACAAGGAAGATAATAAACATGATTAAACGGATCAACATATGGATGAGTGAAACATAACAACTCAAATGCTTGCTTGAGACAGAGGGAAATAGGTTGACTCAACATAAAAGTAAAAGATAGGCCCTTCGCAGAGGGAAGCAGGGATTAAACATGTGCTAGAGCTTTTCATTTGTAAAACAGAGGTAAAAGTTATTTTGAGAGGCGGTTGCTTTTGTCAACGACTAGCAACGGAGTTCTTGATATCTTCCATACTAAACAAGTGAGAGCGGTTCCGAGATGTTTTTATTAATTGGCACTTTGGTGCTCTTTTATAGCTTTGCACTCCTCCCCACCTTTTTCCTTTCTCAAACCATGGCTAACCGATTCCATCGGGTGCCGACCAACTTCCAGAATCCATTGGAGGAGTGCCTTTTTTTTCTTTCTTTTGAGATTATAATGGTCTGACCAGCTCCCTTGCAAAATTAATGACGAGCAGATGAAGCTGCCTAGTCGAGGGGTACTTAATTTAGTATGGAAGATAACAAACCCATCCACTACGTCCTCATGAGCTAAAAACAGTGGCACAAAATGAGAAGTGTTTGAAAGTTTTTGAAAGGTAGCACATGGAAATTTACTTGGAATGGCTTAAAATACCATGCATAGGAATTTATAGTGGACTCTTTGGAAGTGACTTGGCTTTTGGGAATTGGATGCACGAGAAGTATTTCCTCTCAGTACAGGTTTTTGGCTAGCAAGGTTGGGTAGCAAGCATAAGAGTTGCATGAAACAAACAAACATACATATAATAAGAACAATCATGCAAACTCCCTTGAAGGTACAACGATTTTAACTTTAAGAATAACAATGCTTATAAGCCAAACATAAGGAAAACTGAAGTGATGTAACTACAAGCACTTCTTCATTCTTTTCTACTCAAACCTCAAGGTAAAGTTGCTACTGACCAAGCTAGGTTTGCCAAAACCAACTAAATCTACTCAAGCTCCCAATGTAATACCAATACCAATCAACAAGACTAGTCACATAAGAGAGATTGCAGACTAACATAAAGTGTGCGAAAAGTAAACGATAAAACTTCTCATTAATATTTCATTACCGCAACTCACACCAAGGGATACAGAGATAACTAACTAAGGAGGATACTTCCAACTGCAAACTATTCTATATAATAACTTTTCTATTCATGATAAGACTCTACTTGAAAAGTAAATGAACAAAAGGTAATGATGTGATACCGCGGCACTCCCCCAAGCTTGGAACAAGCCAAGGGGATGCCAAAACCGATGACGAATTACTCCTTTGGCAGTGGTGGTGGATAATCTCTAATAACCTTCTCAATCAAATCCTTCAGATCATCAATCTTGTTCTCGAGGTTACGAATCATCTCAGAATTGAGCTCAATACGGTTCATGAACCTGTCAGCAAGAGAATCCCAGCTCTTGGAATTATTTCCCCATCCTTCTTCACTCTTGGAGCTTCCTGTCCCTGCATTGTTAGAACGATCTATATCCCAGCCAGAGGGTAATCGTGATTTGGGCACCTTTTGGAACTGATGTTCATGAATTAGAGTATGGAAGGGATTTTGGCTTGGCGGAGATGTCCGTGGAGCTAAGGTGTGATGTGGCACACCTCCTCCGGTCCTTATGCGAGCGCTCTTCTTGAACTTGTCATGATCTGTCACCACCCCTATGCTGGCAATCACGGTGCTTGGCCTTGGACCTTGATCTTCCTCCTCATCTTCTCTTTCAACTTCTTCTTTCAGCCGGAAATCTTTGATGCCATCTTCCGGAGGTGTCTTCTCCTTGTCCCCGCTTGAAGAGGCCATGACTTCCCAAAGCTTAAGATCAACTCCTGACAGAAACAGCTCGAAACAAAACACGACGAGAAAACGATATACAGACCTCGAGAACTCCGGGGGGGTTAAATAGGCGAAAATTATACATCAAAACGAAACCACAGGAAGAAAACGGGACGGAAACGAGTTCCGGTGTGTTCTCACATAGGGGTGGCGCGGCCAGGGGTGGGCCCGCGCCACCCGTGTGTGAGACACACACAGACTCTTTTTCCTGCCCTTTTTCATCTCGTGATTTTTCATATTTATTAAAAACAGCAAAAATATTAAAGGAAGAACTTTTCGCGAAACTTTTCTGACTAGAACTGTTACCTATATGAAAACGAACTCTGCAGGTTCCTGCAGTTTGTCTTGGATGTAATCTTCCGGAGAAACTGTTTCAATAACATCAACATCTTCATTATAAGAATCTCCAGAGATATAATGTTTGAGTCTTTGCCCATTCACCACTTGTGTAGAATCATCTTTCAATGAAGCAATCTTAATAGCACCTGAGCGGAACACTTCCACAATAACATATGGTCCTTCCCATTTAGAAAGTAATTTACCTGCAAAAAATCAGAGACGAGACCTATACAATAGAACTTTCTCACCAACATGGAACTCTCTCTTAAGAATTCTCTTATCATGCCATTGCTTGACTTTCTCTTTGAAAAGTCTGGCATTCTCATACGCTTCGTTTCTCCACTCATCTAGAGAACTCAAATCTAACAACCTTTTCTTACCGGCTAGTTTAAAATCTCTATTAAGCTCTCTCACTGCCCAAAAAGCTTTGTGTTCTAATTCTAAGGGCAAGTGACACGCTTTTCCGTAAACCATCTTATAAGGAGACATACCCATGGGGTTCTTATAAGCTGTTCTATAAGCCCATAAAGCGTCATTTAACTTACTAGCCCAGTTTTTCCTAGACCTACTAACAGTCTTCTACAAGATAGATTTGATCTCTCTATTTGAAAGCTCTACCTGCCCACTAGTTTGGGGATGATAAGCAGAAGCAATTCTATGATTGACATCATACTTAGAAAGAGTTTTTCTAAAACTACCGTGAATAAAATGAGAACCTCCGTCAGTCATAAGATATCTAGGCAGGAAAAATAACATCCTTAAGCATTTTTAACGAAGTATCACCATCGGCACTCTTTGTAGGTATGGCTTCTACCCATTTAGTAACATAATCAACAACAACAAGTATATGGGTATAGCCTTTTGAAGGAGGAAAAGGACCCATAAAGTCAAATCCCCAACAATCAAACGGTTCAATAACAAGAGTGTAATTCATAGGCATTTCATTGCGTCTAGAAATATTTCCAACTCTTTGACATTCATCACAAGATAAAACATACCTTCTGGCATCCTTAAAGAGGGTTGGCCAATAAAAACCTGATTGTAGAACCTTCTGTGCGGTTCTATCTCCAGCATGATGCCCTCCATAAGCACTGCTATGGCATTTCCTTAATATCTCTTGTTGCTCATATTCTGGTACGCATCTTCTCATGATACCATCAACTCCTTCTTTATATAAGTGTGGGTCATCCCAAAAATAATGCCTCAAGTCATAGAAGAATTTTCTTCTTTGCTGAGCTGTAAAGGTCGGAGGCAAATACTTGGAAACAATAAAGTTAGCATAATCAGCATACCAAGGAAGGTCTCGTGAAGTTACATTAATTGCAGCCAACTGTTCATTTGGAAAACTATCATTAACAGGAATAGGATCAAAAGAAATATTTTCCAATCTAGACAAGTTGTCAGCCACAGGATTTTCAGCACCTTTCCTATCTACGATATGCAAATCAAACTCTTGTAAAAGCAACACCCATCTAATAAGCCTAGGCTTAGCATCCTTCTTAGTCATAAGATATCTAATAGCAGCGTGATCAGTATGAATAGTAACTTTAGAATCAACAATGTAAGATCTAAACTTATCACAAGCAAAAACAACAGCAAGAAACTCTTTCTCAGTAGTAGCATAATTCTTCTGAGCAGCATCAAGAGTCTTACTAGCATAATGAATAACATTCAACTTATTATCTACGCGCTGTCCAAGAACAGCACCAATAGCAAAATCACTAGCATCACACATAATTTCAAAAGGTAAATTCCAATCAGGTGGTTGAACAATAGGAGCAGTGGTTAAAGCCTTCTTAAGAGTTTCAAAAGCTTCCTTACAATCATCATCAAAGACAAATGGTACATCCTTTTGAAGAAGATTGGTAAGAGGCTTTGAAATCTTAGAGAAATCTTTAATAAACCTCCTATAGAAACCAGCATGACCAAGAATACTATGAATACCTTTAACATCTCTTGGACAAGGCATTTTCTCAATTGCCTCCACTTTTGCTCTGTCAACTTCAATACCTCTTTCAGAAATTTTATGTCCAAGGACAATTCCTAAATTCACCATAAAGTGGCATTTCTCCCAATTAAGAACAAGGTTAGTTTCTTCGCACCTCTGCAAAACTTTATCAAGGTTGTGCAAACAATTATCAAAAGAAGTTCCATAGACGGAGAAATCATCCATGAAGACCTCCACAATTTCTTCACAAAAGCCATGAAAAATAGCAGACATACATCTTTGAAAAGTAGCAGGAGCATTGCATAAACCAAAAGGCATACGTCTATAAGCATAAGTCCCATAAGGACAAGTAAAAGTGTTTTCTCTTGATCATCCTTCTTAACAGCAATTTGAGAAAAACCAGAATAACCATCAAGGAAACAAAAATGAGTCTTCTTAGACAACCTTTCTAGCATTTGATCTATAAACGGTAAAGGGTAATGATCTTTCTTAGTAACTTTGTTTACCTTCCTATAATCAATGCACATTCTATAACCAACAACTACCCTTTGAGGAATAAGCTCGTTATTCTCATTAGGTACAACAGTCATACCTCCTTTCTTAGGAACACAATGAACAGGACTAACCCATCTACTATCAGCAATAGGATAAATAATACCAGCATCAAGGAGTTTTAATACCTCATTTCTTACCACATCCTTCATCTTGGGAATTAGGCGGCGCTGATGCTCCACAACTGGCTTTGCGTCTTTCTCCATATTAATGGCATGCTGACATAAAGTAGGAGAAATCCCTTTTAAATCATCCAGAGTATATCCCATAGCTCCTCGGTGTTTCCTCAATATCTCCAATAATCTTTCTTCTTCCTTTCCTGAAAGTTTAGAACTAATAATAACAGGATATATTTTCTTATCATCAATATAAGCATATTTGAGGTCATCAGGCAAAGGTTTTAATTCAAACACAGGATCTTCTCTCGGCGGCAAAGTGGTACCAAGATCCTCCAGAGGTAGATTATGCTTGAGTAATGGTGGTTGACGAAGAAGAATATCGTCAATCTCTTCTCTTTCCTTGCTAAAAACATCACTTTCGTGATCTTCCATGAATTGCTGCAAGGCATTATTAGGGGCAAGTGCAATAGAAGCAAGCTGCTCAACTCGAAAATTTTCATTAGGCGTGTCATTTTCATAAGAAGTCTTAGCAAACTTGGAAAAATTAAACTCATAAGACTCTCCATTAAACTTAGTAAAAAATTTCTCTTTCTTACAATCTATTATGGCGCCACAAGTGTTCAAAAAGGGTCTACCAAAAATAATAGGACAAGTTTTACTAGCCTCCTTACCAAGTACTAGAAAATCAGTAGGGTACTTAGTCTTACCACATAGAACTTCCACATCTCGAACAATACCAAGAGGCCAAACAGTCTCTCGGTTAGCAAGCTGAACAACCACATCAATATCTTCAAGTTCACAAGCGCCAATCTCGTGCATGATTTCTTGATAAAGCTCCAAGGGAATAGCACTTGCACTAGCACCAATATCACATAAACCATAATAGCAATGATCTCCAATCCTGACAGAGATAACAGGAACACTTGCTTTCCTGTGCTTTTTAGGATGTGAAAGAATGTTAGAAGCATCTTCACAAAAAAGAATATATTCATCTCCTACATCTTTAGTAATAAGATCTTTCAATATAGCAACAGGAGACTTAATAGTAATTTGCTCATCAGGCTCCACAGCTTTCTTAGTACTTTTATTAGACACACTTACCAAAGTAGAGTACTTCTTTACCTTCGCAGGGAAAGGTGTCTTCTCAAAATAAGGTTCAGGCACGAGGCTATCAACAGTACAAACTTCAGTAGCTGCAGCAGGAATATGACTAATAGAGTCTTTATAAGGCGCATGATATTTGTTCCAATCTTTCTTTGGAACATCAATATAAGAGGCAAAAGCCTTAAGACAATTGGCAATTATTTGGGAATCAAGACCATAAGCAGCGCTAACACTATGAAAGTCATCGGTTCCCATAAAAGATTTAATGCATTCATAATCATAGTTTATACCTGACTTCCTACCTTTGTCGTTTTCCCATCCTTCAGCATTCTCTTGTATACGGTCAAGAAGTTTCCACTTGGCATCTTCTTTCATATGAGTAAATGATCCAAAACAAGAAGCATCCAAATAATCCTTATCAGGAAGAGTAAGCCGCGCATAAAAATTATCAATAACAATATTATTGGGGAGCTCATGAATGGGGCATTTGAGCATTAGTAACTTCAATCTCCCCCACGCTTGGGCAATACTCTCTCCATCATGAGGCCAAAAATTATATATCTTGTTACGGTCTTTATGAATTTCACTTGGAGGATAAAACTTGGAATAAAAGAGAGGCACAATATCCTCCCATGCCATAGATGGACCATCTTGGAGTAGTCGATACCACTCTTCAGCTCTGCCTTTCAATGATATAGAGAATAATTTCTTCTTGACTTGGCTTGGTGAAATACCTGCACATCTGAACAACTCGCATAATTCATGTATAAATAATAAGTGATCACCCAGATGGACAGTTCCATCTCCTGAATAGCAGTTATCCATAATACGCCCAACAATTTTCATAGGTATTTTAAAAGGATCAATTTCAGCAGGCGGTGGCGGTGGTGGTTCCTCCGCATGTGCAGCAGTAGCAGTAGATGTGTTTCCAAATAGGAAACCAAATGGAGAGTTCTCCATAGCAGAGTAAAACAAAAGACAAAATAAAACAATACTCACAGTGACGGTTACCTTTTCCAATTCCACTCTTCAATAGCGCTGCACTCCCCGGCAACGGCGACAGAAAATAGTCTTGATGACCCACAAGTATAGGGGGTGTATCGTAGTACTTTCGATAAATAAGAGTGTCGAACCCAACGAGGAGCAGAAGGTGTTGATGAGCAGTTTTGATCAAGGAATCACTGTAAATACTAGCAAACAGGTTTTCAGGAGTATTTTGTAATACGAGTAAATAAAGTGCGAGTAAATAAAAGACAGTAGTAACAATTGCAGCAAGTGGCCCAATCCTTTATTCAGCAAAGGACAAGCCGGTTGTGTTCTTATAATAACCAAACGTTCTCGAGGACACACGGGAGGTTTCTGTCAAGAGCTTTCGCTTCATAGAGCCAATAGTATTTATTGATTTGGTAAGTGTTATGGGGGTGAACCTGTGCTAGCGCACTACCCTTACTAGGATAAATACACACTTGTGATTATACCCCTTGCAAGCATCCGCAAATATAAGAAAGTAATTAAGATAAATCTAACCACAGCCTTAAAATCTAGGATCCTACGCTCCCTGGTGCAATGGTTTCCCAACGGAGGTTTAGGTTTCTGTCACTCCAGCAACCCCACAATCGGTGACCAAATACACAATGCATCTCACTAGGCCCATAAATGGTGAAGTATCATGTAGTCGACGTTCACATGACACCACTAGTGAAATAGCACCACAACAATATCAAACCATTAAATATTTCTCAACAATAATTCACTACTAGCATCTTGACTTCTCCCATGTCCTCAAGAACTAAACAAACTACTCACAAGACATCATATGGATCATGATCAGAGGTGAAATAATGGTAAATAACAATCTGAACATAAACCTTAATTCAACGGTTCCACTCAATAGCATCAACTACAAGAGTAATCAACACCGGGAAAGTTTCCCCTATGAATATAACAAGATCCAACTCAAGATGTTACAGCGGGATGGCGAGGTGATGGTGGAGATGGAGGTGCTGGTGATGGAGATGATGATGATGATCCCGATGAAGTCCAGTGCGATGGTGATGACGATGGCGACGATCTCCCCTCTCCGGGAAGGAATTTCCCCAGCAGATTTCTCCCTGCCGGAGAGCTTTCTCTCTCTGGTGTTCTCCGCCCCGCAGAGGTGGCTGTGTCTAACTCTGAACCCCCTCCTGACTTAGGTTTTCGGGGACGATGATGTACGCGGAGGGGCGAGACCAGAAGTGGGCCAGGGTCCCCTCACATAGGGCTGGCGCGGCCAGGGGGCTGGCCGCGCCACCCTAGCGTGTGGGGCCCCCTGGCCTCTCTCGACCCCTCCTTCTGGCTCCGTGAGTCTTCTGGGAAATTATAATTTCTGGGTATTTTTCTAGAATTTTCCTGATCTTCAAAATATGGTCTCTTGATGGTCCTTTTTCCAGCAGAATCCTGACTCCGGCAGCAACTCCTCCAATGATCATCAAACATGTGAAAACAAAGGAAATAACATAAGTATCATATCTAAATATAAAATATATCAATGAATAATAGTAAATTATGATACAAAATAGTGATGCAAATTGGACGTATCATTTTGCTGTTGGTGCTGTTCTTGGACAGCGAGTAGATAATAAGTTGAATGTTATTCATTATGCTAGTAAGACTCTTGATGCACTGAGAAAGAGTTTGTTGCTGTTGTTTTTTCATGTGATAAGTTTAGATCTAACATTGTTGATTCTAAAATTACTATTCATACTAATCACGCTGCTATTAGATATCTTATGACTAAGAAGGATGCTAAGCCTAGGCTTATTAGATGGGTGTTGCTTTTACAAGAATTTGATTTGCATATCGTAGATAGGAAAGGTGCTGAAAATCCTGTGGCTGACAACTTGTCTAGATTGGAAAACATTTCTTTTGATCCTATTCCTGTTAATGATAGTTTTCCAAATGAACAGTTAGCTGCTGTAAATGTAACTTCGTGAGACCTTCCTTGGTATGCTGATTATGCTAACTTTATTGTTTCCAAGTATTTGCCTCCAACCTTTACAGCTCAGCAAAAAAGAAATTTTTTCTATGATTTGAGGCATTACTTTTGGGATGACCCACACTTATATAAAGAAGGAGTTGATGGTATTATGCGAAGATGCGTACCGGAATATGAGCAACAAGAGATATTAAGAAAATGCCATGGCAGTGCTTATGGAGGGCATCATGCTGGAGATAGAACCACACAGAAGGTTCTACAATCAGGTTTTTATTGGCCAACCCTCTTTAAAGATGCTAGAAGGTATGTTTTATCTTGCGATGAATGTCAAAGAGTTGGTAATATTTCTAGACGCAATGAAATGCCTATGAATTACACTCTTGTTATTGAACCATTTGATTGTTGGGGATTTGACTTTATGGGTCCTTTTCCTCCTTCAAAAGGCTATACCCACATACTTGTTGTTGTTGACTATGTTACTAAATGGGTAGAAGCTATACCTACAAAGAGTGCCGATGGTGAGACCTTGTTAAAAATGCTTAAAGATGTTATTTTTCCTAGGTTTGGTGTGCCTAGATATCTTATGACTGATGGAGGTTCTCATTTTATTCATGGCAGTTTTAGAAAAACTCTTGCTAAATATGATGTTAATCATAGAATTGCTTCTGCTTATCATCCCCAAACTAGTGAGCAGGTAGAGCTTTCAAATAGAGAGATCAAGTCTATTTTGCAGAAGACTGTCAATAGATCTAGAAAAAACTGGGCTAGTAAGTTAAACGATGCTTTATGGGCTTATAGAACAGCTTATAAGAACCCCATGGGTATGTCTCCTTATAAGATGGTTTATGGAAAAGCGTGTCACTTGCCCTTAAAATTAGAACACAAAGCTTTTTGGGCAGTGAAAGAGCTTAATAGAGATTTTAAACTAGCTGGTAAGAAAAGGTTGTTAGATTTGAGTTCTCTAGATGAGTGGAGAAACAAAGCGTATGAGAATGCCAGACTTTTCAAAGAGAAAGTCAAGCAATGGCATGATAAGAGAATCCTTAAGAGAGAGTTTCATGTTGGTGAGAAAGTTCTATTGTATAGGTCTCGTCTCAGATTTTTTGCAGGGAAATTACTCTCTAAATGGGATGGACCATATGTTATTGTGGAAGTATACCGCTCGGGTGCTGTTAAAATTGCTTCATTGAAAGATGACTCTACACAAGTGGTGAATGGGCAAAGACTCAAACATTATATTACTGGAGATTCTTATAATGAAGATGTTCATGTAATTGAAATAGTTTCTCCAGAAGAATTCATCCAAGACAAATTGCAGGAACCTGCTGAGTTCGTTTTTGAATAGGTAACAGTTCTAGTCAGAGAAGTTTCGTGAATAACTCTTCCTTTATTATTTTTGCTGTTTTTACTAAATATGAAAAATCACGAGATGAAAACGGGCAAGAAAAGGAGTCGGTGTGCTCCTCACACACAGGGGGCGAGGGCCCACCTCTGGCTGCGCCGCCCTGGTGTGAGAGCACATCGAAACTTGTTTCCGTCTCAGTTTCCTCCTGTGATTTCGTTTTGATGTATTATTTTCGGTTATATAACCCCCCGGAGTCCCCGACACTAGTAGGGAAAACCTCTTCTGTGGCGCACCCATATATGCATTCTGTGGCGCATGGGTGGTGCTCCACAGAATCTTCGCCACAAAAATAAGCATTCTGTGGCGCACCAGTACATGCGCCACAGAAATAAGGAATTCTGTGGCGCACCAAGCCATAATGCGCCACAGAATTAAGGAATTCTGTGGCGCATTATGGCCTGGTGTGCCACAGAATTAGGTGCGCCACTGAATTACATTTTAGTGCGCCACAGAAATATTACAGGTTTTATACAGAACTTATTCTGTCTGGTGTAGATATACAGGTTTTAACAGATATAATATAGCAGTATACAGATATATCAATAGATTTCATATAGCACAATTATATATCTCCATATACAACTCATTTCATATAGAATATTAACAGATTTCATATAGCTCCATGCATATACAACTCATCATACATATATATCTCCATACAACTCATAATCCATGCAAATTAAGTGCATCATCTCAAGATACAAATGAAGTGACACCGGCCGCCGCCTACACTAGGATGAAATAGAGTACCACTCCGACGATGGTGAGCAAGAGCACAATGAAGGTCTTCATCTTGCTCTTGTTTGACTGGTGCTTCCTCCACTTGGCAACCGCCTCTTGTTGAGTCGGGTAGCCTTTGTAGCAGTTGCCACTGAAATTGTGCACCTGTTCCTTGCAGTCTGTCCACTCCTCATAGACTCCTGAAACCCGCCCCTCGAACACGACGTACCACGTCATCTCTATGGACACAAGGCATATTAGTATATAATGCAATGGAAAGAATTAGAGGGTTCACATGCATACATATTCACAAGAATTAAAGCAAGGAAATAATAATAAACCTAAAAGTCATATAGCATCGGTATCACATAAGTAATCAAGTTCAACGACATCGACTACAATAGTAATTGAAGTCCAACAACGACACTAAGCAAGTTTATTTACAACACAGTAGGCACACCGGCCTCTCGATCAACGAGATGTCTTGTTCATGGGCTCCGAGAATGGTTTGTACATGTCCTTCGTCGTCCACGACCTTCCATCACCCTGCCTATGTAGGCGTTCTTCTATATCCCTCTTACACAACCCTCTGAGTTGGTGTAAGAGCCCCGATCTGTTGCATACATCTTATACGATAATTTCCAATAGCTTTACTTGGATGCGATGGAAGTCTTCTCTAAGATCAGCATCGCTGATCTCCCCCGCCATTTTTTTGGGGTCTCGCTTACTAGGTGGCAGACGCATCATCTCTGCATCCGCGACAAACCCTTTAAGGTGATGGAGGACATAGAAGGTCTCCTTCATGTTGTCATCTGGCTGCTTGATGCAAGGGAAGTTGATCACGTGCTTGAAGCCCTGCTCTTTAGTGTCCGGCCTGATAAATTTCCCCTTCTCGTGGAAGATGCCTCCATTTTTGGAGTAGAAAAGGATAGCCTCATCGAGAACACTCCTTATTCTGTTGTAGTCTTTCTTCGTCGTCGTACTCGACGAGTCGAAGTACTGGGCTAGTGACCACTTCGGGCAAAGAACGACGAGTGTGCAGTATGTGTCCCTGCTCAACACATGCAATTTAAATGGAATGTTGGAAATGATCAGCAATGGAAGAAATATATAAGAAAGCATAAGTTACGATGGCCGAGAGCGAATGTGTACTTACTCGGGAAAGACAGGCAGAAGAATGGTGTTCTTCGCTTTGTTCATGAGCATGAAGCTCTGGAGGTACCGCACCGCCGCGGTCCGTGTGCTTGAGCCATCCACCAGCTGGCTATCGCGCATGCAGTAGGGATCCGCTACCGCGACGTTGGGGGGTCTCTCTCTCTTGATCTTCATCTGAAGATTGATCGCGTATAGGCGAACCAAGTTATAGTCGAGCCGTTTCCAGTGAAATAGATTGAAGACGTCCTCGAACGCTATGAAGAAGATATCCGCGGGGTATGCTTGGACGAAGTTCGGGTCTGCTGCTGGCACCTTGACCGTGAACACCGGGTAATTTGGATCCTTGTCTTGAAGAAGGAGGCTCTCTAGAAACTGAATATTTTGCTGCAAACTGATCATTGGTCCACTTGCGAGGTGTTCGAGGTCCTCAGGCAGTATCAGTTTACCAGCTTCATGAAGCCGGGACAAGCCACCCGGTGTCCGTGGTACCATGTCGTCGGCCCGCATCTTCTTAGGAAGAGTCTGGCTCGAAGATGCGCCCTTCTTATTTCCTCTCTTCCTTGGCTTCTTCACCTGACCTGCTAGGGGTGCTTCGGGTGCTGGTGGTGCTGATGGTGGGGTTGCTTGGGGTGCTGGTGGTGATGATGGTGGTGCAACGGGTGCTTGGGTTGCTTGGGGTGCTGGTGGTGCTGATGGTGGAGCTTGGGGTGCTGGGGTTGATTCGCGTGGCTCCCCGACGATCGTCTTATACAGCGTGTTAGGGCTGAAAATGGTAGCCGGCTTGACTTGAGCTGGATTGCCAGCCTCCGGAGGAGTATCTTGCAGAGAAAGACCCGTGAAGGTCAGGCGCTGCGTGACTGTAGTGGGACGACCAAGTTGATCGCCGTGAGTGCGGAAGGCTTCTTCATCCATATGAGGCATGTACATATCTTGGCTGCAGGCGCCAGTGTTGATGTAGGCATCGACGTCATCATCATCATCATCATCGTTGCCATCAAGCGGCGCCATGTCTTGGAAGTTAGGTGGTGGCGGTTGCGATGCCGCCGCTTGGCGTACCTTGCGTTTGGTTGACGGTCATTGCGGAAGCTTTCCCAACAGCTGTTGGTGGCGTGTGGTGGTAGCGGCGATCGCCGATTCCTTCCAGGTGGCGGCGGCGACCGCCGGTTCCTTCAGGGTAGTGGCGGCGGCGACCGCCGGTTCCTTTCGGGTGGCGGCGGCGACCGCCGGTTCCTTCAGGGTAGTGGCGGCGGCGACCACCGGTTCCTTAAGGGTGGGGCCGGTGCCGGGCCGGACGACCTTGGGCCGGATGATAGGGGAGGTGGCGCCGATGTTGCGCCTGACACTCGGAAGACCCCCCCCCCCAGACGCATCTGGTTCTTCGGCCATGTCATAAGCCAACCGATGCAATTCCCAAGGACCATAACGTCGTCCTCATCTGTGCCCGGAGGTTGATCGGGGGGAGGAGGTTGTGGTACTCCGGCACTACCATTGCCAACTTCACCTTCACCAAATGATCTGCAATGTTTCTGTGGTGCATAGTTCGGCTGGGCATGATAGTGCCGCTAGCAACATCCATCAACTTGCCGCCGGGCTCCACCACATGCAGGAGTATGCAAGGTTCGTCCTGAGTCAGGGGCATGTTGGATAAGATCAGCGCAAGACATATATAGTTAAAGAAGATGACGCGGAGGACTAACTAATGAGTTACCTTCTTGACAGCATTGATCTCTGCTAATGTTGATACAAGGGCGTCGGTGCCGGCGCCGGGCCGCTCACTCTCGGGTGCATTATCAGGCACTACCACCCTATCAGCTTCCGCGGTTGGGGGCGTCGATGCGACCAGGTGGAGCGGCGGCGTCGGGGTCACCAGCGGTGACACTTGGTGACTTGAGTTACTGCCGCTGACGCTGGGCACATATATCGGCCCATGTTGACCTGCCGCATTCCAAGCAGCTAACCCCTCCATCAAACCAGGGGGGATGATCTGCCGGAGCTTCTCCTGCAGCTTCTCGTCCACTAACATACTCATCTCGGTCGGGTCCACTATTTTCTCTAGTGACTCCACCTTATTCTTCAGCTCCTGAACCTCGGCTTTATCCTTGGTCGACCTCCTCTCCTTTCTCGACTTGGCATCCGATCTGTAGTACTCGGATACCTTCATACTTGTGCCAAAGCCGGACACACGGCCAGCCGACGTCGGTGGCTTGTCCAGGTCCCGTTCCTTGTATGCATTCGTCGCCCTATTGAAAGGCGTGTCCCACGGTTCCGTCGACCCCTGGGATGACAGGCCAGCCGTAGAACTAGCCTTCAACTCATCGTCCTTCAGACAAAGGAACTTAAGGTTAGCCCATTTGGCTTCATTGCTTAATAAGATCAGCGCAATAATAATATAGACTATCCTTACCAGGAGTTTCTCGAACTTCTTCACATCGGGGTAATCCGTAACAAATTCCCCCGTCTCCCAGTCTAAGTAGTAGTGGGACCGAACATAGTTCCCAGTCTGTATATCCGCGATTTTTAGCCAGGGGTTTTCTTTGCCCAGACGTATCATCTCGGCATCCTCCTTGTCCCAAGTGGGCTGTTTTCCTCGGTAACCGCCGCTTCCGCAACGGTGAGCCCCTAGGTTCAATTCCCGCATTTTCTTACCCCAGGCGGTCCATTTTTTAGCCTCGTCAGTCTCTAAGGACGACTTGAATGCTTCGAAGTCTTCTCTAGAGAGCGTCGGGTCTTTGCGACTTATCTGCTCCCAGCTTTTACCTTTCTTGATCGTGTCCTTCAGCCGGGTTTTCTAGCTGCTCAAGGCGGTGCTCATCTTCGTGAGAGCTAAAGAGTCCACCTTTTTATTGAACGGCTGTGGGAACGTGTATCGTTGGTGAAGCTTCTGGAGGAGGGTTGCGGCCAAAGCCGCGTTGGCCTCGCTTCTGAGGTCTTGAGTGTTGAGCGGCACGGTTTCACGGACGATGCACCCTAGTTGCGTCGCATACCCTTTGGCAACCTTAGAAGGCTCCAAGGGTAGGCCACTTTCGGAGACCAACGTGAAAGGATCGGTGATGTTGGCTAGCACTTGCGGCCTCTGATCCGCCCTTGGCCTCTTCGCCTTCCTCTTCTTCTTGGCCTCCTCAGGGTTGCCGCCGCTATCACCTTCCGTGCAGTCGGTGGTCTCTTCACCGGTCTCGGCGGCGTCATCCCGGCCCTCTTCCTCATCGCCGCTCTCGGAGGCGGCCCCCCAGCTCTCTTCCTCATCACCGCGATCGGCGGCGCCCCCTCGGCCCTCTCCCTCATTGTATTCCTCCCACCATTCCTTGTTGGCCTCTCTGGTGACTTTCTCCTGGCTCTTAGGGTTAGAAGTGCCCGACATGTTTATTTGCACTTCATTAAAAAGAGGCAAATAGTTAGTACATATTGCAACCGAAAAATTCAAAATTTCGGCATGACTTTTGCTAATTTTTCTACCTAGGAGTGCCCATTTCTCAACCGAAACGGAAGCAAATCAACACTCCGGGAGAAATGGGCAACTCAGTTTATTCATCCACACTTGACAGCATCTCATAAGCATATATAACAGCAGATTATTACTTTTAGCATATCTGTTCTCCACCAGCAGCAAATACAAGACAATATTCTCAAGATAGAATCACAAAGTCACAGTACAAGACAATATGGAGTACAAAAATGAGAGCAGCAATATTCTCCACCACCAGCAGCAATGACAGAATGGAGTACAAAAATAAACTTCACAGCCCAAGGACTGGCAAGTTGCTGCAAGTGGCAACTTGGCAAAATTCACACATAGTTGCATAAGAGGAAAACTATTTCACAGTACAATGATGAATTAACTAAACAAAGTTTGCTAATAATTCCAAGATACATCTGAAAGTATCACAAAAAACAGACATTTTTACCCTTTTTGCCAGATTCCTTTGCGTCAAAGTATTTAATCACATGCGAACTGAAATGTTGTGCACACACAGGTGACAAAATGCCCCACTAATGTTTTGTAGAAAACACCATTCTCTTTTGAGGCATAAATACAAACTTTGGTGCAGAATAGCTTGCCTATAAACATCGTAGAATTCTATCTGTCCTGAATTATCTCGCAAAATTGAACTTCCAATGAAAAGCTAGCAAGTAACAACCATGCACTATCATACAAATCAATCGGTGCAAAAAAAATAAAATAGCTGCTGACAATTTGCTGGGCCTGCTACTATGGATTCGGTCACCACCATCAACACCGAGGGTGCAGACTGCTACTGCTAGGTATAACAGATTTATTATGAATATCCAACTATGTGCCATTCAGATCTTCACCCTTGCCATGTTAGAAATTTATATCCTCCAAGATAGTCTTTCACATAACAGTTACTAAACAATGAGCACCAAAACATTTTGTAACATTACCAAGTGTGGAATAGCATGATCAAAGAGATGAATGCCACTACAGATGCAAGAGCAAAATAAATCTTCCAGACAAGTACTGCAACTTTGCATGTTACATCATCAGTTAGCAAAAGTACTAAAAAATGTGATATACTGTGATGTCTTGGTGGCAAATTTTCAGTTTGAAGAGAGTGAGAGCAGAGAATATTCATATGCTCCAACTATACCGGTTGTGCTCCTACAGACCAAAAGTACAAGCCATGTTACTATGTTTCTCTAGAGAAGCATCATTTCTGAACCTTTAGTGACATGAGAAGTTTGACTGAAAGCTTATATAATGGAACTTCATCATACCTAAATTTGTTTATAAGTTTTCAGTTTTCATGCTATGGATAGGGATCATGTCACTGAAGTCAATCATATGTCAGTACAACCATTCAATTAGTTGACTCCATGAGAATAATGTTAATAATTAAACGGTGTATGGATTAAGTGCTAGCTCTTTAGTTTAGGAAGTAAATGTAACTTGTATACAGATTATCTAATAACTTGTATACAAATTATATAATAAATTTCAGTAAGGTGCTATATATGCAAAAGCTTCTTAGTTGACTTTCTTTTCGAGAAACTTAAGGTATTCACTATTTCTGTCCTTTTCCTCGGTGTAGAATCTGTAACCGTTGATGTCGTACCCCTGATAGGTCCTTACGTTATGCCCGGGGCCTTGTGATAAGGTGTATATGAGTTTTTCATCTTCGGTAGAAGGCCTTCTCCTCTGTGCTTGAAGCAGTTGACTTTGCTTAAACCAAAGCGTGAAGCTGGAGTTGTGCTCTTTGGTTACGTCTCCCATCTTCCTTGGCCGGCCCATATCGATGTAATTCTGCTCGATTATGCTTTTGTGCTCTTGCACAAAAGGTTCGACCAATTTTAAGTGTTGTAGCGCGACCCGGTGAGCCTTTCAAAGTCGTCGCGTCGATTGACAATGCCCACATGGACTGAGCGGTAGCCCTCACGGTGACCGACTCCAGCGAGCCTGCCGAGGTGCGTCCGGGTGGGCAGACCAACATGATCCTAGTCGTCCTCGGTGCTTAGATAATTCTGGCAGAAGGAGATGCACTCGTAGGTTAGGAACCCCTTGGCCATGCTTGCGTCTGGACGGGCCCTGTTGCGAACGTATCCTTTCATGACACAGTTCTGCCTTTCGAAAGGCATCATGTTGTGGAGGAACGTCGGGCCGAGCTGCCTGATGTCATCAACGACATGGAGAAGGAGATGGACGCATATATCACAGAATGCGGGCGGGAAGTAAATCTCGAGCTCACATAGTATCACCACGATCTCATCCTGTAGCATCTTGAGCTGCCTCACGCCGATCGATTTCCTGGTGATAACGTCAAAGAAGTTGCAAAGGCCAAACAGCGTATCACGGACGTGCTCGTCCATTATCCCTCGGATCGCAATAGGAAGTATTTGCGTCATGAGCACGTGACAATCGTGAGACTTCATCCCGGTGAACCTCTTCTTCGCTACGTCTAGATATCTGCTTATATTCCCCGAGTAACCGTGAGGAAGTTTCACTCGTAGGAGGCACCTGAAAAACTGCTCGAGCTCCTCCGGACTCATTGTGAAGCAGGTAGCGGGAAGCACCACCGCGTTCTTCTTAGCCCTTTTACGGAGACGTTGAGTCCCTTCCGTCTGATCATCATCATCGTCGTCGTTGTCATCAGTATCGGGGGCTTGAAGAGCTTTTCTGATGCCAAAATGTTTCAGATCGTATCTTGCTTTTGGCCCATCCTTGGACTTTTCCGAGTTGCAAAGAGTGCCAAGCAGACTCTTGGTAACGTTCTTCGTAATGTGCATGACATCGAGGCTGTGGGGCGTGTGGAGGACCTTCCAGTACTCCAAGTCGTGGAAAATGGACCTCGCTTTCCATACACCGAGCAGCGGCTCTGGCTTCGGTCGCTTCTTTCCCGGCGCTGGGCACTCCTTCCAATTTTTTAGAAGATCGTCGATTTCTGCACCGCTCCTCTGTCGCGGGGGTCCATCGGGCTCATCTTTACCATTGAACAGATCACCGCGTTTTCTCCACGGGTGATCCAAGCGAAGCCACCTTCGAGCACCTGGGTACACGGTTTTTGAGGACCCAGGATCCCTTGGTAGCTGTAGATGCGGGGTCTCGTCCATGCACTTCACACAGCCGCAGAATCCGTGGCTGACCTGGGCAGATACGTATGCGCAACCAGGATAGTCCATGACCGTCGTGATCAACGCGGCTCTCATATCGAAATAAGTTCTACTGTAGGCATCCCACGTACGGGGTGGCGTCTTCCACAACGTGTCTAACTCCTCTTTCAGCAGCCTGAGATACAAATGCATGTCGACACCTGGTTGTTTCGGCCCCTGAATGAGAATACTCAGGTGTATGTACCTTTGCTTGGTGCACAGCCACGGGGGCAGGTTGTAAGGCCATACAAACATAGGACAGGTGCTATGCGTGCTACTCTGGTTGCCGAACGGATTGAGTCCATCGGTGCTCATACCCAGCCTGATGTTCCTTTCGTCGCCCCTGAAACTAGGGAAGGCGATGTCCAATGCTTCCCACTGGCCAGCGTCTGAAGGGTGTGTCAGCATATAGCCCATCTCCGGATCTTCTTCGGGCTTCTCCCTTTCCACGTGCCATTGCATGAGCTTTGCTTCCTTAGGGTCCACGAAATACCGCTGCAGACGGGGAGTGATAGGAAAGTACCATACCACTTTTCGAGGTACCTTCTTGTTCCCAACCTTGTACCGTCCGTGGCCGCACACCGGACATGTGGTCATGTCCTTGTACTCTCCCCGATAAATCACGCAATCATTGATGCAGGTGTGGTATCTTTCGTGCGGTAGGTCAAGAGGGCACACAACTTTCTTGGCCTCCTCGATACTACTTGGCAATGTGTTCCCCTCTGGGAGACGATCGTGCCAGAATTTCATGTTCTTGCTGAAGCTAGAATCGGTCCATTTGTTCTGCGTCTTCATCTGCAGACAATCAAGCGTTACATGCAAGCGCGTATCCTGCGGACGGCACCCAGGAAATATCGGAGTCATCCCGTCTTTCTCCATTTGCGCCAGCTTGGCTCTCTCTCTGGCTGCAGCTCTGTCGTTGCTCGTCTCATGGAGGAGCAGATCTTAAACATGAGAGTCCCGCAAGGCTGAAATTAGCGGAGTCGCGCCAGAATCTTCTTCATCATCATGATCTTCTCTGCCGGCAACTTCTACTTCATGATGATCTTCTCCGCCGACTTCTTCTTCATGATGATATTCTCCACCGACATGTGGTGCTTCGTCATCTCGCTCGCCACCATGGTCTTCATGCGCACCATTTGTTGGGGCCGGCCGCGCCTGGTTGTCCTGCATGAAACCGCGCCTCAGCAGGTGCTCCTCCAGTTGTCCGGAATCAGGGTTGATCCAGCGCTCGAGTTTGCATGATCGACACGGACATCTTATCTGGCGCCTATTGTTCTGAATCATGTCCTCCTTCGCGTCTTTCTTGTATCTACTAATTTGAGCGGAACTCATCGAGAGGACCATGGTTGTCTGGAAATGGTATACATAGAGCAGAAAATTAGAACCGCAACACATGCACACACATGCATGGACCTCTCCTAAAGGTATACATAGAGCGGAAAAATTCGGCATGACCTCTCCTAAAGGTAGGACGTATGGGTAGTGCAAAAATTTGCCGAAACGGAAATGAATCAACGTCTCGACAAACATCCATGCACCACACCGGCACACACACAAGCGCTTCACGTGCAACAATCATCCATACACAAGATCGACATGCGCATGCATGTCCCCTCCAAATACTCACCTTGTAGATTCGATACCGAGACGAGACCGCGATTGATGAGTTGGAGAGGAGGAGAGAGTATGGAGAGGCTTCTCCTCACCGCCAATTATGTATCAACCAAAGTAAGTACAATAAGTACCAAAGAATGTGAAAACTATGGCCAAAATGGGATGAGAGGGAAGGGAGCTAGAGCTAGATCTAGATGGAGGAGAGGAAGATGAATGGCTTGGGAGTGTGGGAGGTGTGGGAGGTTGGCACTTTAAAGGTGTGGGACGAGCTAATTCTGTGGCGCATCAGGTCAAGTGCTCCACAGAATTACACTAATTCTGTGGCGCACTGGCCCTGGTGCGCCACAGAATGTCCTAATTCTGTGGCGCACTGGACCTGATGTGCCACAGAATGTCCTAATTCTGTGGCGCATCAGGTCCAGTGCACCACAGAATTAGTGGAATCAATGATTGGGGATGGCAGGGAGTGGGCCCCACCCAATTTCTGTGGCGCATTGTCTCCTGGTGCGCCACAGAAATGTTGTATTTTTGTGGCGCACCTGGCCTGGTGCGCCACAGAAATAATTTCTGTGGCGCACTGCTGGCTAGTGCGCCACAGAATTGCATCCCACCTATAAGGGTTTTCCTACTAGTGCGAGGTCTGTATATCATTTTCTTATCGTGTTTTGTTTCGAGCTGTTCTGTCAGGGATTTTTCTCAGCTTTGGAGTTGCAATGCCTTCGTCTGGTCCATCCGAGGAGAACCCTCTTGCGGATTCCATCAATCCGTATATGAGGGAGCTGAAAATGTATCCGAATGAGTTGTTGCTCAAAGATGGGGAGTTGCAGATCAAGGATGTCCAAGTCTCCAAGGGGGAAGGAAGTCTTGAAGCCTGGATGGAAGCACTAGAACAAGAAGTTTTTAAATACAAGAAGATGGCGGAACGCGAGGTGGAACTCATCCATAGGATTAATCAAGAGCTTGTTACCAAGTACAAGAAGGAGACTACATAACTGTGGAAGGACATCTTTTCGCTCCATGAGACCACCAATCAATTACAAGCGCAACTCTACGACTTGCAGAACCAAAACTGTGAGTATGAAGCTAGGTTTAAACAAATCAGTGCTGCTGCAAGTTTCAGGACATTGGAGACCAAGACATCCTTCCTCGACGGAGGACCCCTGCCTTGGAAGTATGACAGCGATGAAGACTCACCGCCGCCGCCACATGAGTAACTCGTCATCGGTATTGGCATCCCCTTGGCTTGTTCCAAGCTTGGGGGAGTGTCGCGGTATCACATCATTACCTTTTACTCATTTACTTTTCAAGTAGAGTCATATCATGAATAAAGAAGTTATCTTATAGAATAGTTTGCTGTTTGGAAGTATCCTCCTTAGTTAGTTATCTATGTATCCCTTGGTGTGAGTTGCGGTAATGAAATATTAATGAGAAGTTTTATCGTTTACTTTCCGCATACTTTATTTTAGTTTGCAATGTTTCTTATATGATTAGTCTTGTTGATTAGTATTGGTATCACTTTGGGAGCATGAGTAAATTTAGTTGGTTTTGGCAAACTTAGCTTGGTCAGTAGCAACATTACCTTGAGGTTTGAGTAGAAAAGAATAAAGAAGTGTTTGTAGCTACATCACTTCAGTTTACCATTCATGTTTGGCTTATAAGCATTATTATTCTCAAAGTTAAAATCGTTGTACCTTCAAGGGAGTTTGCATGATTGTTCCTATTATATGTATGTTTGTTTGTTTCATGCAACTCTTATGCTTGCTACCCAGCCTTGCTAGCCAAATACCTGTACTGAGAGGAGATACTTCTCGTGCATCCAATTCCTAAAAACCAAGTTACTTCCAAAGAGTCCACTATAAATTCCTATGCATGGTATTTCAAGCCATTCCAAGTAAATTTTCATGTGCTACCTTTCAAAAACCCTCAAATTCTTCTCATTTTGTGCCACTGTTTTTAGCTCATGAGGACGTAGTGGATGGGTTTGTTATCTTCCATACTAAATTAAGTACCCCTCGACTAGGCAGCTTTATCTGCTCGTCACTAATTTTGCAAGGGAGCTGGTCAGACCATTATAATCTCAAAAAGAAAAGAAAGAAAAGAGCACTCCTCCATGGTATGTGAAAGTTGGCCGGCACTCGATGGAATCGGTTAGCCATGGTTTGAGAAAGGAAAAAAGGTGGGGAGGAGTGCAAAGCTATAAAAGAGCACTAATGTGCCAATTAATCAAACATTTCGGAACCGCTCTCACTTGTTTAGTATGGAAGATATCAAGAACTCTGTTGCTAGTCGTTGACAAAAGCAACCACCTCTCAAAACAATTTTTACCTCTGTTTAACAAATGAAAAGCTCTAGCACATGTTTAATCCCTGCTTCCCTCTGCGAAGGGCCTGTCTTTTACTTTTATGTTGAGTCACCCTATTCCCCTCTATCTCAAGCATGCAGTTGAGTTGTTATGTTTCACTCATCCATATGTTGATCCGTTTAATCATGTTTACTATCTTCCTTGTTTTGTATAATGCTTTTATCTAAAGGAATATATCCTTGAAAGCTTTCTATGAATGCAAAAAGTTTGTTTCGTTGAGCATATGGTTTTTGCTATATTAGCTCTATTTTAAAAAGGCTCCATTCAAAGGCTAGTATAGTTGTTCATTGTTCTCTGACCAAGAACTAAGGTTTGCCATCACCAATTATAGTTTATTTTGTGCATCTTTATATGTGATCCCCTTTACTTATTGCAAGTCTATATTATATAAAGGGGAGTTGCTGTCTATTATAACTTGTGCCTTTGGTGAACGTGATGCTTCTTGTCCGTATTTTGATTATCGACACTTCACTCCATAAACCTGTGGTCATGTTTACCGAGTTTAGTTTTCGCTTGGGGACAAGCGAGGTCTAAGCTTGGGGGGGTTGATACGTCCATTTTGCATCACTATTTTGTATCATAATTTACTATTATTCATTGATATATTTCATATTTAGATATGATACTTATGTTATTTCCTCTATTTTTACATGTTTGATGATCATTGGAGGATTTGCTGCCGGAGTCAGGATTTTGCTGGAAAAGGACCGTCAAGACACCATATTTTGGAAGATCAGGAAAATTCCAGAAAAATACTAGAAAATTATATTTTACCAATGTGGGGACCCCGGTTTACCATCCGGAATTCCCGTTATGCATACAATTCATGATCCCAGGAAGACCGTCATGAATCCACATAACAGAGTTGACATTATAGAGTACATCATCCATTACATAAATAAGTCGTTTAGTCTCACATGGCCACTTGGCCGAATTCAAATGCCTCGCAGGGCAAGTTCACTAAACATAGCAGCGGAAACACCAATAGCGTAGGTAGCCCAGGTCATGCCTCTACCCTACAGGCGACTAACCTGGAGATGGATCCTAGTTCGCACCGGCGTCGTCGAACTCCTCACCATCATCTTCGTAGTCTTCATAATCTGGCCAAGTTAATAGCCAGGGACAAAGCCGTGAGTACATTTTGGAATTGTACTCGCAAACCATCTAAGAGGGGACAAGTTGCATGCTATTTGGCTGTAGCAAGAAAAGTTGGTTTGAGGCTAGTATTTAACCCTATCTATAGTTTCTCGTGTTGATATAGCATGGCATACGACATCTCTATATCCTTATTAAAGAAGAGATTTTGTAAAGCATCTTTAGTAAAAGCACTAGGAAAGGGGGAACTCATTTTCAAGAGAAGAGCCGGGGGTCAATCAAACATGACCACCATTCTCATTAATTTCGGTCAATCACACATAACCACTTCCAACCTTCGGCAGTACCCTGCAAGTACTCCGAACCAAATACGTGCCACGGCAGTACCCTCCGAGTACTCCGTCCGGCACCTTTCTCCACTTTTCTAAAATCCTCCTTTTTAAAACAAAACCGACATTGGGCTAGGCAACGGTCGTCCCAACCGTCCATGACCGAGGACTCGGCTATTCGAATAGAATTTCACTCTGCAGAGGTTGTACACTTTACCCACACCATCCGATAAATCCGCCGGCATTCCACCACGGACCGTCATACACAAGTATGCGGGGTTCGGATAATCGATCATGGCCTTCCATCTATTCACCTTAGTACGGGGCCTACCCTGTGGAGTATACATCCCCGGCAAACCCTGGCCGTCTACCTCTGCCGAGCGTAGTTCCAGTGCCACGGCGGGAGAAACCCAAGTGTCTTCCGGCCGGATAAATCCCAATGGATCCCGATTTACTATTGCCCATAATCTGGCGGCAATCCGGATTCCGGGGTCCTACAAACCCTTATATAGTATGAGGCTCCCCGCACTAAAGCAAATAAACTTCGGACTAAGCCCCGTCCCATACCGGGGTAATGTGGTTGCACAGGTTAATTGTTCTGAACGAATGCCTAGTGATCACCAATGTCATATGAAAACTACTGTGGGGACCCCCGGGATCAAGGCTAGACAAATCCAGACCTTCATCTGACATAAGCCTAACCGAGAGCTCGAGAGCCTTACAGTGAGGGAATCAGTAACACAACAGTGACTCTACGACTCAAAAGTAATATAGCAAGCTCTTAAAAGAGCAAGAAGCAAATTACAAGCAGAGGTCACTGACCTGTCAATCATCAATCAACGAAAGCGAAGTTATGCTATTAGACATAGCAGGACCAAATGGCCTAAGAGGCCTGAAGCATAACGGCGACGTCCCAATCCATAGATTCCAGGCTGCCACCTGGGAACCCCAAGCTACTCGTCGATGTCGATGTCCGTCCAGAACCTTCGAAGAGAAACTTACTCTGCTGCAAAAATATCAACGAGGCAAGGTTGAGTACAAAAGGTACTCAGCAAGACTTACTAACCTAGTAGCTACATGTTGGCTAGAAAGGCCTTCTTTGGAGTTTATTTGCATAAAGCAAGTTTTGTTTGTATAAACCAGGAAGAAGAGAAGCTCGTCTATTCAGAACATTTAAAAGGGGATAAGAGAGTGATATCTTTGATAATCATTGAATCATCCACCGAACCATCATCTTATATCCACCGAGCAACAACTACTATTTAGATCCACCGAGCAATTGTATCATCTTTTGATTCCACCGATCAACTTCATATTTCAAACCACCGGATCATCATCAGCTGAACCTTTCCACCAGGATCACCCCCTCTTTCAACCTAGAGGAAGCATCCTAAGCACACTTTATTTGCCAAGTTTTACGATTAGGTTAAAGTTCTCTATGATCACAGAATCCGTTCCCGAGTCGTCCATAACCGTGGACGCGGCTTTTCGAAAAGATTTAACCCTGCAGGGGTGCACAACTTTACCCACACGTGCCAACCGACTCTTAATGCCACCGGTAAAGCTCTCTTCCGAGGAGTGCCGGCAGAGGGTGGTTGACCACGACCTTTACCTTACTTTCGCCCAAACCATGAGTTCACTAAAAGAGGGAAGCTCCGCCGTAACGGGTCCAGTCCCGAAGTCGGTCCCTCTAATTGTGCGCAGGGGTTGGTTTACCAGAGGCCGCACCTCAAGCAACCCCGGCCACGTTCAAAACAAAGTTTAAACACCCAAATAAGGTGACTCATGGAACAGACTAGGCAAGTTAGTTAGTCGAGGAGGTTCCTTAGGCCTCCGTGTGGCTGTACGCTCAGTCTTGGTTCAAGAGGCGAGAACTCGGGTCCTAGGGTCGGCAAGAATGGGTCAAATAACCACATGCCATGTGGTGGCTCATCCAAGCCTTTAGCATGTTTAATCACACAACTAACTGATCATTCCACGTCAACCTATCATACTAGGTTCATTCACAGCTCGGATTCATCAACCGGATGGATCCGAGTTTACCAACTAAGCATGGCTAAGCATAACAGATATAAAGGCTCTAGCAATGCACACAAGCGAGACCTAGTTATGCTAGGAGCAGTGGATCAGGGAATTTAGGCGACAAGAGCATGCATAAGATAGGATAACTCTAACTATCGATAAAAGACATTTGAATCGATGCGATAAATAGCAGAAATTGAAACACTTTGAAAACATAGGATCAGACGCTTGCCTTGCTCGTTGATAACCAAAATAGAAATAAATCTTCGGAATTCTTCTTCTTGAATTGTATGTCGATGAACAAGTATTGATCTTCGGCGTCGTCGATGTTGATATCGGACGCGTTGCTTACATCAACTCCGGATCCTACCGGGGAGAAGCAGAATCACACCGGAAAAGGAATAACATTCAATACATGGCATAATGCAATGCGCATACAAAATGATGATATGACAAGTTTATGGAACCGTAAGCCAGCGCAAAACCGTGGCGTCAAGCCAAGGCCACGTGGGGTCCGTCGAGGGTGTCACGACGGTGAGGTGATCCTCGAGGCATAGGTGGTGGCAACCATGAAGAAGAAGGTGCACCAGTTATGAAAGATGTTTGACTTAAAGTCGAGGACGACCGAGACGAGAGTGGGGACATGCTGGATGGTGGTGGCCTGCGCCCATAGGTGGGCGTCGGGTTGAGGCACGACAAGCTCAGGCGCAGGTGCCATGGGGAGAGAGGAGGGAGGCAGTGGCCGGCTAGGGTGGTTTTGCCGGGTAGGCCAACGCAAGTCAAGGTGCACGGTAGTGTCAGGATACAATTTTTACATGAGCAACTTAACGATTTGTTGCTAGAAAGCAACTCGGTGGCAGGTTGAACGTAGGCATGACCATACAAGTCGGACTAATCATAGTGTGTTCCAAATAATTCCAATATGTCTACCTCGTCCTCGTCCTTCAGGTCGTGCCATGGCGGATAGCACCAATACGGCTTAGGCACGGGCCACCTGTTAACATGAAAATATATATGAATCAACCGTGTGGCATGTGCGGTAGGCTATCTCAAAAATCTACTCGTATATATCTGAATCATGGTCTTATGAATACACCCCAAAAAATACCTGTTTGGCTCGATCGGATCAGAAACTTTGGCAGTCCTGCAGATAAAACAAAAGTAGTTTTAACAAGGAGATGTCAAGACCATGCAACTTTGACCCTATCCATATCTCCGGACAAGATGGGAAGAGCAAAATGAAGTTAACGCTTACCAATCGCCATGAGCTCAAACTAAAAGTAACATGAACAAGCAATATAAAACAAACAACCAAAACCGACCCAGACTCAGCCAGTATGAATTCCAGGTTCCAGTACTATCATATGATGCATATGCAGTATCGGACACATTCAGAACATATGCGACAACCAGTTTATTCATGTGATGGCTTCATAATACTGGTATCTTAAGTTGTTTACCAGATGCACAACAGTTGTATGACAGGGCGTAATAACCAAGATTCAATTACAGAAGAATAACATGGTAGCACATATCTTGTCGAGGCAAATGCAATTAATATAAGGCTGAATGTTATGCACATGAAAAACACTTGCATGCTACACAAAAGATCTACGGAGTACATACTTATAGAAAACATACCCTTCTGAATCAAATTTCTCTAAGAGTTCCAGAATTATATCCTTTGGCAAGCATGGAGTTTCTTCCAAGCCATAAAAGTTCATACCAATGAAGTTCCCATCATAGTCAATAAGAGGCCCTCCAATCCCAGCCTAGCACAAAACACAAGTAAACAGTAGGAAAAGTTGATATTCATAAGCTATACAGATATGTTGATGAATTATATTACGCATCTTCTGATGCAAATATTTATTTCCACCATACAAATAAAATATATAATAAAATAACATAGGATACCTTGGTGATTTCACAAGTGGAGATCTTAGACTACTCATAGTGGGAGTAACATAGCTAGTAACATCACACATTCTAATGTATTTTGATGACATGGCATGCTATTAAATAAGAAAGGAGAGTGTTGTGGTAACATATTATGTTACTGTAACATCACATACCCCAATACACAATGAGTCTATAATCTAATAAATAAGTTCTCGCATGACACCACACATATGTTATTCTCCACTATGAAGATAGTAACATAGACTAGTAACATTTGCATGACACTACTCTATATTACTCCCCACTATGAGCAGCCTTAACTCCTTTGCACTTGACTTCACTTTTTTTGTCAATCCATGTCCCACTTGCAGCCATTCATTTGCCTGATTCATAGACGCGCCCTATGGCTAATACCTCCGAAGGAGTGACAGTTTTCACGTTCTTGTCTATATTTGCTGTCCGGGTACAGCAAAATTTCTCGACGATGACGACAGCGACATTATAATGCAGATTGTAATGTTGCAGCTTCCCTGAGACAAGTCGTTCATCTGGAAGGCGCACTTTAATCTGCAATTATTGATACTCTGAGTATTCCAATGAACAAGTAAAAAGGCTATTTAAACCGTTATTAGCAAAATAACAACCTTAATGTCATCAGCGACCTTTCTTTCATCGTCATAACTTTTAACCAAACTTTCTGAGGTAAGAACTCTTGTTGTGGACCCATTGCAATCTATGGATACACCTGTGCAAGCAAAACGCCTTGCCCCTCCTACAAAAGTAATAATTGAGATAAGTAGCCAGTAATGAAATAGAAATAAAAACAATACTGCTAGTAATGAGCAAAATCGACCCAGAATCAACATCAAAATCATTAAAAGAAATAGAGCTATCATCTTCCATATTCCAAAAAAAATTAGCACTTTTTGTAAAAAAAGTTTTTGCAGTTTTAGACTTTTTCGCACAAGGAGTGGGAGATTTCTCTACACCAATCAAAGTAAGAGGATCGCTAGCATTTGGAACAACATTGCTAGAGATGGTAATAGTACATACCTTCATCTTTCTAACCATCTCGTCTTCTCTTTCCCACCTGGCATGCAATTATGCTAACATCCTAACATTTTCATTAATTCTAACCTGGATGGCATTCAAAGTATTGCTTTATTTCACATCATTAGGCAACACTTTTAATTTCAGAAGTTCAACATCAAGAGCAAGGCTATCAAATTTAGAAGCAAGAATATCAATTTTACCGAACTTTTCCTCAACAGACTTGTTAAAAGCAGTTTGCTTATCGATGAAGTCCTTGAGCATGACTTCAGGCTCAGAGGGCGCGTCCCTAGTGTTGTTGGAGGAATTACCATAAGAGTTACCATAACCATTACCATTGGTAGAAGGATACGACCTATAATTGTTGCTAGCAAAATTGTTCCTATAAGCACTGTTGTTGAAATTATTATTTCTAATAAAGTTTACATCAACATGCTCTTCTTGAGCAACCAAAGAGGCCAAAGGAACATTATTAGGATCAACATGAGCTCTGTCATTTGCAAGCATATCCATAATAGTATCAATCTTATCACTTAAGGAAGAGGTTTCCTCAACAGAATTTACCTTCTTACCTTGTGGAGCTCTCTCGGTGTGCCACTCAGAATAATTTACCATCATGTTGTCAAGAAGCTTCGTAGCGGCGCCCAAGGTAAGGGACATAAAAGTTCCTCCAGCAGCTGAATCCAAGAAATTTCTTGAAGAAAAATTCAGTCCTGCATAAAAGGTTTGGACAATCATCCAAGTACTCAGTCCATGAGTGGGACAATTCTTTATCATAGATTTCATTCTTTCCCAAGCTTGAGCAACATGTTCATTATCAAACTGTCTAAACTTCATAATATCACTATGCAAAGCTATAATCTTAGCAGAAGAATAATATTTTCCAATAAAAGCATCCTTACACTTATCCTAAGAATTAATACTATTTCTAGGCAAAGATAGCAACCAATCCTTAGCTCTTCCTCTTAAAGAGAAAGGAAACAACTTAAGTTTAATAATATTACCATCTACATCCTTATACTTTTGCATCTCACATAGCTCAACAAAATTGTTGAGATGAGCTGCAGCATCATCAGAACTGGCACCAGAAAATTGCTCTTTCATAACAAGATTCAACAAAGCAGGTTTAATCTCATAAAAATTTTCCTTAGGAGCAGGTGGCGCAATAGGAGTGCAGATAAAATCATTTTTTTTGGTGCTAGTAAAATTACACAACTTGGTGTTCTCAGGAGTACCCATTCTAGCAAAGCTAAAAGCAGACAAGTAAAAATAACAACTATAAAGGAACTAATTTTTTTGTATTTTTGATAAAACAATGCAAGCAAAAATAAAGTAAAGCAAAACAATAATAAAGTAAAAGATTGGAAGTGAGAGACTCCCCTTGCAGAAATCTTCTTTCTCCCCGGCAACGGCGCCAGAAAACTTGTTGACGGCACCTAGTTGACGGCGCCAGAAAAGCTTGTTGGTAAACCCCAAGAGCAAGTTTATGATGAGCACAGCAGCAAGTTTTCCCTCAGTTGTGAAACCAAGGTTTATCAAACCAGTAGGAGAAAGAACCACACTTCCGAAGGTTGATGCCCGCTAGCTTTGCGACACTCCGGACAATGGCGCCAGGAAGCTTGACGGCGTGTAGCTTTTCACTAGCAGCAACGTGGAACCTGCACACAACACAACCAAGTACTTTGCCCCAACTTACAGTGAGGTTTTCAATCTCAGCGGTTTGCTGTGAACAAAGGATTAAGCATATTGAGTGGTAAAAGGTAATAGTATGCAAGAATGTAAATAAACAAGTAAAATAGCAAACGGTAATAGCAATGCAAAGGAATTGGACTAGGGTCCATAGTTCACTAGTGGTGTCTCTCCATAAGATAAATAACAACATGCTGGGTAAACAAATTACAGTTGAGCAATTGATAGAATAAAGCTAGCATACATATGTCATGAGGATCACTATGAGATTCACTCTGGCATTACGATAAAATACATAGACCGTAATCCAACTGCATCTATGACTAATAATCCACCCTCCGGATGTCGTCCGAGCAACTATTGGGTATTAAGTTGCAAGCAACAGATTATCGCCTTAAGCAAAGTGCGTAATGTAAACAATGCAAATGCCCTTGGACACAAGAATATTGTTTTCTTCCTAGTGGCAACAACACATCTACAACCTTAGAGGTTTCTGTCACTGACAAGGGTATAGATAATAGAGCCCGTCAGTTGAGTACCCCTGAGGCCCATTAAACTAGGCCCAGTTGTAACACTAGTCGAAATACGAGTTCATACCGTATGTCAATATTGTAATCTGTATCGGAACCCTCCCGATCCTTGAGACTTGGCCACCTATATGTAGGGGCTAGGAGAGGATGGTGAGGGACAGATTGAAAGCAAGCCAGGTTTACACCCATGTTTACTTTCGACACACACCTTGTTTGACTGATTTTACCTTCGAGTTCATCCGACGCCCTATCTCCCCGATCCTAAGTTCTTCATCTAGGAAATTTATCGAGTTAACCCTCGTCAGTCACTCCCCCAGATTACTAGAGGCATGAACCCACTATCGAGCATAAATACCCCCTCTTGGAGTCACTAGCATCTACTCGACCAAGATATCTACTAGCAACAGAGAGCATGCAAGATCATGAACAACATAGAAATAACATAAAGATAATAATTCAGCACATCAACTCAAGATAGTATCAATATCCATCGGATCCCAACAAACACAACATGTAGAATTACATAAAGATGATCACTGGCGGGGCCTCATTGAGGCCAACCTAGGTGGTGGCCCAGTCTTATCAAAGTGAAAATTATTTTTATCAAGCTTATTTGACCCACAAATCTGGTAAATAATGGCCCATTTAGGAGATTTTCCTTCATTGGCCCATACTACCATCGTGACTTGACAATTTGGTCCATACTTATATTTCAATCAAGCTCCACCACTGAAGATGTCTTGATCATGATAGGCAGCTCACAAGATCTAAACATGAAGCACATGGTGGAGGAGACAACCATCTAGCTACTGTTATGGACCCGTAGTCCAAGGTAGACTACTCACATATCATTCTGGAGGCGACCATGGTGATGAAGAAGGCCTCTGGTGGTGATTCCCCTCTCCGGCAGGGTGCCGGGAAGAGCTTCTGGACCCTCCCAATCTTGCGTCGACGACGGCGGCTTGCAGTATGTTTCGAGGAAAATTGATCGGGCTTTAGGTTTTTTCTTGTCGAGGGGAATATATAGGCATAAGGGCGGCGTCAGGAGGTGGACCAGGAGGCCTCACCCCCTGGTGGCACGGCTAGGGTGCGGTGAGCCAGCATACCACTGCATGTTGTAGTACACAAGTCTTTGACATAACACTTATGAAACACCATTTCACAAATATTACGTCCCTCAGAGTGGTACAGCAGAAACATTGCAGGTCCACATACAAATTTTTATTATTACAAGCCAAATAAACAACAACTCTGAGGTCCTCTTAGGTTCATCGAGGATACCCCATTGATTCACAACTTACATTACTTGTTCTAGAATAACTGAAAGTACATCTAAGAACTATGATAGCTCAGCAACTTATTTAGTAGTGTTTTAGGTTGCTCGGCTAAACTAACGGTACTATCTCGTCTACTGCTCGGCTTCCTCTTCGGCACCATAGACGATCTTGTAATCTTCACCTTCTACACCACCAGACAGATCTGGCTCCTCATAGAAGATCTCCTCCTGGGTTGCATTGGCGTAGAGTGCCTCCTCTTCCAGGTCTACAGAGTCTAAGCAAGGGTTAAGAGGGAGTGGGGTGAGTAACGAGCATTACCCAGCAAGTTCATTTAAAAGGGATAAGTGTTTGATGCACTAGCTACGACCCTAGATCAATGATCACAGGTCATGCAGGTTTTCATAAACATTTCTTCAAGAGATTGCTTTTATTTTGAAAACTATGCCCGACAGCCTTCACAGGTTGACTAGAACTTCATGGAGTTCCTTTCCTGCCGTGTTCGCAGTTCCTTCCCGGAACAAGGAGTGACAAGCCACAATTTGATACACTCTGCAGAGGTGCGTTGCTTAACCCATAAGAGATCAAAGCCTTGCTGCTCAACCGGGCGAATCTTTCCCGTCCATACACTTTAGTATGGGGCCCAGTCATTGATCCAAGCCAATCACTACCCTTCTCCGCGACCCTGCATGCCCACCCTTTTGCTTCGCTCAGGCAACGGTAAGCCCCGATTTACGGCATAGCCAACGTGCAAGCCCCGATTTACATGCCCGAGATACCCGCAATCCATCATAGACACCAGGTACCGAGGGAACTTAGGGGTCCCACCCATGTTGTCAGGCAACGCTATACGATTACATCCCGACCATTCGGTATGGTCCTCCGTTGACATGCGAAAGGAAGAAGAACTAGCTGACTTTCCTGTCCCATTCCAAGTCTTATGGTTAACGCGTAATTTACGGCACAAGAATCACTGACGACATTTGTTGTTAAGTCCTAGGGTTCACTTTCCCATGCAAATGGAACCTCCACCACATCCATCATACCGTGGTTCCATTTGCCAGCCATCCTAGGTTACCACCACTCGGGTCGATAACCAACTAGTCATATTTCTTATAAAAGAGAACCTTTTGCTTTTCGATGCAGTAGTAATACCACAGGTATATTTGCAAGTAATTTGATAAAAATAATCAAGAGATATGAGCAAGAGTGAACTTGCCTTGAGACTGCAAGGTATTGCAATCGAAAGCTTCGGTTGAACCCTGAACCCCGGGTTCTGGAAAAATAGCATCATTGTCTGGTAAGACAATGTTTAAAGAGGCAAATCATGCTATGATGCATATAGATGTTATGCATTAGGGTTTAAGTGGTTTACCCCCCTTTTGTGTGTTGTATTTTAGTTTTTTTTTTAAGTTAAATACTCAGGAATTCAATTAGATGGTAAGTCACACTTATGCGTATGAATGGTAAAACTAGCATTCATAATGTTATGGAACTATGTAGGCATGATACCAACTATTCAAATTTGTTGTTACAAATTTTAGGTCATTTAAAATATAGCAATTTTATTCTCAACAAAATAGCCAAAATTTTATGAATAGAATTTATTCAACCATTTGGGGTTATTATCATTCTTTAAAATACTATGTTATAAGTAGTATCCAAAAATCATTTTTAGTTCATTTTTAAGTACTCACAGGGTATTATTAATAATTTCTAGAAATTCTAGAATCTAATAAATATTATTTTTTTATTTTTATTTTTTTTATTTTTAACAGGGCCAGGCTGAATTCTAACAGGCTAAATAGGCCAAAGCCCATTTGGCCTGGCCGGCCCACCTCGGCCCGTTCAACTCGGCCCGAGCCCCGCTCCTCCTCTCATTCCTCTCCTCCTTCTTCTCACTCGCACCCGTCCCTGTCCAGGCGATTCCGCCGCCGCCTGGTGCTGGCCGGTCGCCGGCCACCTCCGACCACCACCGGCGACTCCACTCGAGCTCCCTTCCGAAGCCTCCCCGAGTACCCACTCCTACGGCCCTGCTGTGGTGCCTGCTCGACCTTGCCTGAAACCCTAGCGACGGCTAGGCTGATTCGGCCGTTGCCGGCCGCCTCCTCTGCTACTGCTGCTCGCCGAGGCTCCTCCTGTGCCACCCGACCGGCCACCCTCTGCTGCTGCCGCCGGTGGCCTCCCGGCCCTCGAGCTGGCGTGGCCTGGTGCGGAGGTGCCATGGCACCCTCGTGCCGCCACCTCCTCGACGCCGACCCTACTTCTGTGAGCTGCTCTCCTCTCTCTTACCCTCTAGCTCGATGCAATTCTTGATGCAGTTATTGGCCTATGCTGGTGATGCTTTGCTTGTGGTATCTATGTTAATTCACCTGTGAAGCTGTGATGCCATGTGATAGTACTGTGATGGTGCTAAATTGATTGTGGTGTACTACTGTTAGCCTCTTGCTATACTTCTATTAAGATGCTAAACTGAATCTTTGATTCAGTTTATATGGTGTGAAGGAATTGATCCATGTGATGATCTGTTGAATTTAATGATGGACTGAACTGAATTTGTTTCAGAGATATGAACTGAATATCATTTCAGTGATGATTTACTTAGGCTTTTACTAGATTTACTTTTGGAATATTGTGCCTAAACACAAATGAATGCTACTCTGTCTTGATGTAGCTACTGTGGTTAAAATGATGAGGTGATGGTCTTTCTCAAGATCCTTCATACTACTATAATGATTTTACTGGAAGGGTACTGGAATGTTTTATTCCCAGAACCTTTCTTAGATAGTATGAACTGTACCTATGCTACAGTGATGATTAAATAAACCACCAGCTGTGTTAGCTGATTTTATTTGTAATTCATATGCTTGCTGCCTAGATTAGCCAGACCCACTGTGGGACCTCAATCAGAGTGTGCACAGTGATCTTGGGTGATTTTTGGTGACTGCTATGATGTGGTATTCCAATCTGATGCTTGTAATAGCATTTGGGTTGCTACTATTATGTGCAAAGTGAGCACAGCTAGTAGAGTTAAACTGATGAGAACAGATATGTGCTTGTTTAGTCTATGATGCAAGGTCTGAGACTTCCATTGATAGGATAAGAACAGATACTTATTGTTGGATTTTCTTTACTACTCCATGATGAGTTTAGCATAGCACTTCTATGCAAATCTGAGAGTACCCCTGCTGCCCCCTTTATTTCCTCTTATAGATGATAAGAACAGATATTACTACTGGTTCTTGATTTATTCACCTTGTTGCTGAAATTTTAGAAGAAGAGAAGTTGGTATCAGGCTTGGTTCTGGTGCCCTTCTACTCCTTGTTGATCTGGATCTTGTGGTAGCCTTGTCCTGCTTGCCCTGGTTCGGATGGCCACCTTGCTCCTACTTCCTGGCAGCCCTGCTCCTCCTCTTGATCAGCTCCTGGTGATCTTCTAAGTGACCATGGTCACTTGTGTCTTAAGCTGGGATCTTTGTGGTGATGTTTTCTTGAGTGTTCTTGAGACGAGGTGAGAAAAGATGGTGGTGCTTGTGGTGTGTGCGGCTGCCTATGGTGGTGCTTATCTAGTCTAAGTGCAAAACTCTATTTTGCCTTGCTTACCTTCTGAAGCAAGGCACGGCTGTGCATGCTTATCTTGGATGGTGAATTATTTTGGTACTGCCACTTGTAATTCTGGCTGTCCAAATAATACTGATTTTCCTAAATTGATTTTGGTGACTTCTTAATTCTGCTTAACCAATATCATGTTAAGTATGAATTTAATATAATCCGATTTGGACTTATTTCTTTAAACTTAGCTAGAATTAGAGGGTGTCATAATCTGCTTATTTCAGATTTGATTTGGTTGCGTGCCTTTATGATGCCTATCAATTCAAGTGTATGAATTATGGACCCTTTTTCCAGAATTGGTTATTTGTTTAAATGATGCCCTCTAGTTCTAGGACATAGAATTTAGGAGTTCTTCCTAAATTCTTTTTCTGAGTTTAATAAATTAAATTGCCTCCACAAAATATGGAGGCAAACATTTTAATCAAACAAACAAGTTTCCTTATCTTTGTTACTTCTTATTTGCAGGAATGAAGATGATGGCAATATTAAAGATTAGTTAGGATTTTTGGTTTATTCCTTTTGTAATATTTATTCCTTTTTGTAATTAATCTCACTATTTGAGATTTGTAATACAATACACTATGCAATTGTAATAAAGGCATTATTCCTAAACTATTTTCTATATTCAATTTGTGTGATGTTTATTATTGAATTGTTTATTTCAAAATTATTTGAATTATTATGTAGTTCCAAATTTAAATCTTGAATTCAAATTCCTTCCCCCCAAATCAATGATTCAACAAAGGTCATGCCGAAATTCATCGCACTCACTCTGATGCACTAAACTTAAACATCAGAGCAAGAGGAACTTCAGTCGCTTTGTGTTTTAAATAATTTGCGCGAAAATTTTCCAGGTTTTCAGATGCATGAATGCAATGTACAAACCCTGATTCTACCCCCATTTGGTCCTAAACGCTGGGATGTTACAGCCTTCCCCCCTTAACAAAAACTTCGTCCCGAAGTTACGCACGGTGATACCTGAATAGCTCGGGATAAGCTTGTCTGAGGTCTTCCTCTTTCTCCCAAGTAGCTTCTCTTGCAGAATGATGTTTCCATTGCACCTTGCAATACTTGATAGCTCTGTTTCTCAATCTCTTCCAGTTTTCATCGAGAATCTTGGATGGATGTTCAATATAGGTCAAATCTGCTTGCAATTCTAACTCTTCATGTGAAACTGGCTCATCTGGAGTTCTAAGACACTTCTGGAGTTGTGATACATGAAAAACATTATGGATTTGTGACAGTCTCTTTGGCAACTCCAATTCAAAAGCTACCTCCCTGTTCTGACTCAGAATCTTGAAAGGTCCAATATACCTCGGACTCAATTTCCCTGTCACTCCAAATATTTTGACTCCCTTCATTGGACTAACCTTAAGATAAACCATGTCTCCTACTTGAGGTTCCCATGATCTTCTCTTCTGATCTGCGTAACTTTTCTGTCTGCTCTGTGCAATCTTGAGACGATCTTGGATGATGTCAATTGCCTCTTGTTTCTCTTTGATGTAGTCCAGTGCAAACTCTTTGTTCCCTCCGACTTCATACCAACGTATTGGTGATCTACACTTCCTTCCGTAGAGTGCTTCATAAGGTGCCATCTTGATACTACTTTGATAGCTGTTATTATATGAAAACTCTGCCAAGGGTAGATGTTCCTCCCAAGAGCCTCCAAAGTTCAAAGCACATGCTCTAAGCATATCTTCGAGAATCTGGTTAGTTCTTTCAGTTTGCCCTCCAGTTTGTGGGTGATAGGCTGTGCTAAAGTCTAGCTTTGATCCTAAAGCTTCCTGAAGTTGCTTCCAAAATGCTGAGGTGAATACAGAACCTCGATCTGACACTATCTTCCTAGGAACTCCATGTTTACTGACAACTTCCTTCACATATAAGTTTATCAACTTCTCACCATCGTCCTTCTGGTTCACAGCGATGAATTGTGCACTCTTGGTCAATCGATCCACGATTACCCATATCATGTCCTTATTGTTCTTGGTTTTCGGCAAACCTGTGATGAAATCCATACCGATCTCATCCCACTTCCATTCTGGAATCTCTAAAGGTTTTAGAAGCCCTGCGGGACTTTGATGTTCCGCTTTCACTCTTTGGCATGTGTGACACTCAGCCACATACTTGGCAATTTCTCTCTTCATGTTATTCCACCAGAATATCTCCTTCAAATCCATGTACATCTTCGTACTTCTAGGGTGTATTGAATAAGGTGTCTCATGAGCTTCTTTGAGTATTATTTCCTTCATCTTCTCATCATCAGGTACACAAATCCTCTTTTCAAACCATAGTGAATCAAATTCTCCTAAGTGGAACACTGATTGGCTTCCCTCAGTGATTCTTCTAACTTCTTCTTGTATGAAAGGATCGTCATCTTGCTTTCGAATTATCTCATTCTTCAAGTCATTCTGTAGCTCCTCTATAACTCTCATAGTTGCTATGCTGCCTATAGCCTCTCCTTTTAGGAACATGATTTCTGCTTGCTCTAATTCTCTTTTCAACCCTTGAGGTAACTCAATGTCCACGGTCACGCTGTCAGTACTCTTCCTGCTCAAAGCATCTGCTACTACATTCGCCTTCCCCGGTGTGTAGTTGATGGTCAGATCATAATCTTTTATCAACTCTAACCATCTCCTTTGCCTCATATTTAGCTCTTTCTGAGTGAAGAAGTATTTGAGACTCTTGTGATCCGTGTATAGCTCACATTTTGCTCCATAAAGAAAATGTCTCCAGCTCTTCAATGCATACACCACGGCTGCTAGTTCAAGGTCATGTGTTGGATAGTTGACTTCATTTGGTCTCAACTGCCTGGATCCATAAGCTATTACTTTCCTATCTTGCATGAGCACACATCCAATTCCCTGCTTGGATGCATCACAATAGACAATATAATCCTTGCCTGTTTCTGGGACTACTAGCACTGGTGCGGTAGTTAACTTCTCTTTAAGTGTTTGGAAACTCTGTTCACACTGTTCTGACCACACGAATGGTGTATTCTTCCGTAGCAACTTAGTCATTGGTCCAGCTATCTTGGAGAACCCTTCTATGAATCTTCGATAATATCCAGCCATTCCTAAGAAACCTCGGATTTCCTTGGCACTTTTGGGTGATTTCCACTCCAGAACTGACTCAACCTTGCTTGGATTCACAGCTATGCCTTCTTTAGTGATTACATGTCCAAGAAACTCCACTTTATCTAGCCAAAATTCACACTTGCTAAATTTGGCATATAATTGATGTTCTCTCAATGTCTGTAGAACTATCTTCAAATGCTTAGCATGTTCAGACTTATCCTTTGAGTATACCAGGATATCGTCAATAAACACTATCACAAATTTGTCCAGATAAGGCATAAAGATCTTGTTCATCAGATTCATGAATATAGCTGGTGCATTTGTCAATCCGAAAGGTACAACAAGGTACTCATGGTGTCCATACCTGGATACAAAAGCTGTCTTTGGAATATCTTCTGCTTTAATCTTGATTTGGTGATAACCCGATCTCAGATCTATCTTGGAAAAGGCTCCTGCTCCCTTCACTTGATCAATCAAATCTTGTATTCTAGGCAGTGGATATTTGTTTTTGATAGTCACATTGTTCAAGTTTCTATAATCTCCACACATCCTTCTGTCTCCATCTCGTTTATCAACAAAAATGACAGGTGATCCCCACGGTGATATACTTTCCTTGATGAATCCCTTCCTTTCCAATTCATCTAACTGTTCCTTCAACTCTTTCAACTCCTTCGGTGTTGGGGATATACCGAATAGGTATACCAGCGACGTAGTCCTAAATCAGCAAGCCAGGGTGGCCCATCAGGGGTGGTATGGCGGATTCGCCATACCAGGCGGCCCAGTTGCTGAAGTTGCCACGGCGGTACTGGACGCAGGCGCTTATGGCAGATCCTTAAGACAGGTCCATGGCGGATCCGGAAACAGGCCCATGGCGGACCACTGACGACATGCCCGTGGCGGGTCCGGAGACGGCCCATGGCGGGTTACCTTGTTGTACACGCATAGGACTTAGTCTAGGACTCCAAGTTGTATCCGCTCCGGTACCAACGTGTAGCCCACGCCAGGCGCCTTTATAAGCCCGGCGTGGAGTAGCCCTTGAGGCACGTTCTAGTGATACAGCCAATCGCATAGCGAAACAGCCAACCTCATCATTGTAATCGAGCACTTGTTGCCATATAGTGAATTATAGCAGCACGTAGGATCTCGCCACCGTCGCGGGATCTGAAGCTGGGTAAACTCATGCTACCACCGTCCCGGATCGCTCCTCCGTGTTCACCCCCTTCCACAAACCGCCATACCCCTACCTCTATGGCAGATCTGTTGACGAAACCACGACAGTTGGCGCCCACCGTGGGGCAAAGCGCGTCTGGAGCGCGGATCCAGGCGGGATCCGCCTTTGCAGGCATCGGCGACATCGTCGCCATCGGGTGCGTCCTCTACGATTCCGGCTTCCCCATCGTCCCAGCGGATAACCTCTGGGTGCCGGCTAGAGAAGACCCTGCTCGATTCACTATCGTTCCGATTGGAGATATCCATATCTTCATTGGAGAGACAAACCCTACCCCCGCTACGGAAACCAATTTCCGGCGGATCGGTATGGCTGAAATCCCCAAACGGACCGCTTTCGAGCTGGAGACGGAGGAGGACTCATCTGACCTGGAACTTTCCAAGTTGCCCAGATCGGATCTAAAAAATAATCCCACCCAGCCCGCCCTAGAGGTAGAGGAAGTGGTGGAAGACCGTTGTGAATCCGCTATGAGTAATCTAGCGTTAGAGACACCACGGTACTGCCTTGTTGCGTTCGCAGGCATCACTTCAGGATCTACCTCCAATGGAGAAGATAGCCCAGGTGAATCCATCCTTGAGGCACTTAACGAAAGTGGTGAATCGGATGACTGGGACAGCAAGGGCTATGATTCTGACCATTACGACGCCGCCATGAGAAAAATCGAGGCAGAATTAGCGCAGCAGGCACTTGAAGAACAGCAAGCAGCGGCCAAGCAGGTGTTCATAACCAATAAAGGAGATGATGCTGGGCAGACAACTGGTGATCCGCCATCTCAGGCAGTCCACGACGGAGATGCCGGCAAAGAGCAGGACAACCCGCCACCAGCCGCCGATCCCGCCACGGAGCAACTTCCTGAGATCCACGGCGGACCCAGGCCTCTGCAACCCGCCATCCCCGAGGACCAGCACCCAGAAGACTTCACGACCCCGCTGGATAAGGTCATCTACGGAACTCTAGCAGATCCAATCACCCCTGACTATGTCAGAGATGTGAACGATCTCGAGAAGAAGAGGCGAGCACTCCTCAAGGAAGCAAAGCGAGTCGAGAAGATGGGCCAGCAGCTTGATGGCGACATTGCTAAAGCTCAAGACACGCTGAAGCGTGCAAGGAACATGGAGGAGAAGTATGTTACTCTCATCCAGAACCAGATAACCGAGGGAGGCGACCCGCAGTTGGTACGAAACCTTGAGTTTACCGTACCAACAGCGGAAACTCTGGCCAAGATGTACATCAAGAATCCGCCATACGTGGATAAAAACCGCGACGAAGTCAGGGCTACGCCCATTGAAAATATCGTGGCTGCAAAGGAGCTATTGGAGCATAATAAGAGCCCATCAGCCCTAGAGACGGCGGTGAAACTGATGACCAAAGCATTGGCGCAGCAGGAGAAGGCAACGTCGTCACGACGGCTCGAATCTGATCCCGCGCTATGCAGGTTCAGCACTGCCTCTAAGGCTCGGGGGGCTGACAACCATGGTACGCGCCCTGACAACGAATCTCATACCAGATCCTCAGAAATCCGAAGAAGAGAAGCTCGCAACCGGGCGAACGCCATCCCAATATCCTCCGATAACAAACCAAATGGCAAAGGCCCACAGAGAAATCCATCGCCACCCCACAAGAACTACCCTGCCTATGGATACCACCAAGACAATGCTACCCCTCGCCATAAGACCAACATGCCGCCACCAAAGTATAAGACGTTCGAAGTCCCAAAGGGAGGGATCGTCATACGCGACAATGATGGCAAGCGAGGACGAAGCCGTGACGCTGGACGCAGAGACGATCCGCCACGACGGGAAACCAGCAGAGACGGCGGATCCAAGAGAAAGGACCGATCTCGCCATGACGACGGCGCGCACCGTGGCGGCGATAAGGACAAGCATCGCTCCACTCGCCACCACGATGACAAAGGGCAAGGCTCCCGCCGCCATGATGACCATCCATCTCCACGAAGAGCAGAAGGAAGCCGTCGTAGCTGCAAAGATCAGTCGCAGGACGGCGAGAGTAAACGACGACGTGACCCTTCGCCATCCCCACTAGGGAGCCCCCATGGCGGCGGCGGTGGTGGTGGCGGACCAGCAAGGTCACGCAACTCTCGCAAGGATCCGCCGGACCAGAAGCCCTACGACGCTCGTACCCATCTAAACGAGATTGCCAAGTCTCAAATAGCCTTCTTCCTCGGCCCAAAGTGCTTTGGGCAACGGATTCGTGATGAGCCCATGCCGCATGGGTTCAAGATCGAGAAAAATATCCGCCAGTACAATGGGGTCGATAGGCCTTTAACTTGGCTACAAGACTACTTCAACGCAGTGCAGTTCGCCGGAGGATCACCCAATGTTGCTGTCCGCTATTTGCCCCTGATGCTTTCCGGCACTGCGAGGCAGTGGATCAATGACTTGGTAGAAAACTCCATCCAAACCTGGTTTGATATGCAAACTGCGTTCACCGAAAATTTCGAGGGGACTTACAAGAGACCCCATAACATTGGTGACCTCCAACGGTGCCGACGGGCCGACGACGAGACCTCCCGAACTTTCCTCGCACGATGGCTAGATATGAAGAACTCCTGTGAAGGGGTTACTGATGAATCCGCCATCCTCGCGTTTATTGACAGTTTGGAGAGAGGCCAACTGCTCCGTCATCGCCTGTTGCGGGAAAGGAACGAAGGGAAACTGACCCTAAATTCCATGATCACCATTGCAAGCAACTATGCGGCCGCCGACGATGACGCCCGCGAACCTCTGAAGGCTTCCGCCATCCAGAACACTGGAAAGCGGAATAACAGCAACAAACGGAAGAATCCGCCAGAAGAGCAGCAGGCTCCGGATATGGTGGCCACAACCTTCGCTGACAAGGGCCAAAGCGGCCAGCGTGGAAGAGGACGCGGTACTAGCAGTGGCCAGCCGCGGAGTTCTGCAACTCCCACTTCGGCGCCATCCGCCCCCGTGTCTTACGACGAATACCGCGATATGCCATGTTTTGCCCATCGTGACGCCTCGGGAAAGTGCAACCACACCAACCGGAACTGCAAGTTTGTCAACGACCTTAAGGCGGATCAAGAGGCTGGCTTCAAGCGTAGCCGGCGACAACGGCCTCGTGGCAAAGGGAAAGCGGACAAAGACAAGGAGTCCAGGGATGGCAGTGACATGGATGAAGACCCTGCGCCCAAACCCGCCGAAAGGGCAGAGGGTGGCGCTGGCAAGGGCAACCCAATCAAGGACAAAAAAGGTGCCTTTCACACATTCCTTGGACCCCCCACGGCCAAGGCACAGAGAGCTGCTATGCGCTCACTCAATGCCACCGTGCCAACAATCCGCCAGTACGTCCGATGGTCCGAAGTACCGGAGCACTGGAGCCGCGATGATCATCCAGAGCACATCCCAGATGGATATTACGCCATGGTGGTATGCCATGTAATCCATGGCTATGAGTTCTCCAAATGCTTAATGGATGGCGGCAGCAGCCTGAACATCATGTACATGGAAACTTTGACGAAGCTCAGCCTTACCAAGACCCAACTCCGCCATAGCGCGGTCACCTTTTATGGGGTGGTTCCTGGTCGCCAAGCCAAGTCCCTCGGGTCCATCACACTCAAGGTTGCCTTCGGTAGCGAGGAAAATTACCGTGAAGAGCCTATAACCTTTGAGGTAGTCCCGTTCAAGAGCACATACCACGTGATCTTCGGTCGCCCTGCCTTCCACAGTTTCCATGCCAGGCCATGTTACATCTACAATCAGCTGAAGATGCCAGGCCCGGATGGCATAATTACCGTTTATGGCAGTTTCAGAAAGGCAAAGGAGTGCGAGGAAGGAGAAGCCGCCTTCGCGGAAGCAGTGTTCTTCGGTGAGGAGTTCAAAGAAATCCACGCCGCTATGGACCCCGCGGAGATGTCGGCATCCAAGCAGGAGATTTCCGCCTCCCCGCCCACCTTTAAGCCTACAGTCGACACAAAACAGGTGGAACTTGTCGCTGGCGATGCCGCCAAGACCACCTCCATCGGGACAAACTTGTCCCCCAAATAGGAAAGCGCGCTCATCGAGTTCCTCTGTGAGAACCGGGACATCTTCGCATGGCAGCCATCTGACATGACGGGTGTACCCAGGGAACTCGCCGAGCACGCTCTGCAGATAATTCCTGGCTCCAAGCCAGTAAGACAAGCCATGAGACGCTTCGGAGATGAAAAGCGCCGCGCCATAGAAAGGAAATTTCCAAGCTGTTGAAAGCAGGCTTCATCAAGGAGGTGATTCATACTACATGGGTGGCAAATCCGGTGCTAGTTCCTAAGAAAAACACAAAAGTTCTGCGCATGTGTGTAGATTACACTGGCCTGAACAAAGCGTGTCCAAAAGACCCTTTTCCCTTGCCTCGCATTGACCAAGTCATTGACTCGATGGCGGGATCGGAGCTGCTGTGTTTCTTAGATGCCTACTCAGGATACCACCAGATCAAGATGAAAAAGTCCGATCAGCTCGCTACGTCGTTCGTAACACCTTATGTCACATATTGCTATGTCACAATGCCATTCGGTCTGAAAAACGCAGGAGCAACATATCAGCGCACTATGCAAAAGTGCCTGGCGGATCAAATCGGACGAAATATCCACGCATACGTGGACGACATAGCGGTTATGTCTAAAAAGCAAGATGGCCTTATAGCGGATTTGCAAGAAACCTTTGACAATCTTAGGAAGTACAACATGATGCTTAACCCCACGAAGTGTGTCTTCGGGGTGCCAGCTGGACAACTTCTAGGATTCATCGTCTCCCACCGCGGAATTGAGGTTAACCCGGAGAAGATCAAGGCAATCCTCGACATTTCCCGTCCCATAGATCTAAAAGACGTACATCGACTCACAGGTTGCGTGGCAGCAGTGAGCAGGTTCATCAGTCGTCTTGGCGAGAAGGCTTTGCCACTCTACAAGCTGATGAAGAAATCAGACGAATTCGTCTGGACCGACGAGGCAGACGCTGCACTTAAGGATCTGAAGAGAGTGTTATCCACTGCACCAGTCCTAGCGGCTCCCGAAGACCAGGAACCCATGTTACTATACATGGCGGCAACTAACAGGGTGGTCAGCATCGTCATGGTGGTAGAACGTAAGGAAGAAGCGCAAGAGTATGGCGTACAGCGACCAGTCTACTATGTCAGTGAGGTCCTGACGGAATCCAAGCTGTCGGGGGGATGACCCCCGGTAGGGTCAAGAGACTAGAAAGACTCAAGGTCTATGATTGACTTATGCCGGGTTATCACGGAAAGGGCCTAGCCGGAATATAGGAGCATCGGCCAGGCCGGCATATATGTATATCCCGGCTGGTGTCTGGATATGCCGGTATAGCCGGAATACTGATATATGTGTGCCGGCATATACTCAGATATGCCGGCCTAACCATCTTGTGTGTTGTGCAGGAGCAGGGGAGGCCGGATTACCCGACCCTCGTAGGTCGTTGGTCCGGCATATATGTCCTGGGTATGGCCAACGGTCATATCCGGGATACTTAAGTCAACCAAGGTGTCATTTCCCTACAATCAAGGAAGAAAACATCCAAGCATGGTAGCAGAGTAAGATGGCAGGGTGCACAGTGGAGGTTACCTACCCTCAGTGTGCACAAGTACAAGCTTACCTCAGAATGGTAAGGCCACAGTTCAAGAGGTACAAGGTACAGGGATATGGCGTCCCATCGAGAGCAATCAGGGAGGAAGTCAAGGGTCTCTGCCATCGAGACCAGCTCCTGTTTGGAGTGTAGCCCTTGTCTTGTGGTCTTGTATGACCGTTGTAACCCTGGCCACCACTATATAAGGAGGCATAGGGAGCCCTGGTAAAGGGTGGGCCGTTGGACGTTGGTTGATCTCTCCTTACTCTCTCACTTCATAGTTCATCTTCCTTCTCTAGCAGAGAGCTTGGAAGCACCATTGTTGTGTACTACATCGATCCATATATACAATCAGTAGAGCAGGAGTAGGGGTGTTATCTCCTTACGAGAGCCCCGAACCTGGGTAGATCAGTGTCTCTTTCTGTCGTGCTTTTTAGTGCGTTCCCCTCTCCCGAATCCTCCAGCATCTAGTTCGGCCCCCATTTAAGCCATCCTATGGCATATGTTGTTTCACCACGACGACATTTGGCGCCTACCGTGGGGCATCAGATCGATATGCTGGGCGGAGTGTTCATTCGGACGGGGTCTGTGATAGCAGCCTCGGGAGTGCGCGTGGTCTCTGGCCTCGTCCAGAGGCTAGGCTCGCTCAGTTTCGTCAGTGACAACGCCGGTTGTCTCGGTGGCCGGCCGTTCCCCAGGGATGGCCGGATTATGTCTTTCGGTTCCCACGAGGTGTACGTGGGGACTGAGAGAATTTGCAGGAAGGAGGTGCTGGTGGCGTCGGATCCTCCGTCACATCGGCTGGCTCACGCTGGGCGTAGCGCTCGCTCAGTAGAGTCGGCTGAGGTGATGATGGCCGGCACATCCGTGCCGCCGGCGGAAGATGCCAGCAAAGCAGCAGCGGTCGGAGCTTCTCCTCCGGAGCCGCCGAAGGTCAAGAGGTCGGCGCGTCCTCCGTTGGAGCGTGCGGAGAACCTGGCCGGCACTTCCGGTGTGCCGGCTAGGGGCGAGGTTCTTCTTCCCATCATCGACCGGCTTCTCGAGCCGGTGCGATCCGGCGTTGATCTGGAGCAGACAAGGGAGGTCCTGGAGGGATCTCGTCAGGCCCTCGTCGACGAGGCCCTGGCCATGAACCAGGAGCGCGAACGGTTTAACCGGCAACTCCGTGAGTATGAAGCAGCCCATGGTTTTACTCCTGTAGTAACCCGGCCTAGCCGGATAGAAGAGGTTAAAACTAGAGGCAGAAATCTTAATGCTGAGATAGGAAAAGGTGCTAGAGATAAGAGTCATACGGCAACTAGTACTGTGCCTAAGGTAGTCTATAGTTCGCCAGTAAAAAACCTTAGAGCAGCGGCCGAGGTAGCTAAGGATTTATCTTGTTTATCCGGCGAAGCACTGCGTGAGCAGCAAGCCCGGCTAAACCAACTTTTGTCTGAAGCTACTAAGCAGCAGGAGGCCTTTAAGAGGGCAAACCCAGGTGCCGGGACATCCCAGTACATTGTGTCGGCGGGAGGTGCCGGTGCGAGGTCGAGGGGCCAAGCCTCGTCCCCGCATCCCAGCGCCCGGCGTGCCGGAAGTGTGACCTCTGGCCGCCGGGACAAGCAGATCCAGGTGTACGATCCGGCTGCCGCAGGAAAGCAGGCGGTGGTGCAGAAGAGTGTCGGCCAGGCTGACAAGTATGTCGGCCAGGCTGACAAATATGTCGGCAGCAAGAAGCCCGGCCAGAGTATGCCGGCCGGGCATGAAGCAGCAGCGGCCGTTGGTGGCCGGAGTAACAGTGCAGTCCGCGGTCAGCAACAGGGCGCCGGAGGTGCAGCGCAGCAGCAGGGTGCAGGCCATCCGGGACACCGAGAGGATGACGGCAATTCCGCCCTTGCCAGGGCGGGATATCAGCAGCAGAATCAGCAAGGCCGGCATAGTGAGCAGTATCAGCCGGAGCAGCAGCAGCAGATGATCGCAGGCCCAATAGCATCCCGGCTTGGACCTCGGTCCTTGGAAGCCAATGATGCACGTTTCAAGCTGGACAAGCTCCACCAATCAGAGTTGGTGGAGAGACAAGGAGCTCCGGGCCCTATGTGTTTCGGACCCCGGATTATGGG